>CM052886.1:107107940-107221906 GCA_028534135.1 Potos flavus
ATGGAGGCATAATATTCCATTGAATATATGGACCATATCTTCTTTATCCATTCATCTGTTGAAGGGCATCTTGGCTCTTTCCACGGTTTGGCGATTGTGGCCATTGCTGCTATGAACATTGGGGTACATGTGGCCCTTCTTTGTACTGCATCTGCATCTTTGGGGTAGATACCCAATAGTGCAATTGCAGGGTCATAGGGTAACTCTATTTTTAATTTCTTGAGGAATCTCCACACTGTTTTCCAAAGTGGCTGCACCAACTTGCATTCCCACCAACAGTCTAACATTTATTATTATATGATATACAGACTATTCTTTTCTCCATTGTTGGCACTCAGGTCTTGCTCTTGCAAGGCATTGACTAAAGATATTTGGCTGACTTCCTTAGAGCACTGTCCAAGCAGAGGTGAGAGACAGCTAGATACATGAGTCAGCAGCAGTTCTCCTGTGCTGATCAAACAAAGTTGGCATTGTTATAAAAATGGAAAAGCAGATTTTGGACAAAACTGGGCTCTCTTGTGCTCTTATTATATTTTGCTTTGACAACTCATAGGACTACTTCCTAAAGAAGCAGATGGTTTTTTAAGACTTAAAGGGAAAAAAGTGTATCAGATTCCTCGCTTGTGCTTGTCACAAATGTGCTTGGCAAGAAGGGGTGCTCCGTATTGAATACCCAGAGGGGCAAAGCACTTGCAGAATAGCTTTTGAATAAAAAATGAATTAATTCTCAGAGCTGGTCAAAACTTCCTCGCTCTTTGTTCATTTTGATCTTTAGCAGTAAGGATGCATCTTGTCATAAAAGAAACCATTCCTGTGGTTTTCTACCTAGGAAGCCATAGGTACTGAGGACCCCATGACTTCTCAACTATCCTGTATGTGCTTTGAGGATTGGGAAGGTTTATGTCTTCACTGTTTGGATTCCCACATGTTTCTATCACTGGCCTTGAGCACAGTGGACTCTTAAGATATGAGCTCCCCTGATTCCTCAAAGATATGCCAGATTTAAAGCATTCTGATTCCTCAGTGTCCTCTAATTTAAACTCTGCTTTGGTGAGTACTGGTTTTTAGGAGAAGAGGTAAACTATATTAGCACAAAAAGGGTGAATTTAAATGGATGCACATTGCAGCAGATGACAGACTAAAAGGTTGCAAAGGATTTAGGATGCAGGAAACTGGCAAACTAAAGTTTCCTAAGCTGCAGGTGATAAAGGCAGTGCCAGAATGGCTTCTGTCCTTTGCGTGTAAGATTTTATTTTTATTTCCCATCACCAATGTAACTCCTTGGTTGTTTGTTATTTCAGTGGTGGTATCGGATTAATTGTGTTCTTCCAAAATTCATATAGTAAAGTCATAACCCTCAGTACTTCCAATGTGGCTGTATTTGGAAATAGGACTTTAAAGAGGTGATTAGTTTTAAATGAGGTTAGGGTTGGCCCTAATCCAACCTAACCAGTGTCCTTTTAAGAAGAGATGATTAGGACATGCAGAGAGACACCGGGGAAGTGTGTGCATAGAGGAAAGACCATGTGAAGATACAGGAAGAAGATAGCCATCTACAAGCCTAGGAGAGAGGCCTCAGAATAAATCAATTCTGCCAGCATCTTGATCTTGGACTTGTAGCCTCCAGAACTGTGAGAAAATAAATATCTGTTCTTTAAGTCACCCAGTCTGTTATCTTGTCATGACAACATGAATACGGATGGTTTTTTCCATTCTTGTGATAGTTGCAAAAATGGTTAGAAATTATTTTCCTCCTTGTAGTTCTACTCCTTTGTATTATGACTTTGCAGCTTGGGAAGCGAGAATTGTTGCTTATGGCTTGACTTTGTTGACCTGCTCTAGCCGATAAAATGTGCCAGAAATGACTTTGTGCCAATTCCAAAGCTGGACTTCAAAAGGTTTTGCATGCTTCCTTGGAGCCCACCTAGGGCCCCTGTGGAAAAGTGTAGACTAACTTGCCTGAGGCTGTGCTTAATCCCTCAACCCTACAGCTCCAGGTCAGGAAGATACAGAAGAATAAAAACAGAGTTGAAAAGTGAATTAGTTCTGTCTGCTTAATACTGAATTATTTTTCTAATCATTTGGCCAACATGCATAAAAGAGATTTTGTCCTCTGCTTCCCACCCCCCACCCCCGCTGTTTCTCGAAAACTAAGCATATCCAATGACTGTTAGTCTGGAGACATTCTGCATTGGGGGCTGGAAACCACCATCCATCCCTATCTTTGGGGGCTGCATTAAAGATCCTATAGGAGGATAGCAGTCATTCTCCTCTTTTTCTTAAGTTAACTTCATAATTTGTCCTTGTGACATTCCCACTTTCAGAATGCTACACTGGCTACTATCCAATGAGAGAGAGTTCTATTTTATTTTAATTATTTTTATATTTTATTTTTTATTATATTTTACATTTTATTTTATTTTTTATTATACTATATTTATACAATATATTTATATTATATTTATAATATATTATTATGTTACATTATTATATATTTATATATGTAATATTATATTATATATAACATTATATATTATATAATTACTATTATATTATATTACATTATATTATGTTAGCCACCATAGTTAGTTAGTTTTTGTTGTAGTGTTCCATGATTCATTGTTTGTGTATAATACCCAGTGCTCCATGCAATACGTGCCCTCCTTAATACCCATCACCAGAGCAGACACTTCTCCAAAGAAGACATACAAATGCCTAACAGACACATGAAAAAATACTTTATTTTTTTTTAAATTTTATTTATTTGACAGAGAGAAAGAGAGCGTGAGTACATGACCAGGGGGAGTGGTGGAGGGAGAGCGAGAAGCAGGCTTCCTGCTGAACAGGGAGCCTGATGGGGGGGCTCGATCCCAGGACCTGGGATCATGACCTGAGCCAAAGGCAGACACTTAACTGACTAAGTCACCCAGGTACCCTTGAGAGTCCCATTTTAAATAGAAAATGGACTGTTTGACACATCTCAGTTCTCACCTTCTGAGTGAGAGTGCTTTCTGATTTTGAGGCCAAATTGTATGCCTGTTTGGGAAGGAGATTTATAAAATGCGACAGTTAGAGAAACACAGCAGGTTCTATATCTATCAGGAGAACATGCTGCGGCTAGTTCTGACAGAGGGAAGTTTGGACTTAAGGCAGCTTTGGCTCTGCCTCTGTCAGCTGAGCTCCCTCCTAGAACGTGGAGGTCCACAAGGCTTTGCTGTCCTCCATTGTCTGGGAAGGCATTTTCTGGTGTGTGCTCTTTGAAGGATAAGAAAGGTGAGCCACGTGTAGATCATTTGTGGCAAATGTGGCATATGGGCTCCTTGCCAGGTGCAATCACTGGTTTTAACTGCTGTAGATCTATCATCTGTAAGGCATCTTGTACATTTTCTGAGACAGAGCAGTAAAGGAATCTGCTCCAGATCATTAAAGTCTTGTGTGTGGGAGGTCTGTGTGGGGGGAGGGGCAGCTGAATGTTTCACATGACCGTTCCAGACCCCAAGCCCCTTGGAAAAAGCCTGTGGCACTAGATTGCGGGAGTTTTGCAAGTCTAAACAGTTCCTGATGATCTATATATTTTTTTAAACTAAAACTAAACTGTATCTACAAAAGAACACATTAGTGTACACACACACGCACACGGAAACACCATCGAACCACTCCGCTAACCCCCTGCCCAAATAAAAACATTTCAAACATTTTGGATCTGATTTCTTATTTCCTGTGAGGAGTTGTTGGCATTATTTTATGTGGAGAGGTTTGGTTGTAAGATGAGCAAATGCCTGTGAGCTTTATCCGTTGTTGTAAATTAGGCCAACAGGCAGTGATACTCTTTAGGCTGATGCCAGTTTTCTTTCTAAGAGCATAATCCTGTAATGCAGAACAGAAAGTTTTTGCTCCTTTGAATTAAAGCCCTAATACTTTGCTTGATTTTTGTTTTAATGTTTTTTTTTTCCCTCGAGTAGAGACAATTTAATCTCAAAATGTCAAGTAACCTCAAACTTTCCTACTCTATTTTAAAGTATATTTCATTTTAATATCATCCAGGAGAAAAGTGGGAAAGGTTATGTCCTCGGGCAGATTAGTGCCCTCCTTACCATGATAGAGACTGCTGGGCACGAAAGACTAAAAACTTGTATCTGTCAAGCTGTTTTCACATCAAAGAGTGAAGGTACTTGCATGACATTTTATAGTCGGCATCTCACTGCCACTTAAATTATCTCCAAATAGGCCCATAAGATCTGTGTGTTGATCCACCAGCTATGTGCAGGAGGTATGACCACTACTCTCTGAATGAAACGGCCTACTTTGTTTTCTTAAAATCAGTCCCTCTTCCATCATGTTTGTCTTTGCTCTGTTTTGTTTTGTACTTTGCAGTCATTTGATATATGTATACATTGTGAAAGGAGTCCCCCCACCATCTGGTTAATTAACAGATCCATCATCTTACGTATTTATCTTTGTTTTTTGTTTTGGTGAGAACATTAAAATTCTACTCTCTTAGCAGATTTCAGTAATACAACACAGTGTCATCAACCATAGTCACCAGGTTTTACATTAGATCCTCAGACCTCAATCATCCTTCGCTTAAACGTTGGTACTTTTTACCAACCTATTTCTATTTCCTCCAACCCTCCAGCCTCCAGCAACCACTTTTCTACTGTTTCTATGACCTTGACTTTATTTAAAAAAGTTTTCTTAGATTGCACATAGGAGTGGTACCATGAGGTATTTGTGTTTCTCTGTTTGTCTTCTTTCACGTAGCATAATGCCCTCAAGTTCTGCCTATGTTGTCACACGTGGAGAATTTCCTTCCTTCTCATAGCTGAATAATATTTCACCGTGTACATAACATTTCTCTATCCATTCGTCTATTGATGGGCACTTAGGTTGTTTCCATATCTTGTCTATTACGAATAATGCTGCAGCGAACATGGGAGTACGGATAGCTCTTTAATATCTTCCTATCATTTCCTTTGAATGCATACTCAGAAGTGAGAATGCTGAATCATTTGATAGTCCTATTTTTAAATTTTTTGAGGAAACTCCCTATTGTTTCCCATAGTGGTTGCACCAATTTACATTCTTACCAACAGTACACAAGAGTTCCTTTTTCCACATCCTTGCCTTTTCTCTTGTCTTTTTGATGACAATTATTCTAACAGATGTGAGGTGAAATCTCATTGTGGTTTTAATTTACATTTCCTTAATGATTAGTGATATTGACCACCTTTTCATGTACCTGTTGACTATTTATATGTCATCTTTGGAATAATGTCTTTTTAGTTCTTTCATTCATTTATAAAATCTGGTTGTTTTATGCTATTGGGTTGTATGAGTTCTTTACATGTTTGGACATTTGCAAGTATTTTTCTCCCATTCTGTAGTTGCCTTTTCATATTGTTGATGGTTTCCCTTGCTGTGCAGAAGCTTTTTAGTTTGATGTAGTCCCAGTTGTTTATTTTTGCTTTTGTACCCTTCATCTAAAAAATCATCATCAAGATTGATGTCAAGGAGTTTACCACCTATGTTTTCTTCTAGTTTTATGGTTTCAGGTCTTACTTTTAAGTCTTAAATACCTTTTGGGTTTTATTTTTGTATACGGTATAAGATAGTGGTCCAGTTTCATTCTTTTGCATATGGCTGTCCAGGTTTTCCAACACCATTTGTTACAAAGACTGTCCTTCCCCTACTGTATATTCTTGGCTCCTTCGTTGTAAAACAATTGATCATATATGCGTGGGCTTATTTCTGGGCTCTCTATTCTGTCACTGATCTATGTGTCTGTTAGTCCGTTTATATGCCAGAACCATACTGTTACAACAACTACAGCATTTACAAAATGGTCCACACCATCATTTTCTTTAAATCAGTTCCTTTCCCATCATATTTGATTTTACCTTATTTCCTATTCTGTAGTGTGAGTAAGCATTCTTTCTCAGTTATTATACAACTATCCCTTCCCGAATGCAAGGTAAAGTCCTGAGATTTCCAGAGGTCTCATATAGACCAAGTCTTTGGGGAATTTTCTCTAGCCTTTGGTCTCCATAGTTGTTGCTGAAATGCTCACTGTCCCCATCTGCCTGGCCCCTTGAAGGCCCATGGTTCTTTTGCCTCTTTGGTATGTGTGAGCTCAGGAATTCTTGCTCAGTGTTCCTAATGTGGGGGGTCCTGCCTCCCTAGATGCACCATCTGGCATGTTCCTTTTAGGTCTGGCCACCTCCCAGGGCTCACTGTTGCAGGGCCTGCAGGTCTCCTGCCCTTCTCATTGTTGGCCCACTTGTGCACTCTGTTTCTGCTTCTTTCCAACTCCATAATATAATCTTCTCTAGAAGATTAGAACTTCGGGAGGTAAAGAACCAGGAAGGGAAGGGTTTATAGTCACAAAGAGTCTTTGCACACAAAACATGCATCACATTAGCAAGCCACTTAACCTCTTTTTGGATGAAGAAAGTAAGGTGCGGAGAAGATAACTAACACATAGAAAACCATGCAACAAATTAATCACAGGTTTGGGTATAAATTGCTCTTTATAAAGAGAAAACCTGAACTGGGGGCCTTTCATTTTCTGAATCCAAAGAATTTTACAGGATGGAATTCAAGTTAAAGGCTACTCTGTGGGACAGAAAAAGAATTATTTCCTTTCCATGGTAGTTTGATTCATCTGTCAAGCATTTTCATAATCTAGTCCCAAAGCCATAGGAATCTGATTGCTGGTGTCAGGAGCCAGTGAGAGAACTTCCCTGTCTCGGGGCTTAACTACTCACTTATGACACCAGCCAGCCAGGCATCTAGGGTGTCTGTCAACAGCATGTGGCAGGCTTCAACCATAGCCTTGGCCATTGAGTAGCAGATGTCTGTTTTTCTAGTCTCTTTGGAAAACAGAAAATGTTGTAGTAAATATCAGTCCTCAAAGACTAAAAACTGAAGATATAGGTGGCCACTTGGGTTGAAATTCCAAAAATTTTTCAGCTGCAGAAAAACATGGGGTTAAAAACTGGCAGCTTGCTAGCTTTTTGAAAAAAGCAAATTAAGTTCTACCTTTTTTTTTTATTGGAAAAAAAAGAGTGAGAGAGAGATTGCATATTTCCACAAGTGAAAATGCCAACAGGAGCCTTATAGAAAAAATGATAATACTGCAACAAAATGCATAGATCCTGCTTAAGGCGTTCTAGCCTTCTTATTAGATCACCTTAAAATGTGGCCAGATATTTAGGCTTATTGCATCATTGCTGAAATTTTTCTTCAGGTTGGTCTCCTCAGAGGAGAGAAATTAAAATGCATGATAATCGTGCTAGCAAAGCCAAAACCTCAAAATTCAATATGCTGGGAGGTCAGATGATGAAGACTATAAAATGTACATGTGGGAATACCAGCTCAGTGGGAAGTCCAGCATTACTGCCAGCATCACTGCCACAAGTTTTCCTTCCTTCCTTCCTTCTTTCCTTCCTTCCTTCCTCCCTTTCTTCCTTCCTCCCTCCCTCCCTCTCTTCCTTCCTCTCTCTTTCTTTCTTTCTTTCTTTCTTTCTTTCTTTCTTTCTTTCTTTCTTTCTTTCTTTCTTTCTTTCTTTTCTTTCTTTCTTTCTTCCTCCCTTTCTTCCTTCTTTTCTTTCTTTTCTTTCTTTCTTTCTTTCTTTCTTTCTTTCTTTCTTTCTTTCATCCGCTTATCTATTCATTCACTTAACTAATAGTTACTCTATACCTGATTTGTGCCCAGCACTGATTTAGAAGCTTGGGTAACAGAACTGAAAAAAGGGGCAGATTTCTCTGCTTGAGTCTTCTTCTAGTTGCGACTGATGTAAATGGGAACTTCCTCCTACATGGGGTGCATTTATTAGATATCTGCACTTTCCCCAAGTGGTCAGTGTCTGACAGGATCTTGTGTTAGGAAACCTTTAGGGTGGTCCCATGTCCTGCATACACATCAAGAAAGTACAGTTTTCATCACTAGCTCAATTGATCTTCTAAACTATTCTTTTTTCTTGGAAGCAAGAATATTAAAAGAATTAACAAAAATCATGGCATCCCCTAAATTGCCAAAAGAACAGATATTTGCATTGTGCTTTGCAAATTATAACATTCTCACTAAGGAAACGAGGTAAACTGTAAATTAAAAAGAACAAGCAGCTCAGACTTAGCTCTCAAGAATGCTTTTCCTCCTAGAGCCTGGGTGTCTATCTCCTGTAGATGAATTACCTCATGGTACCTATTCCATAGCCTCCCCTATCAGATGTTCACTTGTCTTCTCTGTTGTCTGCTCTTTTTGCCATTGTTTTAGCTCCTAATCTGGGTAAAGTCATTTGTGCTAAGTTAAATGCCAGTCATGTTTCAATCTTTTTTCTAGATGGACTATGTCTCCATGAATTCTTCCTTAAATCTATTGCCTGAGACTATCTTTATTTTCCCTCCATCATATCTTTTGGCAGTATATAGCTCACTGCCTGGCACACGATAGATGATCAATTATTTGTGAACAAGCGAATGAATATATAGCAATAGTTTCTTGATTTTCAAAAGACCCAAAAGATCTTTTTCCTCTAGTTTTCAGACATCCTTCTGATGAGTGAGTAACCAGAGTAAAGTTTATCCTGTACTTCCTCATCTTCTTCTTTACTAAGTTGTCATTTGAATGTTCTTTGGAATCATTTGCATTATATTGCAGCTGCATTGCATTCCCAGTTAATTGCAATACAAATACTCTTTGGCCTAGAATAGATCTGCATTCCGGAAAAATTGTCAAAATATCAAGAGCGAAGGAGAAACATTCTTTGTGTGGCTTTGGTGGAAAAGTCTGACTTTCAAACCCTGTATGTTCCTGAGGAGTAGGGTCAGTAAAAATGCACTTGTTGTCATCCTGAGATACTTCTAATTTCACCGTATGCAGGTTTTTTTTCCCCTTGAAATTCATTGTTTGCTCTGGATATATGGAAAGATCTTTATTAATAAAATTGATTTTACTTATGAATTAAAAAAAAGAAAAAAGGGGGGCATCTGGGTGGCTCAGTCACTAAGCGTTTGCCTTTGGCTCAGGTCATGATCCCAGGGACCTGGGATCAAGCCTCGAATCGGGCTCCTTGCTCTGCGGAAAGCCTACTTCTCCCTCTCCCACTCCCTGCCTGTGTTCCCTCTCTCGCTGGGTCTCTCTCTGTCAAGTAAAAAAATAAAAATCTTAAAAAAAAACCAGGACAGTTTTTAAGGGGTAACCACTCAGAGACTTGCTAGTAATGGACAAGGCAGCTGAGCGCAGTAGAAGAACCCTGTGCTGGAGAGGGCCTTGGGGCTCTAGTCCTAAATCTTTCCTCATTTGTGACCTTTCCCTCACAAGGCTATAATTTTTAATTTTTAAAGTGAGAGGATGGGGCTTCTCAGGCATCTCAACTGACATTTGCTTGCTTGATTGCTTTATAGTTTGGTGATGATAGCTCATCACCAAAGGTGAAGAAGGTTGGACCTCCTGTGGGCCACAGCTCTTCAGAATAAAAGGCAAGCTGCAGGGCAAAGTGTGGAAAGTCTCACGCCTCATAACTTGGCCATGTCTTTCTCTCCCAGGCTGTTCTCCTCTCCATCTCTGTGTGGCTTGAGCACAAAACTTCTTGCTATTCCCTGTGTGCCTGTAATTTTTCACTCTTCTGTGCCTTTGCCCTTTGCTCATGTTGCATGCTTTCCCAGCTCACCTCCATATTTCTTTGTTTGGCTGACTCTTCTTTTATCCTTGCAAAGTGATTTAAGCCTTCTCTGCTCCAAGGTTCCCCCCTGCTTTCCTGCATTTCTTTCTCTGTGTTCCCAGAGCTGGGTCTTCATGACTGTTATTATCTTTATTACATTATATAAAAATAGCTGGTTTTGAGCAGACCATGAACTTCTTGTGGGTAGGAACTGTGTCAGTGCTGTGGCTCCAGTACCTAGCATAGAGTATATGATCAAAGACTATCAGTTGAATGGGGTTTAAGAGGATAAGAAAGGGGGGACAGTTAGTGAGCTGCTCTTAGAGAGATACTCTATAGTCTAATTGGTAAAATAGGATGGATGACTTTCTCTCTTCTGTAAAAGCTTGGATAGGGTATGGAGGGCAGTTCTGGCAATTTCCTAATCACTAGAGTCTTAGGCATCTATCTAACTGTGTGTCTTTAACACACAGTTTCCATGTAGGGATATAAAATGATGCTATACCTCCTGCCAGGATAATTCATGGGGCAGGAGAAAAGAAGGGGAAGTACCTCCCTTGTCTATGAGGGTATAGCTTGGCCCTTGAGTCACTTTCCCTCACATCCCACTGACCAGAACACATCATGTGGCTGTATCTAACAATATGGGGGAGGGGGTTGGATAAATAGTCTTTTATGTTGGTGGAGATGTACCCAACCCAAAATTCTATTACTTTGTAAGGAGGGGAGAATAGATACAGAAATACAATCAGAAAGTCCTACTAAGTAAAACCTAAGTGCCATTGTGTACAAGGTACTGTAACATGGTACCTTCTGGAGGCTTGGTAGAGGCCACTTCCAGATGACAGTGTGATGGAGCAAATTTAATTAACCATAATGCCTCTTAGGGAGAGCTTTGCACTTGTTTGGAGGAAATATTTCGGTACGTTGACGGTAAGATTCCTAATGGCACACTCAAGGACAAAGGATAGTCTCTAAATAGACCTCTAAGGGTGGGGATGAGTGATGAGAGGGAATCTCGATTTGTTGAGCAGTAGAAACTCAGCAGAGGTGAACTGCTATGCATAAAATGGAAAAAAGGTACCTGGAGAGGTCAGTTCTGGAGTAGGAAAAGGGGAGAGAGGAGCCACCTTGATGTTAACATAGGGATTTTGTAGGTATTGGGTTTTGAGTGGAGCATGCAAACCTTCTTTCTCTGGGTTCTCTATGAAATCTTAGGCAAGTAGGCAAGTTATACATCACTCATTAATATTTCTGAGTAAGTGGGTCCTTTGGAAAGTCTTAAGGCCCTCTGGTCTATGTCCAGATTGGTTTTGGGGTTAAAGCAGAGCTAGTTTATGGGGATGCAGGAGCTGGAGGATGGTTTTGGGGATGCATCGCAAATGTTATTGAGTTGTGATATGGCATGACAGGGTTCCTCTGATTTCCTGGAGTCTCTCTACTGGCCTGTCTTCACCCATTTTACTTGGTTTAAGACCTATACCATGAGATTGTTTTATGGTTTAGACAATAGATGAGGGACATTGATGTCACACCAGCAATCTCTAGAGTGTGTTTCATGCAACACAAATGTTGTTGGTAGTCTACCGAAAAAGGTTCTGTGGGGAAAAAAAATTGGGGGGACATGGGGTTGAATTAAATGGGCAAGTTCATTGTTGTGGGATTAGTGGAAGCCTTTAATAAAATTCTATAATAATGTTCCTTGTGACTCTCAGAATATGTGGCATTTTACAAATATTTTAACCACAGAGTCTGGGATCTGTGTGTGTGAGTATGTGTTTGCATGTGTGAAAGAAAAATAAAGAGGAAGAGAGAGAGAGAATCACATATTTAAATTTAAGGCTGGTGCTCTATGGAACACACTTAGCGGAAACTGGGCAACAGGACCAAAGGGACCCTAGGAGCACTAAGCTAGTTCTGCCACCCAGAGCAAAGCACATTCCTTCCTTTTTTTTTTTTTTTTTCCCTTAGCTAAGCACTTTCTAATGCAGCCTTTAGGATCCCTGTGTCCAAAACGACTTAGAAGGACACGATGAGGTTTAGAACACACAGTAAAAGCAGCTGAGCGTGTCTGTGGCTGGGGGCACCCCCAACAGAACCCCTGATACTCCCTTCCCTAGCAGGTCTCCCAGAGTTGCACACCTTCCTTCAGCTACTTTCCACTGCCCCTGTGGGACACCTCTGTTCTGCCTGTTCTTGGCCTAAGTTTGGTCTGCATTTCTGTTGTTGCTCCTGTATGAATCTGTTCACAATCCTCACCATGCAGACTGGTCCCACACCAGCCTCCTAATCCTCTCCTGTTATGCTTGTCCCCCCTGAGAATTGTCATAGTCTCTTTAGGCCCTCTGGCTCAATAGTCAAAGAATAGGTTCAGTGAGCAGCCATTTTCTGGGTGGTTGGGGCAGGCTTTGTTCTTCAAGAGACTGGATGGAAGTCAGACCCTGAAGTCACCTTGTTGGAGTGCTCAGAGAGGCTCAGAGTTCTGAATACTACTGCTCAGGGTTGAACAGAAAGAAAAAAAAGGAACGGAGAAAGTCTTCAAGGGGAGCAGGAAGAGAACCCACACATGGAACACATTGCTTCCTGTGTCATATTATTTCTGTATCTGGAGACAGAACTTCTGACAATGCAGTGTGTAGTTGGAGGGCAGCCACTTTATTAAAAGGGGGTGTTAACTGCAGTGAGACTAACATGCCATGCCTCCTGGATAAAGGACAGCTTGCAATGGCTCTCAATTAACTGAGTCTGGTTACAGATTAAATCTCATTATAGTAAGTAACTTGGCATTACAGTCTTCTATTATCACAAGTCTTTGCTTCAGGCAATTGTTTACTTATTCAAAGTAATATTTAAATGAATTGGAATAGTTCAGTACCGTGAAATAATTTGGATGGTTCCCTGGATACGCTAAAACAGGGTTTTGCCAGTGGGATCAGAAAACAATGGTTGTGAAATCATATTAAAAACTGCAAATGCCTTTCAAAAGTGTCTTTTACAGGTAGTTGGTATAAAGGAGAGCACAGGAAAAAGTTCTCTTTTTACCTTGAACAGTTAATGCAGTTTTCTCCAAGAAGAGAAATAATTGTTCATAACTAGTCTTTCCCCCAGACTTTAGTACAGTTCCTCCATATCATTTCTATACCTAGTGGGAACTGATTTGTGTTATTATTTTGAAAATATATCTTATTGTATACCTGAAATTAATATAACACTGAATGTTAACTAATTGGAATTAAAATAAAAACTTAAAAAAAAAAATCCAAGATCCAATTAAAGGGCTCTTATTGCAAACAAAATAAATAAAATAAAATTTCAGATACAGGGAATATTAAAATGTTAGTTCATTTTATTTAAATAATATAAAATGACATTTCATCTTACTATTTAAAAGATGATCCATGTATATATTGTGGGATATACACAAATATTTCTAGCCAGAGAGAAATGTGGTAAAGTGGCAAGAGTAAATTAAATTGGGAGGTTATTGGGGCGCCTGGGTGGCTTAGTGGGTTAAAGCCTCTGCCTTCGGCTCAGGTCATGATCTCAGGGTCCTGGGATCGAACCCCGCATCGGGCACTCTGCTCAGCAGGGAACCTGCTCCCCCCTCTCCCTCTGCCTGCCTCTCTGCCTACTTGTGATCTCTCTCTCTCTCTGTCAAATAAATAAATAAAATCTTTAAAAATAAATAAATAAATAAATAAATTGGGAGGTTATTTAAAAAATTATCATAATTAGTAAAAGTACATTTTTCCAGTGAAGCATTTGATATTATTTTGAGGTAAAATGTAGTGAGGCATGTACTTTTATTCACAAAATTGGGTATCTTCTACAGTTGCATCTTTCCTTTTCCTACCCTCCTATGAATCTGTAGGATCAACTTATTTAATTCCTGAAATAGAAGTCGTATCTATAAAAACATTCACTGTACACAAGTTGACTAAAATGTTACTTGAGAGGGGATGTAAATAAAACTCAGAGTCTTTTCAGAGTATTAGAAGTAACCTGGCACCTTGCTGAGAGTAAGCATTTGTAGTTCTAAGATATCATTTATTTAACTACTATGTTTTCCCAAACTTTTTTTTTTAGGAAAAAAAATCCTCAAGGTAAGGTCTTGTCAAGAACATATGAGGCTGCCCAAGCTTTCAGTAACAGTTTATATCTTGCATAGCACAACCTAGCTTTTATTTTATTTTCAAAGTCATTCCAGAGTCTAGAAACATTTATTTTTTGCTCTTTAAAGGAAAACACATCTAATGGGAAAATAGCAGGGAAAGAGATTGTGTATTTACTGAGTTTCTTTGTGGGAGAGCATAAGTGAAATTTCTTATTTGCACACTACTTGTTGCTGTTTACAAGAATGTGTGTAGTAGCCAAATGCCAGTGGAACATGTTTGGGGCCAGTTCTATATTTTCTCTAGGATTTCACTGCTAGTAGTTCCAACCTTGTTAAGTGGTCCTGTTCTAAAACCACATGTTTAGAAAGAAGTGTTAGCTACTTGCCTTGGTACATTAGTGTTTTGGTTCTAATTTACCAGGTTTTGATGAGAGCACTGCAGACAGTGAAGAGAGTGAGAATGTGTGCCTCTGTTTATTTAACCTTTACTGAGCATCTTCTGTATGCTGAGCACTTCTGTATGCCTCTAGACCTAGTCTGGCCCACAAAGAGAAAACCAGAGTCATGTCCTCCTTTAGCTCCAGAATTGAAATCTGCTGTCAGGGCAAAGATTGACATCCTGAGAAAGGGTTGGGATAGAAGGTATGAAAACAAAAGCTTGAAACAATTTCACCTTAAAACTTTGAGAAAGACTAGCTATTTTTCCTGCTTTTCTCTGTTTCATTTCATCTTCACACAACCCAGGCTGTACAACAGGGTTTGGGGGTTTGTGGCTGCAGTTGTACCCTGAACAATAGCAGCAGGCTCCCTTCTACTCTGTGCTGAAGTGGGAGCTTCATTACTTCACTTCACTTTACACTTCTGACTTTTGAAAAATCCTACTGTGGAATCAATAGAATTTGACAATAGGGTGTTTTGTTTTTTTTTTCTTGGTATTTTTGGTTACTTCTACCCTTCCATTACTAGGCACCTTATCCACTCTGCCTTTATTCTCCCAGTAAAGGGAATACACAGCGGAACACACATAATAAACAAGTTAAATTTTTGGCTTTTGAATTCAAATATCTGGACTCTGGCATAAGACTGACTGATAGGCCCCAGGCTGGACTTCTTGAGCTTGGGGAGATGGACGACCAGAGGAGAAGTGGATCTTTTCTCAGGGAATCTATATTCTGCTTCTTATTCTCTGGGCAGCTGGTGGTGGAGTTAGGAGGGGTGGTTGTGGAGGGTTACAAAGAAAGCCCTGAGAAAGGATCTCAGAATTCTCAGAGTGGAGTGGGAACAGAAGAAAGGTCTTCTTGTGTCCAGGAAGACCTGATGGAGATCCCTGTAGAAGTGTCCCTTCTTCAGTGAGGGAACATTTCCTGGGCACTTGAGGGTGGTATGGCTTAGAGGGCAGATGTCAGGGGGTCATAATCAGGGCAGGGTGAAGAGACAGTTATGACTTACCTGGATCAGTTACCAGAAAGGTGAGGAGAATGTTTCAGAAGGACCCAGCATGGGGGTGTCTGGGTGGCTCCATAAGTTAAGCACTTGTCTTCATCTGCCTTTGGCTCAGGTCATGATCCCAGGGTTCTTCTCCCTCTGCAGCATCCCTTGCTTGTGCTCTCTTACATGTTCTCTCTCTCTCTGCCAAATAAATAAATAAAAGCTTAAAAAAGAAAAAAAGACCTAGCATGGGTAAACCATGATGTCAAGCATCCCTTGGCGTCTCTCATCTCCCCTGTGGGATTATGGGGAGACCCTGAGTTGGTGCAGTGCTTTCCCGTCTCTCTAGAATGTCAGCTTCCAATTGATGTCAGCTCACTTACAGAACATTAAAGTGGTTCCTTACATGTTTGATTTTACAAATTGAGGATAATGCCTGCTATGTATTTAGTAATAAATAACCTCTTGTTTTGAGTTAAATTGCTCATTGTGGGTAGGAGCAAGGTGAAAAATATCACCATGCAACTAAACAACATGGAGTAAGCCCATTTTTCAAACGGCCTTGTCCCATATTTCAGCATAAATGCTAACATAATGAAGAATTGAGAAAAGATTCATAAGCTTTTCATTCATCCATTCATTCGTTCAACAGATATTTATGGGGAATTTCTTATGCCACAAAATACAGTGATTAATGATATAGACAAGGTTGTTCACCAACAACTGGATTGAAATTTCATGTTTTCAGCTTATAACCACATCCTCAGGAGGAAAGTCAACATAGACTGCATGGCCAGTGATGCCAAGGAGAATAGTTCTAAATGTTTCTCTTTGCATTTACTATTGACCTTTCCCTTTGGGTGTGCCCACATCTCTCTCTCTTAAGGAATGGGGTGGATCCCAAATCATACTTGATATTCTAAGAGTTTTTTTTTTTTGTATAGTTCTTGCCATAGATTTTCTGAAGGTGTGTCATAGTTCCAGTCCAATTTAAAAAATGTATTAACAATCATGAGTAAGACTAAAGTATATATTGCCAATATTTTTTTTTCAACTGTGGGAATAGGCATAGTGACATGTAAAATTAACATTTTGTTAACTGTTAACTGTTTGTACTGCCTTTTAAAACAGCTTTTTTGGGATGTAATTCATGTGTTCTCTTTACCTTTTGAAGTATACAAGTCAATTGTTTTAGTATGTTCATGGAGTTGTGCAGTCATCGTCAAAATTGATTTTAGAAGGGATTCATCGCTCCTCCCCCAAATAACCCCATTATTAGCATTCACTGTCATTTTCTCCAACCCACCTGCCCCTTGACGACTATGAATTTACTTTCTATCTCTATAGATTTATGTATTCTGGATATTTCATGTAAATGGAGTCATACAAATAGGACTTTGTGATTGGCTTCTTTCACTTAGCATACTATTTTCAAGGTTTATCCATGTTGTGTCATGTATCACTACTTTATTCCATTTTATGGCCAAATAATATTACATTGTAATGGATTTACCACAGTTTACTTATCCATTCATCAGTTGATGGACATTTGGACTGATTCCTAGTTGGCTATTATGAATAATGCTGTCATGAGCATTCGTTTAACAAATCTTTTGGGTATATACCTATGAATTTTGCTGAGTTTTGTGGTAACTCTATATTTAGCCTTTTGAGAAACTTCCAGACTATTTTTCAAAGTAGATGCCCCATTTTACATTCCAAAGAGCAATCTACAAAATGTCCCAATTTCTCCCCATCCTTGCCAACATTTGCTATTGTCTTTCCAGTTATAGTTGTCCTATTGGGTGTAAAGTGGTATCTAAATGGTTTTGATTTGGTTAATGATGGTGAACATCTTTTAATATGTTTATTGGCTACTTGTATAGCATTAGAGAAATGTCCACTTATATGCATTTTTTAAGTTGGGTAATTTATCTTTTTATTATCAGTATACTTCATCTTCTGTACTTTACAAATATTACTACATGTTTTATAACTTAAATGCTTGTATCTGGGAAACAAAAGGAAAAATGAACTATTGGGACTTCATTAAAATAAAAAGCTTCTGCACAGTGAAGGAAAGTTTACTACATAAACTTAGTTGATAAAGCAGTGGTAGGATTTGAGAAGATTGACTGTAATTTTGGAAGAAGTTCTACTGTGGGTAAATGCTGTCAAAAGACATCTCATGCTACAGAGAAATGATTCATGAAATAAGTCGTCTGATGTGGCAAACTTCACTGCTGTCTTCTTTTAAGAAATTGCCACTGCCATCCCAACCTTCAGCAACCACCACTCTTATCAGTCAACAGCCCACAACATGGAGGCAAGATTAGAACTTGCTGAAAGCCTAAATGATGGTTAACATTTATAACAATAAAGTATCTTAATTAAGGTACATACATTTTTTAAGGCATAATTTCATTGCACACTTAATAGGTTATTGTATAGTGTAAAAGTAACTTTTCTATGCACTGGGAAACCAAAAATTTAATTTGACTTGCTTTATTATGTTATTTGCTTTATCGTGGTAGTTTGGAACAGAGTCCATAGTATCTGTAAGATATGCCTGTGTGGCGTTGTGTTTTTCATATATTCTAGATACAAGTCCTACAAGTCCTCTTGATTTGTAAATATAGTCTTCCATTTTGTAGGTATCTTTTGAGACACAAAAGTTTTAAATTTTAATTAAGTCTAATTAGCATGTTTTTTCTTTTGTGCCTTCAGGGCATAGCTTCTCTACCTTAAATAAACATTTTGAAGGTCAGTTATCTCTAAAAAGATGATAGTAAGATTTTTGAAATGTGGTATTGAATCTGAAAGCACCTTTTAATTTTTTAGCTTAGAGGTAAATGGTTATGGTTATTTTGGAAATAGAATGTTTTACTACATTATTGACACAAAATGATAGCTCTCTTTCCTCTACATATTAGACCTAGCTTCATCAAAGGAATTTTTTATAAAAAACTTTTATGACAACATATGAACATTGATGTTAGACTATTTCTGCCAAATTATCATGCAGGAAAATAGTGACTATGGTATACATTATTGGGCAAAGTTACAGTTTCTATCTGTTAGTTTTACCTGATCCTTGGCCAGTTTTACCTGGCCAGGGCCCTGTGAATGGGGAAGAAAGCTTTCTTGGGTTATTAGGAGACTATTTGTGAGAAGCATTCAGGAAAGCATTCAGGAAGTCAGCTTTCCTTTTCTGAATTGACCAATGAGAGTAAGGTAAAACAAACTTTGAAAACCTTTGGAGGAAAAGAAAACCATAAAATCTTGTCAGCTCTGGACAGCCAAGAGCTCTCCTGGCAGAGAAATAGGCCTACTCTAGGGCAGGGGACGCAAGTATGCCCGAGACCCTTTCTGGGGTTTGGTTTCTTTTCTCCTTTTGCAAAACCAAAGTTTCCAATGCTTGGTAATTGTGGCCATAAATCAGACTATTGAACAAATTAGGCCAGCCCAAATTTTCTTGATCCACTAGTATCAGAGATCATTTTTTGGACTTGGTTACTGAAATTGAAAAGTGAAAAAAATGAATGAGTTCAAATTTTTGAGTAAAAGTTCTGTCCTATCCATCTGTTATGGGCTGAATTGTGATCCTCCAAACTCATATGTGGAAGTCCTAATCCCCAGCACCTCAAAAAGTGACTATATTTGGAGACAGGTCTTTAAAGAGGTAATTAAAGTGAGAATGAGATCATTGGGGTTCAGTGCTAATCCAATATGATTTATGTTCTTACAAGAAAAGGAAATTAGGACACAGACACACACAGAGGGAAGACCACATGAGGCACAGGGAGAAGGTCATCTGCAAGTCAATGAGAAAGGCTTCAGAAGAAGCAACCTTGCCAACACCATGATCTCAGACTTCCAGCCTCCCCAACCATTAGAAAACAACTTTCTATTGTTTAAGTAACCCAGTCCTTGGTACTTGCCTTGGCAGCACTAGCAAACTAATGTACCTTTATTGTCACCAACTTCTGTGAAAAAGATATTTTTTCCTCTTAGAATTGAGGAAAAGATACAATAGAGAGTGAAAATTAGCTTGTATGGATGTGACAACTACACACTGTTTCAAGCCAAGCTATTTATCTTTCTAGCTGACATTGGTGTAGCATTTATAAAGTGCTTTTATTTTTATCTTCACAGTTGATCATTAAAAGCAAGTGATAAAGTTATTATTATTAGCTATAGTTTGCACAGGAGGAAGCTGAGAAACTTCCCTAAGAAATTCAGCCAGTAAGTTGTAGAGAAAGGGCTTACATCCAGTTCTTTGAACTTGAATCCCCTTTTTCCTCAGGTCAAAACTGTATTCCTGGAAGTTATGGCTGGTTGTGTTTCTGGGAAAGGCACTACAAGTTGAAATGATGTAAGTCTAACCTAATTTATATTATATGTATGTATATTTTAATATTTATTTATATTACAATGGATGTTATAATATAGACCAAATGCTTGATTTTCAAATTATTACAAAAAGAATAAAAATACCATATGTGATCGAGTCTAAGTTATGTACCTAGACAGTATACAGTGAAAATAGGAATATAATATCTGTTCTTATAAAACTTAATTTCATTTTTAATATACTCCCAGGGGAAGGCCTGTGCAGAATGGGATGAAAGGCTAGAGGTTTTGTGGATACAGCTGGAGATTCCTGGTTTCCAGAGAGCTTGAGGCTGAGAGCTACAATGACCCATGGGAGAGATGCTGTAAGAGGTAGGGAAGGTAGCCTAAGTATGGCACTAGGACATTGTGTCTCCTCATCACGGCTCTTCAGAGGGCAGGTGTGATGGTTGGGGTGTCTGTGTGGGCTGTTGTAACATTGTGGGCAGAATTCCGTGTGGGAATTTATGGTTGAACTCTTGTTTGTAGAGGGAAGCCTTATCTGTCCTTTGCTCTGAGCGTTAGCGAAAGGATCAGCAGCAGACTCCGGCTGCTTTGCTATAGAAAGCCGTTTCTCCCTTATAGAAAACTAGTGCTCTGCTAGTTAGCAAAAAAAAAAAAAAAAAAAAAAAAGGAAGGGGCTTGTGTATGCAGTGAGAACCCTCTGAATGAGGATGAAACATCCAACCCTACACCAGTGCCTCCCTAAAAAACCTGCTCCTGCTCTGCAGAGAGGACGGGAAAAGAGTGAACTATTTTCCTGTAGCCCGGATGGCCAAGGTCCCACTCAAAGCTGCCTATGGCTGCCTAGTTTCCTAATTACCTAATAACAGTGGGTAGTAGCTTGTTTTCCCTCTTTCAAGATGACTTAGATATGAAATTCAGAGCATCTGTGTAGGGAGTCTTTGGCCATCTGTGTCTAGTGTTCATAAAGCAGGAAGTATTGTTTTGTTTTGTTTTTGAGAAAGTCCTTGTCCTGAGCCTGCAGCTGGAAGGAAGGATGGTCGTTGTTGTTTTTAGAGGGTCAATGAGTGTGTAGGTGTATGTGTAGACCATGGCTCAAGTTAGGATCTGCAAATGGCTTCCCATTATGGTGAGCAATTTTTCCATGGAGCTCCAGCATTCCTTTGGGCCTTATAATGAGGAATATAAGCTTGATGCCCATTTAGAAAATGTGATCAGATAGAAAGGTGATTTGTCATGTGACCTTTTCTCTGTTTTGCTGAGAAATCTTACAACAGTCAAGCTAGAAGAGAAACATGGGGGTTGGTGACAAGGAGCTCACTCAATCACAGTCTTCACTATTTTTTTTACTCCGTCTTAAATATAAACAAAACCAAAAATCAAAACAACAAACATAAAACTCTAAAAAGTTACTCGGTAATTTTTCTGAGTTTCCCCCTTCTCTCCTCTTTTATTCTTTTATATACTTAACTTTTCTTTCTTTCTTTCTTTCTTTCTTTCTTTCTTTCTTTCTTTCTTTCTTTCTTTCTTTCTTTCTTTCTTTCTTTCTTTCTTTCTTTCTTTCTTCCTTCCTTCCTTCCTTCCTTCCTTCCTTCCTTCCTTCCTTCCTTCCTTCCTTCCTTCCTTCCTTCCTTTTTTCTTTCTTTCTTTCTTTCTTTCTTTCTTTCTTTCTTTCTTTCTTTCTTTCTTTCTTTCTTTCTTTCTTTCTTTCTTTTTCTTTCTTCTCTTTCTTTCTTTCTTCTTTCTTTCTTTCATCATCTATCTGATCTATCATCTATCTATCTTTTCCATCTGCCTAAATTTCAAAGGACACCAGAGAGGCATGTATGTCCCACACCCCCACATTTTCAGTGGGAAAACTTGTCTTGCTGCGAAAATCTCACTGTATTGACTTTTTGACAGATATTTGGGCTTGAGACAAGTAGCCCAGTTAGATCTTATTTTCTGTAGCCCTGATGGAAGAAGGAGGTGGATCCTAAAAATGAGGAAAGAATATGAGATTGTTCTATGAGAGATGTCCTATGAGATTGTTCAACTCCAGCTTCTGTATGGAAAATGAGACCAGACTACCCCTAATAGGTGAGTATCCATTGTTTTATCCTCAACATTTCCCAAAGAAGATGGTCTTCTCCACTGGTGTTGCAGCTTTTCCTTTTCTTAAGTTTAGATTTAGTATGGTTTGTCTGTTTGCTTTTTAATGCTGACAAGCCAGGAAGAGGTGTCATACTGAATTGAACTTCTAATGTTAACAAACCAGATTGTCATTCCCATTTTACACTCTTTCTCTGGTCTAGATATGATGTTTCAGGAAAAAAATATTTAGTTAGAATAAGAATTTAATTAAAGACTAATGTTTGGTCTTTTTGATTTAATAATTTGATTGCCAGTAAAATTGTCTTTTCCCTGCATCTTATTCTCAGTGGATAGCCTGGTACATTTGATTGTCAGAAACATTAATAGGCCCCGAGTAGTCTGAGACTGGATTCTCATGAGAAAAAGTGCAAGAGGTACAGGAAATGGGACCTTGGGAGTCTGTTCTCATGACATGGAATCAGTGGAAACAATGGGATGGGTCTGCTCTTTTTTCAAATTTTCAGTTAACTTTCTTCTTTGATGGTCTTTCTTTCTCCTGACCTTTCCATTCACCCCAATCCTCTCCTAGGGATGGGAAGCAGGATATTTTCATAAAGCCTTTGCTTCTGTGAGGACCCATGATCCTTCTCTAGCCAAACTCTCGCTTCCCAATCTATCTACTCAGGTGCCCTGTGGACTTCCTGCAGGACTATCTCTGGATAGCTGAGGCTTTCCTACCATATTTTATTCAAAAGGGATGATGAAGAACCCTGTAAAGTTCTAAATTGCTGTTAAAAATATCACAACATATAATTATATGTAATATAATTAATATAATAATATTGAACACCACTTGAAATATCAATTAAATTAAATTATCAATACCAATTAAAATGTCAGTAAGGACCTCAACCGAACTGTTAAAGGAATGTAACACTCTGAGGGCAGAAGCTATAACGAGGGCTGACTGTGATCTGGTGCGTTTGGAGGAGATGCTCAGCAAACAGGTAATTCATAATGTGAATGGGAGATGCACCTACCACAGAGAGCTGGTTGAGCAGGGAATTCAAGGATATGATCATTGTTAACTTGCATGGTGAGAGGCTTACAAACAGTTACAAACTGATGTTTTTTTTTTTTTTTTTTTTATTGCTTTTCATTCTCCCAACATCACCTGGTTACTATAGAGTGAATAGGGTTATTCATTCGTGGTGGTTAACTAGTCAAGATGGACTCAAAGGGGATATCTTTCTTCATTCAGCTTCCAAACTTATAGGTAGTTGTTCTCAGTATCATAAGCTTCAATTCTTGACCTTCCAAGCACATTTTCTCAATGGTTAACACTTTTAGCTTAAACAATTCCCTGTTAAAGAAACCCCACTTTCCTCCATTTCATTCATCGTGAGGCCTTCTTTATAATATTATTTCAATACCACCCTCGAAGAAACAAATGACTTTTTAGTTTCCATCCCTTTCTTCAGGGATAGCCATATTTCTCTGACTTTCTCTGCTGCAAGCCATAAATTACAGTGGGTTTGAAAGACCACATTAAGGTGCTATTAGCATGCTTTGCTAAACTGTTATTTCTATGTAACAATGCTCTACATATAAAGCTTCTTCTAGCTTAATCTTAATTGGTTTATTCACAGTAGTTCAGAAGGAAATCCATCTCCCTCAGTCTTTTATTCAGAATGAAACTTCTGATGCTTGAAATAAAGATGTTTGCCTTTCCCTACCCTGAGAATACCCTTCTTCTCCAAGTAAGTGTCTTTATAATCAGTATCTGATAAACAGCAGGGGTTTTAGAGTGTTCAGAATACAGTTGGAAATTTGAGACTCTAAAAAGATATGTTTGCAAGCACCATTTAACTTGGACTCAGACAAGATGAAGAAAATTATCTATATTGCTTATCTTCTCTCTCCTACCTGCTCCTTCCCTATAATTTAATTTCACATACCAGTTTTAGAGGGGAAGCTGCAGGTTATCCAGAGGCCCCACACTTGGGCACTGTGGGCTTTGTATATTTATGGTCTTAACAAGACGCACAAGAACATGCAGCTTGTGCAATTTAGGACACTCAAGAGCAGATTTTCAGAGTTCCTAACTCTTTCAAGAAGGAAGTTATCATTGCTCAGGTCGATGGAAAAACTAAAGCAAACAGAGGTAAACTTCCCTACAGCCAAACAAGATTATTCTTTTGCTCAAATGTTCCATGCACACATTAAAATTGGAAAAGAGCCATAGGAAAACCAGTGCACATCTTAGCACCGCCTGCTAATTGCAACTCAGATCTAATCATAGTGTAAGAATGTGTTTGCTGATATTCATAGTCCTTGTTGAACTATATGTTCAAGGCAAAGTTTGCTCAACTAGATAAACTGGTTGGCCATAGAACAGGATACTTACTCTTGCTAATTGGTTTTAGGTTTATAACTGAATTTATAACTCCCAGATATTGCTGTAGGAATATCACTAATGGTTATGAGTGGCTTTATTGCTTGTAAAACCATATCAATTGAACCACAGGTGCAGAGCAAGTAAACCTGAGTGCCTTTTTCACAGGCAAGAGATAACCTT
The DNA here is from genome assembly GCA_028534135.1 of Potos flavus. Taxonomy (NCBI): domain Eukaryota; kingdom Metazoa; phylum Chordata; class Mammalia; order Carnivora; family Procyonidae; genus Potos; species Potos flavus. The sequence goes on from CM052886.1 coordinate 107,132,152, forward strand.
CGAAGAAACGCTGAGAGAATTTTCTCTGAAACAAATTCCATTTTTCCTCTTCTGTTTCTTTATGCTTTTTCCCATCCCAAACTTAAAAATACAGAGAGAAAAAAAAGGAAATATCCCCAATATCCCCCCCAAAAAAGGAAATATCCCCAAATATCCCCAAACTTAAAAATACAGAGAGAAAAAAAAGGAAATATCCCCAAATATACTGGCTATGCAATTCTAGAAGAGAAAAATATTTTACGTTCTACTAGGAAAAAAAGTACAAATTAAGAAGTTTTCAGGACAATGGAAATTTCATATAGACATTGATTTAAATTTTTCCCCTAAACTGCAGAGAATCTAAAGAAAAGATTTCTCACTTTTCCCAGTGGATCTATTCTACTCACCAAGACAGATGCCACTGCTGACCCAAAACTATTCTTCTAGAAGGAATGATGTCATGATGGTGGGAATGGCAGAACTGACAATGGGAGTGTGCTATGTTGCAGAAATATCTAGGAGAGTCTTGAAGTGTCCTTCAGATGCCTACTTCAGCCCTTGGCAACTGTAGAAGAAATTATCAAAACTGGATCTCTTTTGATGACCTGATGAAGTAGGGTTGGAAAAAAGTACTGTACTAAAAGTTTCACTTTAGGTGATCATAGGATCTTAAACATAGAGCCAAATTCAGGCCATGAATTCTTAAAACATTTTGTCCTAAGGAAGTCATCTAGACATAAGATGACCAATTGTCCCAGTTTGCCCTGACCTGAGGGATTTCCAAGGGATGAGGGACCTCCAGTGCTAAAACAGGAATAGTTCCAGGCAAATTGAAGTGAGTTGGTTATTCTAAAAGGTCACTCATGCTGCTTACAATAAACTTCTCAGATTATAAAAGAAAGCAGTGAGTTAAAAATTCTCATGGAGGGCTCACAGAAGATAAGAATATGCTTGTGAGAAACACTAAGCCAGAACTTGGTCATGTCTGCATATTTTAGACAAACACATTTACTTTTTCTGTCATTCATTCATTCATTCATTCATTCATTCATTCATTCCAATACTGTCTATTTAGGTTCCACTGTGGGCCAGGTGCTCTGCTCACTTCTGGAGTTATGGTAGTACCCAGAGCCATTAGGGCCTGGCCATCCCTGAGCTCTTGATAGTTGCTGAGCCCCTTGAGGAAAGGGTCATCTTTCTGAGCCTTGGTTTTATTTATTTTCACACATACAATTTTCTTAAACAACTGGACTTAGCAAAATTATTTACTCATTTTTGCTTGTTTCTTTGTCTTTTAGACTGTCTTCACACAGAGGAGAGAGTGATTTATTTTGCCAAAGAAAACCAAGAAAGACATTATCTATCCTGGCCAGCCAATGGATTAATGGCCAGAAGATGTGGGTTTTAGCTCATTCTGTGGATATCATATCTCTGACTCATTGTCCTATCATTAATATGGGAGAAATAATACATGGCCTTTTTTCTCTTAGCAATACAGTGGATTTTTAAAAAAGAAGCATTCATAAAAGTGCATTATGTACTATATAAGTGCTCTCGAAAGTACTATACATGTGCAGTCATTAAGATTTCATGGAGAGGATATAAACTAGATGTTAAAGAATAGCTAAGATTTTGTTAAAGATTATTTCTTCTTAAAATAAGAATTTTAGAATGTTTACTTTAGATATTACAGAAATATAAAAATGAAATAGTCTTGGCACCAAACACAACTGGTGTGAGGGCACTTTTCACTGGTCTTACTGTTACTTAGACAGAAAGCCTTGACCAAGATTTGTGGTTATCACCTCCATAGTGGAGCTGGTAGCCATCCCAGAGTGGATATACTTGGGTTGTGACTTTTGCCCTTTGCTGCCCCAAGATGCTTTGCCTCCATGGGGCTCTCGTGGCCATCCTGTTAACTAATCTGGAGCCTCTAATTCTGGCCTGCCAAGGACAGGACAGAGAGATCCAAGAAAAGACAAGTAAGAACATTCAAATGAACTCATGGGTTTGCTGAGTGAAGCGTGTGGTAACATACGGGCTTGGGCAAGAGCTGCCTCCTCTGTAAGATTAATGGGAATGGTGGGCATCAAGCAAGGGTTAAAGATTGCCTCCAGCTCAGAAGGCTCTGCTCCAGCACCACTAATCTTTTCCTTTATGAACATTTGTGGACAAAATTTGCAAATTAAAAAAAAAACTCATAATGAGGTAGTCATCTTTTATTATGGTCTAAATAACTGCTACCCCAAGTTCCAACAGAAGAAGGGCTTCCTTCCATTTCACCACAGAGTAATTCAGTAATAAAGAGTGGGCTTTTGATTAAGGTATTTGCTAATAAGAGAACCAGAAACAAGCAACTACAATGTTCTGAAGCTAAGGGTATAGTGTGCTCAAAGAGGCCAGGCAGAGGTGGGCTCACCAATCACTGCCCATCCTTGGAAGATAGTAATGTTTGCCCCCGCTCATCATGGCTTGTGGGGGAGAAAGGAACTCTGATGTGAAAAAGTCTAAGTCAGACAGTAGGAGAGCAATCCAGTATTGGGTTTCCTTTTTCTTTCCACAGTCCATATTCATAATTATTTCAATTGAATGCCCTGAATCTCTGAGCTTCTCCAAGGACTTTAAAGTCCATAAATTGTTCTGTCACATACAATGGTGAATAAAACATGAGGATATATGTATATATTCAGGCATTACTACATGCAGCAGTTTTTAGAGATGAGATTCTTCATCAGGTAGAAAATGTGACATTTTTTTATTGGCTTTTATGCCTTCATTAAAAAAAAATAAAATGTACAGCTGAGTTTCAAGAATAAAACAAAGATATCCCTGTGCCCTCAACTCTATTCATTGTTAACATTTTGTTTTATATACTCTGTAGTTTGCTTTCTCTCTCAATATAATTATATATTACTTTTCTTTTCCTGAACAATTTGTGTTAGTTGAAGACATAATGTCCTTTCATTCTTTTTTTTAACTTTTGACTTATCGTAATTTTCTTTTTATTATTTATTAATTTAGTTTAAATTAAATTAACTAACATGTAATATATTATTTGTTTCAGGGGTACAGGTCTGTGATTCATCAGTCTTACATAACACCCAGCGCTCACCACAACACATGCCCTCCGCAATGGCTATCACCCAGCCCCATTCCCCCACCACCGTCCCCTCTAATCACATGTTCTACCTTAGCAGAGGGAACCTTCTATCTAAATCTACTGTTTTCTTTTGTACTGTAATTTCTATATTGAGACTGTTCTTTCATCTAAAGTTTGCTTATGGTTAATGGCTTTCTCAACTTACTCAAAACGACTCTGCCTTTGTTTTCTACCAGCAAATTGCTATACAGTTTTCAAGCATTTTGTTTTAGTTTTACAATGAACTGAGAAATGAATACAAATTATGATGAATCCTGTTTTTGAGGAAGCAGTTTCAGAGATGTTGGAAGGCTTGCCAAAGTTTGAATCTCAAAGGTAGAAAGTGGTGGAATAGGTTTGGAGCATAGTTCTTATTCCAAATTCTGTCCTGTTTCTCACCTGTGCTAAATACAACCACTTTAGCATCTGTTTTCCTCCTTTCAGTTATAACATTGTTCTTGAGGTTCTACAAAACACCAATACAGATCATCCCAGTTTTGCAATCATTTAAAGATGAACAACTGACTTGGCCATTTTCCTCAATGTCCCCAGTTTTCATTGAGCAAACAACAGGAATTACACATTGAGCACTTGTCATTTGCAGGGTATTGGCTAAGCCCTTTATTCACATGATCTCACATCCCTGCACAAGAACCCTGTGATTAGGTGATTCTCTATAACTCTGTAGAAGATGAAAACGAGAATTAAGGGTTAAGTAGCAGGAATTTGAACATACTTGGTCTGACTCAGAGCCAGTGATAGGTAGACTTTCAGGGACCATAAGATCATTAGAATTGGATCCAGGCCTCAGATCACTCAGATCATCAGAATTATACCCAGGCCTCATTTCTAGTCCTATGCATGCTCTATGAGGCTGTAACCAGGATTTTAGCCCTTTCTGGCAAGTCTACGCTTACAGTCCAGAAGATCTCTCACACTTAGCTTCCTCATCCTTTCTACAGGCTTTCTTATCTCCTCCTATAGTACGGGGTTGCTATGAAAAAGACCTTGGGGTGCTTAGGATGAAATGCCATTAATGCATACCTTCACACGTCACTGTGTCACTTATGGCTTTGCCTAATGGCTTTCACTCCTCTCTGGGGTCATTATTTCCCTTCAACCCCAAATGAAGGAAGCCAACTGGAAGCTTTTATACTGCATATAACTTGGGAGGTACTTTGCCTCTGAGCAGTGGTCCAATAGCAACCTCAGCAGGCTGTGTTGCTGTAAGGTGAAACAAAGCTTCTACAGTCCAGTTTGATAAAAATGTGCAGAGGTGTTAAAGAGACTTGAGATTGGAATGTTTATGGAGGCCTGGTCAGGCTCCATCAGACATTCAAATGTTATCTTGTAGGGGAGTGAGGTATTGAAACTTTCAACCAGCAGAGAAACATTATTAAAGTTGTTCTTGATTATAGTCACCCTGAAGCAGCTTGGAGGGTAGTTACATGGGGATACTAGAGGCAGCTGGACAACTGAGTAGGTGATTCCAGTGTTCAGAGTATTAGGGAGACACATCCCAAACTCAGCAGCAATAGGAATGGAAAAACCAGACAGAATAAAACTCAAACACCACCACAAAGATGAGCCATAGAAGATGGGAAAGACAGGAGTCAAAGTTGATGGACATGTCAACGCTGGATAACATAAAAGAAGGAGACATCATAAACAGAAAGGGCCAGGAACACGTACGGTGACTAGCTTTGGCCACCTAAGTTTGGCGCGCAAGCAAGGAACCCAGATGAAGATGTTTAATAGAATTTTGAAACTGATGAGCAGGGGGACGAAGGTTTGAGGTTCAGGTTGGGTAGAAATCTGCATTGGGATAGTAGCTAAATTTCTAGTGGTGAATATAATTGTTCGAGGACGGGATATAGGAGAAAATAATTCTAATTCCTGTAAAAATCCTAGCAGAGTTTCTCTGAGGTATGGTTCTTTCACGGTGAAGTTTATTTCAGTGCAATGACTTCGTTACAAATAAGAGTTAAAAAATCATCACTGTCCTTAAATTAGCATTTGGGGCACATTAATATGCACATGGCTCCTGATTAAAGCACATTCTGTGTCTGTGAAAGGATAAGAACCCTGCAACACAGTTTCCTTCTTACTTAGTTTTAGAAAGGTTTAGCTTTTAAGAGTAAAGCAAATAACTATCCCATGCTTTTGAATGTCTGCATGGTCATTTTTACCTCCCCATATTGTTGATTGTAAACCTCACAGAATGGCTTCTCCAAATAAGCAAAAACCACCCAGCTGCTTAACCCTAAATCAAAGCCAAATTCATTTGAAAATGAGAGAGAAAAACTAACCTAGAAACAAAGTTGACAGCCCTTGCCTTCTTAAGATCAAACAAGGTAATGTGACTTTTAGTATTTTTGAACTCCACACCCTAATCGCCTGAGAATAGAGGCAGCTGATGTTAGTCATGTCCAATTAAAATTGTTCTGTTCCATTTAGTTTCTAATGACTGACATTGCATCTTTTCCCACATAGTGGTTGGTCAATTTGCTTCAATCTATCTTCAAGCTTTCTCGATTAGTAGTAGTAATTATAATTCCAAAGTCAATAGCAGTATCAAAGCAAGGTTAAGTAAACACCATAAAGTTATTAAGGAAGAAAAGAACTACAAGAACAACAAGCCTAGGAATACTCATACATATATAGTAGAATCTGGATGGAACATAAATCTTTTAAAAGGGTAGGAATTAAAAGTTTGGGGGAAATAGAGCCAAGCGTGACTAGGAGGCTTTGGATAAGACTATGAAGCTGGGTTGTCAACAGGCTCCGGGCCTTTCGTCTCAAGGACATAGGTTCAAAGCTATCCTCCATCCCCCCAAGGGATGGAGGTGGAATATTTTCAGAAGGCTCTAAGTGATGGACCAAAGGAATGACTCTCAGCATCAATTTCACTGAGCTCTTCTGAAAGTAAGCCTGGTTGGAGAACAGAAACAAAAAGAAATATAAGTCCAGATTGTGAGCAAAAACTCTAATCAATGTTTCCGTTAATGAGTTTATGTAAGGAGAGGAAATGAGATTGTGTTGACTTAGCCAACTCCTGCCATTTACTTGTGGGTGTTTCTTAACCAAATCAAACTTCAGCCCATGCCCTAGAAGGGCAAAGAAAAGGTATGATTGTTGGGCCACTCCCTGTTCTATTCTTTCCTGAACTAACAGAGCATTTCCTGCTCTGAAATTATAAATCTCTTACTTAATGATAATGTTTAAAATTACTTAAAGTTTAGTATCAATAAAAAGGCCTTGGACTTGAACTCCTTCACTCTCTCCATCCCTGCACATGCACTTAGATTCAGTGCCACTTGGTGATAAGCATATGAGTGTTTGTGTGTACACATACACATGCATGTGATGACTATATCTGTTCACACACACACACACACACACACACACACCATGGACTGACTGAGCAAATTCACTGGGTGTTGTAGACTAACATCACATAGTTATCTGAAGCTTGTTCAGTTTTCTATTATATCAGTTCCTTGGAAAATATTTCTAGGCAGTGAGAATAAACAATTAGCTTTATGAGTTTAAACAGGCTTAGCATGGACTATCCTTCAGAATGAAACGATAACCCCCTCCCCACAAAAATTATCTCTCTCTTTTTTTTTCTTCTCTGAACTCCATGAAAATGTTTTAATGAATGTATTTTTTGTGTCCCCAGTGATGCAAGAAAGAGATGGCATATTTCACTCCCCGTCTGCAAACTCTATTACCCAGAGGACTGGTCCTAAAGAAACACCAGGACTATTTGCTGAATAAAAATATTGATACTTCTCTGTACACCATGTACATTATTTTTCAAGAGTATAGAGAAAGGTCAACCCATCCCCTGTTCATTATATATAAAATACATATAATACATATATATACACAGACATATAAAACACATGCATATATGATACATGTAACAGAAAATTTACCTTTTTGACCATTTTTAAGTACACAGATCAATAGCATTAAATGCATTCACAACACTGTGCAACCATCACTACCATCCATTTCCAGAATTTTAAAAAAATTTTGTATTTAAATTCAATTTAGTTAACATATAGTGTATTATTCATTTCAGGGGTAGAATTTAGTGATTCATCAGTTACATACAACACCCAGTGCTCATTACATCAAGTGCCCTCTTTAATGCCCATATCCCCACTACCTCATCTCTCTACCCACCTCTCCTCCAGTAACCCTCAATTTGTTTCCTATAGTTAAGAGTCTCTCATGGTTTGTCTCCCTCTCCATTTTTATCTTATTTTATTTTTCCTTCCTTTCTCCATGTTCATCTATTTTGTTTCTTAAATTCCATATATGAGTGAATCATATGTTATTTGTCTTTCTCTGGCTGACTTATTTCGCTCAGCACAATACCCTCTAATTCCATCCACGTTGTTGCAAATGGTAAGATTTCATTCTTTTTGATGGCTGAGTAATATTCCATTGTGTATATATACCACATCCTTATCCATTCATCTGTCGATGGACATCTGGGCTCTTTCCATAGTTTGGCCATTGTAGATATTGCTGCTATAAAGATTGGGGTGCATGTGCCCCTTTGAATCACTATGTTTGTATCCTTTGGATAAATACCTAGTAGTGTAATTGCTAGGTTGTAGGGTAGCTCTATTTTTAACTTTTTGCGGAAGCTCCAAACTCTTTTCCAGAGTGGTTGCATCAGTTTTCATTCCCACTAATAGCATAAGAGAGTTCCTCTTTCTCCATACTCTTACCAACATCTGTTGTTTCCTGAATTGTTAATTTTAGCCATTCTGATTGGTGTGAGGTGGTATCTCATTGTAGTTTTGATTTGTATTTTCCACATGCTGAGTGATGTTGAGCATTTTTTTCATGTGTCTGTTAGCCATTTGTATGTCTTCTTTGGAGAAATGTTTGTTCATGTCTTCTGCCTATTTTTTAATGGAATTATTTGTTTTCTGGGTGTTGATTTTGATAAGTTCTTCACAGATTTTGGAGACTAGCCCTTTATCTGATAAGACATTTGCAAATATCTTCTCCCATTCTGTAGGTTGTCTTTTAGTTTTGTTAATTGTTTCCTTTGTGGTGCAAAAGTTTTTTTTTTATCTTGTTGAAGTTCTGGTAGTTCATTTTTGCTTTTGTTTCCCTTGCCTTTGGAGATGTGTCTGGCAAGAAGTTGCTGTGGCCAAGGTCAAAGAGGTTGCTGCCTATGTTCTCCTCTAGGATTTTGACGGATTCCTATCTCACATTTAGGTCTTTCGTTCATTTTTGAGTTTATTTTTGTGTATGGTGTAAGAAAGTCGTCCATTTTCATCCTCCTGCATGTGGCTGTCCAATTTTCCCAACACCATTTGTTGAAGAGACTTTTTTCCACTGGATATTCTTTCTTGCTTTGTTGAAGATTAGTTGACCATAGAGTTGAGGATCCAGAACTCTTTTTATGTTACAAAACTGAAACTCTGTACCCATTAAATAGTAACTCCCTATTCTCCCTCCCTGCAGCCCCTGGAAACCCCCATTCTACCTTCTGTCTCTGAATTTGACTACTCTAGGGACCTCATATAAGTAGAATTATATAGTATCTGTCCTTTGTGCCCGGCTTATTTCACTCAGCATAATGTCTTCAAGGTTCATTCATGTTGTAGTATGTGTCAGAATTTCCTTCATTTTTAAGGCTGAGTAATATTCCATTGTATGTGTAGACCACATTTTGTTTATACATTCATCTGTCCACTGCCTGCTTTTGTAAATAAAGTTCTTCTGGGCAAACAGCCATGCCCGTTGGTTTATACATTGTTGTTATACATTGTTATAACAATAGCCGTTATTCTGGCTAGGAAGAATTGAGTAATTGTGACAGAACTTTATGAACCACAAAGGCAAAACTATTTACTCTCTTGCTTTTTATAGGGAAAAAAATGTAGATCTCTGTTATAAGGAACTCTAGAATAAGAAATATTTTGGGATGACATAGAGAAAAAACATTTTAAAGACCTCACACAGTCAAAGTTTACCCCCTTGCTTTTTGTATCTACAAACAGCCCAGTGGCTTTTCTTTTTTCTTACTCTCTTCTCTTCTTTTCCCTTTCCTTCCCTTTCTCTCCTATCCTTCCCTCCCCTCCCCTCCCTTCCTCTTCCCCTTCCCTCTTCTCTTCTCTATTTTATTTTCTTTCTTTTTTCTCAGAGAGAGAGACAGAGAGAGAGAGAGAGAGAGAGCGAGCACATGCATGCATGGTGAGGAGGGGCAGAGGGAGAAGGAGAGATAGAATCTTAAGCAGCCTCCATTCTCAGCTCAAGCCTGACGTGGGGCTTGATCTCTCAACCCATCCCGAGGTCATGACCTGAGCTGAAATCAAGATTCGAAGGTTTAACTGACTGAGCCACCTAGGTGTCCCTGTCATTCTTTACATTTGACCTGGAGTCTGCCTCTCTCACAATGGAATCCAGAGTGACATCCAAGTTGGAGTATAGGCAGCGGCTGCCTGTTTGTAGTAGCTTAAGGAGTTCTTTGCAGGCTCCCTCTAACCCCAATTTGTCTCCTCTTACTTTTTTTCTTAGTCACATGAGTGTCTGTGTGGCTTGCTGTATAACCATGCAGGAAACATAGTAACTGGAGTAAAAGGAACCGAAGTGAGTGGAATCTGCTTTGCTTCCCAGCCAGCTGTCTTCACTCTGTGCCTGCCGCACCGGTGTCCCTGCCAGCAATGCTCTGAGGACCTGGATCCAGAAGCAAGGGCAGCTGTAAGGTGCATGGGAGATGAAGGCTCTTTGTCCTCACTGTGTACAGAGCTTCCTGTGTGACAAGGTTGACCCTCCCTGGCTGTGAGTGTTCAGGGAGTCTTTTGGCTCTGGAGAGCATGGACTTGAAAACCAGCTTGCTCCTGTGCTCACATCCTCTTAGAGGGTGCCTGCCTGAGAAATGAGATCAGTTGTTCCAGGCCATTTGTAATAGACATTCTTAAGCCCAGGTAGGCCCCATTTATGCTGCTGAATGAACCCTGAAAAAGAAATATCAGTGCAGACTGACTTAAGGAAGATTTACTACAAAAGTGCATTTTTAAGATAGAATTCATTGATCAGAAACTTTGGTGAAATTTGCTTCCAATTCAGCCCATAGGACATTTCCTAAATTAGAAAAAATCTTGGATGAAAATTTGAAGGGCAGGTGAACATTGTTGCATGGACCTTCTTAATGAAATAGTAATCTTAGCTTGAGGAGAAAATGCCCTTATGCTGGGATTGGTTGTTGGAAACATGCTAAATTTCCTACGAATGGCTTTGCTTTTAACATTAATCATTTCTGTGAATAGCTGTTTCCTTAATGACAAATGAGAAATCTATAGAATGGCATCAATTTTATGTCCCTGAGTGAGAAAACATGCTTATACACTGACCACTCCCTAGCCTCAGTCACTGAACCTCTGAGGACCTGAAATACAGGTGATCTACAGGTTTAGAGTCTGAACTTATTTTTAAAACATTTGTTCTCAGGGCACCTGGGTGGCTGGGTTGGTTAAGTATCTGCCTTTGGCTCAGGTCGTGATCCCAGGGTCCTGCGATCGAGCCCTGTGTTGGGCTCCCTGCTCAGTGGGTAGCCTGGTTCTCCTTTTCTCCCCTGCTTGTGCTCTCTCTCTCTCAAATAAATAAATAAAATATTTTAAAAATAAAATAAAACATTTGTTCTCATTGTAGTTTTGCTCTGTATGAACTCTGTACAAAGCATATGAAAGCAAAAACACTGGGCTCCCTGATTCCCTCATCCAGCATGCATTATGCTTCACTGGGGCTCCTGACAAGCTATGTGGGGTCATCCAGGGCAAGCTCAACAGGCAGCATGGCTGTTGTTGCAGAATCGGCGTATAAAGATGGTGATTCTGTTGCTATAGCTGACCAAAGGGACAGGTAATTCTAGTAAGAAGAACCCTCCTTCTTTTCTTTTCCGACTTTAAAAACAAACACTTCCCATTTCCAGCCAGCCAGCTTCCACAACTGGCCTTGCCTACTTGAGTGGCACATGCATTTTAAACTACTCTCCCTGGAGAGCTGAGGTGTTCTGTGTGTCGGTCATGCTCTCTGAGCTCCAGGGGCCAGGCCCAATGATCTGATTGGAAAGAGAAGGCAGGACTTTGTTATATGTCTTCACACCTGTGATTATAGCAAGTGTCTCAGAAAATCCAGGGTTTTATCAAATTCATGAGTTAGACTAGGGGTTGGCAAACTGCCTCTCAGGCCAAATCCATCTTGCTGCTTGTTTTGTAAATAAAGTTATGTTGGAACACAGCCAAGCTCATGTGTTTACATATTGTCTACGGCTGCTTTGAATGCTGCTTTCTCTCTACCATGGCTTGCTTGGGTAGCTGCCACAGACATCTTATGACTTGCAATGCCCAGAATATCTACTATTGGGCCTTTTACAGAAAAAGTTTGTCAACCCTGACCTAGGCTAATGCTGAAAAGTAACTCAAGGTCATCAGGTGCTATATGGAAAAAGTCAGAGATCCCATGTATAGATCTCTCCAGTTCATACTCAACAGTTACTCCTACCAGAGCATTCCTGGAAATAAAAATTATTTGATGAAGTGAACAGAAAAGAAAATGTACTGGGTACAATGTTTTCTAATCCTCATCAGTTTTACTTTGGCAAATGCAGTTATCAGTATTCCTTCCATCTAGGTATGACATCAGTTACAATGATCCTTAGGTTATTTTAAGGACTCAAGGACTTTTCCAATTCTACCAAACCTTTCTTCTCTTTGTGTCCTTTGCCTTTGTTGTAGCTTGTTTCATCACTTCTCTTTCATTTTTTTTCCTGACCATTCTATCTCCCACCCTCCTTGCTTCCCATGCGCCACTAGTTATGCCAGTGCTCACATAATAAACTTTAGCACTCAGGAACAGAGAGAATGTTCACAGAACTGAGTGCCTGATTTACAGGTATTTTGCTTATAGAGCACCCAGAAGTTAGGAGACCTGGATGCAGGTTTCACCACTGTCATTAACTAGCAGTGTAACCCAGTCCAGTCTCATTAGGAAGAGTTGTAATGATTTTCAAACAAGTTATTCTAGGCTCCAAAGCATGAGACAAAGTGAAACTGAGTGATTTGTATCATTCTTGTTTGAAAAAAAAAGAGTGAATTCCTGAATTGTGATTCTATTTCTTTTTTTTCCGTTTTTAAAATTTTTAAAAATTTTTGTGATTCTATTTCTATAAATATTGATTTTAAAAAACTTTGAATTCCGGTATAGTTAACATGCACATATTTATATTATATATGTATATTAGTTTCAGATGTATAATATTGTGATTCAACAATTCCATACATCACCTGGTGCTCATTACAACAAGCTTCCTCCTTAATCCCCACCACCTATTTCACACTTCCACCTCCCACCTCCCACCTCCCCTCTGACAACCAGCAGTTTATTCTCTAGAGTTAAGAGGTTCTTCTTTCAGGACACCTGGGTGACTCAGTTGGTTAAGCCTCTGCCTTCAGCCCAGGTCATGATTCCTGCGTCCTGGGGTCGAGCCCTTCATCGGGCTCCCTGCTCAGTGAGGAGTCTGCTTCTCCTTTTCCCTATCCCTCTCCACCCGCAACCCCCCCCAACCGCAACCTCTCCTGCTCCCTCTCTCTCTCTGTCTCTCTCCCTCTCTCAAATAAATAAATAATCTTTAAGAAAAAGAGGCTCTTTCTTGGTTTGCCTCTATTTCTTTTCCTTTGCTCCATTGTTTTGTTTCTTAAATTCTGCATATGAGTTAAATCATATGGTAATCGTCTTTCTCTGCCTGACTTATTTTGTTTAGCATTGTACTCTCTAGATCCATCCATGTTGTTGCAAATGGCAAGATTTCATTTTTTTTTATGACTGAGCAGTATTCTATTGCATATATATATACCACATCTTCTTTATCCATTCATCTGTCGATGGACACTTGGTTGTTTCCATAATTTGACCATTATAAATAATGCTACAATAAACGTAGGGGTGCATGTATCCTTTTGAATTAGTGTTTTTATATTTTTGGGGGAATAAATACCCAGTAGCACGATTACTGGATTGTAGCGTAGTTCCATTTTTTGGGGGGGAGAATAGTTCCATTTTCTAATTTATTTTTTATTTTTTATTATTATTTTTAATTTTTTCTCCATTTTCTAATTTTTTTGAGGAATCTCCATACTGTTTTACACAGTGGCTGCACCAGTTTACATTCCCACCAACAGTGCACAACGGTTCCTTTTCTCCACATCCTCACCAACACTTGTTGTTTCTTGTGTCTGACAGGTGTGAGGTGATATCTCATTATGGTTTTGATTTGCATTTCTCTGATGATCAGTGATATTGCACATCTTTTCATGGGTCTGTTGGCCATCTACATGTCTTCTTTGGAGGAATGGCTGTTCATATCTTCTGCCTGTTTTTTAATTGGATTATTTGTTTCATGGGTGTTGAGTTTGGTAAGTTCTTCATGTATTTTGTACATTAACTCTTTCTCAGATATGTCATTCACAAATATCTTCTCCCATTCAGTAGGTTGTTTTTTAGTTTTGTTGATTTTTTTTCTTTCACTGTGCAGAAGCTTTTTATTTTGATGTAGTCCCAATAGTTTATTTTTGCTTGTGTTTTCTTTGCCTTGGGAGACATATTTAGAAAAGTGTTGCTAGGGCCCATGTCAGAGACATTACTGCCTGTGCTCTCTTCTAGGATTTTTATGGTTTCAGGTCTCACGTTTAGGTCTTTAATACATTTTGAGTTTATTTTTGTGTATAGTTAAGAAAGTAATCTAGTTTCATTCTTTTGCATGTAGTTGATCAGTTTTCCCAGCACTGTTTGTTGAAGAGGTTGTCTTTTTCCAGTCGCATATTCTTTCCTGCTTTGTTGAAGATTAATTGACCATATGGCTATGGGTTTATTTCTGGGTTTCTATTCTGTTCCATTGATCTATGCATCTATTTTTGTGCCAGTACCACACTGTTTTGATTACAGTTTTGTAGTATAACTTGAAATTTGGAATTCTGATATCTCCAACTTTGTTTCTTTTTTTCAAGATGGGTTTGGCTTTTTTTTTTTTTTGTGGTTCCATACAAATTTTAGGAGTGTTTGTTTTGGTTCTGTGAAAAATGCTGTTGGTATTTCGATCGGGATTGCATTAAATGTGTAGATTGCTTTGGATAGTATTTTAACACTATTTGTTCTCCCAACCAATGAACATGGAATGTCTCCATTTCTTTGTGTCATCTTCAGTTTCTTTCATCAGTTCTTTATAGTTCAGAATACAGGTCTTTTACCTCCTTGGTTAGGTTTTATTCCTTGGTATCTTATTGTTTTGGGTATAATTGTGAATGGGATTAATTTTTTAATTTCTCTTTCTGTTGCTTCATTATTTGTGTATAGATATGTAATAGATTTCTGTACATAGATTTTATGTCTTGCAACTTTACTGAAATCATGTATCAGTTCCAACAATTTTTTGTTGGAGACTTTTGGGTTTTTTATGTATAGTATCATGTCAACTACAACTAGTATAATTCTTATTTCTTTTTTACTGAAATGGATGCCTTTTATTCTTTTCGTTGTTTGATTGCTGTGGCTAGGACTTCTCGTACTATGTTGAATAAAAGTGGTGAGAGTGGACATCCTTGTCTTGTTCCTGACCTTAGGGGAAAAGATCTCAGTTTTCCCCTGTTGAGAATGATATTTACGGTGGGTTTTTCATAGATGGCTTTTATGATATTGAGGTATGTACCTACATTGTGAAGAGTTTTAATCAAGAAAGGATGCTGTACTTTGTCAAATGCTTTTTCTGCATATATTGAGAGTATCATATGGTTCTTGTTCTTTTTTTTTTTATTAATGTACTGTATCACATTGATTGATTCGTGGATTTCAAACCAATCTTGCAGCCCAGGAATAAATCCCACTTGGTGAATAATCCTTTTAGTGTGCCGTTGGATCCTATTGGCTAGTATTTTAGTGAGAATTTTTACATCCATGTTCATCAGGGATATTGGTCTCCTTTTTTAGAAAATTTTATTTTATTTTTTCAGTGTTCCAAGATTCATTGTTCATGCACCACACCCAGTGCTCCATACAATACATGCCCTCCTCAATACCTATCACCAGATTCACCCAACCCCCTATTCCCCTCCCCTCCAAAACCTTCAGTTTGTTTCTGAGAGTCCACAGTCTCTCATGTTTCGTCTCCCCCTCTGATTTGATAGGGTCTTTGTCTGGTTTTGGGATCAAGGTTATGCTGGCTTCATAAAATGAGTTTGGAAGTTTTCCTACCATTTCTATTTTTTTCTTTTTTTGGAACAGTTTCAGGAAAATAGGTATTAAATCTTCTTTAAATG
This sequence comes from Potos flavus, assembly GCA_028534135.1. NCBI lineage: Eukaryota > Metazoa > Chordata > Mammalia > Carnivora > Procyonidae > Potos > Potos flavus. The sequence continues at coordinate 107,147,614 of CM052886.1, forward strand.
TTTGATAGAATTCCCCTGGGAAGCCAGGGGAATTCTGGCCCTGGGCTCTTGCTTGTTGGGAGATTTTTTATTACTGCTTCAATTTCCTTACTGTATTAGGGTGCTCCTATGTTTGGTGTATAAATATTTATAATTGTTACATCTTCTTGTTGGATTGTACCTTATATTAGTATATAGTGTCTTTTTTTATAGTCTTGTTTTAAAGTCTAGTTTGCCAGATAGAAGTATGGTTACTCTGACTTTCTTTTGACATCCATTTGCATGATAAATGTTTCTCTGTATCCTCACTTTCAATCTGCAGGTGACTTTAGGTCTGAAATGAGTCTCTTGTAGGCAGCATATACATGGGCCTTATTTTTTTTTTTTCACTCTGTTACCCTGTCTTTTGGTTAGAGCATTTAGTTCATTTACATTCAAAATAATTATTGATAGATATGTATTTATCGCCATTTTGTTACTTGTTTTGTGGTTGTTTTTCTGGTTTTTCTCTGATCCTTTCTTTTCTTGCCTTCTTTCATGATTTGCTGGTTTTCTTTAGTGATATACTTGAATTCCTTTCTCTTTATTCTTTACATTATCTATTAGTGGTTTTTAATTTGTGGTTACTCTTAGGTTTTTATATGATATCATCTGCAATAGCAATCTATATTAAGTTGATGGTCATTTGAGTTCAAACTCATTCTTTATTCTTCTTCTTCCCCATGTTTTAGATGTATGGTGTCATATATTACATCCTTTTATTTTGTGAATCCTTATACTGATTTTTTTTTACAAAAATATTTATTTTTATTGCTTCGATATTTCCTACTCTTTGTACTTTCACTTATGGTTTTTCCTTTCCACTCAAAAAGTCTCCTTTAATATTTCTTTAGGGAGGTTTTTGATCACTGCTTCAATCTCGTAACTAGTTATTGGTCTATTCAGGTTGTCAGTTTCTTCCTCTTTCAGTCTTGGACGTTTATAGGTTTCCAGGAATGCATCCATTTCTTCTAGGTTTCTTAACTTGTTGGCATATAGCTGTTGATAATAATTTCTGATGATTGTTTCTATTTCCTTGGTGTTAGTCATGATTTCTCCGCTTTCATTCATAACTTTATTAATTTGGGTCCTTTCTCTTTTCTTTTGGATTAGTCTGGCCAGTGGTTTATCAATCTTATTAATTTTTTCAAAAAACCAGCTTCTAGTTTCATTGATGTGTTCTACTGTACCTCTGGTTTCTAACTCATTGATTTCTGCTCTAATCGTAATTATTTCCTTTCTTGTGCATGAGCTAGGCTTAATTTGTTGTTGATTTTCCAGTTCTTTAAGGTGTAAAGAGAGTTTGCGTATTCCGGATTTTTCAATTTTTTTGAGTGAGGCTTGGATGGCTATGTATTTCCCCCTTAGGACCGCCTTTGCTGTATCCCATAGGTTTTGGACTGATGTGTTTTCATTCTCATTGGTTTCCATGAATTGTTTAAGTTCTTCTTTGATTTCCTGGTTGATCCAAACATTCCTGAGCAGGATGGTCTTTAAATTCCAAGTGTTTGAATTTCTTCCAAACGTTTCCTTGTTTTTTTGTTTTTGTTTTTTAAAGAAATTAAGAAGAAAAAAAAGTATTTTATTTATCCACACGTTAGCCATCAGTTTTTATTCCTTTTTCTAAGTCTTTGTTTCCATCTGGCTTTGCTTTTAACCTGAATCTTTAGCATTTCTTATACTGCAAGTCTGTTGTATTTGAAAAAGTTTTCATTTTACCTTCATTCCTGAAAAGTAGTTTTGCTGGATAGACAATTCTAGGAAGAAAGTTTTTAGTTTGTTCGTTTGTTGTTGTTGCGTTTCAGCATTTATTTTTTATTTTTTTCCCTCAAATAATTTTATTTTATTTTTTCAGTGTTACAAGATTCATTTTTATGTGCCACACCCAGTGCTCCAAGCAATACTTGCCCTCCTCAATACCCATGACCAGGCTTGCCCATCCCCCCACCCCCCTCCCCTCCAAAACTTGAAAAAGATGGAGGGGTGAAGAACCATGAGAGACTGTGAACTCAGAGCACCAAACGTTTCCTTGTGATTGAGTTCCAGTTTCAAAGCATCGTGGTCTGAGAATATGCAGGGAATAATCTCAATCTTTTGGTATCAGTTGAGGCCTGATTTACTACCCAGTATGTGGTCTATTCTTGAATGTAAGTTGGTGCAGCCACTTTGGACAACAGTGTGGAGATTCCTCAAAAAATTAAAAATAGAGCTACTCTATGACCCGGCAATTGCACTGCTGGGTATTTACCCCAAAGATACAGATGTAGTGAAAAGAAGGACCATATATACCGCAGTTTTCATAACAGCAATGTCCACAATAGCCACACTGTGGAAAGAGCCAAGATGCCCTTCAACAGACGAATGGATAAAGAAGATGTGGTCTATATATACAATGGAATATTACTCAGCCATCAGAAATGATGAATACTCAACTTTTGCATCAACATGGGTGGGACTGGAGGAGATTATGCTGAGTGAAATAAGTCAAGCAGAGAAAGTCAATTATCATATGGGTTCACTTACTTGTGAAGCATAAGGAATAACATGGAGGACATTAGGAGAAGAAAAGAAAAAGTAAAGGGGGGGAAGTCAGAGGGGGAGACATAATATGAGAGACTCTGGACTCCAAGAAACAAACTGAGGATTTTAGAGGGGTGGAGGGATGGGTGAGCCTGATGGTGGGTATTCAGGAGGGCACATATTGTATGGAGCACTGAGTGTTATATGTAAACAATGAATCTTGGGACACTACATCAAAAACTAATGATGTATTATATGGTGATAACATAACACAATAAAAAAAATAAAAAAATATTTCTTGTAGGGCTGGTTATTGGTCATGGACTCCTTTAGTTTTTGCTTATCTGAGAAACTTTTTATCTCTCCTTCTATTCTGAATGATAGACTTTATGAATAGAATATCCTTGTCTGCACATTTTCCGTATTCCGCATGTTGAATATATTATGCCACTCCCTTCTGGCCAGCAAAATTTTTGCTGAAAAATCTGCTTACTGCTTTATGGGTTTCCCCTTGTATGTAACTGTCTTCTTTTCTTATGCTGCTTTTAAAATTCTCTCTTTATCATTAATTTTTGTCATTTTGAATACTATGTGGACCTCCTTTAGTTGATTTTGTTGGGGAATTTCTGTGCCTCCTGGATCTGGAGATCTGTTTCCTTCCCCAGATTAGGGAAGATTTCAGCTGTAATTTCTTCAGATGAATGTTCTGTCCCCTTTTTCTCTCTTCTCTCATTCTGGGACCCCTATAATGTGACTGTTAGTACATTCGATGGAGTTACTGAGTTTCCTAAGTCTATTCTCAGTTTGCATAATTCATTTTTCTCTTATTTATACAGCTTGATTACTTCCCATTATTCTGTCTTCTAATTCATTAATTCATTTTTCCGTTCCTTCCAGCCTATTTATTCCATCAAATGTATTTTTAATTTCATATATTATGTTCTTCATCTCTTATGTTACATACCTTTCTTAAGGGTCTCATTGATGTCCTCTGCTTTTTACTCAAATCCAGTGACTATTTTTAATGTCATCAATTTAAATTCTCTATCAGAGGTGTTAGATATATCCTTTCCACTTAGGTCTCTTGCTATGGTTTTGTCCTGTTCTTTCATTTGTAACATATTCTTCTATCTCCTCATCTGTGTCTGTTTCTGTGTGTTAGAAAAGTCAGCTTTATCTCCTGCTGTTGAAAGTATAGGCAGGATGTACACTTTTAATGAGGTGGCACTGGTCCTCCTCTCCCTGGGTCACCAGTGAAGAGAATGGGGTCTGCCGGGGAGCTCGGTAAAGTTTGAGCAGGAGGGGTGTGCAGTTTTAACGAGGTGTGTGTGTCCTCTGTGGGGGGTCAGAGATGCAGTGTTGGCAAGGTTTGTGTGGGTCTTCTAGGAGAAGAGATCCATAGCACTGGGACTGAGGCAGGTCTGTCTGGAGGGGGTGGGGCATGGTGTAAGCAAATTAGATAGTGAGTGCCAGTGCCATGCTAATTACTAAAGGTGGTTGCATTTTTATGATAAGGGATAGGGAAGGGAAATGGCACCTGTCAACTCTTTTGTTCCTGGAGTAGTCCCTTAGCAAACCCTGAGAGTAGTAACTAACTCTCCCTCCTATAAGCCCCAGGTAACTTTCAAACTGCTGTTTCTAAGCTGTATCTCCAGGGCCATTTGCTGTGCTATCTTTTTTAAAGGCAAAGGTTCATCTTCCTATTGTTATTTGGGCTCTCAGAATTGAGCCCACTGATTTTTAAAATTCCAGACTTTAAGTCTTGGTCATTGTAAATACTCACGAAATTCAGCCCCTCTGATTTTCAAAACCTAATGCTATGGAGATTTCTCTTCTTCTTGTAGGCTCCTCAGTGTGCTAGTCCATTTCTTGCCCCTCTCCATACCTGTGGCTCCCTCTCTCTGATGGTCAGACCCATGGGATTTTGGTTCCCACTGAGCCCTCACTCTTCCTACCCTCTTAGTGTGGCCTCTTCTCTATATTTAGTTGTGGAGTTTGTAAGGCCAGTCTTTGGGTCCTCTTCTGGGTGATTTGCTCTGATGGGAGGGTTATCTAGTTGTATCTGGGGGATGAGGTGAGTTTAGGGTCCTCCTACTCCACCAACTCCCCTTGAAGTCTTCTATGAATACTTATACGTAAAAGTACACCTGTATTTCACAAATAAAAATTTTACATTATTTAGTGAACATCTATTAGATACCCACTGCATTATTTAGTTTGGCCTGTGCCACATATAAATAAACCCCAATGTTTCTGCACCTGCTGGTACTATTGGTGGGGGAGGGCAAGGTGTGGCTTCCTCATTTGGCCCCTCCTACCTTGTGACATCACCATAATCACCTGTGAAAGGAGAAGGGGATTGCACATGGGAGATTTTATGGCCAAGTCATGTACATCATATCCTTCTATACATGCTCTGGTTTCATGTCACATAACCCCAAACAAACTGTAGAGGGCTGAACAGAAGAGCTTAGTTGTGAGCCCTCAACAAGAGAGGAAAGCTAGGCAAGATCTGCCATACCTGTTTTAGGCCCAACTGATACCAGATGTTGAAGGGTTTATAGACATGAACCAGATGGGATTTTTACAAAGATTCATCTAGAATCAGGAGCCTCCAGTTGAAAACAGGAGTTAGGGTCTGTCTCTTGTCATAATTTGTTTCTGACTCTGAAGCAAATTTTCTGTGAATAATTTTGAAGTTTATTGTTGGGAAGGTTGCAACCCATGTTGCAATGAATTGGTAATGATTCTCTTATCTCTCTGCAAATCTTAATTGATATTTCATCTTAAACCATTGTGTCCCTCACTGAGCTCATGTCTTTCAACCTCAAATTTACTTTTTTTCCCTGCTCTGTTAGTACTAGGGCTGGTACTACATTTCCCATTTGCCTTGTGGCTCCTTGTTAGGTCCCAACAACAAGGGGTGCTTAGAAAAGAAACTATAAGACTAGAGGAAGGTTCTGTTTCATTCCCAGACCAGCTTCATTGCGTCTCTCAGATGTACCAGCCCCATCCAGGCAGTATTCTCTCCTTGGTCTGAGTCCCAACTCAACAGGGCTCCTTCCTTTCAGTCTCTGAAGTACTGAGAACTCCAGCCTTTTTTCTCTGTGTCCACAGACACCACAGGCTGCTCCCTGCAGGTCCTACTTCTGAGTTACCAAAGTGCTCCATTTTTGCCTCTTGAGTCCCAATACCTATGGAACAAAGTTCCTGTATTAAATTCCCTCTGTCAAATTCACTAGTGTGATATCAGTTTTCCTGACTGGACTCTGACTAATACAACCATATTACAACAAAAAGTACACATTAAATGGTGACTCTTGCATTTTATTAGCTTTTTCAAGACCGTTTGAGTAACCCAGGTTGGTATTCATGCTGCAAAATGCTGACCAGTTCTGAAAACCATTTGTTTCTAAGCAAATGCATTTTCCTTTATTTTAGCATATGAAATTGATTTATTAGAATAAGAAAATCGTAACTGATTAAGAAGAATTCATTGAAATGCATATACTCATAAACTTAAGGTTAACTACTTATTGCAGAAAATATTTTCTGCATAGTTTAGAAATATCAAATATATATTTGTCTATTCCTTCTCCCCTGTTTTGGTTTGAAAACTAAAATCAGATTCAGTGTAAGTAATCTTATATTAGTGGCCTTTATAAACTAATGAGATCTTAATGTAAGCACAGAAGCTTTATTCTAAAATTTAAACAGATCACAATTAACGCATTTTGCATGTTAATTTTTTTTACTTTGCAGATACTATCAACATTTGATGCGGAAATACCTCCCCTACCCTATCTATTTGTATATTTGTAGTTTGTCCCACATGCATGATCCCTTTCCCTCGGTTCTGTTGGCAGCTGCTGTGCCTTCTGTCTGCACATCCTCCTCTCCTCTTCCTGGGCTAAGTGTCCCTCTTATTCCCATGAATATGCCACCCACAGACCTGTTAGGATCCTTACCAGGATGCACTGGGATAATCTGTTAAGGAATGTCCATCCTAATAGACCATGAACTTCTTTGGGTCTGGATTGGCTTCAATAATCTTTGTAAATTGTATCATGTTGCCTGGCCCCTCAGATGCTCAGTGAAGGTTTGTTGCGTGAAGCACTGTGGGGTTTTTAGCCCAGGTTTCCCACTTACGTGAGGAGAGCAAGGCCTCCAGCTTAGTGCTCACAAGCCAAGTGATGGCATGTGCACATCCGACAATAGAGATCTGATAGGTTCTAAGTCAACATCACCTTCCATGCCCTGAACCCCCTGGGCCAAAGCAGCAAAGCAGAGGCAGGTGATGAGATAAAAGCATTGCAGCACCTAGTGTGTGAACACAAACACACCGGGGCCTTTCTGTGCCTTGTGTTGGGTGAATGCTGATGGGTGGTGTTTGTACAGCCAGAATGTGTTGGATTAGCCCCCTTTTTCCATCAAACTGAAAAGATCCAGAGGGCTGCTTTATCTGCCTCCACCGATTGTAGGACTCCCCTATCTGCAGATCCCTGAGAGCCCACCAGGAGTCTGTGTGATAGACAGAAACTGGGGAAAAGGTTGTTTTTCTCTTTCTTTCCAAGTAAATGACTTGTGATGGAAAGTCCAGTCCTGTACAGCCTCTGTTTTTAAGCCTAAGGCATTTGCCCTTTCTCTGAGTCCCTCAAACAACTCCATTTATTGCCTGAAGTTTCATTAGTAATAGAAACTGTTTCACAGATAGCTGACTTGAGGGTTGCACATACTGTTTTAAGGTTGGTTGAAATTTAGACTGGCATGACTGATATTTTTACTAATGTTGGAATTTAATTGAAATACTTAGTTTATTGGCACTAGTTAATCCAAGTTATTTTTTCCTAGTTAGGGAACATGCCAAAAACTGTAACTTGATCATTTTTATATGAACCAAAATAGATTTTGGCTTCAGGATGGGAGCAGGGACAAAGATTTTATTGCCTTTCAAAATTGGCCTGACAGTTTAACTAGCAAAGTTAACAGAAATGAGAAGAAAGAAATTTCACAGGAAAAAAAAATCTATGAAAATCCTGAGATATTTTCATAGAAACCTGCCTGGGGAATCAGTTTGAAGCAGTTTGAAACTATCTGCAGCTCCCTGCATGGGATGCTCTCAAGTATGTCTTTCCCTGACTGCACAACTGCCCAGCCCTTGAGTTGGGTTGGAGCAGAGGTGGGAAAGCCCACTGGTAACTGAGCCAACCTAAAGAGGCAGTGGCAGAGTCCCTTCTTTTTGTGTCCCACAGAGAATGTACCAAGGTTAATGAGATCTGGCAACATCCCTTCCTCCCAGCATTTTCTGGACAGGGCAAGTGTTCTATGCCAGGGCTACCAGTTTACTAGCCCAGCTCTGCCTCCTCTGGTATGCCCCCTGGGAACTGCAGCCAGAACCAGTTCTCAGTCACAGGAATGGACTGTGCTCCATAACCAATAGGCTTCCTTTCAGCTTGTATTTGGTGACCACATGCAAGGCCAGTTTCTGACTAGGGGCAAGAAACAGTTAATGGTGAGAAAAATAGACACAATTCCTGTCCTCAAAATATTTACTGCTTAGTTGGACATATAATACATGCACACATTAAAACTTAGATTATGATAGAAGTTAAACAGCAATCCAAGACTTCCAGACAAAAAATACCATTAAGTGATAGTGATTAGCTGCCAGATAAATGTCAAAGATACACATATGACTTTTAAGGAGGGAAAGGCAAAGGACTGCCAGGGCTACTACAAGGATCCATCATGTATCAATTGCTTCATTATACAATTCTCTCAAGTCCTGAAAACCAACGAAAGTGCCTCAATACCAAACAATTCTGCAGTGCTAACTTGAGATTGTTTCAGGGGTAGGTGACATCAGCCCATCATCACCATCAGCATCATCTCCATCAGTGTCATCACCCTGAACATAATCATTGTCACCACTATAACCTCCTTTATTAATCAACATTTATACTTGGTGCTCCTCTGCAGGCCTGTGCAAGGTGTGAGCAGATTCCTTTGATGCTGAGGCCATCCACCAAGCCCAGGGGCCCCTAGCTTTCTGCTCTTGCTTTCACATGCTGGCATAAGGTTTGCTGACATTGTTTTAAGAAAAGACTTGAGCATATGAAGTGTTGTTGCCTGGGTTCAAATTCTGGTTCATTCTCCAATTCATCACATGTGGTTCTTGTACTTTAGCAGTGACAAAAATATTTTCTCCTTCCCTACTTACAGGGGTATGGCAGATATTAATTATTAATAAAACAAAGCTTGTGAAGGGCTTGGAAAGCACTTTATAAACACAAAGCATCATTATCCTTGTGGATTCCGGGATTTTATAATTTTTTAAATAAGATTCAACGAATGCTTTAATCAAAACGCCTGCTTCCTCTAATGAAAACCACTCAGAGTGTTGAGTTTAACAAACCGAAAAGTTCTATACTTTCCAATGAACATGACTTCATGAGCGACGGGGGGTGGGGCAGTTCTGAGCAGGTAGTCTACATAGCTGGTCAAGGGACTAAAGTCAGCTCTGGCTCTCTGTCTGACTAGGTTTAAGTGGGAAGTTTGGAGGACAGATAAACCATGATGTGAGATCCAGGATGGTCTTCCACTTTATGAGTAGTCTGTGAAGCATCAGGTTCCTGCTTGGTGTTCAGGTACTTGGCAGGTAGCTCTGTGCTCATACATAGATCTGGGACTAATTAGTCTCTGGAGGCCCATGAGAATCTTGATTGTTCTCATTTTATTCTTCATATAGTTGCTTGATGGGTAAGAAGTCTAGCAGCAAGTGTTTCTTGAAGGCCAGATTTTAAAATTTTCTACAAAGATATTTAAAGGTGTTTATACTGAATTGTCTGAAGAAAGTATTTGGAAACCTGGCACTGCTTAAGTCTGGTATTATTTTACTCTAATGTAGGTCCTGGCAAAGAACATGCTGATGTGATCAGGCCTCAGTCTACCTTATTTTGTCTCTAAATCGATGATTTTTTTTCTTTCAACTTTTTTTTTTTTTTGAGTATAGTTGACACACAATGTTACATTAGTTTCAGGTGTACATCTTTGTGATTTGACCAGTTTATACATTATGTTGTGCTCACCACAAGTGTAGCTACTATCTGTCCTGTCACAATATAATTGACTGTATTCCTTATGCTGTGCCTTTTATTCCTGTGACTTATTCATTCCATAACTGGTGGTTTTTAGTTTTCACCTCATCCCCCTTCCAATATATCCTGAGTTCCAGTTGTTCTAGGGGACTTGTCACTTTTCCTGCCTCTAGGTTTGCTCCAGATTCTTCCCCCATTCCTTCCCTCTCCACTGTGTGCAGGGAAATGCCTGTCTTGTCCTCTGGCTTCTAGGTAGGAAGGCACTGACTGGAGACTAGGGGGTCTCCCACTCCCTGCATAAGGGAGAAGCGAGCATATTTTTCTCCCCCACCTCCTACCTGGGAGATCTTTAACTGTGTCTTTGTCATGGCTCCAGCTCCTCTCCTGTCTTGGACAGCCTTACTCTGGTTGTAGTTCTGGTTGGTCTCTGTTTCCAGTTTCTGGAAATGTCACCTCTTGCCACCTCCTCCAGTTGTTCCTCTAGCCCTACGGCTGTTAGCAACTTCCTGTTTTTGCTAATGTTTTGATTGCTCTACCCTCTCCAGAGTGGCTTCCCAGCATTTTCATTACTCCTGTAACCAATTTCTTACTCTACTATAATGTAAGGTTCAGGCAGGCGAGGGTTTGTATCTGTTTTCTTTGCTGTGGTATCTCCTGCATTTAGCAATTCACTACACAGGAGAGCTGTAAAGTGTTCCTCCTGCTTGGTGTTTAGGGAAACATACGTAGGCTGTTAGGTAGCTCCATGCCTACGTGTCTGAGGCCAGTTGCCATGTCTTTTAGGTCAAAAAGAATATTGATGTGTATCTTCAGTAAGTGTCTAAATGTTGCAGGCATTTGTAAATAAGTGGAGGTCGAAAACACCTGTGATTACATCTGTGCCCCAGTTCTTTGACTTTCTTCCATACCATCTCCCAAGAACTGGATAGATGTTAAACCCCAGAGGGAGAAAAATACAGAGAAGAAAATATGGCAGATCAAGCCAATCATCAAAATGTACAGTTATGAGACTTTCACACTTCCTTTATCCAGTTTGAGCTGCACAAGGCAGAGTTCCATCCATTAGCTGCTGTTCAGAGCTGGGCATGTGGCTAGTGGGCACAAGGTGGCTAGTGGGCATCTGGATAATGAGGAGACTCCAAGGAGAATTGGTAAGGTCTTTCCTCTACTGAAGATACAGTTCTCTGTCTGTCTGTCTCTCTCTCTTCTCCATTTTAATCTCTCTTTAATTGAACTCATTCTTCAATTAATGTATACAATATAGGAGTATTTTTTTTTTTCTAAAAAGCTATCATTGGATCAATGATACATGTTACACTTGATGTCATTTAGAATCAAGGAAATCTTTTCTCCTGTCATCTTTAAAACAGATAGCTAATGCCTTGAGAAGATAGCAGTAGTCTCACCTGGGGTTCCTCTGATGTTGCCCTCTCCCATGAAGATGGATGCTGAGCAGCTACACATCTTATTGTGTTAGGCTATGGAACATCTGGAAAAATAGTCTTGCTGTGTTCACAGGAAGCAAAGTCACATACCTCTAGAAGGTGCCATAGAGTCCTGGGGCAGGATCCTTTAGATCTGCTCCAGGACAAGGTGTGTTAGGATCAGTCTTAGCTGGGTTTGTATGTTTGGATCTTGAGAATCTGATCACAGCTATGCATGTGTGAGTGTGATTTCATGGATGTCACCAACATTAATCTTTCTTTTTTTCCCCTACGAATTCTGGAAAGACAGTGTTACTCACTTTAAAGATACTAGACTACAGCTACAGAAATGGGTGGATGACTTCAAACAATGACAGATGATTGAAACTCTTTGTATTATGCGGGAAGCCAGATGGATGAATTGACTCAATACTAGCATGGGATGGAAAGTAGAAAATGGATCTGTACTGGCATTCACAAAGCAGGGATAATAGTTCTTTCCAGGCTCTGTCATTAAATGTCATCACTTTAGCTCAACATATCTGAATTCCAGTGTCATTAATGATCCTCAAGGTCCTTTTGGTAATTGGAATTCAGAAAGTATTTGCTGTTTAACTTCTATCACCAGGCACTCTCCCAGGTGCTGGGGTACATCTGGAAAAAAAGATGAGACCCCTGTCTTCATGGGTTTACCTTTTAGGATTGGAGGGGTGAGGAGAGAGAAAGAGAGAATAAACTGTATCTGTAACAAATAAGTAAATTATATATTAATATTAGATCCTTGATTAGATCTAAACTCTTCCTATAAAAGGTCAACTAGTAAATCTTTTAGACTTCACGGGCCTTACAGTCTGTGCAACTCTGCCTTGTGGCAAAAACAGCTATAGATGACAGATAAACAAATGGGATGGCTGTGTTGCCCCCAGTTATAGTTCACCAATCTCCACCTTTGGAGAAAGTGTGGTTAGAGCTCTACCTGTGGTGACAGACATATTTTTCCCTCCTCAAATCTTTGCAGACCAATAATTTTATAAAATATAATAAAGTGAGTTACTAGAAAATAAGACGAAAAGAAGACATATAAAATACAAGCCCACTGTTTTCTCATTGGTTTCAACAGACAGGAACTGCTCTGTCAAATTACTACACAAGTCATGTCCTTGCTCCCTCCTCCTGACTCCTTGTATTCTCTCCCACCTTTGTCTTTTTCTTTCTCCTTCACTCTTCCCTTTGTTCTTCCTCTTCCTTTCTCTTAACCATTAATATATAGATATATATATATATATTAATATATGTTACAGTTAGAATGTGTATGAATGTTAACATGGATATATGTAGAATCAAAACATATGTATGCGTGAATGCATAGTTTCCTAACTCTATCTATGCTGGAAGGGCCTGGAAACAATGGTACTCTGGAAACAATAAGCACATCTAGTATCCAGAACTTGAATTCTAAATATTACACTCTACTTTTTGGAGAAATGTCTGACTCCAGGTTTGGGTAGACAAAATAGAAGATAAGCCTGGAGCATTTATTTTGTGCCACAAAGTAGAGAAGCAATAAACAAATGATATGGACATGTTGAGCCAACATAGAAACCTGTTCAAAGGCACTCCCACTGGCCAAATGGAACATTTAAGCATCAAAATAAATAATGATAGTTTGTAACCCTTTGGGCAAAGTAAGAGTTCATGAATTTATAGTGATATAAATAAATAAATGAGAGAGAAAGGGAAGGTCTAACCTTCTAGTAGAAGTCTCAAAGTTGCTCCCCACAGAATACGCGTTAATTATTTATCAATTAATGAGTATGAGAAACATAACTTTACAGTGGAGAAATCTGGCAGATACTGTCCTAATTAGTGATAAAATTAACATCACTAGTAATAGGACAAACCAAGGTTAGGTGCGCCCAGACATGGTACGCAGAGAACACAGCACCACTTCCATGGGATCAAATGTACAAGAACAAGGAAACGTCAGAAAAACCCAAATCAAGGAACATTTTACCAAGATCTGTACTTTTCAAAAAAGTCAAGATCATAAAAGACAACAAAAGGCCGAGGAACTGTTTCTTATTGGACAAGCCTAGAGATATGAAACTATATGCAGGAAATGATCTGGGTTGGGTCCTAGTCCTGTAAAGAACATTGTTGGTGCAATCAGGGAAATTTCAAAGGGATTGGGGACTTGATGGTACTGTTAGAGCAGTGAATTTCTTGATGGTTGGACTGTGGTTTTATAGAAAAATATAATGTGGGAAATACACAATGAAGTAATAAATAATGGAGCATCTTGTCCAAGACTCATATCAGGTGATTCAGGAACACACACACATACATTGAAAGTTAAGTTAAGGCAATGTGATAAGATGTGACAACTGGGAAGTCTGGGTGAAGAGTATATGGAAGCTCTTTGTACTCTTTTTGCAGCTTTTCTGTAAATTTGCAATTATTTCAAAATAAAAGTTAAAAATTGCCTAGAAAAGTTTCTAAATGTTTGCTCTGAGTTTCTGTCCTGGTTTTGCTAGGGTAGACAGCTTATGGTTTGTGAAGAGGAATTTTGAACAACACTGATCAACAACACAATCAATGAATCTACCTGTTTCTAAAACACTGGCTCATATCTAGCAAGGAGTACCATGTGCTAAGGTTACATATGCCTAATGTATCAATGCTTGGAACTTAAGTGAAAGTAAGATAATAATATTTATAATTAAATAATTTAAATGCCGTAGCTGGAGAAATTCCACTAAATACTTTTTATCAAGACAAATGGCATTAAAGTCATCACCACATGAGAAGTTGCTTCATCTAGCTCTTAACTGATTTTGTATTACTCCTAAACACCAACTGGAGATTTTTCTGCTGGGAGGACAAGTCAGGCCTCAGGTACTCCTGGTGTAAAAAATCTTTTGGCAAAGAAGTAAAGTATTGTTTGCCTCTCCTTTTGTTTCATTACCTGAAATCAATTTAAAATATTTTATGGTGGTAAATGTGTGATCTATATTACATTCTTTAGAAGGCAGCTTTGCTTTATGCACGGACACCTGTCTATATGAAAGTCCGTAAACATTTTTTAACAGGTCTTCAAGAAACTCTGGGCACACAGCTGGCCAAAGAGCCCCTGGTGGAAAGGGACAGCTGTTTGGCTGACAGAATTGGAACCAGTGCAGGACATGTGCAGAGACTGTAAAGAGGAATGAATTTTCCCTAACCTTTATGAGTCAACTATTTATTTTTGTAATATTAACAAAATCAAAAGAATTACAGTGTTCTTTTAATTTTAAGTCAAACACACTGACGTGCAGCTTTTAAGAAATTTTATTTAATGGATAATCTTAAATTGAAGCAGAAACAAATTCAGAATTACTGGAATTTCTTGCCCGGTATATACAGCAACACTTAAAAAAATCTTTAATGCTCTATAAAAGAGGTAACAAAATCTCTCCTTCCATAAACTGCCCATCAGATACTGAGGATCACATTAAAAACTCCTAAGCATGCTGTGGCTAGAAAGCTCTTGGTGTGTGGTATGTGTGTGTGTGTGTGCGTGTGTGTGCATGTGTGCGTGTGTGTGTGTATGTGTGCATGTGGCGCTGTGTGTAAGCTCCCTAGCTCACCGGTTCTCCCTTCTCCCCTTTCCCCCTCATAAGCACATGCACTTGGGTAGGAGGATAGGAGGATGTAAGGAGCTGCTGTTCTAAAGTAGTTAGGAGCAGACATATGGGAAAGGAATTCTTTCTCTGGGATGGAGATGAGGATAGAAGCAAAACTTCCTTTCCCAAACTGCAAAGAAATAATTTTGCATGTGGGCTGCAATTAAAGAAAGGGGGGAAAAAAGAAAGAACAGACATATTTCTCACATTGTCTTAGAAACTATTTACCACTATCTTTTGGTTTTGTTGCGATTTCGTGTTGTGGAGAATTTTGTAGCTGAATTCACACACAAAATGCCCAGAGCCAGCTACATAATTTGCAGGCCCAGAGCAAAATGAGAATTCAGGGCCCTTGTTCGAAAGGATTAAAAATTTCAAACAGGGATATCACCATTAACACAAGCCTGAGGCACCTGCTGCTGCCCAGGTCTCACGAAGCTGTATTCTAAACACCTAATTATTCTAACTGTAAGCCTCAAACTCAGAAAGTAAGTTAAAAAGCTGAATGTTTCCAGAGTAAATAATGGTCAATGACCAAGTCACCGCTGATTACAAATTTTAATTTCTGCCTGTAGCCAAGTTCAAGTAAAAGTTAATATTATTTTTAAACCAGTAGTTGGAAGTAAGACTTCACAGTTTGAATCAAAGGATGATGAGGTAAGAAGTTTTCAGAATCTTAATAAGTTTCACAGCTTGTCAAATATAAACCTCCCTCCTCCTTTATAAAGTAGAATTATGTTCTTTCAAAATTTCAGAGCAGGTAAGGTCCTTAGAAACCATCTAAGGTCTGACATCCTATTGTGCAGGTTAAGATAATCAGACCCATGAAAATAAAGTGACCAGGAATTTGAATTTGCTACTTGTGACCACTTGTGCCACTTGGTTCTTTTTACTGTATTAAATTTATATACCTACTTTTCTGTCATGGGACAGATACAAACTTCATAGGAAAAAATAAATCTGTTGAATCGTTGACAAATTAGTTTGACAGGTGGCCTGACTGGGTGTATAAATCAAATTAGTCTGGAAGCATTATAAGGTTGAGTCCTTATTTCCAGGCTATATTTCCCTATGGTAGGTTGTATATGGCAAAGAGCAGTAAGTATTGATGAGCATATGGAACAATAGAAAGTCACACATTGCCGGTGGGAAGCATGAATGATTTTCCAGAGACTAGTTACAACTCAGCACTTTAGCAATTCCATTTGTGAATATTTACCTCAGTAAAATTGTGTATATGCACTCCAGGACACATTTTTTTTTAAGATTTTATTTATTTATTTGACAGAGAGAAAGAGATCACAAGTAGGCAGAGAGGCAGGCAGAGAGAGAGGGGGAAGCAGGCTCCCTGCTGAGCAGAGAGCCCGATGCGGGGCTTGATCCCAGGACCCTGAGATCATGACCTGAGCAGAAGGCAGAGGCTTTAACCCACTGAGCCACCCAGGTGCCCTCCAGGACACATTTTTAATGTGGTCATAATAATATTCTTCATAAAAATCCCAAACTGGAAATAATAATGCAAATATGTATAGAGAATGGATAAATGTATTTGGTATATTCACACCCCTGAAAGCCACAAAGCAGTGAAAAAGAATGAATTATAGTTATATACATTGATGTGGATGAGTTTCCAGAACATACTGTGTAAAAAAGAAGTTACAAAAAATGCAAACAGCATGATATCATCTGTCTAAAATATCTGCAAAACTAAACAATATTGCTATGGATATGTATCTATAAAGAATATTATGGAAACTATAAACATAAAATCCATGATTGGTTATTTGAAGAGGAGACAGAGAGCATGAGAGGTGGTAGAGGGCCAGTCAAGAACAGCTAGGGAAGTGGTAATGTTCTATGTCTTAAGATTCTGGATGCACTATTTGTTGGCTAATTGAACTTAAATAAAAAATAAAGTTGCATTCTAATAAAAAGATTCTGATACTATAATAATTCATTATGAAGCTGCTGGTTGGATTATTCTTCATGCTTTATGATTTATCTATTATTTGTATCTATCTATTTATCTATCCATCCATCATCTATTTAATTATATATATTTTTCTCAATGATATACATTTCATGAAAAGTGTAAAAAAAAGTAAATGTGAAGGACATTGGCTCAAGATGGCATCTACAATTTTATTTTGAGCCATATCTCCCAACAGTTTATATATGTGCTTTTCAGAATATATTTAAAAATCATGAATAAGAAATGCACCATAAAAGCACAATATTAATATTCTTATCATCTTGATAGTTTATTCCTTATCTTATGTAACTGTATTGTTTAGAAATTTTGTTTGGCTGCATTTAACTGAAAATTCTACAAGTGGTTTATACAAGGTAGATATTTATGCTTATCTCATCTGACAAGAAGGTAACAATTGATTACACTGTGGACTCAAGCTCATTCTAAATGTCCATTCTGCCACCCACAGGATGTGAGCTTTTTTGTCATGTTCATAAGATGGTTGCTGGCACTCAAGCCATCACATCCATGTTCCTGGCTCAAAGAGCAGCAGAGACAAGCTAGCCAAATCTGTTCACTTTTAAAGAGTTTTCGCAGAAGTTTCACACAGGGACTTTTGCTTATACCTCATTGGCCAGAGCTATGCGCTGTGGCTACTATCTATGAACTGCAAAGGAGGCTGGGAAATGAGGCTGAGTAGACAGTTGTCTACTTACTAACAAACCTCAGTTAGTAAGAAAAAGAACAATGGATAATGGGCAGGCAATTAGCAGTCTCTGCCAGGCTAATTTATTGTTTCTGAATAAGAAACCTGAAATACAGTTACAATTCTAACATTGTAAAAAATTATTTAGGCTCTTATTGATAAATACAGGTTCATTATGGAGGTAGTTGTTGATTCTGCTCAACAAATATGGTGGAAAAATAATTTTTTTTGCCTTAAGCCTCTGAGATTTATTTTTTTTTCTGAGATTTATTTTTATTTTAATTTCTTTGTTATCAGAGCATTAATTTGACTACATTTAATTTGACTCACTTTTGCATATATTTGAATATATTGGAGTTATATTAATTTGATTATATTTGTTGACTTACATTTTATGATACATTAAACTCCTATTTATGCAGAATCAAAAGGACCAGAAAGGTCAAATGCTCATTCAAGATATATGATATTGTTATTATTTCTCATTTTTCCACTTGGTATGTTTATTTTACTGCACTCTATTTTTAAAAACCCATTAACCTATATACAGTTAGTGCATAGTTTTAGTAAACAGAATAATTCTTCAACTAGAATAAATTATAGCATCAGTTTTAGCACTGTACTCATCTTTTATGTAATGTTTTTGATATGAGAAATACCATTTATTTCTTTCAATTGTTGAGGCCACTAAAGCTCTCCCTCTTTCAGATATATTTGAAAATATTAAAGAAAATATTCAAAAAGCAAATTATTTTTCTCTTCTGTGAATAAAAACCTGACTTTTTGTATCAGGAAGAAAAAAAAGAAATTTCTTTAATCCTCTGGATTATTTTACAAAATTTGTTGATGTAGAGTTCTATGAACATGGCTGAGAATTCAACTGCAAGATAAACAAAGATCTAACACATACCCCCCACTGCTGAAAATGAATTCCTTCAGACAGGGGTAGACCAATGCCCGTCACAATGACATCAGTTTATTGTAACCTCTCTACAATGTAGACAAAATAACTGATCGGTCTCTCAGATCTGCCCAAGCCAAAGCCATGAGTCACCCCTCCCTGTGCCCCCGTGACTTCCTTTGAGACACCACATAAGGGGACTGCCTTTGAATAGCGTCCTTCAAACAGATTGCCATCCCCCCCAACAAATGCAGGTTAATAGTGGATGCTAGCCCTGAGATGCAATAAGCAGATGGATACAAAAACACCTGCAGAGAGATCCCCATCATGTCCACACCAGGCACCTCATCCTGCTTCATGATGCTACCCTGACACCAGCCTGAGGGAGGATGCAAGGGCCCGAGGCATTACACAGGGCTCCCTAGCAGCCCGCATCAATGGTGACAATAGTTGTGACCATGATCGTGTTTATAGCATCCTGATTTTATTAAATCCATTTATTCATTTCTTCAAGTTTGCTATTCATTAAATATTCTCAAAGAGTTCTGAAAACAGAGGATCAAGTTATATTTTCCTTACATCTTAAATACTCTTAAGCCAGAAACAAATAAAAAAAAAACCACACCAAAATAAATACCTCCTTCTCCTCCAACGTACACACATATATTGGTGTTTGGGGCAGCCAAAGATGTTTCCCTGAATTAACCAATTTATCTGAAATACTCAATTAACAATAAAATCTTTACCGTTTACATAATGCTTTCTACCATAACAATCTGTTTCACACACCTCTTGCACCTTTGAGAGACAAACAGGGCAGTGGTTTTGACTACTTGCCCTGTGCACTCACTACTTCCATGGATTTGGACAGATAACTCTGCAAATGGGAAATAATATCTACCCTACTTCTTTGCCTTACCATGTTAAGTGGATCAATACTGAAATAAGAAAAAAAAGAAAAGTCTCTAATAAATTTTTATATTAGCACAATAGGTAATACCAACACTCACAGCGTGTAAGCTTTCTCCGTTCCATGGATGATTTTGTGGAGCAGTTTTAGAGATGATGTGACTTCCACATCATCACTTAGGTAGCGCTGGAGCCCAGACATTCAAGCAAGTGATCTGACCTCTAGTCCCCATAGCCAGTAAAATGCCAATAAAAGCAGTATCCTTGGTTACCTCTACTCAAGCTGTTGCAGCTTTATGGAAAATAAGGATGGTATTCTCTTTTCTTTTTTGGCCATAAAGACCCTAAAGGCTTCTATTTCCCAGACAAAAATGCAATGTACAACTATTGCTGTTTACCAAGTAGTTACTATGCGCTGGACAGTGTTCTGGACACTAGGACCATCCCCAGGTTTATATTATTATACTCATTTTATGATGGGGAACATATAGGGTCACACAGCTAAATGGTGCAACTGGGATTTGGACCAGGGTCAGCTTGGCTTTTCCTTTAGAAGAGATAAACTGCTTCCTCTGATTGAGGACAGGTGCTCATGGAAGGAGATTCATATGTTCTGTCCAACAATGCCACTGGTTACCCCCATTTTGCATACACTTCTTTTCCCTGGGACCCTGGCCAAATACTTCCATGGATCATTGTCCTTCTACGTTGAAAGGTTATTATATGAATCCCCAGAGTATCCCTGAAGGAGAAAATAAGTAATCCAACATGAAGAGCCCTGGAAAAGCCTCACACCCTTTGGTTCCTGAATGCTGAGCACTTCTATTGGTTCTGTTCCCAGTAGACCTACGGGGGCAAGCCTGGTACTAGATGTTTTAGAAAGCTCACAGCACATTCTAGGTGCTCTATATCTAGCATGTTTTATTTTGTTAATCAGAAAATTAAAGCAAAGAAAATATTTTGAAGGAACAGAAGGTCCCAGAAGGGAGCTTCTCCTTCCTTCATGGTTGAACCACATAACACGGCCAGGAGAATAGATGACTGCCCATCAGCCACCCCCTATCCTCCGGGAAGAGATGCTCATAGGGACCTTCTGAGCTGCAACTGCTTCCCTTCACTTCCAGGGAAACAGACTCCCTCACAGCGTCCAGCAGTGTCTGTGTGCTTCTTCCCTCTGGCTTAAGAAGACTTCTTCCCTCTTTTGCCCAAAGTGGAGAATCTTTGAGATTTGCTTAAGAAGGCTTCTACATAAAAGTTATTTATCCCTGGTATGTGCTGGAATTTCAATCTGCCGAAGACAGAAATGAGCTCTTGGCCTCTCTATGGGGAACTTCCAGCAGTGGACTCAGGTAGTAGCTAAAAAGAGTTATACTGTGATTCTTACACAGGAGCTCAGACAGGCAAGCCTTCACTGTAATGAGAGAGAGAGGGAGAGAGATCTGATATTTAAAATGTAAGCTCCAAAAGGATAGGGGTGTATTTGTCTGTTCAGCCCTTCAGCCACTTGGAAAGTGAATGGCACATGGTAGGTGGTAGGTGCTCAAAACATATTTGTTGATTAAAGAATGAATGACAACAGTGTGTTTTGATGCACACCAAAATAAAGGAGACTCAGTTAACAAAAAATGTGATTTCGCATGAAATAACATAATATGCTTACTGTTTTGAATGCTGGAATTTTAGAAGAGGGAGAAATTGGAGTCTAAGATGCTCAGCTCCTTGCTGTTATCCAGTGGTGCTAGGGGACAAGACACACTGTGTCGCCACCAGACTGGGTGTTCACACATCATACCCGTGCTATTTACTTCAAGTGTCCAGGTGTCAGTCAAATAACATTGTTTTTATGGGGACCTCTGGTCTGGGTAAGTTCTACTCCAAAATGCAGTTGTCTTACTTTATCCATACAGCTATTTTCTTTCTATAACCTAGTCTCAGTAACACTTAACCTTGGGCCATGCATGAAGCAAAGATTTCCTTCTTACTACCAGTTCCTTGAAAAAATAAGCTCAATTTCTGTTGTAGTTTTTCAAGAATTAGCAGGGTGGATCTGGAAGCTTTCATCTCTGCCTAAGTTGATATGAAAACCAAAAGCAGATCATCTGCCAGGCCACAAGAGGACAGCAGTGGTTTGAGATCCCGATTGCTGCTACGTACTCTGGATCAGCATTACTCTGTTACCTGCATCATGGAAAGATTGGTTTTGTCATTTTGATCCAGGATTCTAACATGAAGAGATGCTTATTTGTTAAAATGAGCAGGGAAAATCTCAGAATGATTTCAGCGTTGCCAAGCTAAAAAGTATGCTGTGTTTTCTGTTCTTCTAGAATATGACTGCTAATCTCTATTATCCCAGAGTCTCACTGAGACACTATGTGAAATGAGGTACTTAGAAGGCAAAACAGAAGTCATTCCTATAGGGTCTTCTTCTCTACATGATCTGAAGTGAGGTAACACCTTTAAGAGAATAGGCTCAATATCACAGAATTATTTCCATGTCTAATATTGCAATGTTTCATTTATGCAGTAATCCAACAAAATTTTATAACTCTTACAATTTTTTTTCGCTAAATAAATATTTCACTCAAAGAGCATTTATTGATATATACCAGGAATGGAGACATATACGGGCCACAGTTCTGGGTTGGAGCTGTTCTTAGGGTGGTGTAGGCAAGAGACAGACATTTAAACTAAAATTAAAAGTTGACATGAGGAGTGTCATGCAAAGGTCCTGGGGTGGGAAAGAATTATTGCATGTTAGGACTGGGACGGGGGCCCCAGTGCAGAAAACTGCAGAGACTAAGGTGGTTAACAGATGAATGGGTCCTTTGGGAAAAAGTATTTAATGCCTTGTCCTCACCTCAAAAGCCTGCTCGCCATTAATAACAACTAATACTTAGTGAGATTTTATCAAGGGCCAGGTATTGCGCTAACTGTCCTCCATGGATGATGTTTATTAAATCGTAAATTTGAGAGGGAGGAATTACACCATAACGTTTCTCAGCTGGAACAGGTTTGGAAACAGGTTTGGAAAAGCAAATTAAACTGCCCAAAGTCTCACGACTTGTAAGTGGGTCTGCTGAGATTTGGAGAGTTGAGAGCCTAAAGCTAACCATTATTCTGTACCATCTTCCAAATCTGCTGCTGGGCTCCTGCTCTGGATTCCCTGCTCCTTGTAATTACCTCTGGTCCTCTTCCAGGCCTAGGAGTCACTCCATACGGGCTTTTCCCAAGTCAAACAACAGGAGCTTCCTGCTAATTCATTGAGCTAAACAGACAGTCCCTTCTGCAGTGATGAATGCTGTCACCCTGACTTTGGAGGGCTTGAACTAGGTGCCCATTCCATGGTTCATCCATGACTGGTGACTTCTTTGGTCTTACCTGCCACAACAGTTTTTGTCACAGTGATTCTAAGTCAAGGCACAGGTGATGTGTCATCCATTGTAACATTTCTTGTGCCTAGCACAGGGCCTGACATGTTCATGATAATTCATCCATTCAAAACAAATAAGTGACTATAAGAACACAAATTCTGCTCATTTAAGAGCAAAAATTTCTGGCCCTACTTATAACCTCCTAAATATCTCTCTGTAGTAACTCTTTGTAGGTGAGCAATCTATAATCTTTTTTTTTTAAGATTTTATTTATTTATTTGACAGACAGAGATCACAAGTAGGCAAAGAGGCAGGCAGAAAGAGAGAGGGGGAAGCAGGCTCCCTGCTGAGCAGAGAGCCCGATGCGAGGCTCGATCCCAGGACTCTGAGATCATGACCTGAGCTGAAGGCAGAGGCTTTAACCCACTGAGCCACCCAGGCGCCCCGCAATCTATAATCTTTCAATTGTCATTTTACAGATTGAACATTTTAGGTTTATGTCATTTAAAGCTTCTTGGTTACCCATCTTTTATACATCCATGACAAGTTGCATATTTCTTGGGCAGCATTTGTTCTTTATTCTTTATGTTTTGTTATCTTTCTGAACAGGATTTTAATTAAATTCAATAAAACCAAATTTATAGGACATGGTAACTGTTTTATTGAAGGCTCTTTGAAACTATTCTTTTTCATGTTCAATCCTGTAATAAAAAAAAAAAAAACAACAGTTCTATGTCCAAATGTTCAGTATTTAAAAATGTCCAGTAGTCTCTGAATACAAGTGAGTAGAAGGAGACCACGTTTGGACACCTCCAGGCTAGCGCCACCTCACATTCATGCAACACATCTGAGACATCTGTGGATTTAATGTCTTTTTTGAAGTTTACTTTCTGTCCATGCAGTATACTAAAACATACCACAGTTATACACACTTCTCTGGTTCCAAGACATCTGGAAGAGGTTTTGATGATGCCAAAGCTCTTACTATTGGATTATGTCATTTTACCTTGACAGAGAAGTAATTCTATGAAGTAAAATGGTTGGGGAGTGGCTCAGATAGTTTGGGCTCTACTGTCCATGCAATGCTCTGGTACAACCAAATAACTTGACCTTACAGGATTTTTCTCTGTGAGCTCCCCCTCAAGAAGATAACAACACAATCAGGTGAATGAATGATAATTAAGTTACAGGAAATCTCTGATTTAATGTAACTTGCCCTTCTCACTCCCTTACCCTTATCCCAGCCACATCCCTCCTGTGTCCTGCTGTTCTACCACCTGAGCTCCCTGACTTTGATCAGGTTTGAGTACCTCAGACCAAGCCGCCACTTTTCTAGCTTAAGGTTGCAGTTGGGATAATATCACAGAGTTTTAGACTCATGAATAATTTGTGAAACAAAGGCATTCTTAAAACCCCTAGTGAAGTTTCTGTTTTGCCCAGCTTTTTCTGTGGTATGAAGATGGACACTTCTAGTAGGAAACATATCAGGTTACTACGCATTAGTGAGTAAAAATTAAGCACTTTCAGTACTTTTTCTTTTCCCTTCAGATTACTCAGTCAAAAAAATTGCCTCGTCTGGCAGGCTCAGTTTAAAGAAAGAAAAGAAAAAAAAAAGTTGCCTCAAAGGTATTATGGAAAAAGAACCAGATCACAGTTAAGAACCTGTGTTCTTTATCTACCTCTAAGCTGTGTATGTCGTATAATTTCCTATCAGTCACTTAAACAGCCAGAACCATAGTGTTTCCACCTGTTTAGTGGGGATAATGTATGCCCTGTCTACCTTCTGAGGTCCCTGTGAGGATGAGGTAGGAAATGTTTATTTTAACTACATAGTCCTTTGGAACTATTCTTTCTGAAGATGATGATCTGCTCCCTTCACCAGTGCTCTTCATTCCCAGGCTTGCATAGCTTATAAGTATTTACCAAGAGCCTACAATGTGCCTGGAATTCACTCTGCCCATCACTGCCAAGAATCAACTCCTGTGTTCTGACCTCTCCAGTTCTTTATTCAGCAAATACTTTGGTATCTACCTTGTGTCGAGAGCTCTGGCAGCCACAGGGGAATCAAGGATGACTGCAACACAGCCCCTGTCAGCAGGGATGACAGACAATCGCTGACATTATGATCATTGGGACTCAGTGATAAAATGGGTCACAGGGACTGCAGGAGCACACTGGGGACACTTACGCAGACTAGTGAGACTGATATGGGGGCTTCAGAGGCTGAGCAGGGGTAATCAGTGAAGGACCTGATGCTTAAAGATGAGCAAAATATCTAAGTAAAAGGGGCAGGGAGATGCATTCAGGTAGAGGGAGAGCATGATTAAAGACTGGCCTGGCAATGAGGGAGCACACTGGAAAAGTCTAAGAGAGCCTAGGCCCAAACCTTGAGGAATACCAACATTTAATGGCCACATGAAAGGTATGAGGTTTGCAAAAGAAACAGAGGAAAACCAGATGTGGGCAGTGGCAGGGTGTGGTGGGGTGAGAAAGAAAAAATATAAAAACAACCGGATTTATGATATGGCAGAAGCAAACGAGAGAGAGTTTAATGAAGGAGGTTTCTAACAGCATGGAAAGGTTAAGACAATGAGGACTCAACTTACTGGCTTTAAGTTATTCATACCTGAGTGGGCTCATTTAATCAGAATGCTTTCCTTTTAACTTTCTACAGAGAATAGAATTTAAAGGTAAGAATCTGATAGAAGGTTAGGGTAAAATATTTTAGCATATGGTAAATTATGAGAAAAAGATATGCTTTTGTAAATTTTTTAGGTAGGCTTGTGGGAAAGCTAGGAGACAGACTCAGGAAAGTGAGGTGGTAGAAAGACACACAATCAAATTTACCAATCTCAAAATAAGAGTGTAGGGCTGTCCCCTCCTAGGGCTCTATAGGTCTGTGGGTATATACAAAGTTTAATCATAGGCCTGATGCTACAAGTTAAAAATAGGTAAATTATGTAGTTTTAAGTTTCTTAGTCATGAAATTTTACACTGTCTTTTAAACCTTAAGGCTAAACAAAATTAACTGTCTGCCCAATTTCTAATTAAGTACTTCACTTTTTGCTTACTTTACTCAGGCTATATTTTACATTGTTTCTAGACTGTGTTGCTGTGAGATTCATTATTGCGGTTAAGGCAGGTGTGAGCGGAAATATCTTCTGTGGCTATATATGTAGCAATTTTATTGTATGCATATTATTTTTATTATATGGCTAAGATATTATTAAACTGTGCACCTGGAATGGGTAGAATTTGCAACTCTCTCTAGTGTGTGTGTGTGTTGGGGGGAGTGCATGCGCGTGCACGCGTGTGTGTGTGTGTCACCTTAATAAGTCATCTAAGACAGAGTTGATCACCCCAGGAAGAGCTATAGCGCTCATCAGGGGTCTTCACAAAGGGAAAATAGGTACACTGAAAGTTTGTTTTTCCATAAGAGAAATTGGAATGCGTGTGAAGTTGAGTTCCTATCTCAGACATGGGAAAAGGTCCTGTTTTGGAAAATCAGAATATTTCCTTGAATAAGTAAAAAATTCAGGTAAACCAGTTCCCTGGTACCTGGGAAACAAGATAGTGCTCAAAATGCTGGAAGAAAGGAGATTGGGCAAGGGAGAGGGGGGCACTCAAGTTGATATTTTAAGCATAACAAGAATTAAAGTGGAGAGTGTGTGGAGTTCCAATACCCTTTTCCTAAAAGAATTATTGATTTACTTAACATCGGAAAATGTGGACACCACTTTTTAAGGTTTTTTTCTTCAATTTTTAAAATTACATTTCATTTATGAAATGCCAGACTAATTCAGACTAAAGGGAAATATTTAGGTCCATGAGTGGACAAGATAGAAAGTGGGTTTATGTTCCACCAGGGCCTTCACTAACCTGCCACATGCCTTAATACAAGTCTCTTCTATTTTCAAGGGGATGATCATGTTGGGTTATTTTGCAAGACCAAGAATAGAAATTATCATGAGTAGAAATAATCTTTAAGCTTTTGTTAAATGGAAGAATGCTAGCAATAGTTTGCGATGATAGTAAAATAACAAAAAAGAGATTAAAATACTGAACATATAAACTAATTTGTAGATAAGAATAAACATGGAGCAACTTCTCTTGAACATTTTCTGTAACACTTTTCTGTAACTTAATGAGCAGAGGACCATTATGGGTTATAGAATTACTTTCAGGGCCTCTGGCTGGACTTTTAAAAATGCATGATCATGCAGCAAAACTTCACTATGATGAAGCTATTTAAATGTGATCAGTGGCTTTAAGGGTATAAATCCCAATGGAAATTTTCCAGGTATTTAATAATTATTTCCAGTTCTAATTTCCCTCATAGAAGGGTCAAGGAGAAGCAGATATTTTAAGCTATTTAGAGAGCCCATTAAAGATGAGGATTAGTTGGAAAAAATAAACAATAAATAGGGGGTTATTTTCAAGACAGAGTTACAGAAATTTTAAATATTTGCCAGCGATATTCCAGCAACATTCTATGACCCAGTATGATGTGGCAGACTTAAATGAGCTCCTATTAATTTTTACCTTTGCCTCTCTTTCTTATATCCAACAGCAACTGCCTGGAATTGGCATCAGGTTAGATTCAGAGCTGGAAATAGTCACTGACAGATGTCATCTTGAAACTGGAGGGTAAGAAAGGACAGTTTCATATATTCTCACTCAGTAGCCATCAGACAGCAGGAGCACTGTCTTTGATAGCAGTTCACTATAAGACAGATGTCAATTACAGCCTATTTCTTCCTCTTTTATAGAATGGAGTTGCCCCACTGTATTCTTATTAATTAGCATAAAAGATATTTACTGAATATGCATAGCACTATGCTGGTCATGAGAAAGTCATAAAAAATTAGTACATTCTCAACTTTTGAGACATTTCCCCTCTTGTTGGTTGGCAGAGAGGCCAGGGCGTGACCCATTTAAAAAGTTAAATAAAACCAGAGAACTACCTCAGGCAGGTGATTAAGGTCAACATTAACAGTGTAAGTTATGTTAATAGTATGTAATTTTGATATAAGAATGACACTTTGCCTCTGGAGTTTCTTCCCCAAACCTCATTATCCCAATCTGATCATGAGGAAAACATCAGACAAACCCAGCTGAAGGACATTCCACAGAATACCTGACCAGTACTCCTCAAAACTGTGAAGGTCATCAAAAACAAGGTAAGTCTGAGAAACAGTCAAAGCCAAGAGGAGCCTAAGGAAACGTGACTAAAGGTAATGCAACATCTTAGGTAGGATCCTGGAACAGAAAAAGGATATTCAGCAAGAACTAAGGAAATCTGACTAAAGTATGGACTTAATAATAAAGTATCAATATTGGTTAATTATAACAAACAAACTACACTAATGTAAGATCTCTGTAGAGAATTCCCTGTACTATTTTCAGTTTTTTTGGTAAGTCAAACTATTCTAAAATAAAAATATTTTTTTAAAAACTGAAATGAAAACAGGTTTTGGACAACAGTGTAAGGCAGCATAAATGGTAAACATCTATCATTAATTAACAGGGTTCTCTGTACCTGGCATTGAGCTAAGTATTTTACAAAAATTAATCTGTTTAATGCCCACAATAATCCTGTGAGTTAGATATTATTACTGTCCTCATACCCAAGAAACTGAGACACAGAACAATGCAATAATCAACTAAGACCTCAAAAACATTCCAGGAAGGCTTAGAACCCAGGCACACAAGCTCAGTACATCACTCTGTTTCTCAGCATGTGATCAAGTGCTAGATGAGTTTCCTGGACAAGGAATGGTGGGTGGTTAGAGGATGAGCAGTGCTGCAGCCTTGGATAATGAGTAAAACCCTCGTGGAGAAGGTGGTGCTTGAGCTGAGCTTTAAAGTATGGTTGGAGGGAAGCAGAAGAGATGTTCCTAGTAGGAACAGAGAGAGTAAATTCGTTTGACTGTAAGAGAGACAGAAAGGAAGAAGTGGGGGCGCCTGGGTGGCTCAGTGGGTTAAAGCCTCTGCCTTCGGCTCAGGTCATGATCTCAGGGTCCTGGAATCGAGCCCCGCATCGGGCTCTCGGCTCGGCGGGGAGCCTGCTTCCTCCTCTCTCTCTCTGCCTGCCTCTCTGCCTACTTGTGATCTCTCTCTGTCACATAAATAAATAAAATCTTAAAAAAAAAAAAAGAAAAAAGAAAATGTTAAAAAAAAAAAAAGGAAGGAAGAAGTGTGGTCTGGTGGTTAAAAACTCAGATCTGGCACTTTCAGTCTTGACTCAGTTACTATTACCAGGTGGGCATGCAGTAAGAAACTGTAAAACTGGACAAAATACATGAGCTGCTGAACTGCAGGCAATGCAGGACTGTGGCTCTTGAAAGAAGGGGAACATGCAGTAAGCACACTCACACCCTGACTGTCTGCCTGGGGGTACTTTCTGGGTTGCAGCACAGGCAGATGAGCATAGAGAACACAGCTTCCTGCTGCCCCGAGGAGGTGAAAGGAGAGCTGAAAAATGGCCTGGGATACATGGGACAGGCTAAGGAGGGGCCCAGAGGTCCAGGTAGAATGCTGACTGTGTCAGAGTTGGGGTCTGCTTCACATAGGATGAGATTCCATGAGGCCGCCAAGCAAGTGTGAACAGCTGCTATGGGGCTAAGGGGGTGATGGGGCCACCAGGGCTGGGAGATGCAGGAATCTGGACCCAGCCAGAGGGCAGAGACCACACTGAGTATGCTGGGCATTCAGATAAAGCCTCTAGAGCAAGGACTGTGCTTCAGGCAAGATTAAGGACAAAACTGAATCATGCAACTCTAGAAAAGAAAAAACAAAGTCTGACAAAATCATGATAGACAGCCAGAAATTTAACTACCTGCCAGAATAAAGTTATAGTATCTATTAAAGGAAATAACATAATCCAGAATTCCAGAATTTTGGCAGTGTATCGTCTACTACAACATCCAATATGAAATAAACACACACAAAACTCTAGGTGAGAACTTGAAAGCAGCTACTGAAAATATGTTCGAGGACTTAAAGCAGACAAAGGGAAATTATTTTTTTTTAAAAAGGAAATTCTAGAACTCAAAATTACAATATATCTGAAATTGAAAAAGCATTGACTGTCCTAACAGCACACTAGAAAGAATAGAAGAATGGGTTACTGTACTTAAACACAATCAATACAAATAATCTCAACTAGGAACAAAGCGAAAGGAAGATTAAAAAAATTAACAAGCTTCAGTGATGTTGGAGACCTATTATGTAGTATAACATATATGGGAAGGACAAGGGAGGTAAGGGGTGAAAAAGTATTTGAAGGAATAATGACTGAAATTACCCTAAATTTATTTAACAAACATCAACTTTTCTAGGTCTGAGGAGCTCTTCAAACACAAAGAAGTGTAAATACGAGAAAATCACACCTATATACATAAATAGTCAAATTCTGAAAATGTAATATAAAGAGAAAATATTAAAAGCAGCCAGAGAAAAGCACATTTCCTACAGGGAAACAGTGATCCAAATGATGAATGATTTCTCACCAGCATCAATGGAGTTCAGAAAATAGTGAAATCATATCTTTATTATTATTTTTTTATTTAATTTTATTTTTTCAGTGTTACAATATTCATTGTTCATGCACCACACCCAGCGCTCCATGCAATACGTACCCTCCTCAATACCCACCACCAGGCTCACCCATCGCCCCACCCCCTTCTACTCCAAAACCCTCAGTTTGTTTCTCAGAGTCCACAGTCTCTGTTTCATCTCCCCCTCCGATGAAATCATATCTTTAAAGTGCTAAAAGGAAAAGCAAAACTGTCAACTCAGAATCAAATCCAGCAACATATATTTTAAAAAAATAATGCAACATGATCAAGTTGAGTTAGTCTATGGATATAAATCTAAGTTTAATTTTAAAAAATCTATTAACACAATTCAAGACATTAACAGAACAAAGGAAAAAAACCATTTGGTCATCTCAGTAGATGGAGAGAAAAAGCATTTGATAGAATTAAGAACTTGTCTATATTACACACTTTCTGCAAACCTGGATGTAAGGTTACTTCTACTGCTCAAATCATTTACTGTATACGTTGAATGCTTTCTCCCTGAGATTAGGAGAAGGCAAGTATGTCTACCATCATCACTTCTAAGGCAGAAAAAGGATATAAAAGAAATAAATCTTGGAAGAACTAAAACTGCCTTTTAACAGAAAATGAAATTGTGTACATAAAACATCATAAAGGATTTACAAAAAGCTTCTGGTGGAATACATTCATTTAGCAAACTCACAGGACAAAAAAACCAATATATAATACTCATTTGCATTTCTATACTCTAGCAACAAACAATAGAAAAGTTAAATTTAAAAAGTAAATTTTACAATAGCATCAAATATATAGGAGAAAATCTAAGAAAAGATGTGCACAACTATTACACTGAAAAAATACAAAACGTTGCTGAGAAATGAAACAAGACCTGCATAAGTGGTGCAATATACCACATTTGCTTTGAAAAACTCATTATTATTAAGATATCAAATCTGCAAATTTGATATCCATGTCTAATCAAATGTCCAGCTGTTTTTTTGATTCTGAAAGTAGATTCTCAAATTCATATGGAAATGCAAAAGAACAGACAAAAACTAACACATTTTGTATGTGTGTATGTTGTGATGAGCACTGGGTGTTATATACAATTAATGAATCATTGAACACTACCTCAAAAACTAATGATGCACTGTATGTTGGCTAACTGAACTTAATAATAAAAAAACCTAATACCTTTCAATAGGAACTGGAATGGTAGCTTCCTCAGGAGGCAGAGATGTTGGTATGGAAGATGCATGAGGAAAACTTCTAAAGCCCTGGAAATTGTGCATCCGACTTCAGTGGTTGTTATACAGGCATATGCATAAATAAAATCCACCAAGCTGTACAATTAAAATGAATGCAACTTGAGTAATTTATATCTGTAACTCAATACAAAAAAGAAATGGAAGAATAAATATGCCATCATGATTTTTAAAGTATTTAACATTGATACATAATGAATATATTACATAACAAACCTGTGATATGAAGCTAAAGCAATACTTAAAGGAATATTTATAATCTTCAATAATTATATCTGAAAAAATAATTAAGGAAATCAGGGCAAGAACAACTCATCAAATTCAAAAAACTGGAAAGGAAAGCAGTCATAATAATACAGGAATCACTGAAGTGGAAGCAGAAAGAATAATATAAAACATTAACAGGTGAAGAGCTGTTGTTGTGAACAGGCTCCTGGTACAAACCATTAGGTGATCAAGATGGAATAGCAAAGGTCTATATAAAAATATTAGGATTAATAATAAGAGAAGTACAAAAACAGCTGAAATTAAAATTATAGGGATATATATATATAGCTCTTTAAATATTTATTTATTTATTTTAGGGACAGAGCGAGAGTGAGCAGGGTAGAGGCAGAGGGAGAGGCAGAATCTCAAGCAGAATTTACACGGAGCAGGGAGCCTGACGTGGGACTCAGTCTCACAACCCTCAGATCATGACCTGAGCTGAAATCAAGAGTCAGATGCTTATCCAACTGAGCTACCTAGGCACTCTGAAAGTATAAGCAAATATAAACAAATATTATGCAAGTTATTGTGATAACAAAAAAAAAAAAGAGAAAATTCCTAGAAAAAAAATAGGCAACATATTTTGTAACAGTGAACAGGAAAGTGGTCTTTATCAAAAGTGTAGCAAATGGTACTTAATGGTGAAACTCAGGAGCATCTCTGTTAAGGTCAAGAATGCGACAAGGCTGTCCACAGTCGCAACTCATATACCGTATTAAATTGAAGTCCTAGTTAAAAATGTATAAGACAAGAAAAAGAAACAAGAGTTATAACAACTGGAAAGAAATATAACAGACATTGTTCCCCAAGTTCACTAAATTTACTAAAGAACATAACAGAATTAGAAAACCAGTATAATCCCCAAATATTACCAATTTCAATCAGAAAATCTGAAAAGCCAACAGGAGAAAAATTCCATTCATAATCACATCAAAAATTATAATGTACCCACCTCTGTGGATATAGCTTTGGCTATATAATATATATAACATCTTTGTAGGGGAAAATTGCAAATCATTGATTAAACACATAAAGGAAAGCCCAAAATAAATGTTAATGAATGAGAAGAATCATTACCAAAATATAAGCAGTTTCTCTTAAGCCAATCAATAAATTAAATGTAATTCCAACAAAATAGGGATTTTTTTTATAGAACTTAATAAGCTCATCCTGAAATAAATATGAAAAAGCAAAAGACCAGATAGTATGATTGATTACAATTTATTTTTTAGTCAAGTATAGCTAACATACAGTGCTATATCACTTTCAGGTGTACAACTTAATGATTCCACAATTCTATACATATACACAATTATATACATCAAGGTAAATCTATATACATTTCTGAGTGCTCATCAAGGTAATTACTCTTAATCTCCTTTATTTATTTCACCCATCCACCACCACTTCCCTTCTGACAACAACCAGTTCTCCATATTTAAGAATCCTTTTTTTGTTTGTTTCTTTTTCTATTCCTTTGTTCATTTTTTTCTTAAATTCTGCATAGTGAATTCATATAGTATTTGTCTTTCTCTGACTGACCTATTTCACTTAGCATTATATCCTCTAGGTCCATCCATGTCATTGCAAATGGCAAGAATTCATTCTTTTGTTTTTTAAAGATTTTATATGTTTATTTGACAGAGAGAGAGATCACAAGTAGGCAGAGAGGCAGGCAGAGAGAGAGGGGGAAGCAGGCTCCCTGCTGAGCAGAGACCCTGATGCGGGGCTCGATCCCAGGACTCTGAGATCATGACCTGAGCTGAAGGCAGAGGTTTTAACTCCCCGAACCGCCCAGGCGCCCCAAGAATTCATTCTTTTTTATAGATGAGTAATATTCCAATATACAGACATACACTGTGGAATATTATAATATATATATTATACATTCATATATATATATGCGCATACATATATATATATATATGTGCATACATATATATGTATATATGTGCTACATCTTTACCCATCTGTTTTTTGATGGACACTTGGGTTGCTTCCGTATCTTGTTAAAATGTCCAAACTACCTAAAGCAATCTACAGATTTAATGCAATCCCTATCAAAATACCAACAGCATTTTTCACAGAACTAGAACAAATAATCCTAAAATTTGTATGGAACCACAAAAGACCTCAGGTATTCAAAGCAATCTTGAAAA
The DNA here is from genome assembly GCA_028534135.1 of Potos flavus. Taxonomy (NCBI): domain Eukaryota; kingdom Metazoa; phylum Chordata; class Mammalia; order Carnivora; family Procyonidae; genus Potos; species Potos flavus. The sequence continues at coordinate 107,181,447 of CM052886.1, forward strand.
AGAACAAGGTTGGAGGTATTGCAATCTCAGATTTCAAGATATACTACAAAGCTGTAATGACTAAAACAGCATGGTCCTGGCACAGAAGTAGATATACACATCAATGCAACAGAATAAAGAACTCAGAAATAAACTCGTATTTATGTGGTCAATTAATCTATGACAAATGAGGTAAGAATATACAGTGGGGAAAAGACAGTCTCTTCAACAAATGCTATTGGGAAAACTGGACAGCCACATGCAAAATAATGAAATGTCAGAATTTTTGAAAAAGAATAAGTGGGAGTTGTCTTAGGAGATGTCTGGATTTATGAGAATGCTAGACTATTTAAGACTATGTGGTATTGACACAGATAGACAAGAACAAACAAACTCACAAACAAACCAGGGAAATAGAACCAGAAGTAGATCCAGATACATACAAAACTTCATTGTGTTGGAATAGCATTATAGAACAATGTGTATAAAAGAAAAATGGATTGCTAAATCAGTGGTGTTTGGGAGACTGGCTTTCGATAAAGAAATAAGGAAAAAAATCAGATTCTTACCTCACATCATCCATAAAAACACATGTCCTATATACTCAACCAAAATTTGAAAAACAAAAGGTGAACTCTTAGAAGTTTGCAACTTATTTGTTAATATCATGTTAGGAAAAGGTTTCTTAAATGAGATACGAATGACATAAGTCATAAAGGAAATATTGGCAAATTTATTATTAAAAATAAAACCTCTACACAAGAAACTCTATAAGCAAAATGAGAACACAAGCCACAAGTGGTCAAAGTTATTTGTAATTAATAAAACTGAAATACCCAGAATATAAAAAATTTCTTAAAAAGATAAGAAAAGGAAAAATAAACATAGAAAAATGAACAAAAGATATAAAAAAAGAATTCACAAAGAACAAAGTCCAAATAGCCAATGACTGTATGGGAAGATGTTTAAGCAAATTGAGGATAAAATGAGGCTCCATTCCATCAAGACAGTCAGTGTCTGATGGGAGGCATAGAGCAGGTGTTCGCAGAGGGAGTGAGAGACGGACATGGGGAAACAGGTGTCTTTCCACATTGTCTAGTCATAGTGTACAGTGTGCTACCTTTGAATTGCTTGGGCAATAACTGGAAGGTTGGGGTCCCATGTCATCTGCAACTTGAAAATTCTACTTCCAGGTATGTACCTTGGAGAGACTCTTGCACCTGTGTTCCAGGGGATGAGTAGAAGAATGTGTATAACCTTAATGTTTTAATGGAGTGGACATATAAACTGTAGTTTTGCAATAACATAGCAGTTAAAATGAACAGGCTGCATCTACATGTATCAGCATAGATAAACTTGAAGTGTTAAATTTTTAAAAGCTAGTTATAAAATGTTATATGCCATGCAATCCAATTTATGTGATAATTAAATATATAGAAGAAGAGTACATGTTGTTTTTAAACACATACATATGTCGTAAGAGTCCAAAACATATGAGGGATAATACATACCAACTTGAGAAGTTATCTCAGGGAGAAGAGAAGGTGGAGATAGAGGGTTTGTTTGTATGTACCTGCATTTGTAATGCTTTATTTAAAAAATTGTATACAATAATATAGTAAAATAGTAGCTTCTGCTCAGACTCCAGGGAAGGGAGCAGTTGCCTGTTCCATTATTCCGCTTTTCTGTGTTTGAAATGTGTCACAATTCAAAATAAAGAAAAATGTAAAGCACGTACTTTTATTATTATTAATGATTAAGGAAGTGACATAGCCTCAACATCAAAAGCTTAGGGACTGTTATTTATTCACTGAAAACACATTTCTGTGCAGTCCAAGTAGTACTTGGGGCACTGAAACTATAAAATCAGGATGGCATCATCTCTATCCTTGGGGTCTGACCAGAACACAAATGGGACTTCCAGGGTGGCAGCCATTAAGGGGCATGGGCCAGACATCAGAGAGCTTTGTCCAGGGTGTGCAGGAAAGGTATTACCAAGGAGGTTGGTGAGGAAAAAAAATTCCTGCAGGATGAGTAAGTGCTGGCCCAACAGACCAGTCGGAAAAGGGAAGAATGGGTGCACAGAGCTCTGTTCAGGCTACTGGACATTTGAGCTATTGAATTAGCATTGATGGAGCACCTTCCAGGTGTCAAGGGTTTTGCTAGGTGGGTGGGGAACTCTGAGCTCCTACAGCTTACTCTCCACATTAAGCATTCAGTGCATGCGTTGTCATCTATGAGTTATAACGCTGTCTAGAAAAACAGCATTAGAAATACAGGCCTAAACTCTGTGCCCTGAGTGCCTCTATTAGGGGACTGGTAGTGGAAAGTTTGTGACCTGCTACGGGGACCCCCTGGAAGGGATAGGAAGAGAAACAGGAGAGAGGGTTGAGGCAGCAAGCTAGAGAGAGCAGGCCTACTTCCCTACAAGGGAGGTCTGTGCAAATTAGAAAAACACAAATTTGAAAAGTGCCCCCTTTGCCAGAGCACATAGTTTGAGAAGTGGAGTATAGGACAGACTTCAAACTGGCACTGTTATTCAATGCACGAAGTGTGCAAATGTACATGAAAACCCCAAGGAAATGCTCTTTAAACCATGTTCAGGCAAGACAGTGAATGTGGCCTACTTCTTTGTTGTCTGGGTGTATGCCCATGTCCACCTTCCATCCATATGGAAAGGACAGCCCACCTGACTCCTGATATGGAGATAGCCTGGATGGCCTTGAGTCTTATCCTCATGGGGGCTCCAGCCAACTCCCCTCAGGAGATCTGACAGGGTTTTGTTCTACCTTCCTGGGCTGAGTGCCTGGTTCCTTCTGGCTTATCTCTGGCTGCTGTGACAAAAATACCGATGACTGAGTGACTTAAGACATTTATTTCTCATAGTTCTAGAGGCTAGAAGCTGGGATCTGGGTGCTGCCCATTTGGTTCCTGGTGAGGACTCTCTTCTGACTTGCAGACTACCACCTTCTCACTGTGTCCTCATATGACTATGAGAAAGAGAGCTCTGGTCTCTTTATCTATTTGTAAGGGTGTTAATTCCATCATGGAGGTTCTACCCACATGACCTCATCTAACCTTGATCGCCCCCTCTAATACCATCACATTGGGGTTGGTGCATCCACGTATGGATTTGTGGAGATACATTCAGTCCATATCACCTTCTTTCTCCTGCCTCTGACAAAGCTCTACAAATCTGACAGAACAAAGAGGAGAGTGTGAGTTGGATGTGGCATCACAAAAAGTTGTGCAATGAAGAGAGGCATGAGGAGAACGCACCAAAGGGATGGGGCCTAGAGGTCTGAAAGGCAATAAGCTTGGAGACAGAATTCCCCTAGAGCCAGAGAAGGGTCTGGGGAGAAAGGGCAATGGATGTGAGCGTAGCCATACCTCAGGGACTCTCTGCTCGGTGAGGCTACAATGACAGGAAGCAGTATCCAGGCAGTTTTGGAGAGCATGTGAATAATGGAATTGAAGGAGAGGGCCATGTCTAGGAAAATGGCTCACTCATTCACTCCCTTGCATGAAATGTTTACCTTCTGAATACCTGCTGAGTTTCAGACTCTACTCTCCCAAATCCTGAGATTAGAACTGCCCTGAAAAACCACCAGAGTGGGAACCGCTGAAAGCCTTCAAGCCGCTGTGGCTCAAAGCAACATGTCATGCCAAGGTCCCAGCTGGGAGCTGGTGGAGACAGAAATGGGGCTCCCCTTTCGAAACGGGACTCCAGTGCTGTGTTGCCCTTGCCGAGAGCCACAGCTGTGGTCTTTCACCAAAAATGACCCAGTGGCAGGGTGGACTCATTGCCTAAGTCTTTGGAGCCTAAGTGGGTGGCTGGTCATAGTGTGTTCATTCCAGACCCCACAACTCCTGCAAGCAGGTCTCTCTCACCTGTCCCACGTGGCGTGGGAAATGCCAACCTGCAGTTCAGCTGTGCAGCCTTGGAACATAAACTTCTATTTAACCTAAACTAAGGTACTGATACCTCTAGCCCCAGTTTTGGGTCTTGGGAGAGAAAGAATAGGAAGGACTTTTTCTCTGTCTGACAGCCAGTTCACAGCAATGCTCACCTGCTGGTACTTTCCTGCTGCCCTCTCTCTTGTCAGTGGTCTGATGCTACCTGCTCTCCCTGAGTCATCCATACTCCCCAAGAGCTACACATTCTCAAGTTACTAATCATTTCCTTACCACCAAGAAAAACTTCATACCTGCTAGTCTTGGTGAATTCATATTAAGATAGGGATTACCCAGTATTAGAAGAGATCTTTATTAGGAAATTAAAATTTAAAAATACGATTACCAGTTAAATGATTTTTAATGGACTTTTTCTTTTAAAGAACAGTTTTAGATTCACAGCATAATTGAGGGGACAGTACCAATTTATCATATAGCCCCTGTCCCTACACATGCATGGTCTTCCCCACTACTAACAGCCCTTGCCAGAGTGGTGCATTTGTTACAATCGCTGAGCCCACACAGACGCATCATTAGCAGCCAAAGCCCCTAAGTTTACCTTAGGTCTCACGCTTCATATCGTGCATCCTATGACAAACATAGGATGACACATATCTATCATCAGAGTATCGTGCCGAGCAGTGTCACTGCCATAAAAATCCTCTGTGCTCTGCCTATTCATCTCTTCCTTCCACCAACCTCTGGAAGCCACCGATTTTTTGTTTAACTGTCTTTATAGTTTTGCCTTTTCTATTTTAATGGTAAAACAGTAATGATACAATTCAAGAAACAAGATATACAATATTTCTGGGTCTGAAGAAGAGAGAATGGAATTGGCATATGGGCAAGTAGGCCCCTAACCATTTTCTCCTGCTTTTTCTAGCTTATTGTTTCTGGATTCCCATGTTATCTATGAGGTTTGAAGATGTTTTCATTCTGCCTTCTGGCACTGGACCTGCGAGGAGATTGCACGGCATGGTCTTGTGTGGGCCAGGTGGGCATGTGATGTTTTAAGGCCCAGAGTCACTTGCTCCAGAAACTCTGTTGAAGAGATTTTAAAGTCCACCAAGTTTCTGAAGTAGAGAGCTCCAATTCATAGTTCTCTGGTGGATACAGTCCAACCACTTCCCTAGTTCGCACAAGTCTATTCAAAATTTTCTTTTCTTTGAAACTACTTTGGAAAAGGTGCCATGTGGAGACCTGTGGATGAAGTGTTAAACATTTTTCTTATCCTGGGCTTCCGCACTGCCTGTGCAAGAGATCATAGACGCACTGATCAGCTTCCTCATCTACATAATGAGCTAGGGTCTTGCCAGAGTATTTACTGAATGTAAATTAGAAGGAAAAAGTCACAACTCTTTTTCTACACACCAAATATCAGAAGTCTTCACTGACTAGATTAGTGATAAAAATCTGAACACAAACAAACAAACAAACAGACAAATTTAAACCATCCTGACCCTGAAGTAGAAGGAAGACAAGATTGCTGCTAGGGATGGGTGGAAAGTTTCCAAAGGCTGGTGCCCCTTTATGTTGGAGAAAAGGCCCCTTCAGGGCATATCGTCCTTGGATATTTTTTAAAAAACCTTCTCCTTAACTTGATCCTGTGATATTAATAAGTAACCATGAAATTTTTGCCCATATGTATAAAATATAATGCATTTATACTAGAAAGGATCACATTAAAGGAATAATATTTAAACTTGGAAGACTTTGAACTCTCATTTGAAGAAACAACATTTTATAAAAGCAGCAGGCAATAAACCTCTAGTTAGAATCAGCTCTGCAGAAATTAAATTCTGGTACATCGCAGAAAAATTATGTTCAAAACCATTTTGTTTCCCAAATAGGTGAAGGATATTTGAAACTACTTTTGTGTCTTTCTAAATACATTTTGCACAAGAAATACTCCACATCTGTACAAACAGAAGGCTCGAATTATAGTGTGAGACGGCCTTTTAAGACCCCCGTTTTACAGATAAGGAAACAGATGGAGAGAAGCTAACTCTTCCCTGAGGTTGTAGGTCTAACATTACTACATCCCTGTCACTGGAGCCAGGTCTCCTCAGTCCCGACCAGTACTCTTTCTACTACACCATGTTTTCCTGTTTTTTTAAGGAGGAATTGTTAATGATCGTTAATGTCTGTTCTCAAAGCAGCCATGACCAATGTGTGTGGTCCGCAGCACAGGGCCTCCAGCTTGCTGGCTTCCTTTTTCTACCTTTAATGAAAGAAATGGAAAGTTGGTAGAATAGCAAACATATGAACTGCCCTTCCAGAGAAGATATATGCAACATATTAAGCATGTTCTGGCTATTCCCATGCAAAGTGCCTCCATGTCACATGCGACTGAACAAGCAGACCTTTCCAGAGTGAACATTCTTGCATCTGTGATGCCTTCCCCCACATACAAGATGCCAGGTACCCAGAGGGAAGGTACCTCACCCAGGCTTTGCCTTTTGCTGAAGAAGCTGTCTACTTTCAACAGACTACAACTTCATGATTTCCCCCTAAGCAGCATTTATGTCCACCATGGACACACTATTCTAATGCCAAAGTGTATTAACTATATCTTTCATCATCTGTATTTGATGCTTTGTTATCTGGGGCCTTGTTATCAGAGGTCCCTGTCCCTCTTAGGGCCAGTCGTCCTAGAGATAGCAAATCCACGAATGCACAGTTTAAGTGCAAAACAACCAATCCAGAGCCCACACTCCCAATCACCTCCTTTGTCAGGCTCTCATACTCTAGGTCACTCTGTGCCTCTCTCCTAACTCCAGGACTGGGGACTGGACAACCAGGGCTGTCCCCCTCTCTCAGAGCCTACTGAAATGATTCAAACTGGCTAATCATAAATCTGCTTACCTTGCCTTACCTGTTCCTTCCTTCAGAAGCTACAATAAAACATGTTTCCCTCTTGCTTCCTGTACCTCCTGACCAAGCCTGGTGTTTTCCCCTGTGGCCCTGCATGACGTGGCATGCCCCTCCTCTTGAGATCTGTGAGTAACAAACTATCTCTTCAATGGCAATCATATCCCGATCTGTTGGCCTTATTATATCCAAATTTTCTATTAATATACTATATTTAAGAGCACAGAGATGCCAACATCCAGATTAGCAAATGTTTTGCCCCCACACTTACGTAGTTTTTGTGCCAGACCTGGCTCTACCTGGAGCATTTTATGGCTTCCGGGCAGTCTTCTCCTCTGGCACTTTTGATGGGGACCTGATCAGCCACACTTCTGATCATCTGCCCAGAGCTGCTTTCTCAGAAGGAGGGCGTTTACACATCAGCCACGTTCTGGTGCAAGAAAAAAAAATCACTTTAAAATCTACTCTAGCTGGCTTTTTCAACCTTTAACCTCCCGGGCTCTTAATTTAAATTCCTTTCTATTAATGTGAGCTGGGTGGGAGCCGAAATTCTGAACCTGAGTCATCCAGTTTCCACCCTGGACTCAGGCGCCTGACATGAATAATATCTTCCCTCTCCATTACCTTGAAAAGGTAGCTGCCAAGTTGTGAACACAGTCAGGCTATAACACAGAACTGACCTGGGCTCAAATGAAAGTGAAGCTGCTGCTTGTTCTGTGCAAGGGGACAAAGGAATGGATAAAGAGAAGGCATGGGTTACATGGAATAAGCAAGTTAACGGAGACCACAAGCAATAGGCCAGACAAGTCTGGCCTCAAATCCTCACTCTTGCTCTTAGCTGTGTGATCTCAGGTAAATTACTTAGCTTCTCTGAGCCTCAGCTTCTTTGTCTGTAAGATGAGAAGGAAAAAATAAGAAGTAATATTTATTGAGCAATTTCAACGTACCATTGTTTTCAATGTTCTCTAGTCACTGATTTAATGATAGTTAAATGTGATGTAGGTCCTATTGCATGGATGAAGAAACTATGTGAAGAGATTAGGATATATCTAGACAGCCTGCTGTGTTCAGGTGTTCAGGGCCTATCTAATGACCATGGCAGCATGTATGTAGAATAATGCCAGACCATGGTCAATACCCGTTGCTATCTTAGACTGGTAAGGAGTGGGAGCTATTCTTATTCATAAGCAATAGCTGCTAGTGCTTTTTGGGAACAAAGCTGCTCTCACTAGTGTGGTCACACTCAATGTGCCAATTCCTCCTTTTCATAGTTTCTTTCCAGTCTTCCTCTCCAGCATGAGGAGGGTAAGAAGGCTGGTTCAGGTAACTGCTTCTACAATGAGCTCACTGAGGGAGAGAAGTTCAGGCGTGGCTGGGAGTGGGGCAGGGGTCCTCACACCCTGGCCCCAGCAGAGGTATAGAAAACCACAAGTGTTACTATTGGCCCATCACCTGTCCCAAAGCTGCTCCAGTGTCCCACAGCCATGGTCTCATCACAGAAATTGTCTCAATGGTTCTCAAACTCTTCCTTGCCTTTATTCAACCTTGAGTCCACCCTGGCCCACTCAGTCAGGTCTCATCTGAGAAGCTAGTCTCATGAGGAGGGATGGGGCAAGGATAGCTGAATCTCAGAAGAAAGGAAGGTAGAGGAGAGTGATTTGGCATCAGCCCCATCCCTAGCCCAAGGTGAGTGGTGGGGGTATTCAAGGTTCCTAAGTTGATCAGCCCCATCAGGCACTCAGCGGTGTCCTCATAACAGAGGCTAGGCTTGTGCTGACCAGAAAGATGAGGCTACATGGAAGATGTGGGAAGATCACCCCACATGGGCACAGCAGAAATGAAATGGAAAACAAAAGTCCTGTTACTTGTAGCATAAACTCATTCTTCCAAAGTGCTGGATAGTGTGGGGATGTGGTGACAAGTACATAAAATTAAGATTCTCTACAGGCCGGATTGAGTTGAGGTGGTGGTAGATGCTGAAAGCATAAGAGGAGGAGCTTAGATTTGACTTCAGCTGCACCACCTCATCTGCACTTATGGGATCCATCCTAATGGTCTCTTTTGGGCTTGTGTCTGTGACAAGGCTAAATTCATGATGGAAAGTGCAGCTGAATGCTCAAGGGCACTGAACCTTCACCCATTGCTTCAGAAGGAGGTGGTTAGATTAGCAGTGCCTGGGCACAAACACCAATCCCTCTGTTTTTCTAGCTGCATGCTGGCCTGCCACTGTGCCCACAGGGCCTGTTTCTTACCTTGAAAATCAAGAGACACAGTTGCCACTGGTTGGTATGGATTACTTATCAGAAGAGTTAGAGAATTAGGAAATAACACTGGAAAGGTATGGAGGAAATCAGATTTTTGGAAGTTGAATCATATTTCAAATGCATTGGGTAAGCCTTTTGTTTAAAGGTTGACTTCTAGAAAATTCTCTTATAAGGTAAGGAATCATTTCACAGTGCAATTAGGAGCTCACTCTTAAAGACGAAACTTACCGCCATCAGCTAGATTTTTCCAAATCTTTAAGAGTTTCCAGATGTGACAGTATATAAGCTTCTCAAAAACCACTCAGAGTAAAAAAATAAAAATAAATAAAATTTAAAAATTTCAAAAACATAAAAAATTTCTTGTTGCTCCTTTTCTTATTAACAGAATAAATCATAAACTTACCTCACTTGAATGAGTAAGAGATGGTGCCCTGTTACCTCTGAAATTATCCTGAATGGAATGGCAGGATGTATTAAGGGAAAATACATCTCTTTGTAAAGGACAAAGCTAAGGCAGACAAAATGTTTGGAGTAAAAAATATGACTTCGATGAGTTTGACTCCCAACTCCACCCTAAAGAGGAAGCCTATATTGGACAAGTTTTGTAACCCTGTGAGCCTCAGTTTCTTCATCTGTAAAATGAAACTAGAATTTCTCTTATAGGCTTACTTTGAAGATTTTGATTAATGACCAACAAGAAGTGGCCAATTAATATTAGTTTTCCCCTCCTCCTTACTGAGCACGTTTTAGATGAAACACCAGAAAGGGGCACCAGGGTCATCTAAACACACCTCAGCTGCCCTATGGTGGGGAAGGGTGTAGGCAGTCAGTACAGGATGTTCTCCCCTGCAACTCTAACATATTTTTATTCTCTTCTCCCCTATCTCTTGCAGACTAGATTAAACGAATATCTTACCTAGTAAATGCTTTTAAATACACAAAAAGAGAGTGAAAGAAAAAGTCCAGCTAGAAAAGGATCAAAAGTTCCTAGTGTTTCTCATTTTTCTTCTTGAGGTGAATCCTGGGCTTGTTTACTCCCTGGACCTTTGCATCCTCGTATGTGAAACAGCCTCTGAGGTGACTTTCATTTGGAGGTTTCTATGGTCTGTTCTCACTTGCTCTCCTGCCTCGGTGCCATTCTAAGTCCTTTAGCTCATTAACTCATTTATCCTGATAACAACCCAAGAGGTAGTCACCATTGTTCTCCCTTTCACAGATCAGGAAACAAGGTTGAGTAATATGCTCAGGGTCACAGAGTGAGCAAGTTGCAGAGTGAGACTCGGGCCACGCAATCTAGATCTAGAGAGTTTACGCTTTAGATCTAGATCTAGAGTTTATGCTCATTCTGCTGTGTGCCTCTCCACATTAATCACTTACCCAAACTTAAAATGAGAAAACTGAAGTAAGAAAGGACTGGCTTCATGATCTTGCCCTAAGTAGGATATTTTAACCGCAGTTTCTCTTGGAGAAGACATGTGGCCATGGGCTCCTTTAGAAATCACTCCTTTCCTTGTTTTTCTTCCTGCAGAGAAGGATTTGGAACAGAAATTCTATCACTCATCTCTTGGTCTTGGGGCTGTGCCTGTGGCTTGAGATGCTGCAACACTAATTCTGCGGGAGCAGGACAAAGTTGGGAGAGCCTACATCCATACCTGGGGGTTGTATGGGCAGAGCCCAGGGACAGCACAGGTGGGTTCTCCAAGCCACAGTGCACAAAGGGTTTATTCAGGCAAGGACACAACTCAAAATGGTCAGATGGAGTGGAATGTGGCCGCTCAGGACCCTATGAAGCAATCTACGTGGGAAGCTACCCTGAGTGGCAGTGAGCCCCAGGAGGTCTATATTCTGACCAGTAGCTGGCTACCATGAGAGAAACCACTGCAGGAGGGTCTTGTTCTTCACTCCATTGCCAGTGCAGCACAATGCCTGAAATATATAGAGAACCAAGTAACAGGAGGGCTGGCAGAACTTAACTGGGCTCCTAGCTACCCTTTGGGACCCCAGACTAGACCCAAGTTCTAAAGAACAAAGGATCAAGGGAGGTACTGAGGCAGGATTCTGTGGACATTTGCAACAAATGGCTATTTGGGCACAGAGGACATGGTGGGGATGAGACCACGCCTCTTAATCTGGGGTCTAAGGTTGGTAATTCAGTCTTCAATTCTACTGAATGGTGGGGCTAAAGTTTCTGTTCATTTTCTTCTTCAGAATTGGCCCAGAGATCTGCAGCAAGCAAGTACAAGGGCCTAAATTGGTGGTAACTGTAGAGGATGGAGGAGAGTAAACAATGCAGGGCCTGACACTGCCAAGCCTTCTTAAGTGGGCAATAGGTTGGTAGGAAGTTGATGGAATATTCATGGTAATAATTTTTACCTACCAGCAGTAACCATAACGGATTCCAGGGAAATCAATATTTGAAAGACTATTTTTGTATTATACCAATCTTAAATAAGTCAATTAACTGATCGTTAGCATTTGGGTAGCTTCTATAAGTTAAAAGTATAGTTCATAAGTTTGAAATCCATTTAATGGCCTTGACTAATATTTATAAAATATGAAAAAAGTACACTAGGAAATATCTATGCATGGTACATAGCAAGATTAACTATTTATTTTCACAAAACTTTTGTTCCAATTTATATAGAGTCATTTCTGTGTTGTCTACTGTGTTGTACTCAAAATGTATTTATGACTGTGGAGTTCAGTCAAAATAGGATGATAGTCACTTCTACAAGCATTTGCTGAGAACCTGTGATGAGTCAGGTCTGTGCAAAGATCTAGGGCTTTAAATGCTCAGCTCTGCTCTAGGGCAAGCTTGGCTGTCAGAAGGAACTGATGTGTCCAGTGTCCTCTCAGAGGAAAGAGGAAAGCATCACAGAGGCACAAGGAACAGAATATGGGCACTTCAGAATGGATAGGAGTACTGGGGCAGCCCTAGCAAAATGTTGACATTGTATACTGAACATACAATTTACATGTTTACATGTTCCAAACATTCTGATTATATTCGAACTTTCTTTAGGGCATCAGATCTTATCCCATTTCCTTTGAGTGGACTTCTAATATGATCTCATGAATACCCAAGAGCTGGAACTGTCTGGGAATTAAATTGATGACTATGATATCACAAAGACGTATTTTTGGGGCTACATTAAATTTTTCTTATAAAAGAACATCAAATATCTACGTGTGCTTGAAGGAATTTAAACATGTAAGAATGCAGTGTTTTCTTTCCCCATTTTATGTTTGCAGTGGTGTTGAGAGTCTTTCCCTGAGTCAGGTAATGTGGTAATATTATATCTGTGCTCCCAAATGAATATGCTACCCAAAAAATGACTTCTGTTTCACAACTAATGTTACTCAATATCTAAACCTGCCAAACACAGTGTCAGTAGTCTCTCATACTGTGTAAGTCTTGTGTTGCATATCATCCTAATAACGCTCCCAAAGAAACCCTCAGGACATTTAAGACTAGTTCATCAGTTATGTTTTCTGGAAGTAGGTGTGATTGTGAAAATTGGAGCTGTCAATCAAACTGAGAAAGATGACCACAACGGGAATGTAGGCCATAGGTGTGGTTCAAAAGATATATAGTGAAAGGCATGGATATATCAAAAGATATATACCAAAGGCATGGACTAAGAGTCACCATCTACAGAAGGTGAAATTTCACCCACCTATTCTCCAAGAGACAGATAACCATTTCTAAATGGTAAAATGTTGTCTTGGGTTTAGAATATTCCTTAATGGGTTGCTTCTTCAAAGCAAAGAAAGTGGCTTAAGGACTTTAAGGGAGTTTTTATTAGAGATTTATTAGAGATAAATTTATTAGAGATAAATTTGTAAGCTTTTATAAGTGTATACATTATTTTATAATAGTCATTTATAGTCCGATTCTCAAAATTGTGACTTTTTTTACAGGCTGTCTTCCAAGTGGTTGTTGCTGTGGTATAATTTTGTCATTTGGTTTCAGTCAAAACATTTTTTTCAAGGGAGGGGTCATAAACCTTTCATCAATTTTTTATTATAAAAAATTCTAGCTTATAGAATGGCTATTGAAAGAATTGTATAAAAAACCAATTTAATTGTGTCTAGATTCAACAATTGTTACTATTTTGCTATTTATGTGTGTATACGCAGAAAAGTATATACATATTACTAGAGGCAAATATGTAAATATAAAATAAAATATACAAATATAATACTTATGATTTAAATAAATATATCATTTTATATAATATAAATAAAATATTTAAATAAGATATGCATATTATGATGATAAAATATTAAATTATAAACATAGCTGTCACTAAATATTTGAAAATAAGTTAGCTATCCAAATACTTTAAGATGTTTGTCCTAAAAGTAAAAACAATCTCCTGTATAACTGTAACAGCAGTATCACAAATAAGAAATTCAACAATTTTATATCCAGTAACAAGTTTCTCCATTTCAAAAGTGTTTTTATAATTTTTTTAAAAGATTTTATTTATTTATTTGACACAGAGAGAGAGAGAGATCACCAGTAAGCAGAGAGGCAGGTGGTGGGGGGAAGCAGGCTCCCTGCGGAGCAGAGAGCCGGATGCGGGGCTAGCTCCCAGGACCTGAGATCATGACCTGAGCTGAAGGCAGAAGCTTTAACCCAGGCACCCAAGCCACCCAGGCACCCCATAATTATTTTTTTTTAAACAAGGATCCAATCTAGGATCATCAATATTTGTTATGTCTCTTTAATCTTTTAAAATCTAAACCAGCACTGTCTACATACATGATTTTAAATATTCTCGTAGCTGCATTAAAAAGTAAAAAGAGACAGTTGAAATTAATTTTAATCACGTATTTATTTATCTAATCATGATGATGTCAACATGTAATAGATGTCAACATATTAATAAGTTTTGCCTTTTTTCATGCTAAATCTTCAAACTTTTATGTGTATTTAACATTTGCTGAAGATCTCAATTACTGTCAGCTGCATATGGCAAAAAGCAGCTGATATGGACAGTGTAAATCTTCCCACCACAATAGATCCCTGGATTTTTAAATAGTCTTGATTTTATGCATTTTACTTTTGAAAGCAAAGTCAACATTCCCTTTAGTCAGAGAACTAAAAATCATATTTGAATTTCAAGATTTGAGAAAACTTTTGCTAGCTCTAGGCTATTAATAATAGAACATTCCTGTGTGCATGACTTTCTATTTTAGTACTACCAGACTCTTCACTACACATTTACTGTTTTAGATTGCTATCGGAGATCACGGCAAACAAATGGAAAATGGTCCTACTGCTTTTCAAAATCTGAGCCCTAAATAGGTACCGTAAACAAATAGCAGTTTTATTAAGTAACTGACAGTTTTAAAAGAAATACAAATTAGGAAACTAGAGATATCTTTAAAAATTTACTAAGTAAACAGTTTTTTAAAAATGGGAGCACTCTGACTTGGTAATGTTAAAATGAAACTGGCACATTTATACATTACTCTTAGCAGCTATTCATTCATTCATTCATTCATTCATTCATTCAACATATATTTATTGAGAACATACTGTAATAGAAACTATTCAAGGCACTGGAGAGAAATCAGGGAACACACAAAAATCCCTGTTCTCATTTAGTTTACATTGCAGTGGAGGCAGGTAAGGGATAGAATATAAATTAAATAATACAAAATCTGCATGATAAGAAATATGGCAAAAATTAAAGCAAGAAGGGAGAATAAGGAGTGCCAAGATGTGGTACGGAGTGGTGTCGTAATTCTAAATAGGGCATTCAGGAAGAACTCATTGAGAGATGGCATTTGGAAGACATAAGCTTATTTTTAAAGTCATGAAATTATACAAGAGCACCAAAAGAGTAAATGTAGATTGAGAAGTGAAGAAGTCCAAAGACAGAGCCCCTCGGATCTTACGTATCAGGGAAATAGGAAGATAAAGACCTATAAAAGAGACTAAGAAAGATGTCCAGGGGTAGGAAGACCCCAGGAAACTGTGGTGTTCCAGAAGCCACGTGAAGAAAGTGTTTCAGAAAGAAATGGATGGTCAACTAGTTTTAGTACTATTAATAGGCAAGTAACACTAATATGTGAATTGACCATCTGTTTGGCATGGTGAGACCTTTTTAGACCTGGCTTTATTGAAAGTAAAAGCTTGATGGATGAGAGTTAAAGTTAATGGGAGGAGAGGAATTTGAGACTGAGTATAGGAACATATGGAGAAGTTTTGCTCCAAAGGAGAAAAAATTGGGAGATGGTAGTCAGAGGAAATTGAGTTCTTTTTTTTTTACAAAAAATTAATGGAAGAAACACATTCACACTTGTGTATTGAGGAGAATCTTTAATAGAGATTCTTTAGTAGAGTTAGGGGAACCATTGTTGTAGGCAGAAAAGGGGAGATTTACTGAAACAATATCCTTGAGTATGTGAGAAAATCTGGGATTGGGCATATTATGGAACAGTTCACTCTGGACAGGAGAATAGACAGTCCATCCATTCTATAGCACTGCAAGGAAAGACAGAATATACCACAGGCACTGATACTAGTCAGGGTGTAGATGACATGGTGGGTACTTTTAAAACTTCTCTTTGGAAGTCTTCTATTTTCTCAGTGAAATTATGAAGTCATCATTTCAGCACCAGGAAAGGATGGGAGGCACAAAGTACAAAGCGGATGGTGAATTGTATTTAAGTGAATTGTGGTTTTTCTAAGGACGATGAAGAGAAACAAAGAAATTAAGGGTTAAGGCAATGCTTTGTAATTCTTATAATGTGAGAAACACGGCATTTATACTGGGGAAAAAAAGAAGATGGAAGGCAGGGGTGATAAGGGGTAAAGAAAGGAGGAAGACTCTTTTGTTGTTTCTGTGAGGTTGAAAATCACTAGAATCATGGGTTCTGAAGGGAGTTAGGGAGGTAGTCCAGTTTGAAGAGTGGGATGCTTGAACTTGAAATTATAGATGGATAACAACTATTGATATGACAAGGTCTATGGAATAATTAGGAGATAAAGTTGAGAACATAATTATTAGGTGAGAAAATTGAGAGATCAAGGCATTAGAAGGATCTTCTATGTGGATGTAGACATCGCAAAGAGTAAGGACAGAAGTAGTGTTGAAGAAAGCAATAATGACTTATTTTTGCTTGTTGGTTTGCCTTGTTTTGTTTTTAAGAAAGAGGGAGAAAGGACTAGAATGGAGTGAGAAGCAAAGAGGACATATATCTGCAGTCTGAATGGTATTAAAGGTAATGGAAGAAAAAAAAAAGCCACCTCTGAGGGGGCCATGAAGGGACATTGTGGAAGGGACAGTCTTCCATGGGAACAAGGCAAAAAGAGTATTTAGCATAGCTTTGGAAATCACTTTCGGAAATCAATATAGTTTTTTGTTTGTTTTCTTTTTACAGTTCAATGGTTTTAGTATACCCAAGAATTGTGTAATCATATAGCCTTTTCTCCTACTAGCCCCCAGCCCCAGGCAACCATTAATCTACTTCTATAACTATGGATTTGCCCGTTGTGGACATTTTACAGAAATGGAATTATACAGTATATGGTCTTTTGTGAGTGGTTTCTTTCTCTTAAGCAATATATTTTGAACACAATTTCAGATCATCTATTAAATTTAAATATCTTCATGCCCTTTAATACGGCATCTGTGAATTCCCCTTAAACACTCACATATGCATGCATGGACACACACATTTATTACAACATTGTTTCTGGTGGCAAAGAATTACAAACAGTTCTCCATCAAGAGGGGTATGGATAAATAAATTATGGCAGAAACAATCCAAGCCTCCATTAAGGAAAATAAAAGATTGATTATGATAAAAATTTCATATAAATTAATGATATTATGTATTAGTATACATATAGAGAAGAAAATAATTTGGAAGACAAGTACAAGTTTTTGACAGTGATTACTTTTGGGAGTCAAGGTAGTAAAGAATATGTCTTTCTCCCTTGTATAGTGCTAGAAAGTTTATTTTAATAAAGTACATGTAACTATTTCATGAATAGGAAAAAAGTTAAAAAGCAATATGGAAATCAAGAATTACAGGTTATTTATATCATTTGATTTGATATTCAGAAAGCTTATCATAAATGCTAATAGAAAAAATGATACATATATGAAGATGTTTAATGTTGCATTATCCTGTATGGTGGAGAAAAATTAAACATAGACCAGGTAAGTGAAATATTATTTATGAGATGCAACAACTTGATGGAATATCATGCAGCTCTTAATTTTTTTTGTGAAGACTGCAGAATTATGAGGAACTGCTTGAGAGAGCATAAAGAAAAAAATCCAGAATACAAAATTCTACATACTATTCCATGCAATAATTATTTCAACCATAAACACATGAATAGACATAATCAAAGAGTAAAGTGAAATATGAAAAAAATTTTGTATTTTTTGCATGGTGGAGTTATCATCTCTGAAAATGAAATGTCTACCCATTTTACTTTCTCAGCCCTGACCATATGTACTCCAGAACCATATTATCAATGGCCTGCTGGATCTAACTGAATATCCATGTTCTCATCTCAACTCATTGTGTCTCAGACCCATTTAACTTATGCCATACATGCTCCTCTGGGAGTTTATAGCATCTCTGAAAAGAATTAGTGACCCCTTCCTCCCCACCTACCATATGCAATTTAAAACAATTTAAATACTAAAGCATAAAGTCAGCATAAGAAAGTCTAAGTTCTAATATTTCCCAGCTTAGCACCTTGGGTGTTTTCTTCTAAACTGTCAAGTTATTTTGTAAAATATTGTTGCTTTCACTTTGTTGGTACCCTTGACTCTTGATTAGGCTGTGATGGCTTTTATGCAACTTCTTCACTCAGTAAATCATAATTGTCCAAATAAATAAATCAGCTCATTCCTCTTTTAAAATATCTCCTGGTGTTTTGCCTTGTCTTTATTCACATAGATACCACCCTAGCCTGTGCTCTCCTCATCTCTGCCCTAGGTAGGGGAGGTAAGTCTTCTCACTCTCTTCTCTATCTTCCACTTCTTTTTGGCTCCAATTCAATCTACCATCTCCAAATGCTGCCTTTAGCATCTTATTTTGTTGTTTAAGAGCTTCCAGTGGCTTTCCAGCCTATTTCTCAACTTCAAAGTCTTATCTTTCCAGTCTAGATTACCTTTAAAGAAGAACTAGTTCAAGTTCATTTATTCAAGTTCACCTTTCCTGCTCTTCTTCATAAGTCCCTGTCCCAAGGAATCTCCTCAATGACCTGCCTCTGAGCTTTGCTCAACACTGCTTCATTACCTAGCATGACTTCTTGCTGCTACATATCCTACCCTTGCCTTCCATTACTCCTTTAGCCTCAGTTTCTACCTCTCTTCTCTAATTTAGTATACACAATACCTATTTTCATGTAACATATTATGGTATTACATTTGTTCATTTCTTCAACAAATGTTTATAGATCATGTCGTCTGTAGAAGAAGAAAGATTTTTCTAAGCACTTTGTTAGTTTGTTTTACATAGTCCCCCAATTATTTAGTATCCAGATCTTGCCTCTTTAACTGGTCTATACATTCTTATAATACATGCAAATTAGTTAGTTATTACTTGTTGGGTTATAGAAGAGAATAAAATCCAAGAGGGAAGCAATTGCATATGAAATATAAAAAAAATACAAATCAAAAGTATTCTTGGACTTAAGACTATGAAACATAAGAAAGCTGTCAGCAAAAGTAAATCACTTTCTTCATTGTGCCCGCTCAGTTCCTTCTAATGTAGCCTAGCGCCACTGATAATAAAAGTAATCAGATTTTTTTTTAAGGTGGGGAAGGGAAAACTTTATCCTAATCTTAATGTTAAATTTCCACAGATCATTTCATTTTATGATATTTAGGTGCTGGGATATTCTCAATTGATTTAGCAAATAGTGAATGAGAATTTGCCAATATATATTCAGCAAATATTCACCAGTCTTACAATCAGTGTTGATTAACTACCACGAAAGAATATTAGATTTAGTCAGGAATCTGAGGGTGGTGGCTTTAATTGTCTTGGCTTTACCCTCTTTATTTTTTTCCTTTTTTTAAAATTTCAAAATGGCAACTGTAATTATATAATATAAAATAACTGCCTCAGATGTCACAGGTAGAATCAACATATTCTCTTCCTATGGTAAGCTACATTGGAATAGCTGTCTTTATTTGACAACAAAATGTGCATTTTTTAAAATTTGAGAAGTCTAAGGGGAAAAAAATTAGACTCCCATCTGGTTCTTGACCCAAATTCATTTTGTTGCTTTTTTTTTTTAAGATTTGATTTATTTATTTGTCAGAGAGAGAGCACGAGCACACAAGCAGGGGGAGCGGCAGGCAGAGCAGGCAGAGGGAGAAGCAGGCTCCCCACAGAGCAAGGAGCCCCATGCGGGACTCAGTCCCAGGACCGTGGGATCATGACCTGAGCCGAAGGCAGTGGCCTAACCAACTGAGCCACCCAGGCATCCATTGTTGCTTTTTTATACGCCTGTTTGTTAGTTGTCCTTCAGAATCTTCACATTTCTTCCAAATGCATTTACTTCACTTTTCCTCCTCTTCCTCATATTGTATAACTACATATATTCATATATTTTTCTATTTGTT
Source organism: Potos flavus (assembly GCA_028534135.1). Classification (NCBI taxonomy): domain Eukaryota; kingdom Metazoa; phylum Chordata; class Mammalia; order Carnivora; family Procyonidae; genus Potos; species Potos flavus. The sequence continues at coordinate 107,201,128 of CM052886.1, forward strand.
TAAAAATTATTTTCCTATTCATGAAAGGAATTTTGGTTTTGGGATAAGATGTGGTCAATATATAAAATGTAAAGAAGGAAATGAAAATTACCCATAACTCTACTACCTTATAACAATTTTTCTGGATTTGAATAATATTACATAATAAATCAATTATATCACGTCACACATTTATCAAAATAAGGATTTTCTGTGGTCTTAAATATTACTTAAAAAGCATGATTTTTAGCTATGGTATAGTGTTTTACTGTATATAAAGTTTAGCCCTTCCTTTGTTTACCGTCTACATGGTTTCTGATATTTAGCTATTGAAATGTTTGTGATGGTCTTTTTTGAAAATAAAGTCCTGGTCATATTTTTGGTTATTCTTTAGGATAAATACTTAGAAGTGAAATTCTTAGAAGATTCTTGATGCATCTTGAAAATTTGCTTTTCAGAAATTTGTACTTATGCATTCCCATTAGATATTTCTGTAAGAGTTCTAGGATGATATATTTTTCACTACACTATGTTCCTCCCAGTATAAGGTAAATAATTATGAAATTCAACAGTTATTTCTTTCATATGTTATTTGCTCCCATGGTTACAGCTACTTCTGGCTAATATATCCAGGTCCACACCTTCTGCTACCAACTAAATCTCTTCGCTGTTTTTTCCTGTTGTCTTCCCTATGCTGGCCATTGGAACTTCCATCTACCTGGTTTCCTAAGCAGAAACTTCAGAATCATCCTGGAAAACTATCCTTCCTTCATCTACCTTTGGTTACTCTACCCCCAAAGTATCTTTTGCATCACAGTCTTTCCACTGCCATTTCCGTAGTCTAGCGAGTCTTGACTATGTTCCTAACTTGTTTTTCCACCACCAATCTGCCTGCCTTCAAACTTTCCTTCTTAGACTCCCCCAAATATATTTGAAAAAAATAGATACAATTATGAAATTCTCCCACTTTATATTCATTGTAAATATAAATTCTCCTAGAGAATTGTTTTCAGGTTCTTTAATATGGCACAGAAGTCTTACCACACTTCCCATGAAGTGATGTCCCAGTTTACCAATGTACAGTTATTTCCATCCATCCCTCATGCCTATGCCGAATAAATCACAGACTGTTTCTTCCATGATCTCTCACTTTGTTCATTCCTTTTCCCTTGAATTCCCTTTCCTTTTTCTCACTGGAAACTCATCTTTCAATACTCAGTTCATATGTCACTACTTTATACAGATGATCTCTTTAGACCACAAAAATTCCTAACTAAATTTCCCTTTTGCTATAGTAGACATCATATTGTGTTATATCTACTTCTTGTTGTGATTATCTTTTCTTTTGAGCTCTTTAAAGTCAATATTTGTGAATAGATCATCTTTATGTCCCTTGTGCCAATCAAAAAATAGTGACACCCAATTTTTCAGCGTGCAATACATGCTTCAACATGTTTGTTGTGTTGTTTTATACACTCATGTGTTGCTTTCAGTCTACACAGTGTTTTCTTTGCCTGGCTCAGTATTCGATAATTTGTATTGGGTTTTCTGGGCATTCATTGGTCATATTTTAAAGCTATCCATAAAATTTAATCTGTAGCAGAATATTTACATTGCCTTAAGAATCATATCAATCCCTTTTCTGATCCATTGCTTAGATGTAAAACATTTTAGAAGCCAGGAAAAGCAGGAGCTTGAAAATGTTCTGTTCAAAGGATCCAAGAATAGAAAAAAAACTAAGGTGGGTTATTTTTCATGGTCAATTGGTTATTTATTTTCCTTCGGTCTTAAAAATGGTCAACACGGGGCACCTGGGTGGCTCAGATAGTTAAGTGTCTGCCTTTGGCTCAGGTCATGATCCCGGGGTCCTGGGATCGAGCCCCACATCAGGCTCCTTACTCAGTGGGGAGCCTGTTTCTCCCTCTCCCTCTGCTGCTGCTCCCCCTGCTTGTGCTCTCTCTCTCCCTGTCAAATAAATAAATAAAAATCTTAAAATTAATAAAAAATAAAATAATAAATATAAATATAATAAATATATAAATAAAAAATAAAAATAAAATAATAAAAATAATAAAAAAAGATCATTTAAAATAATGGCCAACACTTACAAACAAGCAATTAAGTCCTTTGGAGAAACTGGAAATATGGAGAGGTAGCAAAAGACAGTGACTTCTGGGGTAGTAATAAAGATTACAAATTGACCCATTGAATGATTTTCATTACAGTGGTAGGATATGATGTGGTCTTTGAAGTAAGATCATTCCATGGTAAATTTTAAACTGCCATCCATACGTTGGTGGTTGTGATTTTTGCAATTGAACTTGTTTTTCAAATGCTGATTATAACAGTTTTTCTTTTTTTCTCCTTTTGATCTTAACCATAAGTGTTCTAGAATGGATATGCTAATATGAAACAGTTAATGGGTTCTGCAATAGGAAAACCAATTTAAAATATTTTCTTTGGTCAGAATTTTTTCCCTTTAGTTGCAACAGCTTTTCAGATTTCAACGTGGGGTTTAATGTGCAGACAGGAAAGGGTTTTTATCAACTCTAATTTTATCATGAACAAATCCATGACTTCCTGGATACTAGTATCATTTTTTAGATTAATACTCTAAATGTTTGACCCTGTCGTATCAGATAACTTAAACAAACATTCTGTCTGTGCATTAATTGCTATTGAGGGTTAATGTTATTTATAAAATGAAATCAATATGATCTTTGCTGCTCATTAACTGAGATGTTGTGGGCTAAATTCTGTTTTATTTTTCAATTAAATTCTATTAGTTTTCCTTATTGGCCCTTGAAAAATAGCTGTGGAAACAAACTTAATCGTTCTGAAAATGTCAGTCAACAAAATGCCCTAATGGAAAGCCCTATATATTTGAACATAAAAAAGAATCTAGTGTTCAATCATTGGAAATTACAGATAATTTATATAACTATCCTTTATTCTGCATTCCTTTTTAAAGTGAGTGATTTTCTCTCAGTTGTTCATTTCATTCTTTGCATAAAATCAAAAGCCTCATGGTGCTTTTGTTATTGCTGGTAAATATGGGACTACCCGAAAGGCAAACACTGCAAGGCGGGGTAAGGTACACTTCCAGAAAGACCTCACTACCCGAAACCTGTTGTTTAGCAGGTCTGCTGTAGGTCCAGCCTTGGTCCCTCTCCTTCAGGCTCTGTAGTTGGCTGAGTAATGGTCTCCAAAGATTTCCACATTCTAATCCCTAGAACCCGTGACTTGTCACTTTTCCTAGCAAATCATCTTACACCACAGGCAGATGTGATTAAGTATTTTTTGAGATGGAAAGATTATTCTGGATTATCCAGGTGGGCTCTCAATGTAATCACAGATGTCCTTAATAAGAGGGAAGCAGGAGGGTGAGATAGAGATGATGTGACAGCAAAACAGACCAAAATAAAGGTTGGGCATCCAAGGAATGAGAGCAGCTTTTAAGTGCTAGAAAAGGCAAATAAATGAATTCTCCCCGAGAGCCTTCAGAAGGACCCAGCCAGGGCAACACTGATTTTAACCCAGTGAAACCCATTTTGGACTTTGGACTTCCAGAACTGTTAGAAAATAAATGTGGACCATTTTTAAAACATCAAGTTTGTGGTAATTTATTACAGCAGCAACAGAAACCAATACAGAGCCTGGAGGGCTCCAGACGTATTGTGTTTCTGAGCTCATCTCTAGAGCTGGTCAATGAAGGAACTGTTTCTGGGCATTCAGGTGCTGCCCATTCGGTGCCTTTAAAGAAATAATTTACCTGAGAAGGGTAGAAATTTACTTCTAAGGGCACTTTTAATAACCTGACTGACAGCTTCTGAAACAAATGGGTGAAAGCACTATTCCTGGTCTGCCCCAGCTGAACATTGTAGAAATTGCCTTTTCTTCCTCAAAAGCTGTCCACTGATGTAAGTAAGTATGACGAAATTTTAGAATTAGGTTTACCTGGTCTCTAACTAGGTTTGCTTGGTCTCTTCCAGGACATATTTTGGTCTTTGGGAGGATTCTAGGTAAGTGGAAATGATGAGACGATTTTTTACTCACAATTTTAATTTTTCTTAGGCTAGTAAGTTTTGTTTTCTCCATAAACTAATAAAGTTTGCTTCGTTGAGGGAGAGGAACATCTATTACCCATATAGTAATTATACCGTGAAGCAGAGAAATTGCATCTATTGCAGTGTTTCTATTTATACATTAAAGGTTCTTGACTGAAAAGTCCTCAAGGAGAGAACTTTCTGGACCATTTTATCAAAAAGACAATCAAAATATAGCAAGATTTAGCCCTCACAATGTGGATAAGATGGTGGCCAATGCTATTTTCAGTTCATGTCCCTTTTAGCCACATCTTTTGGTTTTCTTTGGGAGAAAGATCAATGTCATAAAGAGGAACAGTGACAAAAAAAAAAAAAAAAGGTGGGTTTTGGAGTCAACCTCCAACCTCAGCTGGACCATCTACTTTCAACACTACCATATACTGAGCCTCAGTTTCCTCAGCTGCAAGGGGATAATATTCCCATCATCATCATGTTAACATATTAAATAGATGTAACTGCTTAATATCTGAGTTCCAACCTTGGCTGTGTCATGAACTAGGAGTGTGAGTTTGGACTAATTTCTAAGTTCCTTTTATGGAACTTAAGTAATAAGAACTAAAAAATCGCAGCTATTATTATTACTTTGTTAAGCTATAGATTCATTCAGAGATTTGAAAAAAAATTGTTTAATCCCTAGAGTGCCAGAAAATAGCTCACAGAAAATGCTTGTTGGTTGTATGGGAGGTATTGTAATAAACCTTTTCTAATTTTCCACAACAGTGATAGGTTGGTTCTTTTATTTATCCATTTTGTAGTTCTAAAAGGGAATGTTAAGGAAGGTTAAGGGATTTGTCCGAAGTTGTATGCCTAATTGGTGGCACAGGCAGGAATCAAACATGACAGAGAGCCTCTTGCACGCAAGCTCTTAACCACCTCTCTAAACCATATGCAACAGTGGATGGTATTAGTTTTACAAATATGAAATGAATTGGCACAAGTAAAACACTACTTAATGATGTATGTCTCCCTAACCAAACCTTCCCTGCAGCCTGAGGGTATAAATAATAATAACCATCAATAAATTGTACACCGTTTCTAAAACAAGCCCCTTGCTATTTTTTTCACTCGATCTAAGAAAGAAAATGGAAGGAGACGGTGGCACAGTTCTTCAGTCACTGCTGCATTCACACTGCCCCCCAACAATACCTTTTTTATAAAACAAGACAACTTGATGACTATTGCTTCTGTGGTTATTTGGGGTGAAGGAATTGTATAAAATGTGTGTAATGCTGAAAAGGGCGAGGTCACAGAACCAAAACCTCTTAACATGCCATCTTCTGTTTGAATGTGCTGGCTTAATGAAATGCATATCTGATGCCTTTCAGTGCATCTGTCCTTAGTAGATGTCAATTTGCTTTTCATATAATAGCCCCTAGAAACAATCACCCACTTTCCAAATATCTAAAGTGTCGGGAAATATCTGTATACATTCTCCCCAGGCACTAACATTAGATTACCTGAAATTCCCAAAGACTAAATGTGGGAATTGCATCATGCTGCACAAACTGTAGATACTTGGTAAACTTAAACACTAACACTGGGTGAACAGTAACAATAAACTGAATATGGATGCTAACAAATTGAATATAGATGCTGGCAGAATCAATTGCTCTGACTGGCTTTTTCAGACAGAACTGGATTTTGTCTTTTGGTATATAGCTTTACTGTGTTTTGTTTTTGTTTTTGTTTTTGTATGAAAATAACTTTATAAGGTTCATTGTGTTCATTAATGTATGATTAATAGTTGCTGCCATTTATTGGATGTTTACTGTGTACCAAGTGGATATTGGATTATTTCTCTATGTCATCTCATTTAATTCTTCTAAATGTTCCATGACATCAATGTTATTTCTGTTATATGGATTGGAAAACTGAGAGTCAGATCACATTAAAGTTAAAAGTTACACAATTTGTGAATAACAGAGGTAAGATGTGAACCTAAGTCTGTTTAAATTACAAAGATATGCTAGTCCTACTGTGACAGTGTCTCTTATAAATGAGTCATTTTGTTCTTTGAAATCCTGAGGGTTGTTATTTTTGTGGAGTCTAAAGCAATAGTTTCCTTAGCTTACTTATTCTTTGGAATATCGAAGTGGTCACATAATTGATTGGATTTTTCTTCTAGGCCTAGTGATCTCCAGAAACATAAGAATTTAAAATGTATACAAGTATCCAGAGAGATTTGATCACTCTTTCTTCATACTATAAGGAGCATAAGACCTGACTTTAACAACATGTGCAGTGGACTCAGGACCAGTTTTTAGAGTCTCATCTGGAAGACTTCCTATAGGAAACAGATGGGAGGGATGAATAAGAACTGAGTCAACCTCACAGGGGCTGATTCTTTGGTTATAATTAATTAAGCCATCCTCTTAAGTGAAGAGATTATAAACCAGGTAGAGTAAAAGTGTCCATCTGTAAATCAGTGGCTGATGTGCTCTCCATTAAACAACTGCTGTATTTAATAGACCCCTAGGAATAAAACCCTTCCATTTAATATGGTAAAATATAAGTGAAGGACCATCTTGCACAGACCGTATTCCTAAGATTATGTTTTATTCATTTATTATTTAGTTTTTATCATAGTCTAGTTTTTTTTCATGTAGATATGATGGTATCTGGCACTTCTCAAGGTTGTATCTTAAGGCACGAATGAGAAGCATCTTGCTGATATTTACAATTCTAGAAATTATTTTCCACAAAATTGTAGCTACCCTAAAAATTGATTAAATTTAAACTTTAAAAGAATATTGCATACAAATCATTCTGATCAGATGCTTCCTTATATCGTTCATCTATTTTTATATGAAAGCCAAATGACAACAAACATTATTTTCAATAAGTTATTTCTATTATTAGAAATTTAACACTATGTTGTATTCCCAAATATGTCCTTCCTGTAACATAATAATTAAATAAAAATGTTTAAACTATATTTAAACATTTTATCTATATATCTATATATCTAAACTATATTTAAACATATTATCATTCTATTCTTTTTGTTTTCCCAGAATAAATTTAAAAATAATAATCAGTAGTTTTAACAATTGATTTAATTTTTATTTTACGTCGATTCTTGATAACAGATTGGTTGATCTAGAGCTAATTTGTCCATTATAGTAACCACTTAGCTACATGGAACTATTGAGCCCCTTAAATGTGGCTAGTCCAAATTGAGATATATTTAGGTATAAAATACATACCAGATTTTGAATGTAAAGCATATCAATATTTTTTAATTGATTGTATGCTGAAATGATAGTATTTTGGATATATTGGGTTAAATAAAACATGCTATTTAAGCTAATTTTACTTTTTTCCTTTTACTTTTTAAAAATGTAGCAACTAGCAAATTTGAAATTACACATGTAACTTGCAGTTTTGCTCTTGTTCAATTTCTATTAAACAGTACTGATCTAGAATCTCTTAGTAAATAAAAAGACCCTTTCTGTTTTTTCAGCCATCTGAAGAAAATCAGAGTGATTCTTTTTTTTTTTTTTAATCAGAGTGATTCTTTCAACCCCATTTGACTCTCAAGAATTCAGTGTAACCATCACTTTCTAAATTGTACCACTTACTTGTAAATTGTACCCTAGTGGCAAAAAGCATTTTTTAAAGATTTAATTTATTTATTTGACAGAGAGAGAGAGATCACAAGTAGGCAGAGAGGCAGGCAGAGAGAGAGGGGGAAGCAGGCTCCCTGCTGAGTAGAGAGCCAGATGTGAGCTGGATCCCAAGGACCTTGATATCATGACCTGAGCCAAAGGCAGAGGCTTTAACCCACTGAGTCACCCAGATGCCCCGGCAAAGAGCATTGAATTCACCTTCCAAATGGGTTCTCTTTACAAGTAGGGAGTGACTTTCTTTGGAAAAGTTTGGCTTAATAAATTTTAATTGATAGTAATACTAATAAACTAAAGGGGAATTATTTTATAATTATGGTTTATAAGGAACAAGTAATAGAAAACTCTGAGAATGTATCATAATATATACGCATATAACTTAATACTATAATATAAATAATATAAAAATATAAAATAAAAATACTATATATTATAATATAATATAAAAATACATGATTATATATCTGTCTTCATGCTTGCCTTCTTAGCTAGTGGTAAATTGGCAGAGGTTTAAAATATAAAATTAGCTTCTTAACGGTTAGGCATAATTAGTTATAAAATTCTTCTCCTATCAAATCATTAAAACATGTTCACATGCAATGACTTGTAAAAATAATCCACTCTTGTTTGTCTGTGTGCTTGGTAGGTATCTCCTTTCTTCATCAGTGTCCCAGTTTAGAACAGCAAGAGTTCTTTGAGCTGAAGTGAGGCTGGATTTTTCATTCTGACAACTACCCATGACAGAGTGATACAGATACTTAAAGACCATGTTTTTGAGCCCGTAAAGATGCCTGGAGGGCCAAGTTTGTGTGTTTTTGTGGCTTTTCCATTTACATATGATGCTGTTTTTGTTACAACACTAATGGTTTGTTTTCCTGCTTACACAGACCAACAAGTCATCTTTCCAGGGAGTTGCTTTGTTCTTTGTGAGTTGTGTTATTATCATTCATCTCTGTCCTCTACAGAATGCTCTTTCTTAACTTCTTTTCTTCTATTAAGGACAAACTCGAAGGATGTTCTAAGTCCTTCCAGACAGCACTAAGTTGAAACAGAGAGGAGGGAAAGTTAGATCAGTTTAGTAAACACGATTAGTTAAAAAACAAATATCAAGTGTAAAATATCCAGTGGTGGGTTGTTAAAAATCAGTTTCATGAAATGACATGCTTTAATGATTAAAACAACCATAAATGCTCCATTAAACAGTAGCTATTCTCATTATAGACTAGACACATTATGGCAACAGATTAGTTTTATTGACAAACTTAGATATTTTTCTTTGGTTCATTAAAAAATTAATGTTTGCAGTAACTAGAATACTGTCCATGTGGTTTACATGCCAGAGTGGTTACAGGAGATGACATAGTGGTTTAGGGCAGCATGATTTAGCTGACCAAGTGGTTTTTCACTCTGTTTCCACTGGAAAGAGACAGCCACAGTCACGTAGCTTTTCCAGATATGGAATCAAAGTGACAGCATTCTAAGAAGGCCATTGACCTGGGTTCAAGTTCCTTTGAAGTATTCTGTGGGACTGCAGCCCCAGAAGCTTCACTGAAATACTACAGCCCAGGAAGAGCCTCTGGACTCATTTCAGTGAGGAAAAAGCAACAACTCTGAACATAAGTGATCTTAGTAGGGATTTATCCCTTCCTCCTCCTACAAAGCTTGATATATAAGGCTTGAAGCTCTGGGCCACAACACTTCATCCTGTCAGGTGATCTTCCCTTTTTCTCCTTGCCCTTTTTGGCTTACTCTGCTTGCAGAGCCCACAGTATATTCATGGGAGAAGCTTCCCACGTAGCCTGACTGGGAAGTTCAGGCACCTGGACTTTAGCAGTTTCCACAAGACACCAGGTGGCAGAGACCATGACACGTCTCTACCACACCCTAACCTAGAATCCGAGATGCAAGCCACAGGCTATGTGGTTTTCCCAAGGAGCCTCTTTCTTAGGCTAGTTTGGGTACTCCAGATACAAATGGACCTTCTAGCAGAAAATCTTCAGATGGTTCATTCAGGAAGGGAGGGGCTATGAAGACATGCTATGATCTTTGGCCCTGACATATTGTTCTGATTTCCTTCCTGACTTTTCTTCCTTACTTTTCAAACTTTGCGTGTATATTTGGTATACAAGGAGTATTCATCAACTTTACCAACTCCATCCCTCTCTTATACCTCTATTTCTAATCATGATACTGTCACTTTTCATCACCCGGTGTGATCTTTGACACTTTCTTTACTTTTTATCTAGCCAACTTCACAACTAACCAATTGCCAAACCTCACAAATTTTCCTTTTATATTTTCTGTTTCCTCTGCCATCACTTACTTGGATCTAGGCTCTCCTCATCTCATGCTTGAATCTTTATAATTGCCTCCTGACTCATCTCCCCACCTTCCGAAAGGTCCCGGCTTGTATTCATTCTGCACCCCTCTATCAGGTTAACCTTCCTAAGGCTCTATGGTCATTTTAATATTCCACTGTGTGAGGACTTTGAGCTCCAGCTTGACGTTCAAGATATTCCAGTGCAGAAATTTAATCTTAGCTCTTACATCTCCCTAGGTGAAGCCTACACCTAAAATTCTCTCCTCACACTTTCTTAGTTCCAGGCTGTCCCTGTGTCTGTGATTTCTCTTACATCATGCTTCCTAAGAATTGCTTCTCCCTGATTTTCATTCACTGCTTACTTATGAACTGTTTACACCTACCTCTTCCATGAAACTTTCTACATGATCCCCTCTCAAAATGATCTCCTCATACTCCTAATTCATGGCTCTTAGATAAATAGTTGGGTACTGCTTTTTGATACCTCTTACATTTCAGCCTTGAAAAATCTCATTATTTCACACATGTTTTGTTCATTTACTTTCACCTATATACATCTTTCTTCCCCACAAGAATATACATTTGTAAAAAAATTCCTTGAGATTCTTAGATTCTGGGATCTTTGTTTCAAAGAGTCAAGGTTCACCTTGTGCTCAGTCATGAGTCTTTCCTCTAATGCCCTTGTTTGTGTTAGTTGATTATTTTATTCCTCCTTTGGACATCAGTAAGAGTTTGTTTAATAAGCAGATTATTTGTGTAATGTTCTGATAAAATAGTAAAATTTCCAGTGTTTTGTTTTTATGTAAAATGTTTTCTTTTAATTTATTTCTTTTTAGCTATTAGTTTTTGCTTCTTTATCACAATTGCTTTCTAAAGAGAGCTCATCCCATTAATGGGAATGTGTGGTACTCCAGAACATCTTGAATACATCAGTATTTAATCCTGGGGGCAGCAACTGAGAAAACGGAATTGCTCTAGGTGACACAGGGAGAGGAGAAGGGGAAAGGAGCCAGGGAAGACCTGTCTTCCCTGTCCTGCAGGACAGCCAATGAGGGAAGAAGAGGGAAGGACCAAACTGTGAGCAGTGAGACAAAACTCCATGACAGAAGTGCTGCATAGGGGTTTGTTAGACTTTTTGATGTGGGGTGGATGGCTCACTATCTTCATATCAAGGATCTTCAATAAAGGTGACATGGTTTACTGATACTCTTGTAATAAAGGGTTAGTCAGGGGAATTCAAAAGTATATTGAGTTTCATGTCTGGGCCAACAAAGTGCAAAGACTGAAAAAGCTAACTCTATCCTCTGGGTCACATCCAAAGCCTCTTCGTGCCTGTAACTCCCAAAGATCTCCCTGGTCTTCAGATGAGAGACATGAAAACAGTTTACATTGATGTGGAACTAAAATCCTTACAAAATCCTTTCATCCTAACAGAAACCCTGTGAGGCAAGTGGGGTAGATTTTAGTAATTCCACATTACAAGCTTAAAGTTGGAAACTCAGAAAAATTATGTGCAAAAAAGGATTCAAGGCTGTGATCTTGTTCTTTTTATTTAAAATCTAGTTCCTGGGTGTTATACGCAAACAATGAATCAAAAACTAATGATGCACTGTATGGTGACTAACATAACAATAATAATAAAAAAATCTAGGGACGGCTCAGTGGCTCAATCATTAAGCATCTGCCTTGGGCTCAGGTCATGATCCCGGGGTGCTGGGATTGAGCCCCACATCAGGCTTCTGCTCAGCGGGGAGTCTGCTTCTCCCTCTCCCACTCTCCATGCTTGTATTCCCTCTCTTGCTGTCTCTCTCTGTCAAATAAATAAATAAAATCTTAAAAAATCTAGTGCTATCTCCATAGCATCCATCCTTTCTCTTTCTTCCTCTTTGCTGCTATGTAGCTGGAATCTGTAGGCAGAATTGCTCTTCTACAACTCACATTACCCTTTGTGTTTGTCAGTTTGTTTTCAGAAAATGAATCACCCTGCTTTTCTCTTGTGTGTGAACCCCTGTCCTGAATCTTCAGTCATTAAAATGTTTAGCTACCTTGTTACCCTCTAGGTTTCAGATATATGTCATAAAAATCTGAATTTTACACCCCAAATTATTTACACATGATGGTTCATATTCTGATTTTTGTTAAGTCTTGTTCTATAGTCTTTTTTTACTTTGTCAATTTCTATCATTATTTTCTTTATTTTTTTTGTCAAATATACATTTTATGAAAAACTATGCTATTATTGTTTTTGTTATTAGCAGTATTTTAAAAATTGCATTCTACTATCTTGGTTTATGGATTGTTTTCCTTTTTTTTTCTGTGTCATTTGCATCTATGTAATTGTAAACTTTTCTATCTCCCACAAGCCTTTCTGAATCTTAAGTCTGTGATCCGAGCATCCTGTTTCTAGTTCCATCTTAGAAAGAAAGAAATTAAATTTTTTTTCCTGGAATATTTCAATTCTTATGGCCTAATCACAGGGTTAATTTCTTAATTAGAGATCACGAGTTATCTTTTTAAATGCAAATAATTATTTCTTTTTAATTTTTCCCTTAATATATTAGAAAGACTCAGAAAATAGACATTATTTTATGCTGATCACTGATTAAAATAAATGTACTTTAGAACTAGTTCTTGTTATTTGTAGTAGAATAAATTCACAAGAACTTAAAAGTCCAATTTCTACAGAAAATTTTAAGTAAATTATTGTAAAAGTTTTAAACAGATAATAAGCCTTATAAAAAACACTTTGGTAATATTTAAACTCTTTATCCCAGGAACCCCAGTTCTAAGAATCTATTTCCTGGAAATTATCAGAAATATGGTTAAGGATTTATATACATGGATTCCTCCATAGTATGATTTATAAAGAAAAAAAACTGGAAACAGTTAAAAGGATAATTGTGTAATTAAATACCATAGAGTTATAAAATCCTGATTTTGAAGATTAGGTTTAATAAAGGTATTCATGATATGATGTTAATAAAGAAAATTCAAGGTGTAAAAGTATACATACATTTTGATCCCAAGTTCCTTCTATACTTAATATATGATATTAACTTAGTGGGAAACGAAGTTTCCACTTATTTTGCTTAAAATGAGAATTGCACTATCATTATATACTGCTTTTAATTTTTAACATAATAATAATAAATGGCATCTATTTTTATAGCATTTATTCAAACACAGAAAAGTACATAGGAAAGGAATGCTATCTGTGCTATCCTGAAATAAACGCCCTAAGCAACACAGAGTAGGTTAAGCATGGAAAAAGAAGTAGGTAATCTGGGCCCAGTGACTCATTCATTCCAAAAGGGCTCGGCCCTCCTGGACTCATCTACCAATTAGCATTTCACTGGTGAGCAGGTATGTGATGTGAGTAGAAATGAGGAAGACATTTAGTCAAAATGAGGTTCAAAAAAGAACTTGATTCTGCAGCCCCTTTTATTATGAAGTGCTTCAGAGAAGGGCGTGGAAGGCTTAAGCAGAGATTTAAAAGACTTCTTGCACTTAGTTCTTACCAAAGAGAATTCTGAACAGTGAAGCCAATGAAACAGAAACAGATGGCTCCAATTTTCTTTGAAATGTAGACAGATTGAAGAGGAAGAAGTTTGGCAAAAATACATTTGGGGTTTGGCCAAACTGAAAACATTTGAAAAATGGTATGAAACACTGGAAAAACATTAAAGCACTCAAACACTCACACTAAGTGTAATGTGATGGCTACACAAAGAGAAATGGAGCTTAAAGATTGGGCAGCAGTTTCTGGTCAACCATCACAGCAACTGTTTCATTCTGGGGCAGGATGGACACTGATGGCTGGTAGTTCTACCTGTGCAATGGAAATTACCTGCAAAATTGAGGGAACTCATGCAACTGAAAGATGCATGTAACTGAAGCTGCTTGAGCAACTGAAACACCCCAAGCAACTGAATCTACTGAGATATTTCTCCTCAAGTACATATGACATTTTCCAGGATAGATCATAACTTAGGCCACAAATTACATTTGAATAGTTTTAAAAGATAGATATCATACAAAGTATCTTCTCTGGTTACATCATGATGAACTTAGAAATTAATAATCGAAGAAAAACTGGTAAAAGTGCAGACTTGTGGAAATTCATCAGTACACTCAAACAATTAGTAGATCAAAGAAAAAATCACAAGGGAAATTAGATAATACTTAAGGATGAATGAAAATGGAATCACAACATATCAAAACTTATGGGATGCTGTGAAAGCAGTGCTGAGAGGGAGATTTATAGCAATAAATGCTGATATTAAAAAACAAGAAAGACCTTAAATTAATAAGTAACTTGACAATTTAAGGAACTAGAATAGCCACTATGAAAAAAATCAGAAAATAACAAATACTGATGAGGATGTAGAGAAATTAGTATCCTCACACACTCTTATGAGAATAGTTTAGTCACTGTTGAAACTATGGAGTTTCTTCAAAAAATTAAAAATATAACTACCAAATAATTAAGCAATTCTACTTTTGGGTATATACCCAAAAGAACTGAAAGAAGAGTATTGAAGAGATATTTGTATATCTGTGTCCACAGCAGCATTATTTACAATAGCCAAAAGGTGGAAGCAACACAAGTATCCATTGATAGATGATGGATAAACAAAATGTGGTATATACATACAATAGAATACTATTCAGCCTTAAAGGAGAAGGAAATTCTGATACCTGCTGATGAAACTTGAGGACAGTATGCTTAGTGAAATAAGCCAATCACAAAAGAACAAATGCTGTATGATTGCACTTATATGACGTACCTAGAGTAGTCAAATGTATAGAGATAAAAAGTAGAATGGGGGTTTCTATGGGCTGGAAGGAAGATGAAATATAGTGTTCATATTCAATAAATACAGAATTTCTGTTTTTCACAACAAAAAGAGTTCTGGAGATGGATGGTGATGATAGTTGCAAAACAAGATGAATATACTTAATACCACTGAACTATACACTTAAAAATGGGTATGATGACAAAATTTGTTATGCATTTTTATAATTTAAAAATTATATTAATTAATCATAATCATTAATCATTATGATTAATGATTATGATTAATAATCATTATGATTAATCATTAATCATTATGATTAATGATTATGATTAATAATCATTATGATTAATCATTAATCATTAATCATAAATAATGAAATTTAAAAAGGAATACAAAGCTTAACAAAATAAAATTATGTAGAGCAAAATGTATGAAAGTAGAGCAAAGTGACAAAGAGATATAAAATGATGAAAGAAAAGTTATGAAAATTATATGTCCAACATCCAAATAACAGAACTTCCAAAAAGCAGAGAGAAAATAGAGGGGAGGAAACAAGAGTGAAGGGATTTTGATAATTCCTTAGAACTGAAGTATACAAGTTTCGAAATGAAGAAGACACTAGGGCCAAAGCAATTAATGAAAATTGATCCACATCAAGCCAAAACATTTTGAAATTTCAAAACAATGAGGACAAAATATCTTAAAACCTTTCGTAAAGGAAACCAAGATAATAGCAGTAACACCACCAACAGATCACAAGAAAGGAATAAGAACTAGAATTCAGCGTAATTTTTTACCCAACAGCGATGTTGGGAGATAGAATTTGGAAAATGATTTTCAGTCTAAAATTTTATTCGCAAACTATCAATTTAGTGAGAGAGGAAAGATATCTTTTCAGACGCTTTTTAAAAAAGGTAATTGAAATATGCCTCTCCCCAAATAAAGCCAATAAACAAATAAACAAAAAGAAATACATGGGACTCAAAAAACTGATGATCTAGTTCCACAGCGTGGTGAAAGGAATCTTGAGGAGGATGGTGAATGTGTATCTAATAATGACTGCTGTACACCAGAAATGGAGAGCAATCAATCCATATGAGAGTAGTTCTAATATTTGTGGCCAAAGAACATGTAGGAATCTATATCCTTGGTCACCCTGCAGAATGAAAATGTGGCATGAAGAAAGTCAATGGAACCATCTGTTTTATTGGTGATGTTCACAAGGCTGATGGTGCATGCCTGAGACCAAATGGTAAGACGAAACTGTGTTCCTATTATGAACAGTCACACTGTCACCTAATGCAGGTAAGAGCTTTCTGATTCCTCTAGACAACAATGAAGATGAAAATTCCAATTCTATCAAAATACTATCTCTGGAAGAATATACAAGAAGCCAGGTGCTCTAGCAGAAGAACAACAGCGTTGTTCTGGAAAGTTGTGCATTAGAGACATATTTTTCACATATTTGTTCCCTTAGAAGGTTGTAGTAGGTAATGTATTATAGCATCAAAAAAAAGGAATAAAATAAAATTCACTTTCTACAATGATAAAGAATAAGGAGAGAGAGAGAGAGAGAGACCTGGAACATCCAGAGCAAAGGACCAAGTTGGTCAGAATCCTTCTCTAGAGAGCCTGACTAATTCACACATCCTGCAGAACAAAGAGGTCAGAGACTGGGAAACAGAGTGGGGGACTCCAGAGTCCTAGAGGTAGAGATGGGAGGAGAGAAGGGCAAACTGTGGGGAATTGTTGAGAAGTGATTTGCTGTTTTAAACTATGACAAGCAAAGAAAGCAATTGGAAACTGTGCACCTGAAACCCACCTTAGATAAATGTAGTTTGTGTTCTGAAGTTCTCTTCTTTATAAAACTCTATATCCTTGATCCAACTGAGCACATCTTCTAAAACAATAAAAAGTATTGGAAAAGAAACAGATAAACAAGAAAAGACAGAATCCTTTTATCAGAAGGAGGAGTATGCAGAGGTCTTTAAATGATTCTTTGTTTTATTTTGTTTTTGGTGTGGTGGCAGCAAGCAATCATCAGAGACAATAATGAAGAGGTTGAAGCAGGAATTCATTTCAGAGCCGGTCTTTGTATATGCCTACTTCATTATATGGATCACTTCATTCTCAGCTCACCCGCCATGAAAACAACCAAAACTACAGAAAATGGGGTTAGACTAGTGACAAAATATTTTCAAATCTATTTCTTGTCCTGCTTTGCAACTTAGGTGTCCTGGGCTTCTTTCAGGTCACTGGATTGCAATTCAGGATCCCCTTCACTCCTTAGGCTGGTCCTAGGATGAGGCAGGACTCTATAAGAAGATGGGAATAGTTGGAGTGGCTGGGTGCCTCAGTCGTTTGAGGGTCTGACTCTTGATCTTGGCTCAGGTCATGATTTTGGGATCCTGGGATTGAGCCCCATGTCAGGCTCCCTGCTCAGTGGGGAGTGTGCTTGTCTCGTTCTCCCTGTGTCTTTCCCCCCACTCATGCTCTCTCTTTCTCTAAAATAAATAAATCTGTAAAAAAAAAAAAAAGGTAGGAGAAATTTAGAAGAAAAGAATGCTCATGGTGGTCATACAGGGCAAAAAAAAAAAAAAAAGAAAGATTGGGGAAAGAGGGCTCCAGGTGGTCCTCAGGATAAAGCTGGGTGCTGTCCTCAGTTCCTGGAAGGGGAGAAGAAAAGCCTTCACCCTGCAGAGCAAACGTTCAGCTTGGTGTTTGCTGAGTTTAGTGTCTCTTTTCTCCTCAAAATGGTTCCAAAGACAGCAAAGAGTGGATCTACAGGGGATATGGGAAGAACTGCCAGGATGATAAAAAAAAATGTCAAAACAGAAAAGAAAAAGCTAACACTTCTTGTGCATCATTGATTAAAAATATGTCTCTAAGCACAAAGCTATTTGTAACTGGAAATAATATACCCAAGCTGGGTGAATTAATTATAAGAGGTATGAGACAGAATAAGGCCAAGCTGGTAATGTATAGGAAGAATACCTGAGATCCAAGAGTTTAAAAACAACTGAAATTTATTGGATGTCTAATTGAAGAAAATTACTAAGGACTATATGTATTCATAACCAGAAAATATTCTCATATGGCACCATTGCACACGCAGAGTTATTTCATATTTCAAAGTTTACAAAAAAGATTCACTTCCATTGTGGAATAATTTTAAGATACAGAGGAATACAATAAATTTTAAAATATTTTAGAAATAATTATTTTAGCATATTAGTGTTTTATCAGTTTGGATGCTTGATTGTTTGAATAACAGATCTATTTCTGTTAAAATAATAAAAACTCAACCTAGAACGCCCAGATAAAATTATTTGAGATTGTTCTTCAGGTGAGATTTGATCTAGTAGCAAAATGAAATAAGATTTCTATTTAGGAAGGAATGTTCCAGAAATGATGTCCTCCAGAGTAACAAGAAATGTTACTTATGAGTACAAATTGTGCTAATTTAGTAAGTGGTTAACATTTTTTTTAAGGACTATATAGTCCTTAAAAAAGGACTTTTTTTTGTTTGCTAGGGCTGCCATAACAAGCATCACAGACTGGGTGGCATAAACAACAGAAACTTATTTGCTCACAGTTCTGGTGGTTAGAAGTTCAAGATCAGTGTTGATTTTTTCTGAGGTTTGTCTCCTTGTATTGTTGATGACTGTCTCTTTTCTCTACCTTCACATGGTCTTTCCTTTGTGTGTATTGGCATCCTTATTTCCTCTTCCTATAAGGACACCAGTCATATTGGAGTAGGGCCCACTTTAATGACCTCATTCTGACTGAAGCACCTCTTCAAAGACCTTCTAACCGTATCTCCAGATATGGTTACATTCTGAAATAGTGGGGCTTAGGGCTTCAACATATATGTTTGAGAGTGGGGCACAATTCAGCCCAGAATAGAATGAGTAAATTATGAAACCACTGGAAAAGAGATGAGGAAGAAAGTTGCTAGGAAGCTTTTAACAAATTTAGCACTTTCTGTAAGAGAGATTTGAATTCCATAGTTTGAGGAGAATAAAGCAAATAAACTCAGGATGGGTGGCTGGGATCACCTGGGTTTTCTTGAACAAAACAAGCCTAGGGAAAAGTCTTTGTGATGTTCCTTAACCCTCAGGTATGTGTGTGAAAGGCCCACCTGGCCATGTGGACCACAAAGCCATGACTCCCAGCCTCCTCTCAGTTGGTGACATTATGCTCAGGCCAAGCAAAATCAATAGCCTTATATATCCTGCCTCTGTAAGCCCTATTGTATATTTAGGTGACAGCAAAATGTCTTTCTTGTCATGTGGCCATTGTGTCACATGAAAAAAGTATTTATATGGATTTTATCAATTCTGTTACTATCAACTAATAGGGGCAGGTTTTCTCTGACCCAATGCCACTATTCTTAAACTTGGGTATGCCTTGGAATCACCTGAGTGTTTAAAAATTCCTCCCACCTGGAACCACCCCCAGACATCCTTTTCAATTAGCCTGGATTGTGATCTGGACACTGGGTTGTTGTTGTTGTTGTTGTTTTTTAAAGATCCTTGGATGATTCTAATGACTTTGAGAACCACTGTCCTTAACCAGCCTACATAAAATTCTCTGCCACCTATTCTAGAGCACTTAACTTCAGAACAACGACTACCTTTGTAGACTGGCTTTGTGACTTTCTTCCCCACTATATTGTAAACTCTTTTATAGCAGGGATTGAGCTTATGTTCTCCATTTTTGGGTGCCGCGTGTCTAACAGCACTCTTTATATACTAGATATGAGGTTGATTAAGATAAGGACCTTTGTCCCCAGTGTTACTGTTTATAGATGGTAGAGATAGGTCTGAATTCCAGGTGATGTGCCTGACTCCAAAACCCAAAATCTTCATGCTGTTTCGTCGCACTTAAAAAAAAGTTTAACCAGGGGCTCCTGGGTGGCTCAATTGGTTAAGCACCTGCCTTTGGCTTAGGTAATGATCTTGGAGGCCTGGGACTGAGCCCTGCTTTGGGCTCCCGGCTCAGTGGGGCATCTGTTTCTCCCTCTCCCTTTCCCCCAACCCATTCCCCTCTCGTATGCTCTCTATCTCTCAAATAAATAAATAAAATCCTTAGG
The DNA here is from genome assembly GCA_028534135.1 of Potos flavus. Lineage (NCBI taxonomy): Eukaryota > Metazoa > Chordata > Mammalia > Carnivora > Procyonidae > Potos > Potos flavus. The sequence goes on from CM052886.1 coordinate 107,221,053, forward strand.
GTGGCTGGGTTATGCACATTGGGGAGGGTATGTGCTATGGTAAGTGCTGTGAAATGTGTAAGCCTGATTATTCACAGATATGTACCCTGGGGCAAATAGTATATTATGTGTTAATAAAAAAATAAACAAAATAAAAAAATAAATAAAATCTTTAAAAATAAATATACAAATAAATACATAAATAAAATTTAAAAAGCTTAACCATTTAAAGTTGGATCATTGCCATTTTGGTATGCTTAGTGGGAAGAAAATGATGTGAAATTGGGGAATTTTTGGATGATTGGATATTTGATGAAAATCATAATCATTCCAGAGTGTGGAACTCAATCCTAGTGTGTATTTTTAGAAGGACATCTGCATTCTACTTCAAAACCATGATCAAAATGTAAGCAAAATTAAGATCTTCATCAGTAGAATATTCATCTGGGTTTACTTCATGCAATAAGCTTATTTTATTTTATTTTATTATTTTTTAAAAATTTTTATTATTTTTTAATTAACATGTAATGTATTATTTGCCCCAGGGTACATGTCTGTGGATCCTCAGGCTTACACATTTCACAGCACTTACCATAGCACATACCCTCCTCAATGTCCATAACCCAGCCACCTTATCCCTACCCGCCCTTACCCCCCAGCCACCCTCGGTTTGTTTCATGAGTTTAGGAGTCTCTTATGGTTTGTCTCCTTCCTGATCCCCTCTTGTTTCATTTCCCTCTCCCACCCCCCACAACCCCCAACCCTGCCTCTCAAATTCTTCATATCAGAGAGATCATATAATTGTCTTTCTCTGATTGACTTACTTCGCTTAGCATAATACCCTCCAGTTCCATCCACGTCGTTGCAAATGGCAA
>CM052886.1:107222406-107259744 GCA_028534135.1 Potos flavus
GTACTGCCTCTTGTTCTTTTTTTTTTTTTGTGGTGAGTTTTTCTGCCTTGTCATTTTGTTGCAATAAGAATAGATGAATGAGAGAACAAAATACTAAAAGGGTAGCAACGACCCCAGAAAAATTAGAAGGGAGCCAAAACCAGGGGTTGAAAAAAAAGGGGGGAAGGGAGAAAAAAAAAAGAAAGAAAAAAGAAAGAAAATAAAATTAAAAAGAGAAAAAGAAAAAAAAAGAAATATATATCTATATATATTAGACTTGTGATTAGAACAGAGCCCTACACCTGATTTTGGGTGTTTTTGGTCTGTTACAAGAAACTACCTCCCAAATTTTAAAGAAAGAAAAATGTATAAATATACAAAAAAAAAAGGGTAAGCCCTAGGAAGGGATGGAATATGAGTGTCAAGATAAAAATTAGAAAAGATTCTAAAAAAGGGGATTGATAAGAGGTTGGTTGAAAAAAGAGAAGAAAAAAAGAAAGAAGAAGAAAAAAAAGAATAAAAGAGAAAAGAATGTAATCAGGCTGGAGACTAGATCCAGGCTGTGTGCTAGATTTTGGGTATATTTTGATCTATTTGAAGAAAGTGTATCCCAAAATTTTAAAGAAAAAAGAAAAAAAAACCCTGTGTGTTTTTTAAATGTATATATGTATTTAAATAAGGTTAAGTGCAATGAGGGGATAAAATATGTAACAGTGAAAATTAGAAAAGATTTTTAAAAAGGTGTTGATTAGATACTAGTTAAAAGACGTTAAAATAAGAAAGAGGAAAAATAAAATAAAAAGATAAAAAAAGATAAAATAAAAAAATACAGTAAGAAATAAATAAAATTTAAAGAATTTAACTCTTAAAACTAAAGGGTCATTTGAAAAAAAGCCATGAATTCTATGTGTTGCTTTTTCCTATCTCAGGAGTTCCGCCGTTTTCTTTGATCGGTGAACTTGGTCTTGGCTGGATATTCTTGCTGATCTGGGGGTGGGGCCTGTTGCAGAGATTCTCAAGTGTCTTTGCCCGAGGCGGAATTGCCCTGCCCTTGCCAAGGGCCGGTCTAGGTAATCTGCTCAGGTTCGCTCTTGTAGTTTTTGTTCCCTGAACGCTTTCCGTACAGCTTTGGAGGAGGGGAATGAAAATGGCGGCCTCCCAGTCTCCGGCCTGTAGGAGTCGAGAGCTTGGGGTCCCACTCCTCAGTGTGCCCTCAGAGAAAGCAGTCCGTCCCTCCCGTCTCCCTGGTCTCCGGCCGCGCTCCGAGCTCACCCGGCCTGCGACCGAGCACTTCTGTCCCTGGTCACGGCCGTTTGGTTAGCAGATTCCTGCCGCGAGCTACCGCGCCGCTCCTCCCGGAGGAGGAAGGAGGGGGTCTCTCCAGATCTGCCCCTTGTGGGGTCCCTGCTTGAAGAGCAGCGGCCTGACTCTGCCGGGATCACGGTTCAAGGAAAGCCCGAGCTGGTAGCTCACTGTTCAGCTCCGTCTCTGCAGCTGGCTTCCCCGTTCTGATACCTGAGAGCTCTGCCACCCTCAGACACCCCCGGTCTTTCTGTGACCCCATGGGTCCTCAAACCACACTGTCGCCACAAGGGCTCCACCCCCCGCTTAGCCTCTGGAGCGCTGACCCTCAGTGGAGCAGATTTCTAAAAGTTCCGATTTTGTGCTCCGCTGCTCTGTGGCTTGCTGGGAGCCGGCCCCTCCCCCCCGCGGTCTCTCTTCCCATTGCTTTGGATTCACTTTTCCGCACGTCCTACCTTCCGGAAAGTGGTCGATTTTCGGTTCCTAGAGGTGCTGTTCGTCTTCTCTTCTATCTCCTGCTAAGTTTGTAGTTGTTTAGAGTGGTTTGATAGCTATCTAGCTGAACTTCTGGGATCAGACACTATCTCCGCCCCTTACTCCTCTGCCATCTTGCTCCTCAATAAGTTTCTTTTAAAAAGTATTTTCTTCTTAAAAATCTCTGTCTTCACAATTTTGAAAATGAAGTATTACTGTTACCCTGTGAATGAATATTTTCATTCATCCCATGACCAGGCCATGATCAACTTGAGAATAGACTTATTTCTTCAATAAACCTGCTAGAACGTAAGGTTTGTAATATTTCCTTCTCTTTATTTACTTTATAATACAAGGCTATTGTTTACTTTTACACAAACAATATTAAATAAACTGAAACATATGAACTTTGTGTACAAGAAAAGAGTAAGCATATGTTGTATACCCTTTGTCATGAATGAGATCCTTCGGATGTATATGAGTGGGCTTATATGTTTGGAGAATGACTGCTAACATATATCTTGGGGAGTAGAGACAAAGAAAATTTCCAAATATTTTCATATAAAGAAGACCTACAGAGTCCTGGAAGCCAGGCTAATGTCAAGGTAAGGTTGCCTTTTGCTGCTAGAAAAATATTAATGTGAAGGCAATTGAGTTTCTGGAGGAAAGCTACTCTACCTGTCTCAAGTACTTGTCAATGGGCTGTATTTTGTAAGGAAATTTGATTTTTTTCTACATTTCTTTTACTTTTGTTCTCCACATCAAAATGACAGACTTTTTTTGAGGAGGTACTTTGTTTTAAAATTTTGATTTGGTAAAATCAAAAGATTTTACTAATTCTAAATTCCCCGAATTACTCAAGGAGAATAAACTTTTTTTTATTAAAGATTTTATTTATCTTTTTTAGGGAGAGAATGATCAGGGGGAAAAGTAGAGGGAGAGGGAGAGGGAGATAATCTCCCACAGACTCTGCACTGAATGCAGAGTCCCATGTGGGGCCTGATTCTAGGACCTGAGCCAAAACCAAGAGTTGGACACTTAACCAACTGAGCCAGCCAGGTGCCCCTACATTTGCTGTTTTTTTTTTTTTTTTTTTAAGTATTTTCTCTTCTACAATCTCTGTCTCTACAATTTCGAGGGCAATGTATAATTGTCTCCTTGTGAATGAATATTTTCATTTATCCTATTTCATGCTTAGCAACAGGCAAAAAATAAAATTTAAATGAACTCTTAAAACAAGTTAGCTACCTACTTTAAGACTTACTATAAAGCTACAGTAATCAAGGCAGTGTTATATTGGTGAAAGAGTAGAGAAATAGATCAGTGGAACAGAATAGAGAGCCTAGAAATAAACTCACACAAATATAGTCAACTGAGCTTTGACAAAAAAGCAAAGGTAATATAATGGATAAAAGACAGTCTTTCAAAAAAAAAAAAAAAAAAAAAAAAAAAAAGACAGTCTTTCAACACAGTGCTAGAACAATTGGATATCCACATGAAAAAAAAAAAAAAAGAATCTAAACACCTTCCTCATTCCTTTTACAAAAATTTTAAAAAAATTATAGACCTAACGGTTAAATGCAAAAGTATAAAAATCTTAGAAGAAGACAGAGGAGAAAATCTAGGTAACTTTGGGTTGCAATGATATCTAAGAAGATATGACATCAAAAGTTTGATCCATGAAAGAAAAAGTTGATTAGTGGAACTTCATTAAAATGAAAAGTTTCAGCTCTGTAAAAGAGTCTATTAGACGCATAGAAATTCACAATATGCAAAGAATTCTTAAAGCTTGGCAATAAGAAAAAAAAAAAAAAAACAACCCGATTAAAAAGTGGGCAAAAGATGTGAACAGACAATTCCACTAAAGAAGACATACAGATGGCAAATAATTATATGAAAAGATGCTCAACATCATAGTCACTAGAGAAATGCAAATTAAAATAAAAATGAGATACTACTATACACTCCTTAGAATGACTAAAATCAAAATGCTGGGAAAGATGTGCAGGAAAAGGAACTCTCATTCTTTGCTAGTGGAAATACGAAATGGTACAGTAAAGTAGCTAAATGATTTTACCATACAGTCCAGCAATCCCATTCTGCCTAGCGTCGAGTTTTTTATTGTAATGCAAGCATCTGAGATTAAGTTTCTGATTTCTGAAGCATTCATTTCAATGACAACCTTCTCAAACAAATGGATCACCAGCTGTAAACACAGCTACTAGCAAAACAACTAGGTAAGGTAAAAGGCCACCTTCACCCATGAAGTTTCCTTCTTAGAAAGCCAACCTAGATAACTGACCACTTGAGTGATCCTGCTTTTCCCTTTCTATACTCCAATTCCCATTCTTATGCTTTAAATTCATCAACAGTGAGCCTGAGAAACCCTAGGTACTCTACCCTTGGACCCTAATAAAGGCAGAGCCCCGGTCTGTGCTCCATCCCTCTCTCTTTACCAGAGACCTCTCTGTGTGGCCCTACTGTGTGCCATGTATCCCCTATGATTGTAAGTGATAAATCTTACTCCTCAAAGTTCCTTGAGAGTTGTTGTTAAAGTTCATTCAGCCATCTTATTAAGAACCACAGGGACTATCTAGGCACAACATTGGCTCTGGCCAAGGAAATGTCTGGGGGGCATTCCTAGTTAATAGCATCACTATCAATAAGCTGAGACTGACACAACACACTCCTTGGTATCTATCCAAATGATTTGAGAATGTGTCCACACAAAAACTTGTACACAGATGTTTATAGCAGCTTTATTCATAATTACCAAAATCTGGAAGCAATCAAGATGTCCTTTAGTAGGTGAATGGATAAACAAACAGAGGTACATGCAGACAGTATACTACAATTCAAGAATAAAAAGAAACAAGCTATTAAGCTATGAAAAGACAGGGAGAAATTTAAATGCATATTACTAAGTGAAAGAAGCCAGTCTTAAAAGGCCATATATTGTATCATTCCAAACCTGTGACATTCTGGAAAAGGCAGAACTATGCGCAAAAAGATCAGTGATTATCAGAGGTTTGGGAGGAGGAGAAGGATTTCAAGGTGGGATAGAAGAGATGTTTAGGGCAGTGAATCTTCTTTCTGTATGATACTATAATAGTGACTACGTGATATTATAATTTGCCAGGTCCGTAGAGTGTATAATACAGAGTGAACCTTCACATAATAATGTATCAATATTGGTTCATGACAAATGTACCAGACTGATGCAAGACGTTGATAATAAGAGAAACTATGAGTATAGGTGTTATATGAGAAATATCTGTGTTTTCTTCTCAATTTTCTTTAAATCTAAAACTGCTCTAAAAATAAGTATGCTAATTTAAAACAAAAGTGAAAACAAAAACCAAAGCCTAATTTATTTTCTAAAGCATCAAGATAAATTTAAATAAAATTTATTAGTGATCATTTCAGCTGTGAAATTAGAGTAAGTTTTTTTTCCCAAATACTTTTATTTTATTTTTTCAGTATTACAAGATTCATTGTTCATGTACCACACTCAGTGCTCCATGAAATACGTGCCCTCCTCAATACCCACCACCAGGCTTGTCCAACCCCCCATCCCCACCCCTCCAAAACCCTCAGTCTGTTGCTCAGAGTAAGTTTTAACTCAAGATCTCCAGCATAAGTAGTTTGCTTCTCACTATTTCAACTTCAATCCAAGAAATATATCTACTTTTTTCAACCCTCATCTTATTTTTGGCATATAGATTAATTTTCCAGTAGAAATGTATGTATACATCATAATACTTCTATGAAAAATGTCTACCAGAAAATAAACAGTTGACAGATTTTAGCTGAGATTACTGTAGTCCTTCTCTCTTAAATGTCTTGTGTGGATTAAAAGAGATAATGCATATGATCTCCTTAACACAGTGCCTGGTTATATGGGAGGAGTAAAAAGAAAACCAACTGACTCCAGCTAGATTATATGTGCAAAAGAAATTCTTCAGGTCCAGAGAAGTTTTTGTGAAAATTTTTCCTCCCTTCTCTGTCCACAACCACCAGATTCCCCTCCTCATAGGGGTTAGCAGTGACTTCTGTGTTAGTCAAGAGACATTATGTGTCTCCTTTTGTTACTCTAAGTTAACGAAGTATACACAGTTGTCTGCATTACGTTGTAAATGGGCTTACTGCTCTTATGAGGATTAATTCTCTGTTTTGTGGTCTGTTTAGAGTTTCTACTCTTATGAAGTCAGTTTTGGTATTTTATCTATTTCCAAAAAATCCACATCTATTTCATTCTCTTAAGTTTTTCAACTTTATTAGCATAAAGTTTAACAAAGTTATATGTTATAATTTTTTGAAAAATATTTCATTTATTTTTTTAAAGATTTTATTTATTTATATATTTATTTATTTTATTTATCTATATATTTATTTATTTATTTGACAGAGAGTGAGAGATCACAAATAGGCAGAGAGGCAGGCAGAGAGAAGGGGAAGCAGGCTCTCTGCTGAGCCTGATGCAGGGCTCGATCCCAGGACCCTGAGATCATGACCTGAGCCGAAGGCAGAGGCTTTCACCCACTGAGCCACCCAGGTGCCCCTAAAAATATTTCATTTATTTTTAAGAAGATAATTAGTAGACACCATAGAAGGTAAGTCTCCCTTATATCTCTGTCTCAACCACTTAGGAGTTTTTCGGGGTCATCATTATAAGCAACTTATTTCTTAACCTTACAAAAATATTCTACACAGTTGGCTTGCAATATGCTCATAAACATGGTTGTGATGTCAAATCTTATGTTACAAGTTTGAGTTCAGAAAATGTATTCTTCACTGTTACTCTTAGAGAAGCTGCTAATCCACAAAACAGTTGCATGCCTCCTTTGCCCTGTAGTACATTAAGTGTTACACTAATTCCTCGATATTTCCTCAGTCCTTTCCCCAAAGGTAATCAGCTCTTCAGAGGGATTCTGATTTAAAAACTAAATCCCACGTGACAACTCAGAGAAATTAAGAAAGTAGAAACCCTGAGTTCCTAAATTAATGCAGTTCTTCTGTTGGAATTCATCTGGTATGAAAGTTCGGAAAAACTGAAGCACTTCCATATTGAGTTACATTTTGGGGTTGTAATCTAAATCTCTTGAATATTTTTGCTCAGTTAGGTAGAGGGCTGACATAGGTACGAATGGGTACCCTGAAGGAACACACAATTGGGAACAGAACTGATTATGAGTAAGGTAAATACAATAACAATCAATAGGAGCTGGCTTGTTTATCTTTTAGTATTTATAAAAAATACACAAATGGTACTTAATGTACACAACATAGATGAAAAGATTTTTTTAGAAAAAGATTTATACTAGCAACATGGTGGCATTATTTGTTTTTGTTAATTTTTTGGTTAAACAAATATTTAACAAAAAATATATTTAACAAAAGATTTAATACTGACAAAAGAAGAAGAGAAAAAGCAAGCAGAACAGAATGATGTGTTAAAAGGAGGTTCCCCAGCATTAGTGAAAATTAGAATGTAATATTTTCCACCTAAGCATACTTAGCACACACTGTTATATAATAAATTCATCTGAACCAGCAATCTCCAAATAAGAGATCTGGAAGTCAAAGAGTCAAATAATTGGTTAAATTTAACACTGTACTGAATTCAAACCGAGGTAGAGAAATAGGAAAATTGAAGAATAAAATCTGCCCAAAGAGACTAGGAAAAAAAAACCCCTCATTGTTTCTTTATTTTTTAAAAAGATTTTACTTATTTGAGAGAGAAAGAGAGAGTGAGCAGGAGTGGGCGGTGGAAAGAGAGAAGGGGGAGGAAGAGGGAGAAGCAGACTCCTTGCTTTCCTGCTGAACAGGGAGCTGGATGCGGGGCTCAATCCCAGGACTCCGAGGTCATACCCGAGCCTAAGGTAATCATTTAACTGATGAGCCACCCAGGTACCCCAAAACCAAATTGTTTCTGGCCAGATACAGGAGATTATGGGTTCTTCTATTTTGGCAATGTATAAAATAGATAGTTAGTAATTCAAACAATTATAGAATTGCCTTTCAAATTCTTACAGGTTTTTTTCAGTCTTTAGTTGATTGTTTTATAACTCGCTTGATTTTTACTGAATGTGTGCTGTGACAATTTAGGAAATATGTCACATTGGTTTTTCTCTGGGCTTCTTAGAAAAGTTTTTAAAGGGGTGCATTTTTAGAGATACCAGGGAGAACAAAGAGTTCCAGTTTATTCTTTGAGATACAATTTACATTATTGGCAACATCCTGGTCAGCATTCTTCCACATGACACTATAAATGGGCACTGTGAACACACTGAGAACTCCACTCTGGTGGAGGGCTTGATACATCAAATGTAACACATGGTCTATACCATTTTAGCCTCTGTATTTACAGGATATTTGACACTATCATGCAATGTTTTTCAACCCTACCTCTGTATGATATGCCAGTCCTGTTTCAACCTATACAGTGGAGCCTGGATATCTCAATTTTTAAAGCTGTACAAGTGTTTCTGATGTGCAATCTGAGCAAGAAATCATGGCTGTAAGAATACCTGGGTTTCCATACTACCCAGGATCTTACTCAATCTTCCAAAGTCATGCTGGGTGACTTCACAGGATGCAATTGGCAGTGATAGATCTCATATATAGAAGGGACCTGGCTGAAGGGGAAGAGGTAGGAGGTAGATTTTTCCATTGCACACTCTTCTGCAACATTTTAAATTATATAATGAATTTAAAAAATAGGTGATTAAAATTTAAAAATAAGTATTTTAAACATGGGGCTTTGGAAAATTTTGTTAGAGGACAAAGAGCTATAGGGAATACCAAAAATTATGAGATTTGTCATATGTGGAGCTGGCCGCCAGGCAACTTTCTGAATTTGAGATGTTCAAGAGTTTTTGAAGCATTTTGCAGAATTACGTTCATATAGGACTTAAACATATGGAAAATCCTTCATATACTTTTCATGTAAGAAACAGAATAGTTTGCTCCTTCAGAGGCTGTACAGAAGACTGTTTAACTTCTCATTCCATTGGTAGAGTATTCAAAGCAGTTCTTGGCACGAAAAATCCTTATAGCAAAGGACTGTAAAGAGCTTTCAAGAAAAGAAAAAGCTTCAGGAGGCTGATCACTGGAAATTGCACATAATGGCAAAGTATCCTCCCTGTTATCTCTAAAAATGTACCTTCTAAAAAAAAAATTACAGGCTAAGAGAGATAAAGTCACTTGGCCAATTTCAGACAGCCTAAAAATGGTAGACCTTAGATTTAAACCCAAACCCCTCTGTTCAAAGTTTGTGTTTTGCATTTTATCAGGCTGCTTCACCTTTAATACAAAGGCCCATGCTTGAAAGAGTTACAATGAAGAAAAATGAAGATCTTTAAGGCTCAAGAAGTCTAAGTCTAGTAAAGATGACAGAAAATTTTGGAATTTTTAGTAAAGGTCATAAAATGGAAGATCTTAAATAAATAAGATGTTTTATGTCAGAGATGGTGACCAGTCAGCCTCAATCCCTCTGAGGTTAGAGAAGGATAAAAAGAAAATAACTTGCTAGGGAGTTTATATTAACTATGAGAACTTCCTGTAGGTAAGTTGTGGATGCTCTTTCCTTTGTGACCGTTGAGGACCCACTTAAATCTAACCTTGGATAGAAGCTGTGTTATACAGGGGAGATGGTGGCCTTGACAGCACCATTCATTTTTTATCTTCCTGAAAATATGACTTTGGGTATGATTTGTCCTGTCTCAATTTTCTTAACTGGAAAATGGAAAAGAATATCTAAAGTCGGAAAGTGTATCATTCTGAGGATACAAGGAAATCACAAAAGGTGTATGCCTGGCATGTGATAGTTATCCAACAAATGTGAGCTCCCTCTTCCCCCATTTTGCAGGACACCTCCAGAGACTCAATTTTTTGTTTGTTTTTAAAGTAAGTTCCAAAATTGTGTGGAGAGAGGATAAAATTTTTGCAAAAAACACATTTTAAAGAGATACAGTTATGGCTATGGGTGATGATGAGGTGTCAAAGTAGGTTTATCAATTGTTACATATGTATCACTCTGGTGAGGGCTGTTGATAGCGTAGGAAGCTGTGTGTGCAGGGTCAGGGGCTTATGGGAAACTGTATTTTCTGCTCAATTTTACTGTGAACCTAAAAGTGCTTTAAAAAAAGTCTATTTTTAAAAAGAGAATATAAATATATAGAAAATCTGATGTAAAAGTTTTTTTTTTTAATTTGTAAAAAGAAGGATAATGCATGAGGACTAATGGAAACAAAAACCCAGATGCCACAGGCCGCAGATGGCAGACCCTTTACTCCGATCAGTATGTTGGGGGACAGAATCACATGAATAGAAAAGCCTACAGCTTCGTGTTTTACCACCTTTTGCCAGCGGGTTTTTGCCTGTGTGCACAGGTACCTGCATGCATTTTAACTTGTAATCTGAGCAGGAGTTTTTTGTGTCTTCTTTCATATTTTGGTCTCCCTGTGTGAGTTTACCTAGCTCTTAATAAGCTGTAGTCGGCCTAGTAACTTTACTTTATTCAATATTTTGATATTTTTTTAAACACACAGAACATGTTCTAACACTAAAGAATTATGATTCAGTGACTGCCACAAAGCCTGAGTCTAACTTTCACGGGTAACAAAAGCTTATGAAGACACAGTTTGGGAGTGGGGAGGGGCTGGTAATAAAATCTAATTGGGTATGCTTTATTGGACATTTTGTTTTAAGGAGGCATTGGGGGCCAGATAATAATGACAGTAATCTCTTCGATTTATGTAGAAAAGTGTTTCAGATGATATTAATAGGCAAGCAATGTTTACATTTCATATTTGGTGTACAGTTCCCTATGGAGACAAAGTCTTAAGCTGAGATTTCATGCTGCTCTTCTTTTTCCACCTGGATAAAAAATGCAATAATTCAGTGCTTCAGATAGACTTTGGGAGCAGATTTTCTGAGCATTATGAATGTTTATATTCCGCAGCAGCAGTTTCAGTGTTTCCTGGGGTTTTAATTGTTTTACTTTGTGGACTGTTGAGTAAACTTAAGCCATCATCATTGTCGTACAAAGTTAAACACTGATGAAACATACCTCAGTATCACATTTCCACTTGCCCCAGAATGGTAATAGAAGCTGTGAAAGTGATCTACAGACAGAAGTTCTAAATTTCTTGGTGAAAATATTAAAAACATTAACTGCCTGGCACTAAGTAGATGCTCAATGCCTGTGTGTTGAATGAATAGAATTCAAACCAGCTGTCAACCTCCCAGTCTCCTGCTAATCTCCTACTGCATTCACTTTTAAGATTTTATTTATTTATTTGTTTATTTTAGAGAGCAAGAGCGCAAGTGGAAGGAGGAGCGGAAGTGGAGGGAAAAGGAGGGGGGAAGAATTTCAAGCAGACTCTGTGCTGAGTTCAGAGCTGAATGTGAGGTTGGATTCCAGGACCCTGAGATCATGACCTGAGCTGAAACCAGCAGTTGGGTGCTTAATTGACTGAGCCACGCAGGCACCCGTGGTACATTCACTTTTTCAAGGAAGTGACTCACTTACACAATTTTAATTGGCTTCCCAATTCTCCCTCATTCTCTTCTAAAATTTCCTGTGTAAGTATCTATGGCAGGTTGGGTTGTTCATAAGCAGACTGCCCCAGGGCGGTCAGGGCCTCAGGTGAGGAGGTTCCCAAGAAGCTAAGGAAGATCCTGATCGAATTGACAGCTGGGGGTATCTGTGTCCTTATTCTCCATATTGGGCATCAAATCCTTTCTTTAAGGGAGGTCTGGACAATGCATCTCTGCCTCTGCCACAATATCTTACTTCCTCATACCTAGGTCCAAGGAAGAGCTGTAACTTTCTCTCACAGAGACTCATCATTTTTCATCTGTTCTGAAGCATCATCACCACTCTCCTGAGTATCCTTAACACCTGCAACCTCTTCTTTCCCCTGACCGTCCTTTCTGACTAGAGACATTCTCAAGCCTCTTCCATTAGAAGAATTTTTTAAACCATCTCTCTTAAGATACTGCCCTACTGTTCTCCTGCTTCCACTGTCAAGGTTCTAGAAGGAGTAATATATACTATGTCAAATATCAGTGACCCTTATTTTGTTGTTGATAAACAGCTTTATTGAGCTATAATTCGTATATAGCAGAATTCACCCATCTAAAATGTACAATTCAATGGCTTTCGGTATAGTAACAGATATATGCAAATCTTACCACAGTTTTAGAATATTTTCACCATCTCAAAAAAGAAACCCTTTATTTTTTTAAATTTACTTATTTACTTTATTATGTTATGTTAGTCACTATGCCGTACATGATTAATTTTTGATGTAGTATTCCATGATTCGTTGTTTGCTTATAACACCCAGTGCTCCATGCAACCCATGGCTTCCTTAAACCCATCGCTGGGCACACCCATCCCCCACCCCCCGCCCCACTAAAACCATCTGTTTGTTTCTCAGTGTTCACAGTCTCTCATGCTTTGTGTCCCCCTCCAATTTCCCCCAATTCACTTTTCCTTTCCTTCTCCTAATGTCTTCCATGCTATCCCTTATGTTCCACAAATAAATGAAACCATATGATAATTGACTTTCTCTGCTTGAGTTATTTCACTCAGCATAATCTCCTCCAGTCCTATCCATGTTGATGCAAAAGTTGGGTATTCATCCTTTCTGATGGCCGAGTAATATTCCATTGTGTATTTGGACCACATCTACTTTATCCATTCATCTGTTGAAGGGCATCTTGGCTCTTTCCACAGTTTGGCTATTGTGGACATTGCTGCTATGAACACTGGGGTGCATATGGCCTTTCTTTTCATTACATCTGTATCTTTGGGTTAAATACCCAGTAGTGCAATTGCTGGGTTTAGGATAGCTCTATTAACATCTTTTTTTTTTTTTAAGATTTTATTTATTTATTTGAGAGAGAGAGAGAGATCACAAGTATGCAGAGAGGCAGGCAGAGAGAGAGGGGGAAGCAGGCTCCATGCTGAGCAGAGAGCCTGATGCGGGGCTCGATCCCAGGACCTTGAGATCATGACCTGAGCTGAAGGCAAAGGCTTTAACCCACTGAGCCACTCAGGTGCCCCTATTCTTAACATCTTGAGGAACCTTCATACTGTTTTCCAGAGTGGCTCTACCAGCTTGCATTCCCACCAACAGCGGAAGAGGGTTCCCCCGTCTCCAGAACTTCTCCAACACTTGTTGATTCCTGTCTTGTTAATTTTTGCCATTCTAACTAGTGTAAGGTGGTATCTCATTGTAGTTTTGATTTGTATTTCCTTGATGGCTAATGATGTTGGACATTTTTTTCATGTGTCTGTTAGCCATTTGTATGTCTTCTTTGGACAAGTGTCTATTCATGTTTTCTGCCCATTTCTTGACTGGAATATTTATTTTTTGGGTGTTGAGTTTGAGAAGTTCTTTATAGATCTTGGATAACAGCCCTTTATCTGTAATGACATTTGCAAATATCTTCTCCCTTTCCGTGTGTTGCCCCTTAGTTTTGTTGACTGTTTCCTTTGCTGTGCAAAAGCTTTTTTACTTGATGAAGTCCCAAAAGTTCATTTTTGTTTTTGTTTCCCTTGCCTTTAGAGACATGTCTTGAAAGAAGTTGCTGTGGCCAAAGTTGAAGAGCTTACTACCTATGTTCTACTCTAGGATTTTGATGTATTCCTGTCTCACATTGAGGTCTTTCATCCATTTTGAGTTTATCTTTGTGTATGGTGTAAGAGAAATGGTCGAGTTTCACTCTTCTGCATATACCTATCCAATTTCCCAGCACCATTTATTGAAGAAACTGTCTTTTTCCCACCGGATATTTTTTCCTGCTTTGTTGAAGATTAGTTGACCATACAATTGAGAGTCCATATCTGGGCTCTCTATTCTGTTCCATTGGTCTATATGTCTGTTTTTGTGCCAGGACCATGCTGTCTTGGTGATCACAGAAAAAAAAGAAACCTTTTAGCTATACTCCTGTATCCTCCCACTCCTCCTCTGCAACCCTAAGGAACATTTCTGTCTATGTAAATTTCTGAGTCTATAAATTCTTTATTCCAGACATTCATATGAATGGAACAATATAATATGTGGTCTTTTGTGACTGGCTTCTTTCACTTAGCATAATGTTCTTGGGGTGTAAATTAGTCTCTCATTATGGTTTTGTTTCCATTTCCCTGATGACTAATAAGCTCAAGAATGTTTCATGGACTTGTTGACCATTTGTACATTTTCCTTGGAGAAATATCTGTTCAGATCCTTTGCTTATTTTTAAATGGGTTACTTATTTTTATTAATGAATTATAAGTCTTCTTTATTTAACCTGGATATTAATTTCTTATCAGATGTATGATTTACAAATATTTTCTCCCACTCTGTGAGTTGTTTTTTTCATTTTGTTGTTAATCAATGCGTAAAAGTTTTTAATTTTCCCGAAGTCCAATCTATCTATTTTTTGTTGTTGTTGTTGTTGTTGCTTGTGCTTTTGGTTTCATTTCTAAGAATCCTTTGTCAACTACAAAATTACAAAGATTTAGTCCTATGTTTTCTTCTAAGATCTGTATAGTTTTAGTTCTTACACTTAGATTGTTACTTCATTTTAAGTTAATTTTTGCATATGGTGTGAGGTAAAAATCAAACTTTATTCTTTTGCTTTAACTATCCAGTTGTCCCAAATTATTTTTTGAAAAAACTACTCTTTTTCTCTTTGAATGGTTTTGAGACATTGTCAAAAATTTGTTGATCGTAGATGTGTAAGTTTATTTGTGCATTCTCAGTTCTATCATATCAATATATATGTTTCTCCTCATGTCACCACCACATTGTTTTGACTACTGTTGCTTTGTATCAAGTTTTAAAATCAGAAAGAGCTTGAGTCCTCCTACTTTACTTTTCCTTTTCAGGATTTTTGAGCTATTCTAGGTCCCCTGAAATTCAATATGAATTTTACAATTGCCTTGTCTGTTTCTACAAAGAAGTCAGCCGGAATTTGGATATAAATTGCATTGAATATGGAGATCAGTGTGGGGAATATTGCCATCTTAAAAATCTAAAGTTTCCCAATCTGTGATTTTTTTTCATTTTTTTTAGATCTTTAATTTCTTTGAGCAGTATTTTGTAATCTCAGTGAATTTCTTTTGTTAAATTTATTTTTATTTGATAAATATATTTTATAACGTGATTTGCTATTTTAGCAATATTTAGAACCTCTACCACATTGCATTATTTTTCTTTCTTCTTAGTGGTTAGCTTAATTTTTAGTTTCTTAGTAAGTTTGATTATTGTAGTACAATATTGTCTGTATTCATTATACTGTGCATTAGATCTCTACAGCTTATTTACATTGTAAGCTTGTACCTTTAAACAACATCAGTTTTGTCCCTCCACCTCCATCTCCTTATAACCACCATTTTACTCTCTGCTTTTTAAAATAAGTTTGACTTTTTAAGACTTCACATATAAACTATATC
The DNA here is from genome assembly GCA_028534135.1 of Potos flavus. Classification (NCBI taxonomy): domain Eukaryota; kingdom Metazoa; phylum Chordata; class Mammalia; order Carnivora; family Procyonidae; genus Potos; species Potos flavus. The sequence goes on from CM052886.1 coordinate 107,237,618, forward strand.
ATACAATACTTGTCTTTCTCTGTCTCACTCATCTTATTTAGCATAATGTGCTTCAGTCCATCCATGTTGTTGCAAATGGCAGAATATCCTTCTTTCTTATGGCCGAATATTTGTGTGTGTGTGTGTGTGTGTGTGTGTGTGTGTGTCTCACATCATTTGTATCCATTCATTCACTGATGAGCGTTTAGGTTGTTTCCATATCTTGGCTATCATGAATAATGCTGCAATAAACAGGGGAGTGCATATATATCTTCAAAACCCCGTTTCCATTTCTTTTAGGTATATACCCAGGAGTGGAATTGCTAGATTGTATGGTAGATCTATTTCTAATTTTTCGAGGACCCTCCATATTGTTTCCCATTGTAGTTTGATCAATTTACATTCCCACCAAGAGTGTATAAGGGTTCCCTTTGCACTACATCCCTGTTTGTACCTGTTGTCCCTTGTCTTTTTGATGATAACCTCTCTAACCAGTGTAAGGTGATATCTCATTGTGATTTTGATTTGTATATTAAAGTTATTCTTAGGTATTTTATTCTTTTTGATGTTATTTGAATACTATTTTATATTCCTAATTCCGCTTTCAGACTGCTCATTAAATTGTACAGAAATACAGTGGATTTTTGTATGCTGATCTCACATGCAATATTGCTGAACTCATTCATCACTTTAATAGTTTTTTACTGTGTATAATGAATTAAATAGTGAAAAATTAAGCAAAACTGCCTGAACCAACTTTGTCAAAACTCTAGAAAATCGTCAAAATCTCAACCAACCAAAGAACACTAAATCAAGAAAAGAGCAACTTAGAAAACAACTCAACACAGGCAGGAAGTGAAGGCTAAGCAGTGTTGCAAACAGCCTGACTGAGCATTACATGAGTCCCCCAATACAGTGATAATCTGCAAATACTGGAAGGAGTTTTCTTTTTTCTTTTCTTTTTTTCTTTCTTTCTCTATTTCTCTCTCCTTCTTTCTTTCTCTTTCTTTTTCATTTCTTTTGGGATGGCTTTAGATGTTTAGGGAAGTATCATGAGCTGACCACAAGCTAAAGGGACAGAAACTTCAAAGACCATACATGTTAGAGAATGCAGATTTTACAAAAATAAGTTAGAAGAGTTGAGTTTAGAAGAGTCAATAAAAAACAACTAGAACCCACGGAAAGCAACAAAAACAAGCCCTGAAAAGGGAAAAAGAATCTGATATCCAAAATTAACACGATATGATATTCAAAACGTCATGTTTTCAGGGACACCTGAGTGGCACAGTTGGTTGAACAATGGTTTCTTGGTTTTGGCTCAAGTCATGATCTGGGGTCATGAGATTGAGCCCTGCATCAGACTTCACTCTCAGTGCAGAATCTGCTAGAGATTTTCCCTCTGCCCCTACCCCTACATCTCTCTCTCTAAAATAAATAAATAAATAAATAAATAAATCTTTTAAAAAATCTCAAAATGTCAAGTTTTCAACCAAAAAGTATAAGTATGTAATGAAACAATAAAATATAAGGTCTATTCACAAGAGAAATTTACAGAAGTATTCCCTGAGGAAATGTAGCCTTTGGAAATAGTAAACAAAGGCATGAAATCAACTGTTAGGTAAAATAAAAGGGGGCAAAAAGAATATTTAAAAAAATATGGTCTGAAGTATTCTGGGAATATGACGGAGTAGAAAGGACCAGGAATTTCTCCCCACTTACACAAATATTACACTGGCATAATCCATTTGATGTAACTTTTTTGAAACTATAGAGACTGTTGAAGGCTTACAACTACAAGGAAAGGTTTATAAGTTAATTTTGGTCAATTTCACATTATAGCACAGTAGCAGTTACCCATCCCCCACCCCAGCAATACAGCAGGTAGCTATACCTGTGTTCCGAGAGCAGCTGGTATGCTGTATATGTTCCTGGAGCAGCTGGTAGAAAGCTACTGTAGCCAGGGTAGGCAAAGAGATCCTGTCCTCCAAGTATCAGGAGTGTGTGCTCTTATTGTTGTTCAATGTTTCCAATCACAGAGGTGCAGACAGATGCAGCCATTCTTGTTGCACTTCTCATTGTTGCGAGCACCTTCCCCTCTAGCTGAAGTAACTTCCATGGGGAGTTGAAAGGATGGCACCCACCTCTCTCCATTTTTTCTATTTTTCCCCCCTTTTGGGAGCCAGGCATTAAAGACTAGGACATTAAAAATCACAGCATATACAGGGAAAATTATCAAGTGACCACACATGCCTAGAGAAAGGCTCAGCAAAGACTTGAGCAGACCTTAATCTTCTGCCTCAGGCTGATCCTCTGCATAGAAATGGCCTACAAATTTAAATAAATAAATAAATAAATAATAACAAAAAACAGCAAACATTGAGGAAGGGAGAGAATCTGATTTTCAGAGTTACCACATTAATAAATTCAAGCGGCCAATGTTCAACAAAAGATCACAAGGCATACCAAGAAACAGGAAATATGGCCCATAATAAGAGAAAAATAAATCAATAGCAACTGTTCCTAAGAAACACCAAATGGCAGATATACCAGAGAAAGGATTTATACAACAACTGCCTCAAAGATGCCCAAAGAGCTAAAGAAAATGTGGAGTAAGTCAGGAAAATCATGAATGAACAAAATGGAAATATTAGTAAAAATATAGAAGACATAAAAACAAACCAGAAGAAATTCTGAACCTGAAAGCTACAATAACTGGAATAAAAATTTACTTCAGGGTTTCAAATTTGAGAAGGCAGAAGAAGAAAGAATCAACCAACTTGAAAATGAAAGTCAAACTACAATGACGTATCACCTCATACCTGTCAGAATGGCTAAAATCAACAACACAGGAGCAACAGATATTGCTGAGGATGCAGGGAAAAGGAAACCCTCTTGCCCTGTGGATGGTTTGCAGCCACTCTGGAAAACAGTATAGAGGTTCCCCAAAAAATTCAAAATAGAACTACCTTGTGATCCAGCAATTGCACTATTGGGTACTTACCCAAAGGATACAAAAATACAGATTTAAAGGGGGTACAAGCACCCTGATGTTCATAGCAGCATATCAACAATAGCCAAACTATGGAAAGAGCCCAAAAGTCCATCGACTGATGAATGGATAAAGGATATGTGGGGTGTGTGTGTGTGTGTGTGTGTGTGTGTGTGTGTGTACATACATATAGTGGACTATTACTCAGCCATCAAAGAGAATGCAATCTTGTCATTTGCAACAATGTGGATGGAACTAGAGGGTATTATGCTAAGTGAAATAAATCAGACAGAGAAAGACAAATACCATATGATCTCACTCATATGTGAAATTTAAGAAACAATACAGATGAACATATGGGAAGGGGGGAGAGAGAGAGAGAGGGAAACAAACCATAAGAGACTCTTAAAGATAAAGAGCAAACTGAGGGTTAATGGAATGAGGTGGGTGGAGGATGGTCTTGATGGGTAATGGGTATTAAGGAGTGCTCTTTTGTTGAGCACTGGGTGTTGTATGTAAGTGATGAATCACTGAATTCTACTCCTAAAACCAATATTGCACTATATGTGAACTAATTAGAATTTAAATAAAAATTTGAAGAAAAAGATTAGTCGAAAATCCAATATTACCGTAACTTGGGTTTCTAACTCCACACGTTGTTTTCTACATAATTTAATAGACTGATTTATTTAAAAGAATTATTAGTTTATAATCTGAGGCAAACAACATATAAAGATGTAATTTTGGTGACATCAACAACCAAAAGTGTTAGAACAGAGATATAAAGGAATTGAGTTTTTTTGTTATTAAAGTTAAGCTGGAATAAATTTAAATGAGAGTATTCTAGCACTTGCTGGCTCAGTTGTGGTCCACCTGCTGTGTGGTTAGGGTGGGGTGTGGGGCATTTTCCCAGCCTGCTTATGGTACGAGGTGGGCAGACCATGTCTTCCGGTGGAAGTAGACTAGAGGGAAGGTACCAAAAATGGTGCCTGGCAGCTCTGTCATCTCCGAGTTGGGAAAAGATTGCAAAAATGGCATCCACCAGTGCTTCTGTCCCCAGATGAAGTCCCTGCAGGTTCCTACTTCTCTGGCAGCCACTTTAAAATTAGTAAGTGGGTGTCCCTCAATTATAGTCTAAATGCTTTTCAATCTGCTATATTTGCACTGGATCTCAGGGCAAGCCCTTTAAGAGTGGGATCTCCATTCCCTATAGTCCAATGATTCTCCCAATATTAAGCCCCATTGATCTTCAAAACCAAATGTTTTGGGGGCTCATTTTTTCCAGTGCCAATCCGTAGGGTTAGGGGTACCTTATGGGGGCACAATTCCTTCACTCTCTAAGAAAGAGTTCCATATTTTGGGGCTCCCTCCCAATTATGGGGTCACTGCATCTGTGTGAGGACCCAAGCAAGGCTGTATCTCTGCCTCTCCCACACTTCTCAATGTGTCTCTTTTCTCTTTTGTTGTGGAGTCACTGTTCATCTAGTTCTCAGGTCCTTTTCAGAAGAAAATTACTCCATATGTAGCTGAGAACTTATTGTGTCCATGGGCGAAGGTGAGTTCAGGGTTTAACTATACCACCATGTTGAACCCCCTCCATCCAGCAATTTCATATTAGAGTCTAGATACTGAGAATTTTGCATTACTGGATACTGAATTTTGTTATATTTAAAATATATGTGTAGTCTTTGTTCTAGAACACAGTTACATTGCTTGAAATCAGTTTGGGTTTATTGATATTTTCATTTAAGTTAAGGTGGATCCAGAATATCTTCAGTGTTTAGGACTGAAGTGAGCCCTTTTACAGTCAATATTCTTCCGAGAGCTTCATTTTGTTCCTACATATGAATAGTCCTCTGGTAGGAGCCCTGCATTTGCTCTGAGGATTGCTCCCCTACTCTTCCATTGGTGTTGCCCAGCGTGGCTGGTTTTCTCACATGTATGTGCAGATCACTATGAAGGCAGACTTGAGGAGGTGTGTTTACTTTCTGGCATTTGGCTTTACAAATTCCAATTGTTTAAGTCCTTATTTGTCCATCATGCCTGAAAATGGAACTCTCTAAATCATGGTTTTACCATACAGAGAAATACTGCATGGTTCCATAAAAAGAAGGAGGATGCTCTCAGTGGGAATACTAAATAATCTCCAAGGTCTGCTCTTAAGTGTAAAAGAGCAAGTTTCGTGAATTGAACAAAGAAAGAAAATGGGAATATAGTTTCACGTTTTCTTGTATTTACCAAAAAATGTCCAGGATGTTTATAAAAGACTTACCAAATGTGGGTATATCTGGGTGCGTAGGTGGGAAAATGTATTGTTGAGGCAGGGTAAAATATGAATTTCCACTTTATGCCATTTGGCATTGTTTTGATTCTTTGATACATTTAAATGCATTATGAAGTCAGAAATTTTTTTAAATCAATATTGCTGGTTACCATATGGAAAAGAGTGAAAGTGATTTTTTATATCACATCACTCTAAAAATCAGTTCCAGGTAGAATCAATAAATATGAAAGACGAATTTATAAAATTTTCAGAAGATTAATGAGGAAAATATCTTTACAAGCTTAGAACAGAGACAACTTTATTACAAAAAACAAAAATGCACAAATAGTAAATAAAACACCTGATAAATTAGACCATGTTAAAATTTAATAATTTAATATTAACTTAACTACTTAAGTTAATATTAATTTGATCAATTATTTAAGTTAATATTAATCTGATCAACATTAATTATGTTGCTCAAAAGACAATAGAAAAGGTGGGAAAAAACCAAAAACTGGGAGAAAATTATTTTTACTTTTATTTATTTGTTTATTTTTTATTTTTTTGAATTTATTTATTTGACACAGAGAGAGATCACAAGTAGGTAGAGAGGCAGGCAGAGAGAGGGGGGGAAGCAGGCTCCCTGCTGAGCAGAGAGCCTGATGCGGGGCTCGATCCCAGGACCCTGAGATCATGACCTGAGCCGAAGGCAGAGGCTTTAACCCACTGAGCCACCCAGGTGCCCCGAAAATTATTTTTATTACATAAAACTAATGAAGAGTTTGTGCATAGGATATACAAAGAATTCCTATGAATTTACAGTAAAAAGACAAACAACTCTATAGAAAAATGGGCAAAAGTCTTGAATAATCACATGAAGCGGAGGAAACATGAATAGTCCATAATCTTGTGAAAAGATATTTCACTTGGTTGGTAGCTAGGCATGGCAAATTAAGACCACAGTGACATTTCATTCCACTCCCTCCAGATTGGCAAGATTAGTCAGCTGTGGGGATGTTAGTGAGGTTTGCAGGGAGGTTAGTGAGGTTAGTGAAGATTACAGGGATGCCAATGATGTGTGTGAAGGTGTAAATTTTTGGAAACATTTAGAAAAGGTCTGAAATAACTTAGTAAACTTAACATACTGATACCCTACGAGCTGGCAATTCTATCTATTCCCAGATACGTACCCTTGAAAAACTGTGGCCCATGTGTACTAATAAAGGAAATTTAAACTTTTAACTTTTGTGGCCCCTGCTCCTGGACTCCTGGGGAAACTCTACTTTAACATATATCAACATCAAAATGACTCCACAAAACCTCAAAGCATGGGCTCTAATTTTGCCCTGATCACACACTGTATGTCCACTTTGGTAAAAAATAAATAAGTAAATAACCAAAAGGAGCATTCCAAACATAAAGATAAGAAAAAAAAAAAAAAACTTTCCGGTTTCCGTAAGGTTAAAGTCATACAGCCTTGTACATATTAAAAGCATAAGATAAAGTTTGTAGCTTTCTAGAATGTCCTTCATCATGATGATTTGTAATTCTTTATGTAAAAAACATATATAACCCTGCACCAAATATTCCTTCCCTGAAGCACGTTTTTGTGAATACTATATATCCCAGGCAGCTCAAATAAAATTCTTTCCTTTTTCTTTAAAATTAAAAAAAAAAATGGCTTATTCATTTGCATCAACAGTATCAAGACACATAAGCAAAAAGATCCACAGTAACACTACAACAATTAGGAATCTACACAGCTTATGCAAGCAGCACAGTCAGCATCCACCCAAATGGCTATCAACAGTAGAGTGCATAAATTGTGATTAATCATAGGAAGAAATACTACACAGCAGTGAATGTACATGAACCACAGTGGCACATATCAGTGTAGATGTATTTTAACAATAATTTAATAGAAGGACAAGGTAGAAAAATATACATATATACATACATATAAAATATAAAATTCCACTTAAATAAGGTACAGAGGAGAAACAAATAAAAGCTAAAAAACTTTTATACTATGCGAATGTATATTATCTATTATCTACCTATCTATCTATCTGTCATCTGTCATCTATCTATCTTAAAGGAAAGCAAAGAAATGATCAACAAAATATTCAGGACAGCAGTTAGTTATACTGGAGTGTGCTGTATACAGAGGAGGTACAAAGAAACTTCAATCTACATTATTGAATATATTCTATTTATTTTTTGGGATATTTATTTTTTATTAAATTCAATTAGCCAACATATAGCACATTATTAGTTTTTGATATAGTGTTCAATGATTCATTAGTTGCATATAATGCCCAGTGCTCATCATATCATTCGCCCTCCTTAATGCCCTTCACCCAGTTACCCCATCACCCTACATATCTGCCTTTCCACAACTCTCAGTTTGTTTCCCAGAGTCAAGAGTCTCTCATGATTTGTCTCCCTCTCTGATTTCTTCCGATTCAGTTTTCCCTCCCTTCCCCTATGATCCTGTGCTATTTCTTATTTATTTATTTATTGTTTATTGTTTATTTTTATTATGTTATATTAGTCACCATACAGTACATCATTAGTTTTTGAAGTAGTGTTCCATAATTCATTGTTTGCGTATAACACCCAGTGCTGTGCTATTTCTTATATTCCACGTATGAGTGAAACCATATGATAATTGTCTTTCTCTGACTGACTTATTTCACTTAGCATAATACTCTCCAGTTCCAAGGATATTCTATTTCTTAAGTTCTTTGGGAGATACATGGCTATTTGTTATTTAAATACCACATGCATCAGGCTGCTCTCATGACTTTGTTCAAGATGGGCCCCTTCAGCTGAAGGCAGTACCTGGAGTGTGGGGGCATAAATCCCTTGGACTCTCAGATCTGAAGGGGAAAGTCAGTAGCATGTTCCAGCTTCCTACCTCCTACAGGTAAGGTCAGGTGTTAGGTGTCATGAGGTGCCAAGTGGATAACGTCTAGTTCTGTCCTCAAGCAGCTAATACTGTAGTGTGATGGGGCTAGGATAGGGTATCATCAGAGGAGTGATGGAAACAATGCCTGTGCTGGAGAGGGGTAGAAATTAACTAATGAAAGGGGGAGGATACAGACAGCTGGTCAGGAACCGCAGAAAAGGCTTGAAAAGCCTGCTGTGGGAAATGAGCTGGAGGCAGGAATCTAGGTAGAGGTAGAGGCAGGTTAGATAATTCTCTCCAGAAACTCAGAAGCCAGGAGTAGGAGGTGACAGGGGGTTTTCTAGGGATAGGGTTGACTAAAGGAGAAGGGAATGGTGTCAGGAAGGAAAAGAATGGGAGTTCTGTGTTTCACTTGGTGTGCTATCTGTGACCTCTGGCCTCCTTGCCCACATTGACTTTCTGTCCACACTCCCTTCCTGCCAGCTTCCTAGCAGTAGAAGTCCAGGAACAGGGTAGAAGGCTGAGGAAACAGAAGTGGATCATGTGGCATCTTTAAGGGGAGAATTAAATGTGAAGCAGCCAGTCCATCAACTGATGAGTAGGTAGATAAAACATGATCCATCTGTACAGTGGACTATTATTCAGTCACACAAAGAAATGAAACACTAGAACATGCTATGACATGCATCAACCTTGAAGACATTATACTAAGGAAAATAAGCCAGTTACACAAGACCACATGTTGTATGAAATGTACAGAATACGTAAATGCATAAAGACAGAAAGTAGATTAGTGGTTGCCTAGGGCTTGGGGCCTGGAGTACTGGGGGAAATAGGATATGACTGCCACTGAGTACAGAAGTTCTTTTTGGGGGGTGATGAAAAAATGTTGGGGTGATGAAAAAATGTTATCAAACTGATGGTGGTGATGGTTGAACAACCCTATGAATATACTAAAAACAATTCAATTGTATACTTTAAATAGTCAAATTGTGGGGCGCCTGGGTGGCTCAGTGGGTTAAAGCCTCTGCCTTCAGCTCAGGTCATGATCTCAGTGTCCTGGGATCGAGCCCCGCATCGGGCTCTCTGCTCAGCATGGAGCCTGCTTCCCCCCCCCTCTGCTTGCCTCTTTGCCTACTTGTGATCTCTCTCTCTGTCAAATAAATAAATAAAATCTTTAAAAAAAAATAGTTAAATTGTGTGGTATCTGAATTATATCTTAGTAAACTTATTATTAAAAAGAAAGTGAGAACATGGGAACTAGGTCCACAGTGGAGATGTATATAGACTGCTAAATATTGTTTTTTCCTTCCTTGTTCTTTTCTTTCCCCTTTATTTTTCTTCTTTTCTCTTTTTTCCCCTCCCCTCATCTCCCCTCCCCCCCTCCCTTCCCCTCCCCTCTCCACCTTTTGTTTTTTCAGTCCAGGCTCCTCTAGCATATTAATCTTTCCTTCTAGCATATTAATCTTTCCTTCTCACAGAGCAGTGCTGAAGGACAATGGCCTGTTGCAGGGCCAGGGAAGGTGATGGTGGCTACTCCCTTCTGCACACATCATATAATCTTCATCAACTCTTCAAATCACCCTAAAGAAATATAGGTTCAGAAGTAATGTAGGTACAGTAACAAAGCTATAAGAACATTCTTGATATGAAGATGTAACTTCAAGACAACTCCCTAGTGCCCCATTCTAAGCAGGCATGCTCCTAAACCCATTTTATTTGGACTCTCTGGATCTGCCTTGCTTTCAGGGGTTATTGTGTCTTATCCTTTGCTATTTTGCACAGTTGGATTACATTATTTTCTCAGCACACCCTCCTGATATCTTCAGTCCTGTTTGAAATGATGTGGTGGGTCATTTTGCCACGCCTATGTTGTTGTCCAGTTCCCCATCCTCGCTAAAACACCGAACCCAAGACATTGCAGGCAAGGGTACACTGGGGCCTACAACACTGCTTAGCACAGGATGGAGGCTGAGTAAATACCTGCTGAGAAGCTGAATAAATCCTGCCCTCTAGAGAGCCACATTTACCACATATCTCCATGGATGCTACAGAGACACCAGGGTAAACCTGAAGTAGACTGGGGTTCAATAATGTCTATACGGAGGTATCAAAGACCTTATTAGTAATCCAGGCCAGGTGTTTTCTGTGCATGGCGATTTATTATCTACACTATTTATTAAATACTACATTACCAAGTGCGATATAAGATAGGAACTTTATAGATCAAATAATGGTGGTATAGGGGTTTTAGTCTGCATTTACCAAGCATTTACTACATGCCTGATGTTCATTAACTCTTTTAATCTTCACAGCATACTGTAAGAGAGATTATGTGTATATAATTATATATTATGTAAGAGAGATTATGTATATATAATTATATATTATATCATATCAATTATATCTATCTGTCATCTATCTATCATCTATGATGAGAAAACTGAAATTTCAGGTAAATAGAAGGCCCCTGTGCTTCATACCCAGTAAGTTCAGGGGACCATGGAAACCCAGGTCTTTCTGTAGTTTGGAAGGAAGAGAACACACTTCTCATTTTGCAAATTGCCATCTCCCATGTGCCTTTGACTTCCAGGCATTTTAGTGGTTGCCCCAGGAGCTCCAGCATCCCTTGGCATCTCACTGCTACCATATAGCTCCTGTGTGCTTCTCTATGCTCTGTGTTCAGCAAGCCACCCTGGGTCCCACTTGCTCACCACTCACCTTCAGCCTTGGGTCAGGGCACAAGTTTTCTCTGTCAGGCACTGCAAAGGGGCTCACCTGGCTCTCACCTCAGGTGGCCTTTTTCTTCTCTTTCCCTTCTATATGCATCAGAAACTTCACTAGTTCTTAGAGTTAAGCTGCTTTGGCCTAGGCTGGAAGCCAGACCACAACACGTGCTTTGCTAGAGAAAGGAGACTCCCGTCACCTTCTCCTTCCCCAACAATAGTTAGGCCTCAACCAACCACTTTCTTTCTATTCCATTGTATACCAGAAACTCATTTTTTTCCCCTCTCAACTTTTCACCAACCACCTTCCCCAGAGTTTAGTCAATGAGTTTGCATTGTCTTGTTCTCTTTGAAGCTTTCTGTATGAACGCATACTAAAGAACGAAAAGGGAAAATTCAGAAACAATTATCAATATGCAGGTAGTAGAACATTGGCTTAACTGGAGAGACATTTTCAATACTGATGAACTAAGTAGTCCATTAGTCTGCTACAGCTTCCATAACAAAGTACCACAAACTGGGTGGCTTCATAACAGAAATGTACTGTCTCACAGCTCTGGAGGCCAAGTGTTGGTAGGGCTTGCTCCTTCTATGGCTGTGAAACAGAGTCTGTTCCAAGCATCTCCACTGAGTTTGTAGCTGGCCATCTTCTCTTCGTGTCTTTTCACATTGTCCTCCCTGTATGCATATCTCTGTGTTCAAATTCCCCCCTTTTATAAGGATATCAGACATATTAGTTATGAATATGAATGGACTATAAATATGAATGGAATTGGATTGAGTAACTTGATTATTTCTGTAAACACTTATTTCCTAAAAATAAGGTCACATTCTGAGGTACTAGCGGTTAGGACTCCAACATATCTTTTGGAGGGGATAAACAAACAAACAAAAAACATAAAAAAAACCCCAAAAGACAAAAAAAGAAAAATCATTAACTGTGCCACCCAGGTGCCCCACTTTTACCTTTTTAAAATTTTACTTGGTTAACATACAGTGCAATATTGATTTCTGGAGTAGAATTCAATGGTTCATCACTTATGTACAAGCTGAGGGTTTTAGAGGGGAGGGGGTGGCGGGATGGGTGAGCCTGGTGGTGGGTACTAAGGAGGGCACATATTGCATGAAGCACTGGATGTGATACATAAACAACGAATTTTGGAACACTGAAAAAATGAAATTAAATTTTAAAAAAGGAGAAAAAAAAACCCCAAACCCCAAAAAATCTAAAAACTACTAATTTTTGGAAAGAGCTGTATGATATTTTAACCTACCCTCCACCCCCACCCTTCATAATGAGTATCAATTTTGGGCTTTCCCAAATTTTGGGTGTGGCTGTATCATCCTTCACTTAGAATTGGCTTTGGGATACAGTTAAAAGAGATGCACTCATAACCCCCTACATACATAGAATGTCCAGTCCTGTCACAGCCTCTTGAAGGCTTGTCCTTGTGTCTGTTGGCTCTGTCTGTGGCCATAAATCAGTAGGCGGAGACCTCTAGATCATTAAGGGCCACCTACACAGGTGACGGGTTCCATACAGATGAGTAAAAGTTCCTTTGGTGCTTCCTGGGACAAATCCGAAATATGAAGAAGAAACTAATGACTCTACTTCTAGTCAACAAGTATTTGCAAACATGGTGAAAGAGTCAAGGAGACTGGGTGGAAGAATTCAGTAGATCTTGAACAATCCATATGGGACAGTCATGTTTTTTTTTCAACTGTGAGATCTTCTCAGTTTCTTATAGTTTATATTTTTCCTAAAGGAAAAACCTGAGAGAAGCTTTTGATGGGCCCTTTAGTGAAGCCCTAACCTTAAGGTGGGAAACAGAGAAACATGAGCCCCTAGGCGAGGACACCTGATGCCTGAGCTATCCATTTCTATGCCCGGCTGAGTCAGACACATTTGTTAGCACGACTTTTTGAAGTCTGTTCAGAGTAAAGTTGTACAGAATGTCCTTTTTTGCTGTGTTTTCTGGGCTGGCTTACACTGTTTTCTGGGAAGCTGTCCACTGACAATGGAATCGCTTTACAAAAATGATCAAAGAAACCATCTTTAATTGTACGGTCTTTATTTCTGAGCAGCAATACTAAGCCTTCCAGAACCAGCTATTGTGTGGAACTATAAATAGTACCCTATCCCTTTGTTCACCTCTCTCTTAATTCTGATCTTATTTACTTTTTAAAAAAAAGCACTTGGCAATAATGGCCAGAATTCTATGCTGCTTATATTGGTAGAAAATCCTTTTATTTTAGTATGTATGGGTCTCTAGGTTTGCCTCTGAACTGAACTGTTAATGTTTTTCAAGAACATTTAATGTTTTTAGAGCTCAAGAGAGGAAAAGCTGAGAGTAAAATGCCCCTGGAAGGAACTGTGTGTCAGGCACAATGATTACCAGGGTCCATAACATGGTTTTACCTTAAACTTCTGTTTTTGTTTTTTTTTTTAAGATTTTATTTATGTATTTGACAAAGAGAGAGAGATCACAAGTAGGCAGAGAGGCAGGCAGAGAGAGAGGGGGGAAGCAGGCTCCCTGCTGAGCAGAGAGCCTGATGCGGGGCTCGATCCCATGACCCCGAGATCATGACCTGAGCCGAAGGCATAGGCTTTAACCCACTGAGCCACCCAGGCGCCCCAACTTCTGGTTTTATACATAAGGTATACAAAGATGCATAACTACATGCCCTCATCATTGGTCCTATATATTTCTGTGACACTGTATTTCTGTATGACAATATTTTTTATCAATCACTGCTCCAAATAAGTCTTTGTAACAATTGGGCAAGTTTGTCTTTACCTTACATTAGACATGGCGAATACATGTCAAACTCATTATTCATGTGCTCTCTGTTAATATCGGTAGAAAATCCTTTTGTTTTAGTATATATGGGTCTCTAGGTTTGCCCCTGCTAATCTTGCTCCCATCCTTTTAAAAAGAAAACAAACAAAAAACTCGCTACTAATTTTTTAAAAGAGCTTTATATTTTAACTGACTCCTCTGCCCCCTTCACTTAGAAAATGTACTATTTTTCTTTCTTTTTTAAGATTATTTATTTTATAGAGAAGAAGAGACAGCATGATGAAGAGGGGCAGATGGAGAGAGAATCTCAAGCAGATTCCATGCTGAGTGCAAAGCCTGACGCAGGGCTCAGTCCTAGGACCCTGAGATCACCACCTGAGCAGAAACCAAGAGTCAGATGCTTAACTGACTGTGCCACTCATAAGCACCCATTTTTCCTTTTTTTTTTTAATTTAAATTTTTCTTAGTTAACATATGGTGCAATATTGGTTTCTGGAGTAGAATTCAGTGATTCATCACTTACACACAACACCCAGTGCTCATCACAAGTGCCCTCCTTATTACTCTTTACTCATCTAGCCCATTTCTCCCCACCCACATCCCTCCATCAACCTTCAGTTTGTTCTTTATCATTAAGAGTCTCTTCTGTTTTTTTTCCTCTCTCCTTTCCACCCCCCTTCCCACATGTTTATCTGTTTTCCAAAAAATGTATTATTTTTATTGCAAGTCTTTCTCAGTAGCATTATATCTGTGCTGTTCCAAGGTACAGTGACATTGGATTAGACACAAGGTTATAATGACAAAGTTTCCACTCTGTGAGTTCAATGTGGTTGGATCATTTTGGGACCAATCTACATAAACAGCTGACCCCCTTCAGACGAGATGCCCTGGACAGTCAAGCTCCTTTTTCTGAACCACAGTGAAGACCTTTTCTGGGTCTGTGTCTCTCATCTTATCAGAAACAATGTGAAAGGAGGAAGGCTCAAATCTGTGTTTTCATAGCCTCCCATCCACCTCCGGCTATTTGCTCCCTCCATTCCAGCCAGATCTGTATCTGTGAGCCTCTCTCTTGACAAAGCAATCAGTAGGTTCTTTCAAGTCTTAATCTGATTCTGGGCCCATTCTATCAAGTTCTTTCAGAGGAGAAATTCCAAAATAATTCTTCAAAACAAAAAACCAACAACTACCTTCTTAAACAAAAGATAAGTATATGCCATTGCATTAGTGTGGCTGATAGGAAAAGTGAAATATGAAGAAGAGGGTCAAGGTCCCTGGATAATCACTCTGCAGAGTTAGGGACCTATGTCTTACCTGAATGTCGAATGGGACCCACATTAAGTAAGTACTTAAGAATTACTTATTTACACTTCTTAAGTAATAGGCCCAATGTTACTTAAGAATACCTCACATGGCCATTCAGATTCTTTGTTGCCCTACAAAGAATTTGGTTGTGCAAAAAAACTGATTAAAAGAACTAGGCTGCTGAAGGTTAAGACACTTTTTGTCAAAAAGCAGACATTGTTTCATTTACTGTACTGGATAGGACCCTGTTCTGTGTTCATGGTGGGAAGGAAGCTTTGGGAAGGACCACCATGGCTTCCCTAAGATTCTGGTGTTCAGGGATCAATTGAAGCTTTGAAAACATACAGATTTCTTCTGAGGTCAAAATTAGCAGCATCAAAACCCTCTGAGGTGATCTCTACTGCTGTTTTCAAAAGATTGGAAAGGAAAGATTTTGTCTTCATATAAGGTTTCCAGTCATTTGGTTCCAGACCAATGACGTTTGCATAGGAATCTGAGATTTAGCTGGCTCCCACCTTACTCAGAACCTTTTGATGTTTACTATGACCCCCACTAACCATGGCATGGCATGCACTAGCTTAAATTCCACAATGAAACCCAAACAAGCAGTGATGGAGTCTAGAGACCAGAATGTTGGGCCAAGATTCTAAAAAGTGAGCTGTGTTCCCAATAATCCATGTTACTAAATAAGCTTCATCTGTAAAGGAGGGCAATGGAACTTGAAACCCAGCTGCTCAGACACATGTTTGCAACTGTGGCTCAAATCATTTTCAGAACAGTATGGATTTTTCCCCTATGCTGATAGTTATTTAAGTTCAATTCCTGGGAATTACATAAGACAATTGTTCTATAGCCCACAATTATTGTTATTTCCAAGTTTACAGCAAATTATGTCTCACATCATCCACATTAGTGAACTCTCTCTAAAATATGGAAAAGTGTAGTAAACATCTCCCCTTTGTTCCAGGCATGACTTTCAGCCATGGAAGTAAATACATGCTCTAAGTCAAAGTCATGCATAAGATATAAAAAATCTGGCCATCTCACTTTTTTTCCTATGTACCTTAATTTCATAAAAAAATGTATGTTGCTTGAGAAAAATGCATTCTAGTTACATATTCTTTTGGATTAGGGAAGTGACATATAGTTTATAGGATGACCTGGAAGAATGGGGCTTTTGAGCAAAATTCAAGTGATAGATACATCCTGAGGTCATATATTAAGCCCAGTATATAATGCTTCATGCTGAAAAATACTGAAAGAAAACAAAGGCTTTACCTTGCCCTGTTGCATAGCAGGTTAAAACATGGACAAAGAAAGACTCAAGGACAGGGAAGGACAAATTAAGAAAAATACTGGGACTAGAAAAATGGCCAACTGCCGGCTCCAAACTTTCAGTTATCCCTTCCGTGAGCCAGTGGGCACCCACAAATTCACTCCTTTCCTCCTCGCCTTAAGCTTTTGCTTAGAAGGTAAAGTTTTCTTTAAAACAATGCCTCCATGCTAAAAGGAGCAACTAAGAATTAGAAATACTATAAGCACATATTTATTTTTTCTGATCAAACTATATCTTGGGTATTTTTCTCTGCTATTGACCAAGACTAATGTGCAAAGCACCTTAGACTCTGTAAGAGAATTTACAGAGAGTATTTTAAAAAATTTACTAGGCACCAAAAGCGTTATATGATTATATTATACCAAAAGCTTATTTAGGTTCTATAATTTTTGTCCAGATTTAATTTTTTTATTTTTTAACATTTCATTTGGAAGTATTTCAGGTTTCCAAAATTTCCAAAAATTAGCAAAAATAAAATATTATTCTTCGTCCAGCTTCCCCAAACATCAAGACCTTATATAACCATAGCACAATGATCAAAGTCAGCAAATTAACAATGATACAACACCATATCTAATCTAAAACTTTAGTCTGATTTTGCCCTTTTTCTGGTCCAAGATCCAGTCCAGGATAACACACTGCTTTTAGATGTTATGTCTGCTCAGTGTCCTCCAGTCTAGGACAGTTTCTCAGTTTCTTTGTCTTTCAAGACAAGGACACTTCTGAAGTTATGTTGTAGAATGTTCCTTGGGTTAGATTTATCTTCTGATTTGTGGGTTGTCTCAGGAGAAGTTGTAGTTCTAAGAATTGACATTCCCAGATGACACCTACAGAGTAAGCCCCGTACCTCTAGGACATGGCCTTGGAATGGAATTGCATGTGGCCAGCTGCCTTCTGTTTGGGGCTTGGGGAACCTAAGAGCAGGATGAGATGCTACAGATCACCTGCCCCACCTCTTCCACCAAGGTCTTCCTTCCCATTGGTCTCCCTCTCTCTCAGTGTGTAAACTTGTTTCAAACTCTCTCTCATGGATGGCCTTTGGCCCTTCTAGCCACAAATCCCATTCTTTTCTTTCAAGGTTAAACTTATTAAAGAAAAGCAGTGTATATTTGCAACCCTCAGCTCTGCACTTTCCATTCATACTTTGACCACTAATCACCTGACCTCCTTAGTTGTCCTATCAGGAGGCGTCTTGATTCATTCATATGTTCATACCATTTCTTAGTGCTGCCTCCCTCTGCTCTATCTTGGTGACAGAGCCTTCTCTGGGATCCTCCTGTCTTGGAGGTTTCTTCACATCTTCCTTAGGCTCCTTTCCTCTGCCTTATCTTAAAATATTAATCCCTGTTAAAAGTGCTCCTACTCTGCTCTATATTTGTTCTCCTAGAGGTGGGTAATACTTCTGCCTTCCCCACAAAGAGGAATTCTTGTAGGAACTCTTGCAGATCTCCTCCTAACTAACTCTTCCTCATAGAAGGGAAGCATCTCTAATAATGAGGTCTCTTCATATGAGTAACACAACCCTACTGGACCCACCTCTGCTCCTCTTCCTTCTCCCACCCACAGGGTGAGAGTGGAGACCCCTACCCATGAATACTTGAGTGATGGAAGCTGAGAGTATGCTACAGAAAAGATTCTTGCACTGGCATGCCAAAGTGGTACCCAAGAAGGGGACCCTTATACTCCAGTCCAGTTTCACTGGAGAGGTTGGTCCATCTGGCTGGCAATTCATAACACTGGCACATGTACCCTCATGTGACTACTGATCCCTGGCTTGATGCTCACTGGTTAGAGGTCAGAATGCAGCACAGCCCCAAACACCCAGAGTTCCCTCCCTCTATCACCCTTTTCTCATTCTATAACAGAACTCTTCACCAGGGATCTCAGCCAGGATCCTGACTTGACTTTATGGAGAATCTGAGTGCTGAGACAGATCCAGGTGCTCCCTAAGCTCCAGATCTGTAATTTCAACTCCAAGGCAGATAGATCTACAGGAATGTCCCAAGGAGTCTCACACTCAACTTGTACAAAGCCAAATTTATTGTGTAGAGTTCTTCTATCCACAAGTGAGGAAAACACAAGTCTATCAACTAGGGAGAGAAGAAAAATATTTTGCAAAGACATCTGGGCTTCTGCTTAACTATAGGAGAGGTTGAGGTTAGGCATCTTAAGCATAGTCAGGAATCTCTCTCTCACACCCTCCCCCTCCATGGCCTCCCTTCCAGTTTTTCCTGTGTGTTGGCTTCATGCTCTTTTGTTACATACCACCTTCCTCAAGAAAGTGAGGGGGAAAATGCATAGCTGAGACTGGATGACTCTCTTTTCTAGTTCTGGCTTCAAAAAATTCCAGGAAGAACTCTGCTTTAGAGATGAACAATGACCCATGTCAAGGCCAATCAGTTATAAGCAAAGGAACAGAGTAGTGGGCACAGATGTCACTGAGACCGGCTCTGCACTTCAGAGGAGTTGCTGTTGTCCAGAAAACCAGCTCATGGGTGTCAACTACACAAGTCATCATCTTTCCCTTCAAACCTGATTCCAAATTGTGCTGGGTTTAATACTGTCTATAGACTAGTAATTGCAAAACTCATAGCTTCAACTCTATCTGCCAAAATGACATCTCTTTAGATCTCTTACAGGCACTCCAACACTTAGAGGTTGAAAACTGACCCACTGATTCCTCTCATCTCCATATCTAACTGTCATCAAGTTTTGCCAGTTTTAGCACCAAAGGGCACCCAGAGCCCTCCACCTCTCCCCAAGTCCGCCCTCACCCATCACATTTTAAGTCATCACCGCCTCTAATCTTGATGAATTCAATGACCTCTTCAATTGTCTTGCTGGGTTCACCCTTGTTTTACTACAATCCAACCACCACACAGCTGTTAATGTTACTTTTGAAGTATATAAATCAAATGGTTTCTCATCGTGCTTAAGGGAAAATCCAGCTCCTTACCAAGGACTACAGACTCCTAGGGTGATGAAGATTCTGCCTGATTCTTGGACTCCCTCACTTCTCTGCATACTGAAAGACCTCACATGCCCCCACTCACCAAGCCCACTATATTCTAGCCACACTGGCTTTCTGCCTGTTCTTGCCAAGCTAGTTTCCAATCTTTGCATCTTTCTTTCTGTGGCCATGCTTTCCTTGGTCTTTTTCAGCTCCATGATGCAGCATTAGTTACTTTTTTTATGTCACCATCTATTTTTGCTTATAACAGTTATCTCTAACGGGAATTACCTTTTTCACCATTTGTTTGCATGTTTTCTGTCTCACTATTCCTTTGAAATTTGGAATAAAAATATAGATAAAAGAAAAAAGAGAAGGGAATAGCCAAGGAAGAGAAAGGAAAGTGAGGGAGGTGCCAGAGAGGGTTTTTTTGTTTGTTTATTTCTTTGTTTGTTTACTATTTTTTGAGGATTGTTTTAGGTACATAATGAAAGGGATTTTGTTTCAGAAGTTCACTTTAGAAATTGAGAATAGGACATGTGTAACAGTATTTGGAATTCTTTTATGTGCTCAAAATAGATGGAAATTAATCAGAAGAAAGATTTGTTCTTTAAAGAAATACTCCCTAGAAATAACTACATTCTACAATCCTTATTTGTGTTTAACATCGGTTTGAGTTAATTCTTTCACATCGATTAGTCATAAAAAGGAAAGAAGGAATTGAAAAGAGAGCTTTAAAACTTGGTCTTCAAAATTGGGAAACCGGTGAGTTTCTGAAATCACCTTGTCTTGGTGGGGATTAGGGAGAATCACAGCACAAGTGAAGACAGTCTTTTGAGCTTTTGGATCAGTTTTCAGCTTATTGTCTAGAGAGAGCACAAGAAGGCCATTTGGTGAAGAGTAGGCAAAAAGAAAGCTGGAGAATATGATGGTTAAGGAAACCATCCTTAAAGACAATTAATGCCTCAAGGGACAAACATCATTCCAAGTTAATACAAAACGGCAAACATTTTACTGTGCCAACTCAGAGCCAATCTCTGCCTTAAATGCTACATATATATTAGCTCATTATTCCTCACCCTAACCTCATCCTCACTCTGTTTAGATGGAGAATGTGAGATCCAGGAGACTTGCTACCCCTGCCAGGGTCACCTGCCAGTAAATGGAGAAGCTGGGATTTAAACCAAGGCATTGTTGCTACAGAGGCTGTCCCATAACTCCCCTACGTAGAAAGAGCAACTTTATTCAAATTATTGCTAGAAATCAGCAATTTGTATATAACATTCTCACAGCCCTGGATGATTGTGAGGCATTACAAGTGAAACCAAGCTGCTGTTTTTCTTGAGTTAGACTTACTATTATTTAATTAGGCTTTAATACAAACAATTCTATAGGAAGTACCATGTTTTTCTAGGCTCATTTATCCTCTTAAATATTACTTCATTTAGTATTTATACATTGTTCATCTTTTAGAAAAGTGACTCTCAATCTGAGACAGCCCTCTCCCCAAGGTCCCCTTTGTAGTAAAGAAAGTACAAATGATTTTTTTCACATTTAAGAAGCTAATGGAATTGGTAAAAGTACCCATTAAGAGGTCAAATACAAACTTTTTTTCTTGTGTTTGCAAGAAATTGTTGGAAGCAATTATTCTATAGCACAATTAATTTCCTCATGCCATATTACTGGTTATTTGCTGTTGAATAAGTACAACACTAAGTTTGATTATGGAAATATCATTGATCCATGTGTAAAACACATCATCCCACTGTAACTCTTACTGGCCAAATCTAAGTGCTGGAAGCCACCCCAAGCCTTGGCAGATAGAGGAGGAAGGAATCAAGCACTGGGAGAGGTAGCCTTGATCTCAAGAAGACTGTTGAAAAGTTATGACAACCGTGTATCCTGACCTTCACTCAGAAAATGAATCCCAAATTTTGTAGACAGTTTAGGGAACTCATAACTTTCTAAAACTGGTTTAATAAACCATTTTTGGATGTACAGAATGCATTTCAGTCTTTTAAACATTTTATTCCAATTAAAATCTAAATTTTTAAGCCATGGAGAAGTGAAATGATTTAACTGATGGTATGGGGCAAAAGTATTAACATGAGAATGAAAATTCATGGACTTCTTGCTTGTCTTTCTTGGGTAAGAGAGCCTCTAATTCAGTTATCATCTCCATCCCCCTCCCCCAATGTCTTAAGGAGGAAATTCTTGTTAGAAGATAGACTAAAGGGAGGTATATGAGAGCAGCTGGGTAAGAAGGGGGTGTTGGCTTTGTGGGAGGATCAAATGGAGGTGCTTAAACAACTATGCTAGGTAAGGAAGGTGAATAGGAGAAAATTCGAATTACATATGCTGTAGACTAATTATAGTTCTCTCAAAGGTACAATTTCTTTTTCAGTTCTTTATGACCGTTGAGAAGTGCTTTGAATGCAACACAACTGTAACACTCAGTTAGATGACATCCAAGGTGTTGGAGGACTGCAATAGTACAGGAAAAGTAGAGATCCAGGTTTTTTTTTTTTTAAGATTTTATTTATTTATTTGAAGAGCTAACATGGGACCAGATGGACCTCAGATATATACAGAACATTCCACCTCAAAACAATAGGATACCCATTCTTCTCGATTGCACATGGAACTTTTTCAAGAATAGACCACATAGTGGGTCACAAATCAGGTCTCAACCAATACCAAAAGACCGAGATTATTCCCTGCATATTCTCAGACCACAATGCTTTGAAACTGGAACTCAACCACAAGAAAAAGTTTGGAAGGAATTCAAACACTTGGAAGCTAAAGACTATCCTGCTCAAGAATGTTTGGATCAACCAGGAAATCAAAGAAGAACTTAAACAAGTCAT
>CM052886.1:107260244-107279787 GCA_028534135.1 Potos flavus
GTAGATCAATGGAACAGAATAGAGAGCCCAGAAATAGACCCTCAACTCTACGGTCAACTAATCTTTGACAAGGCAGGAAAGAATATCCAATGGAAAAAAGACAGTCTCTTCAACAAATGGTGTTGGGAAAATTGGACAGCCACATGCAGGAGAATGAAACTGGACCATTTCCTTATACCACACACAAAAGTAGACTCAAAATGGTTGAAAGACCTCAATATGAGACAGGAATCCATCAAAATCCTTGAGGAGAACACAGCAGCAACCTCTTTGACCTCAGCCGCAGCAACTTCTTCCTAGAAACATCGCCAAAGGCAAGGGAAGCAAGAGCAAAAATGAACTATTGGGACTTCATCAAGAACAAACGCTTTTGCACAGCAAAGGAAACAGTCATCAAAACCAAAAGACAAAGGACAGAATGGGAGAAGATATTCACAAATTTCATATCAGATAAAGGGCTAGTATCCAAAATCTATAAAGAACTTCTCAAATTCAACACCCAAAGAAAAAATAATCTGATCAAGAAATGGGCAGAAGATATGAACAGACATTTCTGCAAAGAGGACATCCAAATGGCCAAGAGACACATGAAAAAGTGCTCAACATCACTCGGCATCAGAGAAATACAAATCAAAACCACAGTGAGATACCACCTCACACCAGTCAGAATGGCTAAAATTAGCAAGTCAGGAAATGACAGATGTTGGCGAGGATGCAGAGAAAGAGGAACCCTCCTACGCTATTGGTGGGAATGCAAGCTGGCACAGCCACTCTGGAAAACAGTATGGAGGTTACTCAAAAAGTTGAAAGTAGAGCTACCCAGCAATTGCAGTACTGGGTATTTACCCTAAAGTTACAAATGTAGTGATCTGAAGAGGCATGTGTACCCAAATGTTTATAGCAACAATGTCCACAATAGCCAAGCTATGGAAAGAACCTAGATGTCCATCAACAGATGAATGGATATAGAAGATGTGGTATATATATATACAATGGAATACTATGCAGCCATCAAGAGAAATGAAATCTTGACATTTGCAACGACATGGATGGAACTAGAGGGTATTATGCTAAGCGAAATAAGTCAATCAGAGAAAGACAATTATCATGTAATCTCTCTGATATGAAGAATTTGAGAGGTAGGGCGGGGGGTCGTTGGGGTGGGGGAGGGAAATGAAACAAGAGGGGATCAGGAAGGAGACAAACCATAGGAGACTCCTAAACACATGAGACAAACTGAGGGTGGCTGGCATTAGGAGGGGTAGGGATAGGGTGGCTGGGTTATGGACATTGGGGAGGGTATGTGCTATGGTGAGTGCTGTGAAATGTGTAAGCCTGATGATTCACAGACATGTACCCTGGGGCAAATAATACATTACATGTTAAAAAATAAATAAATAAATAAATAAACAAACTTAAATTAAAAAAAAAAACATGAAAGAGAAAGACAAGAAAGGATCAGAGAGAAAATCTTTGGAAACAACTGCAAAACAAATAATAAAATGACAATAAATATGTATCTATCAATAATTACTTTGAGTGCAAATGGACTAAACACTCCAACCAAAAGACAGGGTGGCAGAATGGATAAAAAAATAATTGAGGACTCATCCAAATGCTGCCTACAAGAGACTCGTTTTAGACCTAAGGACACTTGCAAATTGTAAGTAAGGGGATGGAGAAAAATCTGTCATGCAAATGGATGCAAAAAAAGCTGGAGTAGCAAAATAGACTTTAAAATAAAGACTATAACAAGAGACAAAGAAGGGCACTATATCATACTAAAAGGGACAATCCAATAAAAATCCTATAAAAAGGTGTAACAACTGTAAATATTTATGCTCCCAACACAGGAGCACCCAAATATGTAAAACAATAATGAATATAAAGGAACAGACTGATAATAATACAATAATAGTAGAGGACTTTAACATTCCACTTATATCAATGGACAGGTCATCTAAACAGAAAATAAACAAGGAAACAATGGCTTTGAATGAGACACTGGACCAGATGGATATGTAACAGATATATGCAGAAGATTCCACCCTAAAACAGCATAATACACATTCTTTTCAAGACCACATGAGAAATTCTCCAGAATAGATCATATATTAGGTCACAAGTCAGTACTCAACAAATACAAAAAGACTGAAATCATACCATGCACTTTTCTGACCACAATGCTATGAAACTAGAAGTCATCCACAAGAAAAAATATGGAAGGACCACAAATACATGGAGGTTAAACAACATGCTACTAAACAATGATTGGGTCAACCAGGAAATCAAAGAAGAAAATTTTAAGAATACACGGAAACAAATTAAAATGAAAACACAACAGTGCAAAGCCTTGAGATACAGCAAAAGCAGACTTAGAGGGAAGTACACAGCAATACAGGCCTACCTCAAGAAGCAAGAGAAATCTCAAATAAATAACCTAACTTTGCACCTAAAGAAGCTAGAAGAACAATAGACAAAGCCTAAAGCCAGCAGAAGGAAGGAAACAGTAAAAATTAGAGCAGAAATGAATGATATAGAAACTAAAAAAACAATGGAACATAGCAATGAAACCAGGAGCTAGTTCTTTGAAAAAAATAATAAAATTAGTAATTATCTCTTTTATGCAATAGGTTTGCTGCCGGAACACAGTTGTCTTGAAAACCGTTTGCTAAATCTAAACCAAAATGGGAAAGGAAAAGATTCATATTAACATCATCATCGTTGGACATGTAGATTCAGGCAAATCTATCACTACTGGTCATCTGATCTACAAATGTAGTAGGATCAACAAAAGAACTACTGAAAAATTTTAGAAGGAGGCTGCTGAGATGGGAAAGGTCTCCTTCATGTATGCCTGAGTCTTGGATAAACTGAAAGCTGAACATGAATATGATATCAACATTGATATCTCCCTGTGGAAATTTGAGACCAGCAAGTATGTGACCGTCATTGATGCCCCAGGATACAGAGATTTCATCAAAAACATGACTACAGGCACATCTCAGGTTGACTGTTCTGTGCTGATTGTTAACTGCTGGTTAACTGCTGGTGTTGGTAAATTTGAAGCATGTATCTCCAAGAATGGGCAGAACTGTGAGCATGCCTCTCTGGCTTACATATTGGGTGTGAAACGACTAATTGTTGGTGCTATCAAAATGGATTCCTCTGAGTCACCCTATAGCCTGAAGAGGTATGAGAAACCATTAAGCAAATCAGCACTAACTTTAAGAAAATTGGCTACAACCCAGACACTGTAGCATTTGTTCCAGTTTCTGGTTGGAATGGTAACAACATGCTGGAGTCAAGTGCAAACATACCTTGGTTCAAGGGATGGAAAGTTACCTATAAAGACGGCAATGCCAGTGGAACCACACTGCTTGAAGCTCTGCCACCTGCTCGTCCAACTGAGAAACGTTTGTGTTTGCTCCTCCAGGACATCTAAAAAGTAGTGGTATTGGTACTGTCCCTCTGGGCCAAGTGGAGCCAGGTGTTCTTAAACCCAGCATGGTGGTTACCTTTGTTCCGATGTTAACAACTGAAGTAAAGTCTGTTCAAATGCACTATGAGGCACTGAGTGAGGCTCTTCCTGGGGACAGGGCAGGCTTCAATATCAAGAATATATCTGTCAAAGATGTTCATTAGTAGCAATGTGGCTGGTGACAGCAAAAGTAATCCATCAACTGAAGCAACAGGATTCATGGCTCAGGTGATTATCCTGAACCATTCAGGCCGAATCGCTGCTGGATATGCACCTGTGCTGGATTGTCACACAGCTCACATTGCTTGCAAGTTTACTTAGCTGAAGGAGAAGATTGATTGTCATTATGGGAAAAAGCTGGAAGATGTTCTTGCCCCAAGTTCTTGAAATCTGGTGATGCTGTCATTGTTGATACCGGTCCTGGCAAGCGTATGTGCGTTGAGAGCTTCTTTGATTAACCTCCTCTAAGCCATTTTGCTGTTCATTACATGAGACAATTTGTGTGTATGTCATCAAAGCAGTGGACAAGAAGGCAGTTGGAGCTGGCAAGGTCTCTAGGTCTGCCCAGAAAGCTCAGAAAGCAAAATGAATATTACCCTCAATACCTGCCACCTCAGTCTTAATCATCAGTGGAAGAACAGTGTCAGAACTGTTTGTCTCAACTGGCCATTTAAGTTTAATAGTGAAAGACTGGTTAGTGATAAAATGCATTGTAAAACATTCAGAAGGAAAGGAGAATGTTTTGTGAGCCATTTTTTCTTGTATGTGTGGCAGCTTAAGTAATTAATTTTTAAAATCAGTACTTTTTAATGGAAATAACTTGACCAAAAATCTGTCACAGAATTTTGAGACCCATTAAAACCAAAGTTTAGTGAGAAAAAAATTGATAAACTTCTAACCAGACTTATCAAGAAGAAAAGAGAAAGGACCCAAATAAATAAAATCACAAATGATAGAGGAGAAATAACAACCAAAACCACAGAAATACAATTACAAGAGAATATAATGCAAAACTATATGCCAACAAATTGGGCAACCTGGAAGAAAGAGATAAATGTCTAGAAACATGTAAACTACCAAAACTGAAAGAGAAAGAAATAGAAAACTTGAACAGATGAACAGAACAATAACCAGTAAAGAAATAGAATTAGCAATAAAAAAGTTTTCAAAAAAAAAAACAAAAACAGAAGTCCAGGGCCAGATAGCTTCACAGGAGATTCTACCAGGAGATTCTACATTTAAAAAAGATTTAATACCTATTCTTCTCAAATTATTCCAAAAAATAGAAAAGGAAGGAAAGCTTCCAAATTTCATTCTATGAGGCCATCATTACTCTGATACCAAAACCAGATAAGGACTCCTCTAAAAAAGAAAATTACAGGCCAATATCTTTAATGAACTCAGAGGCAAAAATCCTCAATAAAATACTAGCAAAACAAGTCCAACCATACATTAAAAAAATCATTCACCACAATCAAATGGAATTTAGTCCTGGGTTGCAAAAGTGGTTCAACATTCAAAAATTGATCAACATGATACATCATATTAATAAAAGAAAAGATAAGAATGATATGATTTTTTCAGTAGATGCAGAAAAAGCATTTGACAAAGTACGACATTCATTCATGATTTAAAAAACCCTCAACAAAGTAGATTTAGAGAGAATACACTACAACATAATAACAGCCATCTGTGAAAAATCCACATCTAATATCATCCTTAATGGGGGGGAAAGGAGGGCTGTTCCTCTACGGTCATGAACAAGACAAGGATGTCCATTCTCACCACTTTTATTCAAAATAGTCTGGAAGTCCTAGCTATAGCAGACAACAAAAATAAGAGTCATCCAAGTTGGTAGGGAAGAAATAAAACTTTCACTATTTGCAGATGACATGATACTATATATAGAAAATCATAAAGACTCCACCAAAAAACTTCTAGAACTGATAAACAAATTCAGTAAAGTCATTGGATACGAAATCAATGTACAGAAATCTGTCGCATTTCTCTACACCAATAATGTAGAAAGAGAAAGAGAAATTTAAAAAATCAATCCCGTTTATAATTGTACCCAAAATAATAAGATACCTAAGAATGAACCTAACCAAAGAGGTGAAAGACCTTTACTCTGAAAACTATAAAACACTAATTAAAGAAATTGAAGATGACACAGAGAAATGGAAAGAAATTCCATGCTCATAGATTGGAAGAAAAAATATTGTTAAAATGTCTATACTGCCCAAAGCAATCTACACATTCAGGGCAATCTCTATCAAAATACCACCAGAATTTTTTGGAGAGCTAGAGCAAACAATCCTAAAATCTGTATGGAACCACAAAGACCCTGAATAGCCATAGAAATCTTGAAAAAGAAAAATAAAGCTGGAGGCATCAAAATTCTAGACTTCAAATTATACTACAAAGCTGTAGTGACCAACACGGTATGGCACTGGCACAAAAATAAACCAGAGATCAATAAGACGGAATAGAAAACCCAAAAATAAACCCACAACTATATGGTCAATTAATCTTCAACAAAGCAGGAAAGACTATCTAATGGGGAAAAGTCTCTTCAACAAATGGTGTTGGGAAAACTGGACAGCAACATGCAAAAGAATGAAAATAAATTCAAAATGGACTAAAGACCTAAATGTGAGATCTGAAACTGTAAATATGCTAGAGGAGAACACAGGCAGTAAGTTCTTCAACTTTCTAGATATTTCTCCTGAGGAAGGGAAACAAAAGCAAAGATAAACTATTGAGACTTCATTAAAATAAAAAGCTTCTGCACAGCAGAGGAAATAATCAACAAAACTAAAAGGCAACCTAAGGAATGGGAGAAGATATTTGCAAATGACATATCCAATAAAGGGTTAGTAGCCAAAATATATAAAGAACTTATAACTCAATATCTCCCCCCCAAAAAAAACCCAAATAATCGAATTTAAAAAATGGTCAGAAGATACGAAAGACATTTCTCCAAAGAAGATATACAGATGATCAACAGACATATGAGAGGATGTTTATCATCTTCTCAGGGAAAAACAGGGCTTTTTTTTTTGCATATACTTAGTGCTTGATAAATGCTATGTGCTATATCAATATTATATTTTTATTCTTAACATCAAAGTCGATTTGTTGTGGGAAGAGCAGGGTCCTAACTTATAACTTTTTTTCTCTACTTAAAAAGTAAACATCAATTGAACAGAATAAAACAAGCAAAGACATCTCAGAATGAAACGAATATCCTACCATATCCTAGGAAGAATTAAAATTGTAAGAAAGGCACATATCAATTTGATTTTAAGGAAAATATTTATTAATTGAACTTTGCAAAGTTTAGATTATAAACATTCTGGCCAAAAATAGATTCTGAGTTTCTTAATTTTTAGATCACTTCATTGGTTATAGCCTCATTGGGATAGGAGTTTAAAATCTGCTTTTAGGTCAAGTGGGAATTTGCAGTCCTATTGTGACTAACAGCAGGAGTTCATAAAAACTACTTTTCATAAAGTTCATAAAACTACTTTTAGGTAGCCCTAGGACTACCTACACCCCACCTCCAGCATTTACCCCTTAGGTAATAAGGGAGTCCCCAATTAGAGATTGTCTGGCTTTACTTCGTAGGTACAAATCTAAAGGGCTCTTTGTTCTTTGGTGAGCGTTCTGGTATTTTCCCTCAGGATGCTTGTGTGTGACACAACATAAAGTTCCCACTAAGTGTTTCCACCTGTACATCCCAGAGCTAAACTCTAGCCTGTTTCAGTTATAGGCTCAAATAATGTACATAAACACATGAAACATCAGGCTAATTTATGTGATCTGCTTCTCTGGATTTCCCCAAAAAAATTCCACTCAAAATTCTTCCACATTTAAAATGGGAAAAACAAATCTGTTTTTGCGTTATCATGAAAAGTATGCAGTTAATTTAAGAAATTCATATTCTCTAAAACCATGGTGATTCATGTCTGTTTTTATATCACATTGCTATCCACACTTATTAGAATAACTGGAATGTTCATTCGTAAGGAATACACTGACTTTTTATAGTTAGCTATAATCCTTTGTGTGAGTGAGTAATGCTTCTTAGACTTTATAAGAAAATTTTTTGCTTGTCTGTAAATAGTGTCTGTGAATTTCTTCAAAACCTGTCCATCTTTCAGTTCATAGCTAACATAGATTGCATCCTGACATTCATAATCAAAGCATTATATTTAGTAACACTATTACCTCAACTGCTGAATCAAGAAAAGATTATTTTCTTATCATTCTTCCTTATTGTGCACACAAAGTACATGATTTTAAGTTTCTGTAACATATACATATTATTTAGTATTACAAGTCTTTATAGCTGGAAAGGAACTCAGAGATAACTTAGTTAAAACAAATAGTATTCACTTTACAAATGAAGAAATGGAATTGGGGTATGAACATCTTCAATAATTTACTCAAGATTACTTTTGTAGTATAAACGAATATTTACTATCATCCATTAGTTTACTAAACTATTTGTTACACAGTTTCTATATGCTAAGTATCATGCTGTGCTCCAGGAATACAATGTGTAAGGCCCAGCTCCTGCCTTCCAAGAGCCCTTAGTCAGTCTAAGAAAGAAAACAAGTGAGAAAATAAGTTAGCAGGCAATTACAATGTACTGTGATAAATGTCCAGCCAGGGAGCCCATCTGTGCTCTAGAAGCCTCAAAGAAAGGAAACGATTCCAGCACTGAGGGTTCAGGGAGGCCTTATCTGATTTTTCAATTCTTCATTATTGAAATGGTGAACACTGGAAACATGCCTTGACTCAGGGAAATCCAAAAAACTATATTTGAATTTAATTTTGCTACATACTTGCTCTATGGACCTTGGACAACTTACTTAACTTCTGAGCACCCACATCTTTAAATGGAGATAATAATATGAATACCACGTTATTTGAAAGACTCTATATTAAATATAAAATTCTAAGTATTCACTAAATGAACATTGTTATTCAATATACTAGTTTAAAATTTAGCCTCTTTGGGAGGAGACAGTAAAATTCAGAGTTCATTTTCTCCCCTAGTCTCTTTTTCAGAGTGGAGGAGAAAATGCCAGAGATATTCAAATACATGAGTATGAGCCTGCCCGTATAGTGCTCTTTCTACCCCAACACACTGAATCAAGCTACCATGGGGCAGAAGCTTGGGGAGAAAAGGAAGCAAAAATACACAGATCATTGGTTCACAAGTGATCACAGGAGTTGTGGCAATCTAGAGAGACGTGTAGTTGAATGGAAGCAGGTGATGCATGTTATGAATAGCTAGCTGTCAGAGAAGATACTGGGAAGGATACTTATCTTCCTGATTCATACATTCCATATCCCAAATTACTTTAACTTGCAAAATTCACTAATGAACATCAATTTTTCATGCACTAGGAATTTGGGTGTGACTGAATTAAAATTCTGGTCACACGAATAAAATAGTATCTCAATAGTACTTTGGATTCTCAAGTTCTACATCTATATATTTGCATATGAGAAACTGAAATACAGAGAGGTAAACTGACTCGGCAGCAGTCATTCAAAATACACCAAGATGGGGTTAAATGCGCAAGAATTTTATAAATCCCTGTGTGAGAGAGAGAGTGAACAGGGAATGGAAGAAGTCTGAGAAAACCATCAGATTTTGAGGCAAATCTGTGCTGGAGTGATAGAGGGAGAAAGCGAGGCAAGGTGGGGTAGAAGGAAGCATCCAAGACTGCTACTCAGCCAGTCTGTCAGAGAGTCAGTCTTTAAGCAAAAGTCAGAGAAGCCTATTTCTTCCAGGGCTGGCCTTGGAATCCCTGCTGCCCTCAGTCATTAGCTGGGAATAGCCAGGGAGAGGCATGGCCATGGCACAAACAGGGTGATAGACTTTAGAAGGCGGATGCTGGGCCCCTCATTCAATTACTCCTCTATGGTTGAAGATCTGTGGTGCTTATGGCCACCACAGTTCACCATAAGTACTTTGTGGGTCCAATGCCCCATACAGTTGAGAACAGTGCCTCCATGGTTCCTATGGGGCTTTCTCCAGATGGGAAAGTCAGAACAAGGAGGCGATTAGGATGAACTATATTCCCCTTTACCATCACGAACATTGACTTGGGTGCATATCCTCCTGCTACTTCACTATCTGTTCTAAATATTCCACATGTTGAGAGAGCACCTAAGAAGATCATGTGGGTTTATCTAATGGGATGACCTAAAGCTTCATCGTGAAGAGTCCAAAACTTGATAAGCGTATTCATCCCCATTCGGCGTTCCTGGGAGTGTCCATTCTCACTTACAAAGGAGCAAACCCCAAATGGGCCCTTGGCTCCCACAGGTGTTTCTTTATGCCCCAGCCATGTAAAAGCAGCCCCAGATTCTCCCTCTAATCAGAGTCAATTTCCCTGCCAGCATGGTAACACCTATCTCTGCCTGCTAGTTCTTGAACACAAGGAATCCAGAGTGTCCTGTGATCATTATAACTTTTATTCAATAGGACCCTTGTTATATCGTCTAGCATGTGTATACTCTCTATGAGGCCTGGAACCTCCAACTCTCCTAAGATAAATGAGAAGCACAACAGCCCCCAGAAGTCACTGAGGGTGAAATTAAGTGGGAGCATGCCTACTTCCTCCTCTTGATTTCCAGACCCAAGTATCCTTCCTACAGAGAACACAACACCCCTGAGGGATGACTGATTTAATAAATATTCTGTATCCTGAAGGATGGCAACCCATCCTTTCTGGGAGTTTGCTCTCATCTAGTGCCTCAGGTCACCTTCAGAAGGTTATGTCAGTGTTCTACAAGACCAACTGCTTCTTTAAGGCGAGATCATGATACATCCAGTGTATCCCACTGTTGTGGACACACTTCTGCACTTTTGTTCTGAGGTGAGTCTCCTGGTTGAGTGCTATATTGTATAGAGTTCCACACCTATGGATCAGGCATTCTGCAAACACCTGCATTGTGGTGCTAGCTGAGGCTATGCAAGTAGGAAAGACAACACTTGGTGACAGTTTTACTTCCTTTCCAATATGGATGCGTTTTATATCTTTTTCTGGCTTAATTTCTCTGGCTAGGACTTCTAATACTATGTTGAATAAAAGTAGCAAAAATGGGGGGCATCCAAGTCTTATTCCTAATTTGCAGCTTTTCTCCACTGAGTATGATGTCAACTGTGGGCTTTTCATATATATGTCATATATATATGGTCTTTGTTAAGGGAGGTATGGTCCCTCTATACTCATTTTCTTGAGCATTTTATCATAAATAAATGTTGAATTTTATCTAATGCTTTTTCTGAATCTATTGAAATAATCATATGATTTTCATTATTTTGTTAATGTGGGGTATCACGTTGATTGATTTGCTGATGTCTAACCACCCTTGCATCTCTGAAATAAAGTCCACTTGATCTGGGTGTATGATCCTTCTAATGGTTTGTTGAATTCTGTTTGTTAATATTTTGTTGGGGAGTTTTGCATCTATGATCATCAGGGATATTTGCCCGTAATTTTCTTTTCTGGTACCCTTGTCTGGTTTTGGTATCAGGGTAATGTTGGCCTCATAAAATGAGTTTTAAGTATTCCCTCCTCTTCTGTTTTTTGGAAGGTTTTGAGAAGGACTGGTATTAATTCTCCTTTGAGTATTTGGTAATGTTCACTAATGATGCCCGTTTAGTCCTGGATTTCTGTTTTTAGGGAGTTTTTAAATTACTGACTCAATTTCTTAGTAGTAATCAATCTGTTCGGATTTTCTATTTCTTTTGGGACCCTATTCTTTCTGTAACATATTGACATTGATGTTAAGAATAAAAATATAATATTGATATAGTACATAGCATTTATCAAGCACTAAGTATATGCAAAAATTTACTAGGCATCTTCCATTATTACTGCACTTAATTTTCAAAGGAACCTATCAGTAAATACCTTCACTATGTTTGTTCTCTTTTTCAAATGAGAAATTAAATCTCAGAGAAGTAAAATGAGTTGCTCAAGTTTGCACAGTTAGTGATGAACCATCCTGGGATTTGGATTTCTACATGCCTGTGTTCTTTCATAGCATCTCTGATTCTCCTCCCTGCCTGCACAGATTTGCCCAGGGAACTTTAAACAAAATTCCCTACCCCTGTGCCACCTCACACTGGTGGACACACATCTCTGAGTGGTGTGGGAGGCATCTTGCATAGACTGCCCTACTGTACATGCTGGTTCCCAGTGAGGTGTGGACAGTGATGTAAGTCAAGTACAGACCTCCCCACCCCCAGACTTTGTTATTCAGAGACCAAAAAACCAACTGCTCTGTTTCTCAGTCATCTCACACCCAAATTACTAGTTAACATGTTCTCCTTTTCTGAAAATAAACTAAAATTTTCACTTCTACTTTGTCAATATGTATGAAACTCCATAACATGAACAGTTCCTGGCATTCTGGAGGGTTCTAAGTATATCACAGGCCTTGTTCTTGGGGGCCTGACAACCTGGCTGGGTGATACAGGAATAGGAGCCAGCTGGGGTCCTGTCAGCACACCCTCATTGACATGCACAGATGAAATCATTTAGTAGTCAACCCATCACAATGAGAAAGTTTCTATAGGTCCTATCTTCCTGTTATTTTGAGACAGAGGGAATAGTAGGGATAAAACTTGCTGTGTGCCAGACCCTGTTCTCAGTACTCTGTCCCTGTATGGGTTAATTCATAATCTTCTCAAGTCTACACTATTAATATCCCCATTTTACAGCTGAGATTCATGTCACACAGCAAGTGTGACTAATAGAGCTAGGATTCAAATGTAGGCCATCTGGCCCCAGAGTCCACAGTAATAACCAGGCACTATACTGAGGGAAGGAAGTGCCAAATGTTTTTCTACACCTATTAGAAAATTAGAAAGTCAAGTAAGCAATAAAAAAAATTACCAGTCATTCTTCTACCCACTGTTAATATTTTTGTAAACATCCTTATAGATTTTACTTTTTATGTATATATAAATACATAATATTTATCGGTTTTTTAAGAAACCAAAATCATAACCTGAATATTATTTATAAGTATTTACATTATTGACCTTTAACTTGTTGACAAAAATACTTCTTTGCGGACGATATAGAGGAATATATCGGAATTTATAAGAGACCATTCTTGTGGCACCTCTTGATTTTTCTATTTAAGAATGCCTTCTTCTGAGTCTTCAATAGAAAGATTTTTGCCAACATCAATGCTAAATATTAAGTATTTTGAAAATACCTATTACCCCTCTTCTACATGCAAAATTTAGCTCACCACCTCCCTTTGGTATTGTGACCCCCCCAAGTGCCTCTCATTTCTATTCTGTCAATTCCAATCTATTCTCTCATATCTGGCCTTTCAGAATGAGTGTTGTTTTGGCTGAATCCAGTTTCTTCCCATTTTTCTGTCTTCAGTTTTAATGTCTGAAACTGTCAATAGAACATCAGAGTCTGTGGTAGGCAAGCTATGACTGAATAGTAAGCAACTACCATTTGTAGAATAGGTTAGAGATCAGAATGTGCGAAGCTCCCTTGAATGAGTGAATGCTGAGAATTGAATGGATTACTCATGTGTGTATCACCTCACTACTCCTAAAGCATTGTCTGTAACCTAATCTCTATGTACTCTTAGGTGGTGGTAACTTTTAGGCCTTTTCTCTGCTCCATTGTCTTGCTTCACTTTCTTTTCCAATCCACAGAGTACTTTTCATTTCCCTCTGTTCTTCTCCCTCCCAGATTTTGACCTACCAGAAACTGCTAATCAGTGCTCATTTCAAGGACCATTTTCTCCATAAAGTCTTTGTTCTTTCCTTTCAACTAGGCATAGTGTGTTACTCTTTCTTTCTGTCTTCTCAGAGCATGTTTCTTATACTTCTATTGTAGTAGTTCTCTTATTCTGCTCTGTTATGATTATCTGTGAATTGTCTTCTGAGTTCTACTAGACCAGAAATTACCAGGTAACTAGAGCTTAATCTTCTGTACTTTCCTTTTCCTCTGCACTAGCCCAGTGCCTGACACGTGTATATTTTCATTGAATAAATAAATGAAGGAATGAGTAGATGGTTGAATAAACATGTGATCTTGAAGTCCCCAGATTGTGTCTTTTTTTCCTAAATAATTTGGTAAATACGGAAACTGGAGGCTAAGCCCATACATTGGGTGCTCTTGGACCCTTATTCAAAGGAAACTTGAAAACTGAGTCACTGTAACAAGGATTTGCCTTTATAGCTTTTGGATAGGAGGGTATATTATGAGAGACTTTATGGGACCTGCCATAAACAGTGAGTAAACAAGAACAAGGAAAACAAATGTGACAACCGTGGGTCTGTTTATTTCCTTTATTTATGTTCTGTCTTCTGTCTTTAGGTTAATTTCTGTATCAGAAGCTTTGGAGGCAGTTGTGCTGGTATTTAATTAATTATGAGTATGTGTGTGTGTGTGTGTGTGTGTGTGTGTGTGTGTATACGCATGTGTGCACACTCCCTGATCTTGGACTGAAGAGCAAAAAATTTAATCACATAAACAATTAACAAGCTTTCCCATGGTTTGAAATGCATTAACAGTCACCGACACCCCATATTTCAATGTGTCCCTTGGGTTGTAGATGTTATAGTTATAGATCTTCAAGTGGGAGGGTCCATCTCACTGAGGTCAGACTGATTTATTCCCTCCCCAGTCTTCACTCAATTTTTCATGAAGAAGCTCAGATGAACATAGACAAAGCAGCTCAGTGTTCCATATTGAGTGCAACAGTCTCAGAATCTACTCCAAACACAAAAGTCTAGTTTTGTGCTATGTGGGCCTTTCACATTGTGAAATCCAAGCTATCCATTCCACTTCTCATTGGAGATGTCTGGTCAGGGGGAAGTCAAGGAAAGCCCGGGTGGGCTCAGTTCCTCAGCAACTTCAAGGCAGCAGGTTTCATTACCTGGAAAACCCAGAAGCCACACTTTATATGGAGAAGGGAACTGAACTCATTTCTGGGAGACCCATTTAGCCCTGACTTGCATTAATTTTCTATATTCTTGGGCCTTGATGGATATCAATTTTCTACTTACTTACCCCATAAGATTATTTTAAGAACTGAAAGCTCCAAGCAGACCTCCAAAACTTGACTGGGCCCCTCATTAAGTGTTTCTGTGATCATACACCACCTGAATGGCCTCCGGATGAAACTTTCATTGGTAGATGCTATCACTGAAGATTTACACTGGAGAGAAAAATACCACAAATACCTTTAAAATGTGTCCACGGAAGTCTGAAATTGGTGTTTCCTTTGGTTTAGATTTGTGCTGCTAGATAGAAGGAGGGAAATGAATAGATCTCTGGATAGTTTTTACTTCATCGATAGGGTTCTACCAATGCTCCACAAAATATGTAGGTTGAGGTACTAAGAGAAAATACCCTGTGCTAAGGGGAAACTTTTTAAAAAATAAACACATTTCAGTTGGAAAACATCCCCTCGAGTCAGTACTACAAGTGGAAAGTGTTTCTCCACTGAGTGGAGAATATTTATTACAAAATGTAAATGAAAATGTAAAATGAATGTAAAATGAAAAATCTGTCTTGTAGAGGCAGGAAAATAATCGCAAGCAAACATAAACTTGCAAGTAAAACGTTTTTATAGCACAAGTTGTGAGTCTGATATAGCTTCACCTTGCCTAATGGTTAGCTACATCAAAAGAAAAAAATCATAAATATAGTATGAGTTCATATGCTTTAGCTGAAGTACATTTTTCATGTCAAGCCCATAAAGTGTTCTCAGAAGACAATGGGTGGGGTTGAAGTTTTAAGAGACAAAAAAAAAAAAAAAAGTCTAAATTGACCAAAACATAAAATAGTGGAGGAGAGTAACATTTTTTTGGAGGGAGGCAAGGTTCTTGAAAATATCAGTTCACAGAAAGTGCCTTGAGCTAACAATTGTATAAATGGAAGAGAGAAATTCAGAGTTACATAAGATGACTAGAACTTAGAAAGGAGACCAAAGGTGGTCTACACGTATAGTAGAATATTATTCAGCCATGGAAAGGAAAGAAATTCTGATATATGCTACAGTAAGCATGAATCAGAAAACAGTATGTTCAGTGAAATAAGACAGACATAAAAGGACAAATACTCTATGATTCCACTTACATGAGTTTCCTAGAGTAGTCAAATTCACAGAGACAGAAAGTAGAAGGGTGGCTGCCAGGGACTGGGGGCAGGGGAATCAGTGCTTAATGGCTGTAGTTTTAGCTTTGCAAGATGAAAATAGTTCCAGAGATGGATAGTTGTGATGGTGGCACATCAAAGTGAATGTACTTAATGCCATTGAGCTGTGACATTAAAGTTAAAAATGGTTAAAATAGTGAATTTTATGTTGTGTGTATTTTACCACAGTAAAAAAGAGACTAAAATCTGTGGCTATCACAAGCACATTCATTTACTATGGACACAATTATTTAGTAACAAATAGGTTTAGCCCATGTCGCCCACACATGATTCAGCTGACAATAAGCAGATCTCAAATCTAGCACTGGTTTCACCTCTAAACTCTTGTAGTAACTTGGGAACAGCACTCTTCGCATCTCTCTAAACCTCAGTTTCCTTATCTGTAAAAACATGTGTTTAGACCAAATAATCCTTAAGATTCTAGTCCTAATGCTTTGTGTTTCTGAAATAGTTTGGTGTCAGGCTGACAAATCTGGCATATTTCTAATTCAGACTGATGTGATTACAACATGAGTATGTTTCTTTGTTGTCCGAAAGTACCAAATTATCTCAGAATGTGTTTAAGATGGTACAATCTGTCTCGTAGTGAGAAAATGCCTTTCTAGAATAATGAAGCTCTCATTAGGTCAAATCAGCTAACAACTCTGACTCCTCCAGACTCTTCCTGACTTGAGGGCTAATTAAGGATATGGGCATCAGAGGCACTTCTTTTGACCCAAGTCCCTACCTGGGAGAGCTGCAAAAAGTCTAGTCTTGTGGTCCTTTCTCATCCTCAGTACATTGGCAGTCCCTGAGCCTTCCTTAGTGGCCAAGGAAACTCTTGGGCCACTGGTGCCTTTAGCCTGAGAAGTCAGCCCCCTGGCAGCCTCTTCTGGTGGCTGATGCTTCTGTTGCTCCACAGAACCTGGCTCCTAGTGCTGGTGTCCCAGTCCCCACAGTGTTTGCTTTTCTGTGTGAGGCTGTATTCTGTCCACCTAGAATAAGGGAAACCCTTTTCCTTGCCTGCGAGCCCAGGAAGCACTCTCTCTGACTTTGGGTGCCTGGCTTTTCAGCAAATGCTATTTTTTTTGACATCCACAAAGAACACTTTGGTCCATTGACAGTTCAGCAAAGGGCCAGATTACATTTGAGTCCAGCAAAGGGCCAGATTACATTTGAGTCACACCCTTCAGTGTGACATCCTCCTGTGCATAGAGGCCTATCCTGCTAAGAAGGACAACAATGACACTGTTGATAGGATGGAGGCTTGCCATTTGGCACTCTGGTTTGTAGTGAAAAATCCCAATAAGGAAAGTGGGGCAGAATTGGCCTTACCTAAAGGGCAGTTGCTGACAGAACATTAGCAAACATAGGGACAGTTGTCACACGTGCACCAGTTAATCCTTCCAGAGAGTCTATAACAGTTGGAAATGTTTACACTAGTTCTCCTGGTCAACCTGCTCTGCTTCGACCTCTTTGCTAGCTTACCATAAATCGGTTTATCCCAAAACATGCAAACTCTGCATCATTTTCTTCCCTCTTTGCTTCTGTTCTCATAGCATCTCTTTTTTTCCTTTGTTAGAAAGCATTGATAAAACTGATTATTGTCTTCCACTTGTATAAAAGTAAACAATTGATGACAACTAACTAGATGTCTTTGAGTTACCCTTTGACAGTTTCTGTCTCACTGAAGGTTGGGGTAAAATTTCTGTCTCTTCTTGTCAAGGAAGCATAATTTTGGCTCATCATACATGAACAACGGCCCTCAAGTTTCACTGCATTGCTTTGCTAAGAGCCCAGGTCATGCTCATGAGGATTCTGAGGCCCTGTCTCTCATGAGCAATGTCTCTTGTTGGGTGAGTGCGTCAAGTTCCATATACTGTCTTACTATATCTTGATTCATCATTTTCAAACAGGTAATAATGGGTGGTTTAGGACTGTTCTAATACCTATTTCACTATTTGACTCTAAAACATCCAACCTGTCTTATGAGAACAATAAAGAGCACTTTAGCCACACTGAGCCTTTGCTTGTGAAACAAACTGGAACTCCTTTTCTATTTCCAAGACAACACTTAGAAATGTGCAGGGGTGGTGACACACTGGTTATTCATACCTAATGTGCAGGATGGTGTGGCTGCAAGATCCCAGAACAGTCAGGCAGGAAAAAGCCAAAGTGGTATAAAATATCTTTAGGACAAGTACAAAAGGGCCTTCTGCACCTAGGAACCCTCACTCCTCCTCATAGGTGGGGTCACCCGCAGCTATTTGCTGACCTGAGGAGCTTTGGGTCACCTGGAAAGAGACACTGCTGTCTGGGAAGACATTGTACTATATGTCATATCGTGTACCTTTCTTACTAAGTGTCCACCAACTTTGACATTAAAGAAACTTGATTATCTTCTAACTGTGAATGTTGGCATCTCTCTGTCAAGTACATCCATGATCCCATTGGGGCCACATATAGAGCTATAGGGACGATGAACACTGGGCTTGAGACAACAGAGCCAATAATACATTGGAGAAATAGGATGCAAACCTACTAGGGAGCTGAGAGATTTACATCAATGCATTATTTTTGATAATATAGAAAAATAAATACATAAATAAAATAAATAAAATAAAATAAAAATAAAATAAAATTTAAAAAATAAAGAAATGTTCTAATACTAAAGACTGAGCGTTTGGTTTTGTTTTTATTTTTGTTTTTAACAGATGTAAAAGTAGAGTACATATAGATTTAAAACCATATGATTTTCACTTTTTCAGGAAACAGAGAAAATACATCTGAATTTTAAAATATCTAAAATAGAAAAAATATATAAATATATTTCAAAAAATGAAATCTGGCTGTCTATACTCATCAGATATGACCTTCTAACTCAATATACCTCATGGTCTCAGTGAAGCAGGGATCCACCCTTCTGTTTAATACCTCCAGTGCTTATCATGTATCTGGTACATTTTTTAAAATAACAAAAGAAATATTAGTTACAAGAACTGTGTAACATTTTCTTTAATATTAAATTGGTGACTTCTATAACAAGAACACAAAAATAGATAAAATTATATTTAATAAAGTAAAACAATAAACAATTTTGAATCTTTAAGAAAAATTAAATCCTGAGAAACTGTTTTATAAAAATTAAGTGAAAAAAGCTAAAGAAAGACATACATTTATAATATTCATTCTAAATGTTGACATTGGTAAATCTGTGTGGTAGAAGGACAGATAACTTTAGTGTTTTGACTCAGGTTTTCAAACATTTTTATAAAAACACATATTACTGTTAAAGAGTAATAATTTTAGAAAGAAATTATTCTCCAACTTCTTTCAGGAAGTTATTTTTATTAAACTTTTTATTTTGAAAGAAATAAAGATGAGCAAAAAAAAAAAAGAGAGGCAAACCAAGAAACAGACTCTTTTTTAAAAAAGATTTTATTTATTTATTTGAGAGAGAGAGCATGAGAGAGCAGAGAGAGAGATCAGAAAGCACAAGTGAGGGGAGAAGGGGAGAATGGCAGAGGGAGAAGCAGCCTCCCCACTGAGCAGGGAGCCCAGCTGCAGGGCTAAATCCCAGGCCCCTGGGATCATGACCTGAGCTGACAGCAGACGTTTAACCGACTGAGCCACCCAGGCACCCAAGTCACTATTTGTTTTGATGCTCAATTTGCCTCAGGTTTGGCAACTGGTAGCTCTTTCATTTTTATTATTTTTTTAAATTTTTTATTATTTTTTTATTTTTTTAATTAACACATAATGTATTATTTGCCCCAGGGTACATGTCTGTGGATCCTCAGGCTTACACATTTCACAGCACTTACCATAGCACATACCCTCCTCAATGTCCATAACC
>CM052886.1:107280287-107302902 GCA_028534135.1 Potos flavus
TTTTAGTTTTTGTTTGTCCTGGAAGCTTTTCATCTCTCCATCTATTTTCAATGACAGCCTAGCTGGATATAGTTTACTTGGCTGCATATTTTTCTCTTTTAGTGCTCTGAATATATCATGCCAGTCCTTTCTGGCTTGCCAGGTCTCTGTGGATAGGTCTGCTGCCAATCTAATATTTCTGCCTTTGTATGTTACAGACTTCTTGTCCCGAGCTGCTTTCAGGATTTTCTCTTTGTCACTAAGACTTGTAAGTTTTATTATTAGATGATGGGGTGTAGACCTATTTTTATTGATTTTGAGGGGGTTCTCTGTGCCTCCTGGATTTTGATGCTTGTTCCCTTCACCAAAGTAGTGAAATTCTCTACAATAATTTGCTCCAATATACCTTCAGCCCCTCTCTCTCTTTCTTCTTCTTCTGAGATCCCAGTTATTCTAATACTGTTGCGTCATATGGTATCACTTATCTCTCAAATTCTTCCCTCATGGTCCAGTAGTTGTTTGTTTCTCTTTTTCTCAGCTTCTTCATTCTCTGTCATTTGGTCTTCTATATCACTAATTCTCTCTTCTGCCTCATTTATCTTAGCAATAAGAGCTTCCATTTTTGATTGTACCTCACTAATAGCTTTTTTGATTTCAACTTGGTTAGATTTTATTTCTTTTATTTCTCCGGAAAGGGATTTTATTTCTCCAGAGGGATTCTCTAATATCTTCCATGCTTTTTTCGAGCCCAGCTAGCACCTTGATAATTGTCATTTTGAACTCTCTGACCTATTACTAATGTCCGTATTGATTACGTCCCTAGCCATCAGTACTGCCTCTTGT
Organism: Potos flavus; assembly: GCA_028534135.1. Classification (NCBI taxonomy): domain Eukaryota; kingdom Metazoa; phylum Chordata; class Mammalia; order Carnivora; family Procyonidae; genus Potos; species Potos flavus. Next base: position 107,281,110 of record CM052886.1, read on the forward strand.
TCTTTTTTTTTTGTGGTGAGTTTTTCCGCCTTGTCATTTTATCAAGATAAGAATAGATGAATGAGAGAACAAAATATTAAAAGAGTAGCAACAACCCCAGAAAAATCAAAAGAGAAACAAATCCAGGGGTTGAAGAAAAAAGGTGGGAGAGGAAGAAAAAAAAAGAAAAAAGAAATAAAATAAAAAAGAGAAAAAGAAAAAATATATATATATATATATTAGACTTGTGATTAGAACAGAGCCCCACACCTGATTTTGGGTGTTTTTGGTCTGTTAGAAGAAACTACCTCCCAAAATTTTAAAGAAAAAAAACCTTATAAATATATAAAAATAAGGGTTAATACTATGAAGGGATGGAATACAAGTGTAAAGATGAAAATTAAAAAAGATTCTAAAAAAGGGATTGATAAGAGGTTGGTTGAAAAAAGAGTAAAAAACAAAAGAGAAAAGAATGTGATCAGGCTGGAGACTAGAACCAAGCCGTGTGCTAGATTTAGGTTGTATTTTGATCTATTAGAAGAAAATGTATCCCAAAATTTTAAAGAAAGAAAAAAAACCACCTATATGTATATAAAAAAATAAGGTTAAATACAATGAGGGGATAAAATATGAAAATTAGAAAATTAGAAAAGATTTTTAAAAAGGTATTGATAAGATACTAGTTAAAAAACGTTAAAATAGGAAAGAGGAAAAATAAAATACAAAAATAAAATAAGAAAAAATAAAATTAAAAAAATTTAACTCTGAAAGACTAAAGGATCATGGGGAAAAAAGCCATGAATTCTATGTGTTGCTTTTTCCAAACTCTGGAGTTCCGCAGTTTTCGTTGCTCGATGACCTTGTTCTTAGCTGAATATTCTTGCTTATCTTCTGGGGGCAGGGCCTGTTGCAGTGATTCTCAAATGTCTTTGCCCAAGGCGGAATTGCACCACCCTTGCCAGGGGCTGGGCTAAGTAATCTGCTTGGTTCGCTCTCAGGAGCTTTTGTTCCCTGAACACTTTCCGTACAGCTTTGGAGGACGGGAATGAAAATTGCAGCCTCCCAGTCTCCGGGCCAGGAGCCGAGAGCTCGGGGCCCCCCTCCTCAGTATGCCCTCAGAGAAAAGCAGTCAATCACTCCCGTCTCCCTGGTCTCTGGCCACGCTCCCAGCTCACCCAGCCTGTGACCGAGTGTTTCTATCTCTGGTTCATGGCGCCGTTTGGAATCTCCAAACCCAGTCAATTCCTGCAGTGTGCTCCTGTGCCACTCCTCCCAAAGGAGGAAGGAAGGGGTCTTTCCAGATCTGCCCCTTGTCGGGTCCCAGCTCGAAGAGCAGTGGCCTGATTGTGCCTCAGATCACAGTGTAAGGTAATCCCAAGTTGACAGGCCACTGCTCGGCTCCGTCTCTGCAGTTGGCTTCCCCACTCTGATACCTGGGATCTCTGCCACCCTCAGACAACCCTGGTCTTTCTGCGACCCCACGGGTCCTGAAACCACACTGTCTCCATGAGGTTTCCACCCCTTGCTTAGCCTCTGGAGCGATGTCCCTCAGTGGAGCAGACTTCTAAAAGTTCCAATTTTGTGCCCTGTTGCTCTGCGGCTTGCTGGGAGGCGGCCCCTCCTCCCACGGTCTATCTTCTCGTCGCTTTGGATTCAATTTTCCACACATCCTACCTTCCTGAAAGTGGTCGATTTTCTGTTCCTAGAATTGCTGTTCTTCTTTTCTATCTCCTGTTGAGTTTGTAGGTGTTTAGAGTGGTTTGATAACTATCTAGCTGAACTTCTGGGATCTGATACTGTCTCAGCCCCCAAACTCCTCCACCATGTTGCCGCAAAATCTCTCTTTCATGGTTTGCTTAAGTTTTTAAATTATATCTTTGGATTTCTTTTTTTCTATTCTTTGCATATTTACTAGTGGTTTTTGATATATGGTTACCATTAAGTTTGTATGTTCCCATTTCTGCATACAGCAGTCTATATTAAGTTGATGGTCATTTAAGTTTGAACCCATTCTTTATCCTTTTCCTCTCCACATTATGAGAATATGTTGTCGTATTTTACATCTTTTTATTTTGTAAGTTCCTTGACTGATTTTTTTACAGAAATATTCATTTTTACTGCTTTTGTGTTTTCTACCTTTATAATGTCACTTTTAGTCTTTCATTTCCACTCAGAGTCCCTTTTAATATTTCTTTCAGGTTTAGTGATCATGAACTCCTTTAATTTTTGTTTGTCTGAGAAACTATTTATGTCTCCTTCTGTTCTGAATGATAGTCTTGCTGGATAGAGTATTTTTGCCTACAGATTTTTCCCATTCTGAAGTTTGAATACATCATGCCACTGCCTTTCAGTTTGGAAAGTTTCTGCTAAAAAAATCTCCTAGTAGCCTTATGGGTTTTCCCTTTTCATGTTACTGTCTTCTTTTGCCTTGCTGCTTTAAATTTTTTTTCTTATCACTACATTTTACCAATTTAATTACAATATGTCTTTGTGTGGATCTGCTTTTTGTTGATTTTGATGGGATTTCTCTGTAAGTCCTGACTTTAGATATCTGTTTCCCTCCCCAGATTAAGGAACTATTATTTCTTCAAACAAATTTTCTGTCCTCCTTTCCCTCTCTTCTTCTGGGATTCCTATAATACAAATATTATTATGCTTGATGGAGTCACTGAATTCCCTAAGTCTAGCCTCCTGTTGCATAATTCTTTTTGCTCTCTTTTGTTCAAGTTGATTACTTTCCATTACTTTGTCTTCTAGGTCATTAATTCATTGTTCTGCTTCTTCCAGCCTACTGTTCATTCCATCAAATATGTTTGTCATTTTATTTATTGAGGCTTTTATTTCTGCTATGTCATTCCTTATCTTTATATTAAGGGTGTCACTGATGTCTTCCACTCTTTCCTCAAGTCCAGTGAGTATCCTTGTGATCATTACTTTAAATTCTCTTTCAGGCATGTTATTTATAGCTATTTCGCTTAGATCTCTAGTTGTGGTCTTGTCCTGTTCTTTCATTTGGGATAAATTTGTCTTCCCATTTTTTTCTGAAGTCTCTGCCTGTTTCTGTGTATTACAAAATCAGCTATATCTCCCATTCTTGAGGGTAATGGTCTTATGAAGAAGTGTGCAGTGTCCCCTTTTGCTAGGGCCTGGCACTTCTGGGAGTATCCCCAGTGTGTGTTGTGTGTTCTTCGTTGTTTTGTCCTGGCTGCTTTATCCTTCAGACCAGTTGCCTGCAGAGCTTCTCTTTGCCTGTTGTGGGCAGTGTTTTGTCCTTCGCCTTAATGTGGTGTATTTTAACTAGGTGGCCCTCTGGTCTATTTGTGAACTGATACCTGTCACCCCCTTCCCCCTTGCAGACAAAGAGGCTCAGTACAACTCTTGTAATGAGAGACATGGTGTGAGCAGGGGTTTGGGCCAGCCCTCTGGGGGAGAGTGCCTACCATGCTAGGACTGAGGCAAGGGTAACTGGAAGGGCACTTCTGGATTCCAGGGGCCAGAGATTGATGCAGCAAGTTGCAGCAAGATGCTACTTGCAAGTGTTTGTACTGTGCTCTTCCCACAGGTGGCTCTGTGTTTATGCTGGGGGTAGGGGATGGAAATGCCATAGGCCAGTTCTTTTGTTCCTGGAGGAGGTCTTTCTGTAAGGCTGCCTCTCTAGTATGTGCTGGGAGTTGAGTGAATAACTTCCCCACTGTGTGCTTCAGGCACTCTTTAGATCACTCTTTCCTCACTGTAGCTGGGGTTGTTTGTCTGCCTCAACTCCAAGAGCAGCACAATGCCCTCTGGGCTCTATCTCAGCCACACCCACTGACCTTTAAAACTCCAGACTTTAAGCCCTGCTAGTTGCAAGAACTCAAGGTCCTAGTGGCTTTCCAAAACAATTACTATGAGGATTTGTTTTCCTGGTGTGTTCCCCTTTGTGTTAGTGTGCCTCTCACCCTGCTCCACAGCTCCCTCCCCACTGCAGCACTCATGATCCATTTCTCTCCCAAATCACACCTCCACACTTCCTACATTCTTAGACATGGCCTCTTCCCAACCTTTAACTGTGGCGTTTGTTCTGCCGGTCTTAGTCAATTTCTGGGGTATTTAGGAATGATTTGATAATTATCTAGTTGTTTTCATGGGTTGAGATGAGCCTCAGTCCTCTTAATCTGCAGCCATCTTCCAATTCCTGGGTTTTTTGTTGTTGTTTTGTTTTTGTTTTAACACTTTGAATATATCATTCCACTCCATTCAGTCCTGCACAGTTGCTGCTGAAAAAAATCTGCTTATTAACAGGTTTTCTTGTATCTAACCAATTGTATTTCTCTTCCTGCCTTCCTGCCTTTAAGATTCTCTCCTTGTCTTTAACCTTTCATAATTATGATTTGTCTTTGCATGTGTCTCTTTGGGTTCCTCTTGTTTGGAACTCTCTGGGCCTCCTGGATCTGGATGTCTGTTTCTTTTCCCAAGTTAAAGAAGTTTTCAGATAAATTTTCTGTTCATTTATCCCTCCCTTCTTCTGGGATCCTTATAATGCAAATACTAATCTGCTTGATGTTGTTCCATAAATCCCTTAATCTATGTTTACTTCTTTTCATTCTTTTTTTCTTTTTGCTGCTTTGATTGGGTGAGTCCTTCTGTCCTGTTTATGAGTTCATTCATCCTTACTTCTGCTTCATCTAGTCTGCTATTGAACCCCGTTAGTATATTTTTCATTTCAGTTATTATATTCTTTTGTTCTATGGCTTCTGTTTATAATTTCTTAATATTTTCTATCTCTTTGTTGAATTTCTCACTGTGTTCATCCATTCTTCTCTCCACTTTGGTGAGCATCTATATCACCATTACTTTGATTATGTCAATATCATTAAAGTTTTTATCTGAGATTTTATCATGTGCTTTCATTTAGAACTATTCTTGTGTTTATTCATTTTGGCTGACATTTGTGTTTGTTTCTATATATTGGGTGAAACAACCACTTCTCTCAGTCTGAAAGGGTTGGCCTTCCATAGAAGATGAATCTTATCATTCAACTATGCCCCAGCTCTTGGTTGTCTGTCAAATATTTGTGACTGCCCAGTGGCTTATTTTATTTTTAATAGCTCCTACTAATTGAGGATATCCCAAGATCTGTCAGTGTCCCCCAAGGTAGGAGCTCATTCTGCATGTGAATTCAAGGTGATTGGAAGTGAGACCCTCAGACAATAGCTTTAAAAAATGCACTATATACAGTCCTTTGGGATCTTAGGTTTTAGCCCCACTGGTCTCCAAGGCCAGGTGACCTGGAGTTGTCTCCTGGGCAGCAGTCACCAAAATTGGGACTCCAGACAAGTTTATAAGCTCTTTTCTGGGAGATACCAGTGAGGCAGAAAGAGAGCACATAGATGGCATCCCTCAGCGTATAGTCACTAAAAACACTTCGGTAGCCTCTACATGTGTGCCCAACCTGAAGACTGCCCCTAAGACCAAAGCTCCAGGACTAACAAGCAGACTTATGTTGGGGGAGAGGAGGGAAATTATGAAAGGCTGGGAGTGTGTTTTACTATGCTGTTTGTGCAGTGCCCTGGGGGTGGCAGCTTGTCAAGAGCTATCTCTTTGGTTGTTATAATCCAGAGGACCCAAAAATGCTAGGCCCTCTAGCCACCAGCTCCAGGGCAACAAGAAGTATCCTTTGGGTGGCAGCAGCAAAAACCAGGGCACCAAACATAAAAACTAGGATAAGCATGAAGATAGTGCTCACTCTCTGAAGTCTCAGGGAAAGTATACAGTTAGCCCTTAGATGTGTGTTAAATTAGAAACCTGCCCTTCAGGCTGCAGCTGTAATGATAAACTAATAGACTGCTTTCCAGAAATATTGAGCTACTAGGTCTGTGATTTTCACTATGCCCTGGGGGTAGCCATTTAAGAACTCTTTCTCCATTGGTTATAGTTTTGTGGGATCTGTAAGCATAACCTGACTGACCACCAGAGCCAGATGATGTAGAGGCATCCCCTGATAGCAGATACAAAAATCAGAGCAAGAAAAAAGTATATAAGCTCCTTTCTGTATGATACTGATGAGCTGGATGAAAGCACCAAATTGAATTTACCAGCCTCCATGCCTTGACAACCCCTCTGTAGACCCCTGTGTGTCAAACCAGAAGACTGCCCCTAAAGCCAAAGCTCCTGGATAAGTAAATAGACCTCTCTCTCAGAAAGACTGGAGGTGTGTTTCAGTCTGCTTTCTGTGGAGTGCCCTGGGAGCGGTAGTCTGCTCAAAACTGTCTCTCTCATTGTTACAGTTTTATGAGACTCAGGAATGAAAGCCCCCTGGCCTTCAGAGCCGGGCAATCAAGGAACACCCCCTGCATGGCAGTTGCAAAATCCTGATCACCAGACAAAAAAATCAGACACCAGACATCTGTAGAAGCTCTCCTTGGGGAGATTCTAGCACTCTGGAGTGCAACAGATGCCCCTCCCCCACTTTTTTTATCCTAAGAACATTTTACTCTACTTACAGTCTCTAAAACTCTCCATAGGTCAGGTCTCCATGGCTACCTCTCCAGTTATCATGGTAATTATGGCCTCCTGGTTTCTAGTCTCTATTACTTTGAGGCCCTATCCGTCCCATGATGTTATCGAGTCCAGTTTGGTGACCCAGTGTGCAGAGGAGGCTATCACAAAACTTTTTAGTGCTTCATGCCCTTCTCACCAGTGCCTTCCCATGCCCTTGGTGCAATCATCCTCTGGGCCTTCTCATGGAAAATAGTCATTTGTAGCCCTTCTGTCTTTTGCCATGTGTCTATTCTCACATGTTCAATTTTCTTAGTCTCTATTCCTTCCTTTACAACTACCTACTTTGCTGAGATTTGGCTACCATTTTTCTCTAGTCTTTTAAAACCCACCTCAGTAGTGGGTTGGCTCCATTCTAGGATACCTATCTAGGGTGTTAAATCTCTTATCCTTAAAAAGGTCCTTAATTATTGCTTACCTCACTTTATATATTCTGATCCCTTTGATCACACATTCAAAGTATACTCCCTTGGCTCCTGTTTGGGCACATGCCAGCTGATGCTTTGAATTCTTTAGGTGAATAGTTTTTTTCCTCCCATATCAGGCCCAGCATATCCCCAACTGCATTGTGCTAAGATTTCATCTCAGTTATTGTACTGACAGCTAGAAGAAGAGAGTGCTTATTGCCTTGTGTGTGGGAGTGGTGGTCTTCTGGGGTCTTACTAGGAAAGGGGAGTGACACCTCTGTAATCCCAGAAAGCCAATGGGATCTGTATAATCAGCATCCTCAGGGATCTCCACCCAGATGTCCCTGTCACAGTTTTCAGGATTGCAGGCTTTCCCCACCAAGGTCCTGACTTGCATATCTCAGACCTGCCTTGACTGGACATTCACACCTCTCCAGAGCTCTGGAACTTTTCAAGAACCCACTGTGCTATTGCATCTGCCTGTGTACCATGAGTGACGAGGATCTTTTTGGAACTCCCTATTGAAGCTATCTGACTCTCATGCTTAATCATTACCTACAGGTAAATAAATCTCACTCTCTCCTTTTTTTCCTGCAGGACGTAAGTTCAACTTAACAATAACCAACCAACTCCACTGCCTTTGTGAGCACTGTTCCCCCATGTTTTTCAAATGCTTGTGTCATTGAACCTAGGTCAGCAATATTTCCCACGGGGTCGTATTCCAAGGCCACCCCCAGCGACATCTTTAATAATTGAGCTTCCATCTTATCAGGGCCCATATGTGATTTAACCGACCAGGATTGTATCCTCTTGACCTCCTAGCCAGTGTGAGGTCCAATCTCAAGTACTTATTTTGCTGCCTCTTTTCTTAAACCACTCTTGGGACCCCTTCTGCTAGTCTGAGTCTAAACTGTAAGGATTTTGTTAGGAGAAATGCCTGTGTGAAGGGAAATGTCCAAGAGAACAGTCATCCCACCATGCATGTGTGATAACCTGCAAAGGGGAGAAGGAGCAAAGGTTCGGTAGAAACATTCTGGACTACTGTACCATCTAAGGATGGCTCCATAAGGCTACTGATGAAAGCCAGCCCTCGGTGGAGCTCCTGTCTCTTCAGGATTACTCAGCCACTAGCTGAGAGCCACCTGCGGGGAACATGGCCTTGGACCAAATGAAAGGACAAGTGTTTGTACCCAGCACTTAGGGTGCCTGGTCAATTGTGCTCTGTAGTTAGAGTTCTATGGGTGCAGCCCCCTCCACTGCAGCAGTCCCAGCAGAGGGAACCATGCTTCTTCCTTCCAGGTCTCTTTCTATGCACCCTAGAGCCCATTGCAGGTGACAACTTTGCTATCGTCACTGTAATGAAGAAGTCACTATGAGTACAAGGACATGAAAATTAATTAATGCCCTATTTAGAGATTTTAAACTTTCTTTCAGTGGCCAAAGCGAGAAGCCAGATGTCGTGGCTCAAGAGTCTGTGCAACCAGGACTCCACAGTAAGCACATCCCTCCCCTGGGAGTTCCCATGCTACCCGGGGCGCACTGCCCTGAGAGTTGCCTTCTGACATCCAGCAACCATGGGGGTTTTAGAACTTTAAGAAATATTCCTTCTCTATTATGACACAACTGTGAATAAGTTACACTGCCAAGTTAGCTAAACTAAACTCAAGGGCCCAGTCAGGAACCTCACTGTGGAAGGGTGTTTATTCAGTTTGCTTTCTGCGGGGGCTAAAGACAAAACTGATATCTTTTTCAGACATTGTGGTTTTGTTTTAGGGTAACAAACACCAATGAAAAAAAGCAGGAAGTTTTTACTTTAAGATGTTCTAAATGAACTATTTAATATACCAAATATAATGAATTGATCCCCTGCTGACTTGTATTTAAGAATATAAATGCATAATAAACTAAACTACAAGCTACTTATAACCATTTGAAAGTGCACACTCCCACAAGCAACCTTGAATTTGCACGTTTTATTTGTCTTTTTAATAAAAACTTTTCCAAAGGGCAATCATTGTCCTTAACACAAATACATACTGTAGCATACTGTAGCTCCTCCCTGACAAGATTTCTGAGAGTGCTTTTGACTAAATTATGACATCAGTTCCATTATCATTTAAATTACCACTTTGTTTGTGTTGATTTTGCCTCTCCTGGTTTTAGATTTTTTTAAAAAATCAATTCATTTCTCTTTGGATTTTATTTTTAATAATAAGTTCTTTGCATTTTCCCAAAACTAACTATGCTATATAGAAAACATGCTTTACATTAAGAAAAAAGTATATTTTTCAATCCTAAAAAAGGAAAAGTTTATAATTGTAACAGAATGCCTTGTGATCATTGATTATGAATATTAAGCACGTATTGAGACTTTTCAGGTAACACTGATGTTTTCATAGTATACTGATAATTAAACTTCATCTGCTTCGTTAGATTTCACTTATTGCTTAAACAATAACGAAGACATCACCTGGAAACCTTTCTTTTATAACCTATCAACCAGTGGTTTGCTAGTGAACAGTCCCTCCAATCAAAAAGTCCTAACTGGTAACATTTCTGTGCTGATTTCTGTGATGTGAATGTCTGACCTCAGCTGATTCCAAGCTCCCAGGGTGATACAGGGATGTGGAATGGGAGGAGGTGAGCAGCATCTGTTTCATGAGTAAGTATAGGCCAGCTCTAGAATAACACTTCTGCCAAACCTGTTTTTAACCAGCCCTCTTCTTTGATTGATTCTGCTTAGTATCCATATACTGCATTCTCTACCTTTTAGATGAACAAAAAACACAAGCCCACTAGCACAGACACAATGCAAATGCACTACACCCTTTAAGTACTCAGATACTAACACTAATGTTTGAATAGGGTTATTGTTACCAAGTATCTCCACATATATTTCCCCTGTTTGGTTATTACTACTGTCCTATGAAGTCAATATCATTTTTTCCTTTTTAGGTTTGGAAGCTGATGCTCAGAAGGATTCAGTGACACCCTGACAGCCCCACTGCCGAATTGGGGCAGAGCAGTCTTATCTCACTTCATTTTGTCCACTCCTCTTCCCACTGGGCCTCTCCTGATTTTCATAGTGACAGGCTGGGGATTATGACCAGAGTGGGATTAGAACTTTGACTTTGATCTTTTTGAGGGATAAATTGGTAAACTTCCTAGAATACACTGTTTTTAAATATCCATTTTGTGGGTGATAAAGAGATGCAGTGGCTCCTTGTGAGAAAGATTAAGCACAAGACACACCTGAGGTAGAGAAGGCAGTCAGTGGAAAAGCACAATAAGGCATCGCGGCTGGAGCTGAGCCCCTACCATCTCTTCCCCACTGGGCCCAGCACCATCAGATGGGGCAAGGATAGGACACTTCCTCTTTAGAACACCTGTCCAAGTATGGACAAAACACCAAGGCCCTTTCCTTTGTTCCTCTTTGCACAGCTGAGAAAGCTTGGGATTTTCAAAAGAAATTTACTAAAACATCACCGGAAAACAAACAATGAATGAACAAAGGCGAAAACCATAAAGGCAAAAATAACCTTCGAAGTTTTGACATGGAGACCCACAAAAGCTCATCCTCTCACCATGCGTGCAAGCTTGTTTAACAACACACACTGTCTGACAGGCAAAGCCTTTTCCTTGTGATCTTTGTACCTTTTCCCCTTCTGCTTTGTCACAGTAGAGTCCTGTTACTTCCTGAGAGAAAAAGGGTACAAGATGAATGGATTGGTGCTGCAGCTGGCAAATGCAGCCCTTCTCTCCAGAGGTTACCAGATGCAAAGGGAGAAAGTGCTGGATCACTTCCACACAGCACAATGGGTGGGTACCTGAGCTTGGGAGCTAGGTGAACATAGGATAATGCCCAGGCAAAGTGAGGTACTAGGATGAGCCCCTCAGTCCTTGGCCAGTAAGATGGAAATAACTATCTCTTAACTCTTACTGGGGGTTGTGAAGATAGAAGGAAATGACACAGTTGATGGACTGAGCATAACACTGGACTCATAATAAGTGCTCAGGATGGACCACTAATGTCACCAACAGCAGCTGATTTGAGCCCGACATTTCCAGGGGAATCTTACCCTAGTTCTTTATAGGGGCAAATGACAGCAGCGAATCCACGTATATAAATAGGTCTTGCATTAGTACAAGTTCTTGAATTCTATGTCTGTAGCCTAAAAATACTGGCCACAGGTTCTGTTCTGTCAGTAGTCAATCAACCCTCCCACAAGCACATGTGAGTGTTCACGGGGAGTCCTAGGTCCTCGCTTTCATGACCACCTCAGGAAACATGAGGGAGGCAAAAGGAGAGAAGATGGGCAAAGAAGGCAAGAGAAAGAAAGAGCAAACCATTCAAGACAACAGTATTGAGGTCCAGGCTTTGGGAACGTGCTACCTAATGCTAAAAGCCTGAAGAAATAGAGAAATGGTGCAAGTGAAATTTGCTTTGGGAATCTAAAGACTCAAAACCAAGAAAACCCAGAAATGTGCAGCATCTTTTGGAAAGGACCTATATCACCTAGAACTTTACTATTACTGAAACTTTCCATTTCTTGATTCTGCTTTGTCCCTTATGCCTTGCCTATAAATAAGGAAAAGAGAGAGTTACATGCAATAGAGCAATGGTTTTTATACTTTTTTTAAAAAATAGGAGCCATTTTTTCCCAAATTATGTTTTATACCATAGATGCCAAGAGGGCAGGAACAATGCCTTGATTATTGTTGAAGTTGCAGTCTTAGAACAAAGCCTAGAAGACACTCAAAATATGTTGGTTTAATGAATAAAGGAGAATCTAAATCATAAAACTAAAAAAATTGCTAATTTAGAACTTCCAACTAAAGATTAGAAATAAAGAGGCTAACTCTCTTCTCATCTCTGGAAGTCACAAAAATGAACAGTGAACAAAAACAAAAAAAAATGAAAATGAAGTAGAAAATTCCATCTCCCCATCTTTAATTAAATTAGGAAGAAATTAAAAAATATGAAGAATTTCATCCAGATAAAGTGACATTTTATTCAGCTGAGAATATTATGGTTGCCTCCACACCTTGTACCCATTCTCTTTTCCTAACTGGAATCTGGTCTCCTGGCCATGTGGTTTTAGTGGAATTGAACTTTCCCCAGCTTGAGCAGTGGACTCTGATTAGCTTGAGACAATCTTAACCCCTTGGACTGAGATTATTTGTTCAAGACTAGGGACAGGACCCAAGTTATATCCATAATGGCCTATTAGACTCATCTCTAATACTTTGACTGGAGAAGCAGTTCCTTTCTTTTTCCTCCTGGAAGGAAATGAGAATTATATTGGCACATTTATTCAGCCAACTTCTTTAGACCACCAAAAAAGGCCTGCTTGAGAACTCCAAGGATGTGAAGCCAAGAAACAGAAAGATAACGGTTCATGGTCACATTGCTTAAGGCCTGGATAAATCTCACTTGAAGCCAGATATGCCCTTGGGATCATCAGCTGTGGGACACAGTTGACTTTGTTTAATTTAAGGCTCTTTAAATTGGGTTTTCTACAGCTTAAAAATGTATCTGAAGTGGAACTATCTAAAAGCTGATATACACCTCTCAAGAGTATTAGATTGCTTTATAAGTAAGTGGACCTTGAGGAATCTGATGAACCTATATTTGAAAATCAAAGGGTGACAGCATGGATATGTGAGAGAAGTAGAAGGAAACATACAGTTTCCATCCTGAAGAGTAGTAGGAAGTGGAGGTCAACACTAGAAATTCTTATCTATTTTCTATGAATAGGACTTCTTAATGTTGAGAAGTAGGTGGAAGTAAGAAATTCTTAATCCAGGGGCGCTTGGGGGGCTCAGTGTGTTAAAGCCTCTGCCTTCGGCTCAGGTCATGATCTCAGGGTTCTGGGATTGAGCCCCGCATTGGGCTCTCTGCTCAGCAGGGAGCCTGCTTCCCCCCCTCTCTCTGCCTGCCTCTCTGCCTACATGTGATCTCTCTCTGTCAAATAAATAAATAAAATCTTAAAAAAAAAAGAGAAATTCTTAATCCGAGTCATGTGAGCAGAGAAAAATCAATGCTAAATCATTATCAATATTAAACCTAATAACTTTTGAGCTATGAGGCATCTCTGGAAATACTGCCCAGCTACTGCTTCAGAGATCATTTCACTTCAATAAAGTGAAGCTGCCAAGTATAAGAAAAGAACTATATCCCCTGACTGGTAGATTTTGTGGAAAAAATATTTAGTGACAATAGAACTGATCGGAAGCTATTGACTGTCCCAGCCAACACTCTCTGCCTTCTCCATCTTGTTTTTGAACAAATGGTAGGTACAGATAAAACGATCCCAATAAAAATATGAATAATAAGCAGAATGGATATGAAATGGACTATGTGTATAAACATCACAAATTTTTAAGTGGAAGTAAAGGAAAATTACAAGCAAAGAGCAAAGAAGAATATACTTAAAAAGAAAGCCAATTGAAGGTAATAAAATAAACTTTTAGGAAAATATTTCTCTATACTCTCAAATTGAAAAGTGAATAGATTCTTTTGGGAGTTAGTTGGGAAATATCTTATTTTTTTAAGTAAACTCTAAGTCCAACATGGGGCTCAAATTCACAACCCCAAGATCATGAGTCTCATGCTTTACTGACTGAAACATCTTTACTGACTCCCTGTTGGGAAATACTTTAGAAAAGAGATTCAGGAGATATAAAATGAGATTTCAGAACTTAGATAGGCAATCAATGATAATAATATACTTTTACAGGGAAAAAATCATTAGTTTAAAAAATATTAGAATATATATCACTGAACTGAGTCAGTAATATGAGAAAATCACCCAGCAAAGTTAAGTAAAAAGAGATCACAAATAAAGTGAAAAATATCTAAAACAAGATAGAAAATAACTAAATTAAATATAGTTGGTGTTCCTGAAGAAGTGAAGTGTTTTTTCTTAAACAAAAAAGTAAAAGTACTCGAATGTAATGGAATGAAACATTAAATAAAAACAAGACCTGAAACTGCAGGCACACTTTGTAACAGGGAAAAACCGATACGGATTATTAACACTGAGTCATACCTTGATAAAGTTGTTGAGCTTTAAGGACAATAAGCAAATGCTGTAGACATCAAGACAAAAAGCAAGTCACTCGTAAAGGTGACCCTCAAACTTCTCTAGAGGAACATACAATGCTTTAAAATAAAGTAAAAAATGCTCTGGAATTCTGAAGGAGGAAGAATGTGACCTAAAAATTTCCTACCCAGTCAAATTATTAATTCACTATCTAAAAACTTAGACACATAATAGCCATGAAGGAGTTTTGGAAAATTTCTTGGCAATTGTATTTATTCTACTAAGAGATGAATCAGAAAACTGACGGGGAAGAAATAAGTGAGGGAGAAAAACTATATGAGACTCTTGATTCTGGGAAACAAACTGAGGGTTGCAGAAAGGAAGGTGGGTGGGGGGGATGGGGTAACCTGATGATGGGCATTAAGGGGGACAAATGGTGTGATGAGCACTGGGTGTTATATGCAACTAATGAATCAGTAAACATTATATCAGGAACTATTGTTGTACTATATGTTGGCTAATTGAATTTAAATAAAAAATAAAGAACTAAGGAACACAGGAAGATCAAAGTGACGGAACACATTGTGGACATTACATGTAAGTACAGGGATAATTATACCTATTTAATAGGATCAAATCAACTCTGACAAATTTTTAAAAATCTTAATTTTTTAGAGTAGTTTTAGGTTTACAATAAAATTAAGAGAAAGATACAGAGACTTCGCATATATCCCTTGCCCCCACATTTGCACAGCCTCCCCCATTATCAGCATGGCTAACCAAAATGGTACATTTTTACGAAAGATGAGCCTACACTGACACATCGTAATCACCCCAAAATCCATAGTTTACCTAAAGGTTTACCCTTGCTGTTGTACATTCAATGTGTTTAGACATGTATCCACCATTATAATATCATATAGAGTATTTTCACTGCCCCAGAAATCCTTTATGCTCTATTCTTTCCCACCCTCCCAGCCCCTGAGAACCACTTTTCTTTTTAGTGTCTCCACAGTTGTGCTTTTTCCAGAATGTCATATAGTTGGTGGAATCATATAGTATGTAGCATTCTCAGATTGTCTCCTTTCACTAGTAATATGCATTTAAGTTTCCTTTATGTCTTTTCATGGCTTGGTAACTGATTTCATTACAGTGCTAAATAATATTCCACTGTCTGTATGTGCCACTTTAATTATCTATTCACCTCCTGAAGGCCATCTTTGTTGCTACAAGTTGGCAATTATGAATAAAGCTACTACAAATATCTGTGTGCAGGTTTTTGCGTAGACATTAATTTTCAACCCCTTTGGGTAAATACCAAAGAGTGTGATTGCTGGATTGTAAGGAAGAGTAGTTTTATAAGAAACCATGAAACTGTTTTTGAAAGTGACTATACCATTTCACATTCTCATCAGCAAAGAATGAGAGTTCTTGTTGCTCCATGTCCTCACTAGCATTTGGTTTTGTCAAATGTCCCATATTTTGGACATTCTAATAAGTGTATAGTGATATCTCATTGTTTTAATGAACTCTGTCAATATTTAAAATGTAACGGCAAATTTGGTGATAAGTTACCAAGAAATAAGAAATAATAAGGTCAAAAACTGACAGAATTATAGTTACATAAGAGAATATAAATATTGTGATTCTTCACAGAGCAGAAATAATTATAACGTAACTTAAATATCTGGAAATAACAGAGTGAAAAGAAAGTAAGGAGAAGATTTAAGTGATCTCATGTCCTCATATATTATATCAGAGAACCAATGAAAATTATATTTAATTAGTACAACTTTATGATAAAATCCAAAGTTAAAAAATACTTAAAAGGCAAATGAATGATAATGAGGATTCTTTTGGTGACCATAGAATTTGAAATCAGGGCATAGAATTTTTTTATAGTTCCAGCTTTTAGCTTATTTCTGTATTTATTTTGGTTAGACAGACTTGAAAAACTTGTGATACATACAGATAATTAGTTGTAATTGATTTTTTTTAACTTAGCAGACAGTTTTGGAATCTCAGGGTACTCTATGATCAATCTTATCTATAAATCAAAGTAATAAATGTGTCAGGTTGAGTAACTAGAAGCAGATCACAATTGCTTGCATTTCTAAATATACAGATGTTTGGTTGAGAAGAAATCAATGAGCGGATTCCTCGGGTAATTAACATCTGTATTATTTGACCGAGAAACATATTCTGTACATACATCCAAATACATGTAGGGTATTAGACTGCTTGGGCTGCCATAACAAAATACCACAGACTGGATAGCTTAAATAACAGACATTTATTTTCTCATAGTTTTGTAGATGAGAAGTCTAAGATGCCAGTATGGTTGCTGTCTGGTGAGATTTGTCTTGGCTTATCGATGGCCACCTTCTGGCTGTGTGCTCATGTGATCTTTTCTCTTACCAGTGGGAAGATAGAGTTCCCTGGTCTCTCTCATTTTCTTATAAGTACACCAGTTCTATAGGATTAGGGCCCACCCTTGTGACCTCATCCAGCCTTAATTAGCTCCCTATCTCTAAAGACAATCACATTGTGGGTTAGGACATATGAATTTCAAGATGTGAGTTTTGAGGGAACACAATTTAGTCCAAAGTTATTAGTAATAGTTTAATATGTTCCATAATATCTTTTTTGGAAATCTCAAATACTTCAGATTTACCTCTGTCAAATTTACTCACAGTCTAAAATTTATTTTATGCTGTACATTAACTCAAAATAGAAGAATTCACACAACAGGTAATTAATTATAAATGTATACTGAATTATGTCAGAGTATTAATTAGATGTACAAATACAAAAGTCTTATTGCCAAGTTATGATAATATTTTAGTTAATGGAGTTTCCTTATCATTTAAAAGTAGTGATTTATTGTGTATTGAAATATTTGGTTTAGGATCTTGTTTTTTGACAACCAACAAACCTGTTTCATTTCTCCTGAAATTAAATCCTGAAGATAACTATCTATCTCACTTTATGTAACTGAAAATTTTATAATAGAAAACTGTACAAAATTGGTATT
The DNA here is from genome assembly GCA_028534135.1 of Potos flavus. Taxonomy (NCBI): domain Eukaryota; kingdom Metazoa; phylum Chordata; class Mammalia; order Carnivora; family Procyonidae; genus Potos; species Potos flavus. Next base: position 107,298,113 of record CM052886.1, read on the forward strand.
AGAAAAAGAAAGATGTTAGATGTAAAAAAGTTGGGTGAGAACAGGTAAAGTTGTCATTATTTCCAGATCATATAATTACATACGTGACTAAAAAAAGAACTAAGTGTACTGCTGGTGGGAATATGAAATAGTACAGCTTCTATAACAAATGGTATGGTGATTCCTTAAAAAATTAAAATATCATTACTATATTATCCTGCAACTTTGCTTCTGGACATATCCCAAAACAATTGAAAGTGGGAACTCACACAGGTATCTGCACACTCATATTCATAGCAGCATTATTCACAATAACCAAAAGGTGGAAGCAACCCAAGTGTCAATTGATGAATGAATGGATAAACAAAATGTGGTAATTCCACATGATAAAATATTACTTGGCCTTTAAAAGGAATAAATTCTGGTACATGCTACAACATGGATGAATGTTAAGGAAGTTATGCTCAGTGAAATAAACCAGACACAAAGAGGCACATACTGCATGATTCTATTTATATGAGGTTACTGTTATAGTCAAATTCCTAGAGTCAGAAAGTAGAATTGTAGTTTCCAGGGCCTGGGAGAAGAGAGTAATGGAAAGTTATTGTTTGGTAAATTGATTGGTACAGATATTCATTTTGGGAAGATGAAGAATTCTAGAGATGGATCATGATGATAGTTGCACAACTCTGTGAACGTCATTAAACTGTACACTTAAAAATGGTTCAAATGGTAAAAAAAAATATGGTTCAAATGGTAAATTTTATGTGATGTATATTTTATGACAATTAAAAAAAAGAAAAGTAAGAAACTGTTACCAACACCGCTTTCTATTCCCCAAAAATTCAGAATATTGGTTGAGTATACAATTAATATGTACAAGTCAATAGCCTTCATATACACAAAACACACAAACAATAACAACAAAATAAAACACCCTAAACCAAAAAATAACAGAAATGATAATCAAATACCCTATTTTTAAAATTTTGTTTTGTTGTGGCTTAATACGAATAACATTAAATTTACCATTTTAATCATGTTTAAGTGTGTAATTCAGTGGCATAAAGTATATTCAGAATATGTGCAAATGTCACCATTATCCTTCTACAGAACTTTTTCATCATCCCAAACAGAAACTCTAGACCTATTCAACAATAATTGCCCCACTCCACCCTTCTTCTATTCCTTGGAAGGAATATTCTATTCTACCTCTATTCTATTTTATGTCTCTATGAATTTACCTAGCCTGGGTACCTCATATAAGTGGGACCATAGGAAAATTTGTCCTTTTTGTCTGGTTTATTTCACTTAGCATTTTCAAAGTTCATCCATTTTGTAGCATGCATCAGATTTTTCTTCCTTTCAAACTGAATAATATTCTATATATGCATATTTTGTTTATCTATTCAACTACTGATAGATACTTGGGTTTTTCCACTTTTTGGATATTGTGAACAAACTGCTATGAACATAGCTGTACAATTGTCTCAGTCCCTGTTTTCAATTCTTTTAAGAGTTGAATTGTTGGCTAGGACTGCTAGTACTATGTTGAATAGCAGTGGTGATACTGGACAGCCCTGCTATGTTCCTGACCTTAGGGGGAAAGGCTCTCAGTTTTTCCCCATTGAGAAGGGTATTTGCTGTGGGTTTTTCATAGATGGCTTTGATGATATTGAGGAATGTACCCTCTATGCCTACACTGTGAAGAGTTTTGATCAAGAAAGGATGCTGTACTTTGTCAAATGCTTTTTCAGCATCTATTGAGAGTATGATATGGTTCTTGTTCTTTCTTTTATTAATGTATTGTATCAGGTTAAGTTGTGTATTTGAGACCTTTCTTATTTCTTGAGAAAGGCTTGTATTGCTATATACTTTCCTCTCAGGACCACCTTTGCTGCATCCCAAAGATTTTGAACAGTTGTGTTTTCATTTTCATTTGTTTACATGAATTTTTTAATTCTTCTTTAATTTCCTGGTTGACCCATTCATTCTTCTTTTTTTTAAATTTTTTGTTTTAATTTATTATTATTATTTTTTTTTGATTAGTAGGATGCTCTTTAGCGTCCATGTATTTGAGTTCTTTCCAACTTTCCTTTTGTGGTTGAGTTCTGGTTTCAAAGCATCGTGGTCTGAAACTATGCAGGGAATTGTCCCAATCTTTTGGTAGCAGTTGAGACCTGATTTGTGACCCAGGATGTGATCTATTCTGGAGAATGTTCCATGTGCACTAGAGAAGAATGTGTACTCTGTTGCTTTGGGATGGAATGTTCTGAATATATCTGTGATGTCCATCTGGTCCAGTGTGTCATTTAGAGCCTTTACTTCCTTGTTGATCTTTTGCTTAGGTGATCTGTCCATTTCAGTGAGGGGGTGTTAACAGTATGGAGTTCCTCAAAAAGTTGAAAATAGAGCTACCCTACAACACAGCAATTGCGCTACTAGGCACTTGTCCTAAAGATACAAATGTAGTGATCCGAAGGGGCATGTGCACCCCAATGTTTATAGCAGCAATGTCCACAATAGCCAAACTATGGAAAGAGCCTAGATGTCCATCAACAGATGAATGCATAAAGAAGATGTGGTACACACACACACACACACACACTGGAATACTATGCGCCATCAAAAACCCTCAGAATCTTGCCATTTGCAATGACGTGGATGGAACTAGAGGGTATTATGCTAAGCAAAATAAGTCAATCAGAAAAAGAGAATTATCTTATGATCTCACTGATATGAGGAATTTGAGAGGCAGGGTGGGGGGTGTCGGGGGAAGGGAGGGAAAAATGAAACAAGATGGGACCAGGGATGGAGACAACCATAAGAGACTCTTAATCTCAGGAAACAAACTGAGGGTTGCTGGAGAGGAGGGAGGTGGGAGGGATAGGGTGGCTGAGTGATGGTCATTGGAGAGGGTATGTGCTGTGGTGAGTGCTATGAATTGTGTAAGACTGATGAATCAGAGACCTGTATGCCTGAAACAATAAATACATTATATGTTAATAAAAAATAAATAAATGTAATAATAATAGACTAAAAAAAGAGTTGAATTCTTGGATGATATGGTAATTCTATTTTTAATTTTTTGAGGAGCCATCAAACTTTTTTCTGCAGCAACTGTACCATTTTACATCCCCATCAGCAATGTATAAAGGTGGCAAGTCCTCATAACTTTGCCAACTTGTAAATTTGTGGTTTTTGTTTTGATAATAACTATCCTAGTGGGAGTAAAATAGTATCACATGGTTGTTTTGATTTATATTCCTCTAATGATTAGTGATATTGAGCATCATTTCATGTGCTTATTAGCCATTTGTGCATCTTTAGAGAAATGTCTATTTAAGTCCTTGCCTAATTTCTAATAGAGTTTTTTATTTTGTTTTGTTTTTATTGGATTATAGAAGTCCATCATATGTTCTGGATAGTAATCCCTTATCAGATACATTACTTACAAATATTTTCTTCCATTCCTTTTATTGTCATTTTTTGATAATAAATATCCTTTGATGTGCACATTTTGATTTGATAAAATGTGCAATTTATCTATTTTTTTCTTTGTTGCTTGTTGTTTTGGTGTCACATCCAAGATATCATTGTCAAATCCAGTATCATAAAGATTTCCCCTATGTTTTAGTCTATAATTTTTATAGTTTTAACTTTAGTATAATTGTGGTCTTTGATCCATTATGACTTAATTTTTATATATGGCACAAGGTAAGAATCAATATCATTCTTTTGCATGTGAACATTCAGTTTTTCCACACTCTCTGTTGAAAAAAACCATCCTTTCCCTCCATTAATGGTCTTGGCATGCTTGCTGAAAATCAATTGATCATATGTTATTTCTGGGCTCTCTATTCTAACCCATTGGTATATATGTATATTTTTGTGCCAGTGCAATACTGTTTTGATTATGGTCACTTTATTTTGAAATCAGGGACTATGAGTTTTCCAACTTTGTTCTTCTTTTTCAAGATTGCTTTGGCTATTCAGGGGCCACTGAAATTTTCCATATGAATTTTAAAAGGGAAGAAATTCTATTTCTGCAAAAACGTCATTGGGATTTGATAAGGATTGCATTGACTCCATAGAGTGCTTGAGTGCACTATTTATCTAAACAATATTAAGTCTATAATCCACGAACACAAGATGTCTTTCCATTTATATATCTTCTTTAATTTTTTCCAGCAAAAAACTTGTAGCTTTAGGTGTACAAGTCTTTCATCTTCCTGGTTACATTTATTCCTAAGTATTAAAATTGATGCTACTATAAATAGATTTTTTTCATTTTCTTTTTGGGTTTTTAATTTTTAGTGTATAGAAATGAAATTTATTTTTTTGTGTTGGTTTTATATTCTGCAATTTCACCGAATTTGTTTATTAGCTCTAACAGTTTTTGTGTGTGTGTGTGTTTTGGGTTGTTTACATGTAAGATCATGTCATTTGCAAACTGAGATGATTTTACTTCTTCCTTTCCAGTTTGAATTCTTTGCATTTCCTTTTCTTGACTAATTGTTCTGGCTAGAACTTCATGTTGAGTAGAAATAATCAAACCAGGCATTCCTTCCTTGTTCCTGATCTTAGTGGAAAGCTTTCAGTCTTTCGTCATTGAGTATGATGTTAGCCGTGGGTTTTTCCTAAGTGGATTTTTATTATGTTCAGAAAATTTCCTTCTATTCCTAGTTTATTGAGTTGTTTTATCATGCAAAGGAGTTGAATTTTGTCACTTTTTTTGCATCAATTGACATGATCATGTGCTTTTCTCTTTTTCTCCTACTCCCCCTTCTCCCCCTCCCCCCTCCTCCTCC
>CM052886.1:107303402-107408481 GCA_028534135.1 Potos flavus
GTCCTCCTCCCCCTCTTCCTCCTCCCCCTCCTCCCCTCCTCCCCCTCCTCCCCTCCTCCTCCTCCCTTTCTCCCCCTCCTCCCCCTCCTTTTCTTTCTCTTTCTCCTCTTATATTAGTCTGTGGTTTTCATGTAGAATCTTTAACTGGCTTTGGTATTAAGATAATTCTGGCCTCATAGAATGAGTAAAGAAGTGCTCCATGCTCTCCAATCCTTTGGGACAGTTTGAGAAAGAATTGATATTAACCTCTCTTTAAATGTTTGGTAGAAGTCACCAGTGATGCCATCAGATCAGGTCTTTTCTTTCTTGGGAAATTTTTGATTAATGGTTAAATCTTCTTAATAATCATAAAGAAGACTCTATTTTTAAAGGACCAAATATGTATAAATTCCCTCAAATAAACTTTATAAGAACTGCATGAGAGCTATATAAAAATAATTGTAAAACCTACTGGTGTCTATCTCTGAGATTTGAAAAATATTGTCATACTATGTTCTTGAATAAGAAGACTTAGTGTTATTTTTAAAAACTGACAATATTTCTAAATTAATCTATAAATGTAATGCAATCCCAATAAAATAGAAAAACATATTTGAGTGGAAATGCAGAGAAATCATGATAGGGGGTTTTAAAATTCATATGGAAAATTAAATATGCTATTCCCAGAGAAATTCTGACCAAAAAAGGAGTAATGAGATGAGATTATCCTATAAGCTTGAAAAAAAACTTATCTATAAGTTATAAAAAATCAAGTCTATAAGCTATGGTAACACAAACATAATTAAAACAATGAGGTACTTATATACCAATAGGCTGATGAATTAATGCCCAGGATGATATAACATCAAGGAAAATGTTCATGTAACCTCTGGAACAATGTAATACTCAGCAAATATATATTGTTTTTAAAACGGTATAGCCAACTAGAAAATAATATGAACTTGGATTTAAACCAGGTATCAGGACAAATTCCAGATGGATCAAATATTCGAAATGGAAAATGAGAAACTTTTAAAAATAGAAGAAACCATAGGAGAAGTTATTTTATTACTTTTAGAAGTTCTTTCTAACATAAATAAAATCCTGAAGCCAGAAAAATAAGATTGATAAATTCAAGCACCTAAAAATAAACAATTTCTGCATGGCAAAAATCCATCAGAATAAAAGCTAAATGGTAAACAATAAAATGAGAAAACACGTTTGCAACTCTTAACATAAGCAAAAGATCAATTCCCCTGATTTTTATACATATAAACCAAATTAATAAGAAAAAAGATCAATAACGCAATAGAAAAATAAGCCAAATATATAAGCAAACAATGGAAAATGAACTACGAAACTACAAATTATTTTTAATATATTGAAGATGCTCAATCTCATTTATTATTAGAAAAATGCAACTTAAAATTACACTGAGATGCCATTTTTCACCTATCAGATTGGCAAATGTCTAAAAGCTTGATAAATTTCCCTGTCAATGTGGGTCTAGGAAACATGTCTGCTAACACATTGCAAGTGGGAGTGTAGACTGTTACTTCTCAATGGTGAGTACTTGGCGACATCTATCAAAAGTATAAATGCACTCACCCTTTGACCTAGCAATTCCATTTCTGGGACTTTACCTTACAGAAATACTTATACCTGTGCTACCTAATGTTTGTACAAGACTATTACTCATTGCACCATTGTTCTTGTAGCAAACACTTGGAGACAACCTGAATATACAATGTAAGAGTGGTTAAATAAATGAGTCATCCAGTGGAATGCTATGTAGCTGAAATAAACAATGAGAAAGACTTGCATGTACAGATAGGGAACATGCTCCAAATATATTGTAAAGTTTTTTTAAAAAGAGCATGGCTTAAAAGTATAAGTATTATTTGCTTTTTTTTTTTAATGGGAAGATAATATGCATGAAATATCTCTGAAGAGATAGGCAAGAACCTGATACATTGATTTCCTTCACAGAAGCGAACTTGGATGATTGCAACAAGGAGAGTTTTTTCACTGAATTCACTTTTGTATCAATTTTATTGTCATAATTTTTATTTGTTTTTTAAAATAGTTTTTATTTCCTATTTCAAAGTTAGTAAATAGAATATATGAAACAAAACAAAATAATATTCCTTCATTAAGTTGGCAAATTTTGGGAAACTGTGGCTATCTCTAAGCTTGGATTTGCCCATCATGCTGTGACAATGTTCTTATGTTTCTTTTGTATCATTGATTTAGCTGTCGTGTCATGTTATTATAAATGTATGTGATTTATTGGATGCACAAAAAAGTCTAACTAATACGTGAAACATTATAATACATGAAAACTAGTATATGAAAGCTAATACATGAAAAATTCTCTACCTTTGGTTTTTTTTTTTTACAAAATATGATTCCTTTCATTAATTACATGAGAGTATTTTGTGAAAATTAAAATTTTATTTTCTGAATCCTCATTATTTTGAAGACTAATTGAAAATTTGCCAATTCTGGTCTTATCCAATTGAATCATAAAGATTTTACATAATTTCATTATCCAAAGGAGTCAAGAATATTGAACTTTTTTCTATCACTTGCATTATCAGAATGTTTGCAAATGACACATTGGGACCCTCTAGGGAGTTATGGAATTTCTTGGGTCATAGGTAGCTTTTTAAGAACATGAAATGCAATAAAATATAATAGGAAATATCAGAGTGAATCACATGTAATAAAAATATATGTTCTGGGTTGTGACTAAAATTGTATTTATTACATACCAGGTACTAAGGGTTCTGGTGCTAGAGACACAGTGACAAACAAGACTGTTCCAGCCTTTATAAACTTTACAGTCCATCGGAAAAAGTCAGGCAAGAAAAAAGCAAACAAACAAGCCAGTAAAGATTATAAACAGTGCCAAGAAGGAATTAACAATATGCTGGAAGGAAGAATACCAGGGATGGTAATGTCTTAAATAGAGTTATCCATGGAAGGTGTCTGAGGAAGTTGATGTTCAAGTTGCTGCTGAAGGATGAAAAGAAGCCAGTCCAGATGGTCCAGAGAAGAGCTCCAGGCACAGGGAACAGCAAGCATGGACCCCTAGCAGAGAAAGAATGAAGTGTGTCTTGGGGATGGAAGCATGAGATAAGACTATGCAGAGAAATAGGAGTCAGACCATGCCAGGTCTCCCAGGCCAGGAGAAAGCAAATACAGATTTTGTTCCAAGTACAATGTGAGGTCACTAAAGCACTTTTATCAGGGCAGTTACATGTTAGTGCTTGAGTTTTAAAACATCCTGGTTTCTCAGTATAGGATGAATTAAAAATAGAGCAAGTGTGGCTTTGTCTAAGGTGAGGAGTGAATGAATTTGCCCTTGATTTGGAGGTATAACTGATATGTCATCAATGCAGAGTTACACAGAAAGGAAATGTCAATGAAAATGACCAGCCTCAATGGCTTTAATAGCTGGGCATTTGGCAATACCATTAGTCGCATTCTTATGGCTATCTGCTCATCTAACAGACTTAATTCAATGTCGATGGCATGTCATCTGATTAGCTTTGGCCTCATGGATTATGCTTTCCTTCATATATAATATGGAAACTTAACTTTGAATGACATTCTAAATGTATGTTCACAGTTGGATCTAAATTTCGTGTATATGTACATTTTTTATAACTTTGAGCTATTCAGTTTATGCTGAACAAAAACTTATAAAACTTAGAGGCTCGTATGTATACTCTATGGAGTTTTCTTTTGACCTGATGATGTTTCATATTGTCAGAACTCATAAAGCTACTTTCCAAAATTTCATAAAAAGGACTTAGGTAATTTGATCATCTTTCAAGGTGAATCCTTGTGAAAAATAAGTTGTAACACTTCCTTATTTTTCATCCCATTGCTTTTATGTTCTGCTGCTGGAGGGTAGACACAATTGAAACATCAGTAGTGCTGTGTAATATGACTTGTTATTGATCTTGCATCTGGTCAATCTTTCACATTCATTTTCAATTAAAAAATATTTTCGATTTTTAACTAATAATCTATTTCTAATTTTAAGGAAAAAATCAAAAATAATTAAAAAATAGAAAATGATGAGAAATTACTACTTATATTGAAATGGAAATATCCCAATCTCCAAATTTATAATAATTCCGTCCTGTATATCATGGACAAAAATATTCCAAGTTATGCTTAAAAGACCCTATCGCAAGATATTGGAAATATGAGCTTTGGTGGGTTCAGTTATTAATTAGGAAATGATTATGCATTGGTGTATGACTGCTCTAGCAGGTGTTTTGGGCTTTCCCTGGCCTTTAATTGAGGGGATGCTCTTGGGCCATACAGGTGAGCTGCCTGTGTGACCTTATGGGCTCTGGGCATCTGTAGGCCTCTGCCTAAATCAAAATCAATGCAGGATTATACTGCACTGATTTATTAATAACAAGTTAAAATTTAAATATAGGTATTGAGAGAAAGCAATTTTTAAGTCTTTTAAGAGAAAAGACACAGTTGTAGCCCAAACCATTGCATATTAAGTGGATGAAGCATTTGAAGACACATGCTGTCTTCTATGGCTTTGAAACAGTTAAAAAATGTATTTTTCAAAATTAAATTGGAAGAGAATGTTTGTAGAACCATCGAAGCATATCTCTGCAGCCCAAATGTTCCAGGGGTATGGTTCAAAAACCACACAGACAGACAAGACTGATAACTTAAGAGGACACAGAGAAGTTAGACACTGCTCTGCAGGTTCTGCTCTGATGATCTCTTCTCAGCCATCCCATAACTTCTCTGGAGTGCTCAAGGCCATGGCTTTAGAAAAAAAGATAAATATTTTTTGCAATTTCTGTACAGTATCAGAAGGGCAACCAAAAATATGGGGAAGAAAAAAAGCCCAGACTTTGCTCTTATCTAGCTCTAAGGCTCTTGGGCTAATAAACTCACTCAAGTTTGGTTTCCTCATCTGCTAACATCTGGCTCATAGGGCAGCTCTGAGCAACTAGTGAGGAAGTATGTATAATTGATCCAGCACATTGCCTAATATATATTAAGAATTAATTAATCAACAAGGGCATACTAGGTATCTGCTACATACAAATTCCAATTATAAGAGCTGTGAGCAAAAAAAAAACAAAAAAAAAAGTAGACCACGGAACCCTGCCCTTCAGGAATTTATATCAACAATGGGTGGAAAAAGGCAAATGAAAGGCTGACAGTCCTTGTGCCAGGCTGTGCTAGGTTCACAGTGATGGACTCTGTCTATAAAACAAAGTGATTGAAACTTACATTTAAATAAGACACAGTGAATCTGCTATTTCATTTCTGAGCTGTTAGTTTCTTTGTGCAGTGCTGAGTTGTTGCTGTTTCCAATAATTAATTAGGGGTCAGAGTGCTGGACTTAAGGTGTACCATCTACAAACTGGGGGGAAATATCTGATTTCTTTGTATGTAAAACCACTCTGGACAATGGGGATATGAAACTCTCATCAAACAGCTGCTGAGATTTTGAAAGAAGAGACCTGGTTCAGTGACAAAGCAGGAGAAAGGGATGGTATTCTCACTCAGGAGATGCACGCATACATACAAGATGCTCAGCAAAAGACGGACATGTCTGGAACTAAAGAACAAATGGATCTAACTAGACCCTAGAATTCTCTAGTTTTATAATGTTTCTGATTCAGTTAAATCATAAGTGTATTATGCTTAAATGCTTTTCACCCCTGGTTTTCAGACATAAGCTTTTTCCAATGATATTTAACCAAATGATACTAAAAATTATTTTCCTGAATCCAAACTTAATTTTTAAGAACTATAAACAACTTTTAGTATCTTCTCCTACTCTGTCTCTATCTATCATCTATCTATCTATCATCTATCATCATCGTCTATCATCTATTATTATCTATCATCTATCTATATCTATCATCTATCTGTATCTATCTATAAGTGTATACTTATAAGTATATAAAGCATTTTGCTCTTGGAAAAATAAGTGGTTTTAATTTTACCCATGAAGTTTGAGCTTTCTGTTCAAATTTTCAGCACAGCCATCAGCACCTTGCTCCCTTCCTAGGAGACTTAACATTTGTGGAAGAAGATAAAATGCTTTCACACATATGTGAAATAGATAAAATAGACATCATTTTGTGAATGTTTCCAGTCAAGAAACAGAAGTTAAATGCTGATGGTCACATGGCCAATAAATGTTCAAGCCTGGTTTAGTACTCAGGGCGATGGATTCCATGTCCTGTACCATCCATGAGAGGGATACATAACCTGAAGCCAACTTGTTGACATTTGACCTACTGTATGTGTGTGTACATAACCCAAGCTCCAGGAAGAAAAAAAATCCCCAAGGAAATCATGCCAATGGGTGGGGACAAAGAACAAAGGAACAAAAGAGATTCTGCAAGTAGAACTCACTGACTGCCTTGATTAATTGCCACCCACACAACTAGGTGTTGCTGCTGTTTACTTAGAATTCTGCCAGCAATGAGGGTTCTGGATTCCTGAGGATTGCTCCATTCCTAGGCCTAAGAAAGTCATTATCAATTATATCTGATGCATGACCACCACCCCAGCCTTCAATTCTCACCCTGTTGGAGCCAGGCAGCCAGCTGTGCACACACACACCATTAAAGCTGCCCTTGCATGCTCTTCCCTATGAGTGAGCCCTCAGTCCCCCTCAGGAACTTCACCCCTCCGCTTCACCGTATGTAGTTTCTGCTTGTGCCTTCATTTTGTGTTTCTCAAAGCTTAGGGGAACTCTATGGGATTTGCCTTGCAGGTAGAGGCAGTGATTAAAAGGACTGGAAAATAAAGAACAAAAAAGAGAGGAGTAGAATTCGCCTCTGAAATGCGGAAAAGCTTCTCTTTCCAATCTCTCTGCTGCTGTGGTTTTCATCAGAATTTCAGAGTTCAGGAAGGAATTGAACAGAAGTCTGAGGGAAGCTGTCGAAGAGTCTGAGGCCCTAGGCAGGCACTGGGAAGGGAGAGCTGGGTTCAGAGCTGGGAAATTACCTCTACCTTGCAAAAACAGCCAGAAGCCTTCATCCTCTCCTTTTGAGCCTCACCCAGGCAAAACAGTAGAGTTGCCTCGCCCAGGCAAAACAGTTCCAGAGTTGCCTCTTCTGCTGCCCCCAGGTCCTGCCTCAATCACACAACAGTGGCATGTTCATGGGGTGTAAGCTGGATGACAGGGATGCCCGTCAACAGCACTCCTATCACTACCATTTAAACAGTAATTCTCTCCTACTGGCCTATACTTTCATGCCTAGACTTCCATCTCTATTCTTCATTAAGTTATTAAGTTTCCTTGTTTCTATGGCCTCTCTCTCTCTGTAAATAGTTTCTAAAAATTGTGGTAAAAACCACATAACATAAAATTTACTATTTTAACCATTTTTAAGTGTACAGTTTAATGATGTTCAGTATATTCACATCTGTGTGCAAAAGATCTATGGCCCCTCTTTTAAAACACAATGTCCCTGAAATGGATAGCATATTATGGGCGCCTGAGCTTTCTGAAGCCATGAAATCATGTCCCTTCAGTAACAGGACAGACACAGTGCTCACAACTAGGGAACATGGGAAAGTTGGGACTAAGAGGGGCGCAGGTACAAGGGAAGGAGACAGGGGGACAGAATTGTCACAGCCCAAGCCCCTGTGAGCTGTCCCTACCCTAATGCGACATCACCCCTCTCAACCAAAAACAAGGGGAGATGCTTAAAGAGAAATAAAATGATTTCCAGAAGCCCCATTTCTTTAATTGATTATAGATGGCTAATATTTAAAATACATGGGTGAAAACTATTATATAAAGAATTTTGTTAAACAAAGTCAAAATAAAAAATGTTTTTTAAAATTCATAACCTTTCATTTTTAACCTAAATGTTTACCAGAACAAAATTATTTTAAAATTCACTGGTAGTTCCTAAGAACAGAATTCTCCAATTTACGTAGTCCAAGATATAGAGCAATCAGTGCAAAGTCTAGGAGAAAATAAAAGTTTGTCTTTCACATACCAAAAACAGTTCTTCCATTGTACATTCCAGGCACTGAGGCCAGAAACAAATGATAAAACCAACCTCTTCAGTGGAGGAAGGGGGAAAGAAGTGTTTCTTGCTTTTTTTTTTTTTTTCAGTTGTGGTAAAAATGCACATAAAATTTACCATCTTATGTTTAAGTGTACAGTTCGGTGGCATTTAGTATATTTACATTGTTAGGCAACCACCACTACCATCTATCTACAGAGCCCTTTTCATCTTACAAAACTGAAATACTATTCCTTTAAACAATGACTCTCCCAACCCCCTAGCAACCACCATTCTGCTTTCTGTTTCTATGAATTTGACTACTCTAGAAACCTCATGTAAGTGAAATAATACAATACTGGTTCTTTTGTGACTGGCTCATTTCATTTAATATAATGTCTTCGAGATTAATCTATACTGTTGCACATGTCAGGATTCCCTCCTTTTTAAATTGAAGCAATATTCTATTCTATTGTATGGATACACCAGATTTTATTCATTCATGCATCCATTAATGGTGATACCTGAGTTGCTTCCACTCTGGCTACTGTGAATAATGCTGCTATGAACATGGGTATACATATATCTTGCTTTCTAAATTCCATTGTCATTGGACAAATCATGATGCATTTCACTGTTGTCTCATCAAGGACCTCAGAGTCATGGTTATACTTTGAGTCTATTAATACCTTACAATAATTTTAGGCCTCATAGTATGCAATCTTCAGTCAAAATGGTTTTGATTATTCCTTCTACCTCTTTGGAAGTTAGGATGGGTCATTAAGGTTTCTTGAGAGTTGTAACTTCGATCCTGCCCCTTTAAGGTTCGAATCAAAATTCCAACTCATGTCAGGGATGAAAATCTTGGTTGAAAATCAGTTAAAGTGGCATGTAAAAAGGAAAAAAAAAAAGGACTGAATCTGGTGTAAGACAATGATACTTTCTTGAGTTGGTTAACCTGAGTATGGGTCTGAAAACCTAAATAATCAAAGAGCTGGGCAAACAAATGTAGGAAGGAAGGCTTATATTGGGAAGTCATCAACAGCATAGGAACATTAAATGTACAGGAACTTACAACCTACCGAAGAAAAATTAACAAGATATTTATGTAATTTTTAAAAAACACACTTTGTTTTTTAAAAACATATTGAAGTATCAAAGTATAAGTAAATCATAACGATATTGAGTTGGCATAGTTTTTCCTTACAGTGATAAATAAAAGCTTTATTGACCCAAAATTTACCTGATAATAGGAAAGCAGGTAATCACTGAATCCTGGGTAGAGCATGGCTGGATTTGGATGGCAGGGATACGGGATTTAAATTCTGCTCTGCTACCTGGGTAAGCTAGTTACTCTCCCTGATTCTGTTTCCTTTACTGTATAATTTTTTAAAAAATACCTCACAACAATAATCAGAATTAAATGGCACATGTGTTAAAGTGTCTGGCACAGGCCAGGCATTGAATGCTAGCTCATGCTCATTTCCCTTCCCTTCCAACTCCCTGATCGATAGATTTCATAGGTCAGAAAATGGTGTTTTTTCAAAAACAATGATGGTGTTGTCATCATTGGAAAAGAGTAACTTTAGCTGAGTCAAACTAGTTCAGTTGCTAAGTTAGGAATAAAGATCTCTTTTCGAGAAGAAAGAGATCTGGCCCCAATGGAGAGCTGAATATTTTGTTCCTTAGTTCTCTTCTAGTCTCTGCTCATCATATTTGCTAAGATGTTGGAGGATCCAAATCAATAGGATGTCAGATTACTTTTGTGTGGAAATGTTATGTCTCAGAAGATGTGACTTTTGTTTTACATCGAAAGCCTCATTCTCCATGGGCAAGTCAACATGTCAAGGCCAATTGCACAAAGGGAATGACGTATGATAATTTGTTTTTTTCTCTAGGTTCTTAGCATTTTTCTTTACCAAAAAATTTATGTCTGTGGGGTGTTTTTTTGGTCCCAGTTGCAGTTAAATGTACCTCTTATATATTCCTTTGTTCTTTTAGTGACATAACTGCCCTCCAATTATTGCTGCAATCAACACTTTGCTTTCTTCTCCTTGTAGCTCTTTGTATAGTGTATACAGTGAGGGAAATGATGCAAGATGTTTAGAAATACTCTGGTCAATTTGCTCCTCTCCCTTTCTTCGTATGATTACCTGGAGACATGTTGTGTTTACCAGCAGTAAGTCATGAAACATGCGCCTCCCTTGGAAGAGTACTGGAGGAGAATGTCATGTGTGGGAATCAGCACAGAAAGCCAGGGACAGGAAACCCAGAACCTAGACCCTAAACTCATCTCTACACCCAACCACTTGCTAAATGACCAACAACATCTGTGAGTACTCTGTTCTCTGAGCATTGTAGTACTATTTTTTCAGTGTCATTTACTCAATATTGAGTATGAATAAGCAACAGAGACAGGGGGTGCCATGTATTGACCAGGAAAGATGCCCTTCCTTCTCTAAAATCTTTCTGGAAGAAAAATATTAAATAACCAATTCCAGGTGTGTTCAGGGTCCCGACTGGATAAAGCCAAGATCCCACTGGAATATAGTTTAAGCCTCAATGTCTCAAAGAAGGCTTAAGTTCATTGGTCTCACAAAGGATCAGGAGAAAATGGAGTTGGCCTATTCCTCTGAACAGATCTCATCAAATAGTGAATGCCATCAGAGACAAGTCATTGGAACCCCCAGCCCTGCCTTGACTGAGAACTCCAGTTAGCACATATCCTAAACAGTTGCAGTCATGGGTCCTGGTTTGGGACAGCACAGTATTCTTCAATGACACTTATTTCCAACACTCCTTTCAGGAGCAGCCAGTGTACTTCCACTGCATGGTCCCCAAACTGGTAAGACCAAAAGTTTTCTGTGAGCAGGGTGGTGAAGTGCAATTCAAACCTCCCTGGTCCATTGAACACCCATGCTTCCTCCTCAATAAGTGGGTTTATAGAAGAAAGTAGTTATCAGGAGCGCCATTAGCATATTTTTTCAGAACAATTGCCTGCAACCAACACTTTTATCTGCTTGGCTTTCTTGTCCCAGAATGCCATCCTTGGCAGGAAGTCAGCTCTTTATTGACTTTACTAGTAGGATAAACAAACCTCCTTTGACATACAGAATGGCAGAAACTGCGACTTCCTTCCCACCTCCCATGGAGGCAAAGCAGTTCAAGTTGGAGGAAACAGAGGGTTGGGCTTAACACGGATTCAGAGCAAAAGTCATAGTTAAATATTTGGCAAAATGCTCCCCATGTAGGCAAGAAGGAGTGAAAGGCATCAGAATCACCCAGGAAGCCTCAAATATGAAAAGGAATGGAAGAGAGTCCAGGAAGAAAGGGATAGACCTGCTTCCCTAGAGATATTTGTTTTGCAAACAATGAATGAGCCTTTTTAGCTTTAGATTTGCACTCTGAATCTGCTCCATCTTATTTAGTGCAAAAATTGTAAGTGAACTTGAAAGACAAAGAAGTATTTTCGTAACTGTGGAAATAGTATAGTAAAAAGCAAAACTTAGGAATGTAATCATAAAAGCAACTTTTATTTTTGTTCTTCTGTTACCCACTTACACTTACTCAATGAAGTTTAAAAGTAGTCTTCTCCTGCTCCTGGGTGAAAAATCAAGCCATCTCCATGACTTTCTGCTGACTATTTTGTAACAGAAAATTCTACCCCTACTGTAATATGTGAGCAAATGTAATTAGGCAATTACAGTGTTCAAATGATTAATAGAACTCTAAATGATACTGTATTAAATCTTCAATTCCCTGTACCAAGCTAGGGTGGCCCAGAGGCTGCCTTATAGTGGTGGCATCAGAGAGGGGGAAGATGGGCTTGGTTCTTCTCTATTTCTCCACTTGGTTTATTGGGTTTCCAACCTGGGCATGGTCAAGAGGTGGTGAGGGAGGGAACAGATGGTAAGAAAGTTTTTACTTGAATAATGTCACACAATGGCTTCAGGGTCACTGAATTGGTATATGTTCATATCTGGTTCACCTATAGGCATTTTTATGGGTTCATAGGGGTTAAGGGCACTGAAAAATTTTCTTATACTTATACCTAAAATAAAATGTAGACAGTTTATTTTCTTCTGAATAAAATAATTCCAGAAAAATATTCAATAATTAGGATATTTTTACTTGGTGGCAAAACTGATGCCATGCATGTCAATAAAGAACAAAGAATATGTTATTCCACATTATAATGGAGACGAATCAGGACAGAGTTAATTTTATCCTCCCTATAATATGTAGCCAGTCCAGCTTTTGTACATGTGGTTGGCCAATGTCTGTCCCTCCCCTTCCTGATCCTGGACATGCAATCCTTTGAGGTCCTGTTCCATGGAAAGAATATGCTGCTGGTCCTGCCTGAGGAATAGGGAGAATCTTTAGTCCTTCTAAAGGAAGGAGAGGTGCTCTTGGCATTGCATCTTGGAACTCAGATCTCATTTTGCTGTAGAAATATTAGTCTTCCAATTTGAGAAATGGGAAAATATTATTACCCCACAGGATTTGGGGGATTTATGGTATTAATGAGTGAAAGTACCCTTCATATAGCCAAATTGCAATAAATATGAGTTCCTTCCCTATTTCTTTAAAAGAGTTTACTGTGAATGAGTGGGGAAAAGGAAGATTGAAAGTGTTCACTATGTGGCAAACATAAATAGTACTATCAATGCTCAAAATCAATTGCTTTGTACATTAATCAGAATTTTAGGGATTATCTGTAACTTTATAATCATTTTGGCAGGTATTTTTGAGAAAAAACGTGTTAAAGATTTTGAACAAGTGTCTGCATGAAATTTTGGACTAAAAACTGGCAAGTATTATATATAGATGTATACATATACATGTGGAAATGTTATCATCAAGCATGTATTGTGAAATATTCTCTATTAGAGATTTAATGCATTTGAACCTGTTTTGCTAGAAAATTATAATTTTTCAATTCTGTTACCAAAATTCCCAAGCTTTTCTGCTCAAGGCTCAAGGAAATAAATTATATTAATTAGAAAATAGATTGTACCATGCAACTATCTTTTGGGTCTTCAGATAAACAAATACCTAAAGAATATTTGGGAGGATTAAATGTCTCCAAAGCAGGCTAAACAAATATGAGACACTCTGCTTCCAGGATTAATCTGGGCTGGGAAATAGAAAGACTGTGGCTTTCCCAGCTGAAAGTAGGTGTCTATTGTTCTCTCTCCTGGTAAATTGCCACAGGACTGTCAGGTTGGCTCATCCCTATGTTGCTACGTCACAGAATTTAGATGATACAGAGGCATGTCACCACTTGGCCAAACCCTAAGATACAAGGCCCAGGTATGTCACTGCCAAACAGGACCATTTTGGTTCATGCAGGAGGGGCATACCAGCAGGAGAAAGCTTCTGAAGAAGCAAGTGCCTGAAGACAAGCACACTTGGCTTTCCCAGTGGTCTAGCCTGTACACTCTGGGAATATTCTTTGCATTAATCCTAATTATAGAGATCAAATGATTGAAGACCTAGGATTTGTTGAGTAATTTCCTGATGCCTGCCAGTGTACTGTTTACTGCACTTCTTTCCCACTCTCCTCATTAATTAAGTCACTCATCTGTCAACATCAGATCAATTATCTACAGTAGTGTTCAACGTGCCATGAAGATCCCCCACCTGTGTCTTGAACCTTCATTTTCCTTCTTTCTGCTGTCCAAACTCGTCCTAACTTTCTAATATGGCTCAAGTTCTACATTTTCTCTCAGTGAGTCTCTCAAGATTCACCTGGAAGGCTTTTGCCAACTATCTATCCCCACCAGAATCTTATAACCAGTGGAATGTTGGCTCTTAATAGATATTTGCTTTAATTATTTGAAAATGGAATTCATTTATTCCACACTTGATTTGGAAGACTGTGTCATGTGGTACTCATGTTGCATCTTTCTCCTACCTTGAAAAACCCTATGGAATTGGAAGTATTTTGATAATTTTCCAATATATTTTCTTGTAGCTAGATTAGAATGGTATCTGCACAGAGTTGAAGGAATGTTGAAAGACTGAAAGAACATAAGCTAAAAAGTAGAGTACTGGCATGCTCTGTTTTTCAGTTTCCCCATCTGTTCAGTGGGAAACATGATGCCTGAAGTAGGCCCCTGGTACAAAGATAAATCCCACTAAATCTTTGATAGAGGCAAATCTTCATGAACAGTTCTGGGTGGGTTGTCAGTATCTTTCAGACATCACTCAAGTCATTTAATTTTCTTTCCAAATTTTCAACCTTTTCTCTTGGCAGAGTTTGTACTTGTTTGTAACAATTTTAATCACGTTGTTATAAATGATAGTTGCTTTCATGAGCAAATCATTACAATATTTTTTAAAATTTTTGCCTTCCATGGCTAAACACACACACACACACACACACACACGCACTGTCGTATGAAATACACCACAAGTCATTTTTTTTATTACACTATGCTTTCATACAGAGATCTCTTTTTCATCTTTGAGCTTCTTTACCCTTTTCCCCACCCACCCCATCTTTCACAGGGAAGAAGACGAAAGAAACCATCAGTGTGCCCTCCTTCTGGCACCATCACCTCAAGACTTTCTTCCCAAACAAAGCCCACTTTAAGCCACTCCCCATGGCCTCTGGCATGCCCCCTGACCAGCAGCTTTGAGGAAGGTCAGGATCCTTGCATGTCTATGTTGCTTGCTGTCAGGCACCAAAATAGTAACTCCCCTTCTTCCCTTCTCCAAACACACATACTTTTCCCCCTTGCTTGCTTGCCTTGTACAAAAGAAAGAAAACATCCTCAAGTCCTGGACTTCTGCCAGTTTTCAAAAATAATTGAACTTCCCTTACTTTCAAAGAGATTAGGTCTCTGAGACTTCTAAGTTCAAATGTTCAACTCTGTGGGTGCTGCTTAAGCTTTCACTGACCTTTCCTCAGGACCCTCTGATGACATAACAGGCGACCCTGTGAGCTGAGGAACAAGTGTCTTGTTATCTGTTTCCTGTTATCTCAGCCGCTGAGACCGATGGGGACCATGGCTCTAGGGCTTGGGGGAGAGATTGCTGCTGAGGACAGAAGTATGTCCATGGTACCCAGCATCTATAGAATAAAAGGCTCAGTTCATTTCTGTGGACAAACTCTTTGTTCTGTTCTGTCAAGTGTATTTTTAGTTCTGATAGACAATATTAGCTTCCTGTTTCAGTTTCCTGTCCTCCACTTTTCTCATCCTGAAGCCTCACGCCTGTTGACAAACACCACCGAACAGCATGCACCATGATGGCTGCTATAGGAGCAGTTCTTTCTCATCCATAGTTGGTGATTGGGAAAGCAGTGGGGGTAGTGAGAAGAACAGTCTTTGCAGCTACACTTACCTGGACCAGTCCAAATTCAGCATATATCTCAGTTTGACTTTGAGCAGGAAACTGGTCTCTCTGAACCTCAATTTCTCTACCTTTAAATTTGAAGGACACCTTACAGGTTTTTGTTTTTGTTTTTTGTTTTTTTCCCAAAGTAAAGATCATGTATACAAAATTCCTTGTTCTGTGCTTGCTACAAAATAAGTCATCACACATTATTAGTGTTATTATTGTTAAAAGTATGCTTTCCATGCTCTTTGAAACTTTGAGCTAGATTACAAAAGGAACTTAGGTCAACTGCAAAATAACAGACAAGAATTAATCTTTTTCTTCCAAAACTTATACTTCAATTTTTTAAATTAAAAACTTGAGAGACTTAAAAATGAATATTGTGGCAAAAATTTAAAAAATAGTGGATATTCTGAAGGAAAATGAATCTTGACTTCTCTTGTTACTTGGAAACATCCCATATTTCCACCTACATTATGCTTATTCTTGAATCTCTCCTGAAAAATACTCCGTTACTTTGGTAAGTTCAGAAGCTTCTCTCTTGAGTACTCATGAGGAGTCCTGTAATGCTCTTCTAAGCTTTTTATCAGGATCTGTATTAGGCTGCTTAGGCTGATGTAATAAAATATCATAGACTGTGTGGCTTTAATAATAGATATTTCTTTTCTTTTTTTTTTTTTTTGAGATTTAATTTATTTATTTGACAGAAAGAGACAGCTAGAGAGGGAACACAAGCAGGGGAAGTGGGAGAGGGAGAAGCAGGCTTCCCACCAAGCAGGGAGCCAGATGTGGGGCTTGATCCCAGGACCCTGGGATCATGACCTGAGCTAAAGGCAGAGGCTTAATGACTGAGCCACCCAGGTGCCCCTAGATATTTATTTTCTTACAGTTCTGGAGGCTAGAAGTCTGAGATTAAGGTGTTGACAGAGTTGGTTTCTTCTGAGGCCTCTCTTCTTAGCTTGCAGATGACTATTGCAATGGTCCATATTGTATCCTTGCATGGTCCCCTTTTGGTCAGTGCATATGTCTATGTCCACCTCCTCTCAAAAGATCAGTTCCATTGGATTAAGGCCCAGCCATGTGACTTCATTTTCCCTTAAATTCCTTTATAAAGACTCCATCTCCAAATATGTCACATTCAAAAGTACTGGGGTGTTAGAACTTCAACACGTGAATTTTGTAGGTGCATGCAGAGGGGAGACACAATTCAGCCCCTAATAAGGTCTCTGCAAGAAAGATATTTGAAGATGACACTTCACCAATATCTGCTCCCAGGGATGACACTGATGTTTGAGCCAGGAGTGTCATTTCCCAGTCTTACTACAACTGCTAGCCCTCAAGATGCAGAATCTCCTTTTGTACTCTTTGGTTCTTTTTGCCAAAGACAACCTATGCTCCTCACCCTTCTATATACTTGATAACTAAGTTGGACCTCACTGTATCTTCATGAGGACATTGTCTTCACCTTCAGTCTTAGTTTCTCTTTTCACAAGGCTCAGAGATGAGTACCATCTCTTGAGTAATGCTGGACCTATATAGGCTACCCACCTGAAGGGGTATTCAGAGCCACTTTCTTCTCAAGAAGGAGGCTTGGTTACTGGCATGCAACTAAAATGACCAGCTCTGTTGCCCTCAAGGATGAGTTCATTCTCAGATGATTCCACAGCTCCACATCCTTCTATTTCACTTGACATGCCCATGAGGATATGAACCTGAACAGTGTACTAAGCTTAAGCTCAGGCTACCATTCATGTTTCTACACTTTGCTGTGAAATGTGTCTTTTCATAGGTTTTTAAGCTGAAAGATTTTTAAGCCAGTGATAGACATCCCATATTTTTTTATGGTGTCCTCTTGCAATATCTTTGGTATTTATGTTCCATAGCCTTCTGTCATAAACTGGGATGGAATTTCATGGAAGTTTTGAAAGAAGAGAGAGATAAAGAAAGTAAGAAACCAAGTTACTACTTACTCTATGAGGTTTAGGACAGGACAGTGTCTGTTTCATCCACCCATGAGTACTCAGTGGTAATCAAGGTGACCAACACATAGTAAGAACTCAGAAATATTTGTGGATTGTTGAAAGGCATATGTGGCTATAGTAAGCACTAATAGAAAACAGAGATCCAATGACTAACTACTATTTTGTAGCTCAAGCCAAATTTTCTGGGTATTTTTTTAGACCAGGATATATGGGAAGTCTTAGCCCTCTAGAGTTGAGCTTAACTTAGGCCTAGCCATAACCATACACAGACACAGACATAAACATGCACATACTCATATCAGTGGTCCTTTGTCCTCCGTGGATCAAATACAAGCAAAAAAAAAAAAATGCAAATGGAGCTCCATTCACTAAGGACATCTTTGTCACATTTCCTGCATCTTCACACTGCCATCACAAAGTATGTGGTGCAACATGACATCATGGCACCCTGGATGCTAATTGGAAAGATAGCACCCTGGCTATCTTCCTTTAGTATATGGATGGTCCACTACACATTATCTTGGATTCCATAAGCCATTTTTTTTCTATTATTACCACTTCATTGGTCCCAAGTTTGAAAATAAGTAAGATATTTATAAAATTGTACTGAAGAATGATTCAGACATTCTCCATATATAGGATGTTGGGTTGAGTTTCAGAACATTTTCTCATTAATGTATTATTTTGTATCTGAACATAGTCACCAATGTACAAATCTATCCTTTTGCATACACATATCTCAAATCCTTTCCAACTCAGTAAATCTCTCCACATTGTCCAATCTTGGGCTAATTCCCAGTTTTCAGCTTTTTAGAACTCATCGCTGGCTGGAACACTACAAAGAGTCCTTCATGATAACTTTAGTGATAGCATTAATAAAATGAGGAATCCCTCCAACCTCACACAAATTTTTATGATGAATTTCTTAGTATTTAATGCATTATGTTTCCATTACCAATTTAAATAATTGTTCACAGCTACCTATGATGCATGATCCTGAGAAGCCTCTCACCCACTCTTCCCTTCCCTCTAAGGAATTAAGTTTCAACTGTAGCACAACATCCCTCTGTCCATGGTACCCTTATATATAAAGTGATTTGCTTGCTGACTTAACAGCACTAACCAGAAAAGAAAAAAAAAAAATGTCTCCTATTATAGTGAGACATCCAGTGATTATGTAATGGATGATTTTAGATACGATTCTTAAATTTCCTACTCCAGCCAGAACATTCCCCTCAACCCTAGTTGAGGAGCCTGGGATATTTTGATATTTTATTGTGATATTTTATTGTGAATTTGGATTTGACTTCTGATCATAAGGAGCAGAAGAAAGAAGTAAAACTGATAGAATTTACAGAGGGGAAAATAAGATAAGATGGAAGAGAAAAACATAGATCATGAAGGTAATAACGGAAGAATAGTAACAGGAAATGTGCAGACCTGTAAGAAGGCTATAGATGAGACTTGTGATGTAATTCTAAGGTTTTGGAAGACTTTAAGGCAGACTCCTTCAGTCTGACAACTGGGTACGTGTAGGAGTGATGAATATGAGGGTAAAATATCCCAGAAACAACAACAACAAAACACTTCTCAGAAGCTGCATCAAAGGGCATAAACATTGCTTTTCTAATTCCATTCATGCCAAGAATAGATGCCTATGCAAGGGATTCTCAACCTTGGTACTTTTGTTATTTTGCGCCAGATAATTTTTTGTTGGGGGGTATTATTCTGTGCATTGTAGGATATTTAGCAGTACCCATTAGATGCAGCAACCCCCTTCTCTCAGTTGTGACAGCGAGAAGTATCTCCAGACATTGCCAAATGTTGCCAACATTGTCCCCATCAGTTAACAACCATTGGGAGGAAAGGGGTGAAGGGAAAAAATATGACAAGGATATTCATATTATTCTCCTTGGATTCACCACTGCATAAGGATGTCAGTCAGCAGAGGTAAGCAAATATGTAGAGAGGTTATCTTAATAAAACTTAATTTTAACTTGGCTTTGAACAGCCCATCTTCCCCATCTTCTTGCCTTCCCACAACTATGCACATTCTTTCCTTTTTCACTGGACCTGTTCCAACAGCTGTGGTAGCCCTCCAAATCAAATTTATTTGCCTATGACAATTACCTCTTTGATTCTACTGTAAAGGGTGGGGGAAGCCGTTCTGTCCTGTTGTGAAAGGCTCTTTCGGTTTTCTGTGATCTTCCTAGGTGTATAGTTTGCAAAACCCAGGTATAGACAAGGAGCTCAGACAATAGGTAGACTCATTAGTAAATCCTTTGAAGTGTGCAAACAAGGCAATGGCAGCTGCCTCTTCTTTTTCTTTCTCCCGCCCTCTTTCTTCTCATCCTCCATTGCAGATGTCAGTGGTGGGAACTAGCAAAACAATGAAAATAAACTGAAGAATGAGATCAGGAAAGAAAGGAGTTTTCAGAAGTGACATGGAAAAGGCTGCCAATTCTTTCTTTCCTCACTAGCAAAAAACTTAAGAGGCAGCAGTCTGTACTGCAACCCAAGGCCTGGGGCCTAAGGGTGAGGGAGGCACTTCTGAGAACAGGCCTCATGTGATCATGCACAGCTGTTAGGGCTTGGTGTAAGGGTTGGGAAGTCATACAACCTTGACTGATCAGCTTTGGATGCAATAAGCTGTGGCCTGAAATATGCTGGAGGAATACGACTCATCTCTATTGCAACCTTCTTTTTAACACTTGATTTAAAACGTTATTTTAAAGTCTTCAGCCCCTACCATTCCTCTCTGCCCTGGGGAAGCTATCCCTTACTCTTGGCCAGCTGTGCCAGCCTACCAGGAGAAGATGACATGCTTATTCACCTCTGGGGTTCCTGACTTCATGTCATTGCTCTGGGAAGAAGAAAAGTCTGAAGGTACATTTTGATATTATAGGGAAGGAAAACTTTACCTTTCTTCCTTTCTAGGTTCTTTGGCTGATCTAATGACTAAATTGACATAAGACAGATTAAGAAAAGAAAAACCAATTTAATTCATATGCATAAGAGCTCATCAAAATATGAGACTCAGAAATGACCAAAACAGGAAGATTTTATGCCTTTTAGACAAAGAAACAATACATTTGTGAAGAATTCAGAAGACGGAGGGGTTAGGGCTTGGGGTGGCAAGTTAGGAAAGAAAACAAGGTTTGTTCATATAATTTACTTGGCCTTGAATTTCCTATCTCTGGTGATAAGAAAGCCTTCTACCTCCAAGTGCAATGAAGGCACCCTTCACATAAGGAATTTATTTCCTTCTTTCAGGGGGTTGGAGGAAGGTCAGAGACCATCCTTGCACTGGCTGGTTCTTAAATAATTTTAATTTAAAATAACCAATAGCCAAAGTAACATATTTGGGGGCAGCCTTCCCTGAGCCCCATAAATTTCCTCCTCTGAAATTTCCCTGGAAGTTTTAGATGTTAGAAACTGAGCTGATTGTTGTGAAGAGCAGAATTAGGTTAGTAGCTGAGTAGTAGATAGTTCCATATCTCATCGAACAAGTCTTTTAGTCCTGAGAACAGTTGAGACTCATTTTAGAAGGCAGTGATGCAGGTGGGCTTCCAAAGTTGGGCTATTGTATAAACACTCAGGTATTCAGTAAGGGACTTTTCTATGGAAACAAAAGAAAAACAATAGTTAATGATTGGAGCAAATTGCAAACCAGTTTCTGAGTTGAGTGTACTCAATTGAGAAGATTCTTTAAAATTTTTGTTTAAAATTCAATTTAATTAGCGTATTATTAGTTTCAGAGGTAGAGTTTAGTGATTCATTAGCTGCATATAACACTCAGTACTCATTACATCACATGCCCTCCTTAATGCCCAACACCCAGTTACCCCATCCCACCTCTCCTCTAACACCTCTCAGTTTGTTTCCTATAGTTAAGAGTCTCTTACAGTTTGTCTCCCTCTCTGATTTTGTCTTATTTTATTTTTCCTCCCCTTTTTTATGGCTAATATTCCATTGTGTGTATACACACATCACATCTTCTTTATCCATTCATTTGTTGTTGGACATCGGGGGTCTTTCCATAGTCTGGCTATTGTGGACATTCCTGTTATAAACATTGGGCTGCATGTGCTCCTTTGAACCACAATGTTTGTATCCTTTGAATAAATACCTAGTAGTGCAATTGCTGGGTTGTAGGATAGCTCTATTTCTAACTTTTTGAGGAAACTCCATACTTTTTTCCAGAGTGGCTGTACCAGCTTGAATTCCCACCAAGAGTGTAAGAAGGTTCCCCCTGTCTCTGCATCCTCGCCAATATCTTTGTTTCCTGAGTTGTTAATTTTAGCCATTCTGACTGGCGTGAGGTGGTTTCTCATTGTGGTTTTTATTTGTACTTCCCTGATGCTGAGTAATGTATAGCATTTTTTCACGTGTCTGTTGGCCACTTTTGTCTTCTTTGGAGAATCAAGAAGGTTTTAGATGTCAGGCTTCAAGCATCTTCAGATAGACTTAAAGATGCAATGGCCATCTAACAGATTTTCCTGGTGTGCAGTTTGAATGTCTTTGGTGTACTTTCCAAGTGTCTTACACAACAACAGTCAGGAAGATTATCCATATAGGAGCTGTTGTGATGATTTACCTAAAGTTTGTATAGAATTGTCTAACTGGTTTTTTAATAATTATAAGACAGAAGAGTGGGAGAAAAATTAGAAAAGTTAGTTTGAACAGTCATAGTCAAATATTGGAGGAAACAAGAAAAATTCAGGATGTGACCAGTTTACAGGTAGAAAACAAAACCTCAAAGACAATTAACAGAACTAGAATCTAATGTCCACGAGTGTGTATTATGGTTGCTACTAATACATATTTTTCTTCTTATAATCACCTGCATTATTAAAGATAACCATAGTGAGCTAATTGGTAAATTAAGTTCCATTTCAATAAACTTACCCTGATTACTTATGCAAGGGCAGCAAGAATCGTGATTGACCACATAGGCTCTTTTAAGTCTTCTTTGAACTTTTCATAAGAAATCTCAGATGGAATGGTAAAAAGTCTCTCTAAGCTAAGAACTTGCCATGAGATTTTGCCAGTAATGTCTGCAAATTTGGGTAAATTCTTCTCCTCTTGAGAGCCCCAAATTATCCTGAGTTTCCTGGGCCTGCCAGGAAATTTCGTTCCTTACCCTGGTAAGGCTGCTAGGAACCCTATAAGCAAGATACCAGATTGATATTTCCAGGAGGCTTTATTGGCTCCATAGAGTCAACCTTAGTTCCTTAGCTGTCTATTCATATCTATATGTTTCTCTAAAACATGATATTCCAATCATATAAACAATATTTACAACCGTGTCCTGTTATAAGGAGAAGATATTCTTATTGAAATTATGCAAATAAGCATATTGCCATGAAAATAAGAGTATCCTCTGAGAGTTTCTGAATTCTAGAGGGAGAAAGAGGGTCCCCTGGGTGGTGCAGTCAGTTGAGTATCTTGACTCTTGGTTTCAGCTCAGTCATGATCTCAAGGTTTTGGGATTGAGCCCTGTCTTGGTTCTGAGCTCAGCGAGGAGTCTGTTAAAGTTTCTCTCTCCCTCTCCTTTTGCCCGCCCCCACCCCATGGCTCACTCTCTCTCTCTCTTTCTCTCAAATAAATAAATAAATCTTTAAAAAAAAATAGTAGGGAAAAAGAGATAAATGTTTCATTTTTATTCACAAAGGTATATTTTGCCAAATCGCTTTAAGTCATGGGTAGCCTAAGAGAAAAGATAAAAAGGTTTCCTTAAATCTGGAAAAAGAAAACTTTTTTTTTTAAATCAGCAATATTTCAAACAAAAAGTCATAAAAAATAATTATCCTCCTCAGTTCATTTAGTCCCTTGTAATTATTATTTGTTCTGCTGGAATCCAGTTTTTTTTTTTATTAGTTTTGGAAATTTTTACTCAGTTCAGTTTTTTTATATCTTAAAGTTAACAAAACCTTATTCTAGAGTATTTTCCATGAGTGTCCTTGAAGATGAAGCACTTTTCAAACACTTTTGTGAAAGAATCAGAGTGAAACAGTAACCATCTGTAAACAACAAGACTTAAAAACAGTCAAAGATCTGATGAGAGCTCACTACAATGTAATTGACAAAGAATATTTTTTATTTCTATGACATAACATTTTAAGTTAATAACTGAAATAACCACTGATAACATTGTACCAGGACATAAGAGATTTCTAGGAATTTCATACAATTTGTAGAACACATATACTTAAGCTTATAGTTTTTTTGGATAATGTTTCTCATGTATATGACATATCAAATAAGCCTAATTAGTGTAACATCTCTTTTTTAATAAGGGGGAAAAAACAATTTTTTGTTTGTGTGACTTTCCAGGAACCTTTGGAAATCCTGCAACTTTTAGGTCAAAAGACCATTTAAAATGGATTTGGGGAAGTTTGTGAAAAATATCAAAAAAGGTTTTAAAACATTTGGTCAGATAGGATCACAGGTCATTGTGAACTAGTATTCCATTATCAATTTAACCAAAGTGACAATTAAGACTTCACAGGCAGATACAGAAAATTATATAGTTATAAAAAAACAAACCAAACCAAACGAAACTGACTTGGCTCTTTTAGTAGAGAAGCTTTGACTTTAAGTAATCAAGGACCTGATGAAAGCAGTGTGAAGCACAGTTGGTAAGACACAAAATCTTTGTTTTCTAAGTAGATTACTTAAAAGGTAAAGAAAAACCTTTGCTTAGATTTCTTATTAAGAACAGACCAATAATCTAAGAAAACTTTGTCCTTTTAACAGAGAGAGAAAACCAAATTTTAATTCTGTACCAGATTATTTTTGATATTAAAAAATTCATTTAACTTAATTAAATTTATTTTAATTTTAGCCAGCTTGACTACACATTAAAATTCCTTTCCAAAGATTCTTTTTCCACAGACCCTCTATAAGTTTCCTTTTTACTTTCAGATTTTGTCCTAGGTTTTCCTCTTCCCCATTTTGAAATAATTAGCCTCTCTTTAGGACAAAATTACTTTCTTTTTCCTCAACAAAAGTGTAGTTCCATTCCTCATACCTTCTTTGACTGAAAACACACATGCCGCTCTCCTTCATTCAGAGATGTTTCCCTTATTATTTCTAGTGGTTTTAATTACATATATTAGAATTTTAACACTTAAAAACCTTAATTTTTAGTGAAAATAAAGAAGTAAACAATTATATACTGCCTTTTATATTGGCATTGTATGGTTCAGCAAATTTATAAATACTTTTTATAATTTCTAGAAACATGTTCTCATAGTAAATTTCTAAGTGAGACAAAATCTGTTTACTAATAGAAAAGAAAGTCACTAGTTCCTTTATAAAAGGAAGCAAAAGTGAATAAGCCTATGCTCAGTAATTGACATTTTAGTATTTTATCTTATTTGGAAATGATTTAAATATTTAATAACATCCATCATTTAATTTAATTTAGCAAAACTCTTAACAGTGAAGTCACCAAAGAGATTTGGGTGACTATTTTTAATTAGACATACCATCAATCATTACTGAAAAGTTCACATAAAAATTCTTATTCCACTTACATCTATTTAATTTACCTGTTCTTTACAATCATACTTAGATTACTCATGGAAATTTCATGAGATGTTAAAGTGGCTAGCCATCATCTTAAGTTATTTTTCTGGCTGATAAATTTTGTAACAGAGATAATATGAGCTCATTTGACTTTCAGGAAACCTAGCTAGAATAAAAGTTGCATGTTTGCACTACATTTAATCCTGGTAATTCTGAAGACTTTTCTATTTAATTAAATCAACAAACTTAAAGTAGCTTTTATTTACTGAAAATTATCCTCAATGAGGTGAATTTGAAAAACATTTGAGTTAGTTTTTAGATTTCTGAGAGTTTTAAAATGCTTAGATCATAAATGCCTATTTTTAGGCCAATTAAAAAGAGCTTTTTTACAAATTAATTTTTGCAATACTATCCAGAGATAGAAAAATACCATCTATAACATACATATACATATATATGGACATAAATAAACATACAGACAGACTTAAACAGAGGTCTCACAGCTTTTTTTTTTTTTTTCAATAGCTTTCGTTCTGAAACATGAGCTATGAATCAGGTGCAATACACACATTCACTAGTTTATAAATAATTGTGTCTCTGGCAGATGGAACAAGTTAAGGTTACCCACTTAAAAGTTTTTTTGCTAACACATAAGGAGAATTTGAAGATTTGTATTTCTTCTTGCCAAGTAATCTTAAGGAGACTACGATCTAGAATTTAGGCAGAGAGCCTTTCTAGCATTTTGTATTTTTAAAAGGTCCCCCCACCTTTTTTATCTTCAAGGGTTTTAGTTACCTCCTAGGGTGTTTATATTTTAATGGTAAGATCTGCATCTTCAGATGAAGATGAAGACAGAGAAAGAATGTAAGTTGGTTTCTCTCCCTCTCTCCTCTCTGTGTTGATCTTTCTCTGTTTCAGATTTTTGTTTGTTTGTTTGTTTCATTTGGTTTTGGTTTCTGGTTTTTGGGTTTTTTTTTTGTAGGCTCTTCTGAAAATGCAGGTATAATTTATAATTTAAATTTATAATTTAAATTATTTAAAAGACTTACTATTCTGCATTCTTTAGATGGGGTTTTAGGATATATCTGCAAAGAACATTGCATAGGAAGGCTTGAAGCTGGCGGAACTTGATTATAGGGCCCAGCAAAACAAGCTTTATTGTTTATCTGAGGTGTTTTGCTAAATTTACTTCTTGGTTTTTAGCATTTACATGAGTAACTGTATACACCAGGCCCGAGGATTAGGCTGCAGTGCTTATAGGAAAAAGGATGCTAAAAAAGGTAACCGGGTGTTTAAGGGATTTTCTGGGGAAGGTGGAGGAGTTTTAGGAATTAAGGTAATTTACTGAGAGGATGGGGCTGGATTTTAAAAAGAGGACTTTATGTTGGTTATGGACTTGAAAGTTTAATTGCTGTTCTTTCATCTTGTTAAGGGAATCCCTAAGGCTAGCTGTTATACTTCCTTGTATCCACTTTTTAATTTGGTCTTTTTATAGGTACCAAAGACAATTGTTTAGGATGAGAGATCTCTAAAACATTTTTTTAATAGAGCAATTCAAAGGACCTATCATGTAGCTATTGACAAGGAGGATCATATATTAATCTCAGTAGCAACTCAAGCCAATAAGTTTTTTTTTTTTTTTTTTTTATGGCTTAAGCAAGGATACAAGAGATATCCTACAAGAGAGTACAGAAAAGGTAGCCCTTACAAGATCCAGACACGTAGCCTAAGAAAACACAGATGATAATTATGAAGGGCCCTCATTTTAAATAACTGCTTCAAAACACGGGGAATCCTGTGTTCCCACCCTCTTTGGAACAGAATAGGGTAACTTAACAAGCCAAAGTTCACCTTTTTTTTTTTTTTTTTTAAGATTCTCTAAGCTCAGATCCATAGCCTATTTAGCTACCTACCAGATGCATATGCATCCTCCTGCTGACAGAGGCCAGAGAGAATATTCTCACTGGTCATAAAGCAGACAAAACAAAACAAGCAAACAAAACAATGACCTTCTCTGGGAGGAAAAAGCACCAAGAGCAAACAAATTTTTACCAAAGTCTATATACTCAAGGAACAAGGTTATACAAGTATTTTCTCTAGTTAATTTAAATTTAGGAAAAAAGAAAAGGACTCTCATCACTCTCACTTTTAGCAAATGATACAGGCAGAGACCCAACTGATGTGGTAAGAATTCTTACCTTCTGCAGGCATGTGTCAGAGGTCCTAGGATCTCTCAGTCACAGCAGCCCTGGAGTGAGCAGGATCCTGGCTGGCTTGCCAAAACTGTAGAGGAAGAAAACTTCCTTTTTTCTTCCCTCTAGTTTCTTTGGCTGGTCTAATAATGAAATCAATTGAAGATAGATTTCTTTTAGACAAAAAAAAAAAAATACATTTGTGAAGAATTGACAAGACAAATGAGTTTGTGCTTGTGTAGTGAATTAGTAAAGAAGTAACAAGTTTTCTTTGTATGGTCTTCTCAGCCCTGAATTCCCTATCTTTGGTGATTAGGATGCCTTTTACCTTCCAGTTGCAAGGACAGTACCCTTACAAGGGGAATTTATTTTCTGTTTTCAGGGGGAGAAGGGAGGGTCAGAATGTCCTTGCACTGGCTGTTTCTTAAGTAACTTTAATTAAAAATAATCAATATGCAAAAGTGGCATATTTTGGGGCAGTCTTCCTTGAACCCTATCAATATTTAATAAACATGGACAGGCTGCTTTGACCTTCCTTTACTCAATGTGGGAAGGTGGGCAGTTACATGAAAAGAGGTAAGACTGAGGATTCTACTTTGAGCTGGAGAAGATCAATAAAGAGCAATATATCTAAAGTCACACTATGACAGCCTTTAAAATAAAAGGTAAATTAGAAAAACATGCTGAGGCTTCATGATACACATCCATAAAATCTAGGCAGGTCGCTCTTCATGATGCTCTTCAGGATTCCACACCTGAAGTATCTTCAAATCTTTATATCCAATCCTTTACACAGAGGGTTTTTGCTGGGGAGAAACTGGGCCCTTAAAGAGTACTGTTATGAATGTCATCACAGCAAATGCACTCCAGAGAAGGGCCTGGTAATTAGTTTGTGGACTAGTAACCTTACTGGGGTCATCTGGAAAGTCAATGCCAAATCTGGAAGCAAAAGTCTCCATGGTTCTAGGTGACCTCACCCAGTGTCTGGGAGGTAGTGAGTGCTGCACAGATGCTTTAGCCTTGGTAGTGACAGGAAATGCACCCCTCAGAAGATCAACACAAGGGGTCAGTTTGCTCTCCCTGCTCCCCACCCTGAGCTAATGCTCTTCCTGGGTATACACAAGACCCAGGACAATGCCCTCCATCTTTAAATAACGTGGTCATTCTTTCTATGAGCAAGTCTGAAGTTATTTACTAGTTATTCCTTTCTTAAAAATTGTATTATTTAATTTATTTATTTATTATTTTTAAAAAGATTTTATTTATTTGACAGAGAGATCACAAGTAGGCAAGGAGGCAGGCAGAGAGAGAGGGGGAAGCTGGCTCCCTGCTGAACAGAGAGCCCAATGCAGGGCTCAATCCCAGGACCCTGAGATCATGACCTGAGCTGAAGGCAGAGGCTTTAACCCACTGAGCCACTCAGGCGCCCCCAAAATTGTATTATTTTATTAAAAATGATTAGAGGTTTGCTCTCAGGAAATTTTTGAAAATATAGAGAAGCAAAACAAAACAAAAGGAAATCAACCATAATGAGTCTAAGGAAGATGGCAGAAGAGTAGGGGACCCTATACTTTTATCTGGTCCCTGGAATTCAGCTAGATAGTAATCAAATCATTCCGAACACCTGCTAACTCAACCAGAGATCTGAGAAAAAAATTGTTGCAATTCTACAAATGAAAAAAGGACCACTTTTTGCAAGAGTGATGAGAAGAACTCACAACAAAAACGAGAACAAGAAGCAGTACTGACTGCCAGGGACCTGATCAGTGTGGATATAAGTAAGATGTCTGAACTAGAGTTCAGAATAACTATTAGAAAGATACTACCTGCACTTAAAAAAAAGCATAGAAGACACTAGAAAACATGTTAATGGACATCAAAAACACCATGCTAATGGACATCATAAAAGAACTAATCTAATCTAATCAGGTCTAAGTCAAAAAGTCTAGTAATGAGATGCAATCAAAAAAGGAGACTCTAACTGATAGGATAAATGAGGCAGAAGAGAGAATCAGTGATACAGAAGACAAAATGATGGAGAATAAAGAAACTGAGAAAAAGAGAGATAAAGAAACTGAGAGGGGTGCCCAGGTGGCTCAGTAGGTTAAGCAGATGTTTTGGCTCAAGTCATGATCCCAGGGTCCTGGGATTGAGCCCTCCATCAGGTTCCCTGCTCAGCCTGCTTCTCCCTTTCTTCTGCCTCTCCTCCCCACTTGTGCCCTCTCTCTCAAATAAATGAATAAAATCTTAAAAAAAAAAAAAAGAAGAAACTGAGAAAAAGATCACAAGGGGAGAATTTGACAGATAAGTGATACCATAAAACAAAACAATATTAAAAAAAATTAGAGTCCCATAAGAAGAAAGAGAGAGAGAGAAGTGGACAGAAGGTATATTTGAGCAAATCATAAGTGAGAACTTCCCTAATCTGGGGAATGAGTCCAGGAGGCACAGAGAGCATCCCTCAAAATCAATAAAATAAGTCAACACCTTGACATATAAGAGTGAAGTTTCAAATTTCAGAGACAAAGAGAAAATCCTGAAAGTAGCTCAGGGATAAGAGGGCCATAACCTACAGGGGTAGAAACATAAGGCTAGCAGCAGACCTATCCACAGAGACTTGGTAGGCCAGAAAGAACTGGCATGATATATTCAGGGTGCTAAATGAGAAAAATATGAGTGCAACCAAGAATAGTTTATCCAGCAAGGCTGTCAATCAGAATAGAAGGAGAGATAAAATGCTTCCAGGACAAACAGGAACTAAAAGAATTTGTGATCTCTAAACCAGTCCTGCAAGAAATATTAAAAAAAGGGATCCTGTAAGTGAATAGAAAACCCAAAAGTAACATAGACCAGAAAGTAACACAAACAATATACAGAAACAATGACTTTACAGGTAATACAATGGCACTAAATTCATATCTTTCAATTTACTTTGAATGTAAATGGGCTAAATGCTCCAATCAAAAGATGCAGGGTATCAGATTGGATAAAAAAGCAAGACCTTTTCATATGCTGTCTACAAGAGACTCGTTTTAGACCCAAAGTCACCTCCAGATTAAAAGTAAGAGGTGGAGAACCATTTACCATGCTAATGGACATCAAAAGAAAGCTGGGGACTAATCCTTATATCAGACAAGACAAAGTAGATTTTAAACCAAAGACTGTAAAAAGAGATGAAGAAGGACACTATATTATAATTAAGGGGCCTATCCAATAAGAAGATCTAAAATTATAAATATTTATGCCCTTAACATGAGAGCAGCCAAATATATAAACCAATTAATAAAAAAATTAAAGAAAAACATTTATAATAATACAATAGTAGGGGACTTTAACATCACACTCACTGCAATGGACAGATCATCTAAGCAACAAAGAACGAGGGTTTTGAAGGATACACTGAACCAGATGGACTTCATAGATATAGTCAAAGCATTATACCCTGAAACAACAGAATACACATTCTTCTCCAGTGCACATGGGGCATTCTCCAGAATAGGTCACATACTGAGTCAAAGATCAGGTCTCAACTGGTACCAAAAGATTGGGATTATTCGCTGTATATTTTCAGACCACAATGCTTTGAAACTTGGACTCAATCACAAGAGGAAATTTGAAAGGAACACAAATACATGGAGGTTAAAGAGCATCCTACTAAAGAATAAATGGGTCAACAAGGAAATTCAAGAAGAATTTTAAAAATGCATGGAAACAAATGAAAATAAAAACACAACTTGGGGTGCCTGGGTGGCTCAGTGGGTTAAAGCCTCGGCCTTCGGCTCAGGTCATGATCTCAGGGTCCTGGGATCGAGCCCCATATCGGGCTCTCCTCTCGGCAGGGAGCCTGCTTCCCTCTCTCTCTTTGACTGCCTCTCTGCCTACTTGTGATCTCTTTATTCTCCGTCAAATAAATAAATAAAATCTTAAAAAAAACAACAACACAACTGTTCAAAACCTTTAGGATGTGATAAAGGCAGTCCTAAGAGGAAAGTACATAGCAACACAAGACTTTCTCAAGAAACAAGAAAGGTCTCAAATATACAACCTAACCTTATACCTAAAGGAGCTGGCAAAAGAACAGCAAATAAAGCCTAAACCCAGCAGGAGAATAGAGTTAATAAAGAATAATAATAAAGAGGGAGACAAACCATAAGAGACTCTTAACTATAGGAAACAAACTGAGGGTTGTGGGAGGGGATTTGGATAGACGGATGGGATAACTGGGTGATGGACATTAAGGGGGGCATGTGATGTAATGAGCACTGGGTGTAATATGAACACTGATGAATCACTGAACTCTACTTCTGAAATTAATAGTACACTGTATGTTGATTTAATTTAAACAAAAAATATATCTTGGGAAAAAATAAAGGCCAAAGAGGGATAAAAAAGATAATCAACCATAATCCCAAACTGCTATGCAAAATTAACTTGTGCTAACATTTTGTCTATATTCATCCAGTTTTGTTCTTTACCAAGATGTACATTTAAAAAAAAGTCATTTATTATTTTTCTTTAATAATTTCCTGAAAATTATTATATTTTTTGCAAGTGGTATGTGAGTGTGAACTTCTTAGAGCAATGTTTCCCAAATTTGATGTGCACAGATGTGTACAATACTCGTCTAGGGAATTTTTAGGAGCACAGATGCCTGGGTTCTGATTCTAAAGATCCCCCTTCTTTTTTTTTTAATTAAATTAGTCTTGACCGTGGCCTGGAAATCTGGATATTTAAAAGCTTTCCAGACAATTAGATTGTGCAACTCAGGTTGAAAACCTGCTCCTAGGTCTTCCTGCTAATGGCCTCTTTTATGGGATAAGCACAAGGCTTTCTGGACCTGCATTAGCCTTCCTATATTATAAAAAGCCAAGCAAAGCACAGTCTTCATTTAAGCCCTAATGTTGCTCCACTCCAGACCTTTAAACCCTATCTCCACCCTAGTCTGTCCCTCAGTGCTTCCCTGACACATCCCACCATGTAAGGAACTACATGAAATAACAAACCAGTGGCGACTTAACTACTTTCTACAATGTAGATAAGTAGACTCATGGGTGGATCAACCAATTTAAGGAATTAAAATGTAGGCTGCCACCTATGTCAGTCTAGCATCTGTTCCCGTAATCCCCCAGGAGGCAGTGGAGGCTTCAGGGAGAGACTATTCACGTAAAAGCTATAGAAACAGGAGGGAAGGATACATTTTCTAAATCACTGTTTCCTACACCTAGATATCTGAGAACCACAGAA
The DNA here is from genome assembly GCA_028534135.1 of Potos flavus. Taxonomy (NCBI): domain Eukaryota; kingdom Metazoa; phylum Chordata; class Mammalia; order Carnivora; family Procyonidae; genus Potos; species Potos flavus. The sequence goes on from CM052886.1 coordinate 107,335,707, forward strand.
CTGAGTCTCCTTGGGATTTGCCAGCTGCCTACTCTTTCTGAAGTGGATAAAGGAGATTATATTGTTTATTGAACTAATCTAACTGCTGGGTTTATGGAAAGGGTAATTCATCATTTGTATTCAGAAAAAGCCAATCTGAATAGTTAGTATTAGAAGTCTTTTGCTTTTGTTCTATAAAAAGATGAAGATTTCATTAATGTCTTTCTTACCTTTCTGTCTGAGACCTTTAAGGAGCCCACATATCATTGCTTTGTAATATTTTAAAATATGCTTTAAATATGCTTTGCAGGGGTGCCTAGGTGGCTCAGTCTTTGCCTTCAGCTCAGGTCATGACCCCAGAGTCCTGGGATGAGCCCTGAATCGGGCTCCCTGCTGAGCGGAGAGCCTGCTTCTCCTCCCTCTGCCTGCCGCTCTCACTGCTTGTGCTTTCTCTTTCTCTCTCACTATCTCCCTCTATCAAATAAATAAATAAAATTGTTAAAATAAATAAATAAGTAAATAAAGAAGCTTTGCAATATTTTTATACCCTTTCACACACCCTGTAAACTCTTTACATACAGGTCTGAATAATATAAACAGAAGAGGTTTGAAAAAGAGACTTATTTGTCCATCATAACTGATACTGGGTTTCCTTCCAACACTCATACTCTATGATTCCAAGTCAGTATGATGGCACATACTGTGATGGCATAGTAGGGGTGAGCTCCTTAGCACACGAGGCATAACTATGTATTCACACGTGGTGGTGCTGGTCAGAGGACAAAAAGCACATGGTAATGATGATCTTATAAGAAGCCTCTTAGTTTAAATACTGTAATATCAAAGTGTTTACCAGTGTGAGCCTATTGATCAGGGGACATGAAGGAGATAAAAACTAAAACCCTTTGGAACACTGGTAGTGGGAATGTAAAATGGTGCAACCACTGTGGAAAATGGTATTGTGATTTCTCAAAAAATTAAACATAGAATTGCCATATGCCCAAAAATTCCATGGCTGGGCATATACCCAAAAAAATGAAAAACAGGGTCTCAAAGAGAGATTTTACACCCATATTCATAGCAACATTATTCTCAATAGCCAAAAGGTAGAAACAACCCAAGTGGTCATCAATAGATGAATGGATAAGCATAATGTGGTGTGTACATATAGTAAAATATGGTTCAGCCTTAAAAAGGAAGGAAATTCCAACACATGCTACAACATGGATAAACCTTGAAGATATTACACTAAGTGAAATAAGTCAGTCACAACAAGACAAAGATATGAGGTTCCTGGAGTAGTGAAATTCGTAGAGACAAGTAGAATGCTGGTTGCCAGGGGCAGAGGGAGGAGGACTAGGGAGTTACTGAGTACCGATTTTTAGTTTGGGATGATGAAAAGAGCCCTTTGGATGGATGGTAGTGATGGGTGCACAGCAATGCAAGTATACTGAGTGCCACTGAACTGTACACTTAAAAATGATTAAAATGGTATATTTCATGTTATGTGTATTCTACTACAATGGAAAAAGAAAAAACTAAACTAAAACCTTGCTTCTGTGAACCCTGCACAGAAAACAACACAAAGTCTCCTCAAAACAATCAAGAATCACTTTTGTTGCTCTAAGACTTCAAAGAGGGAACGGTCAGGCTGGGAAGGGGGAAGCCTGGAAGAGGAGAACATTCAGAGCAAAAACCGCAAGTTCTCAGAGGCTGAGGGAAACCTGGGACCCACTAATAATAGAAAATTTTATTTTCTTCATGGGTATTAGGGACACTAGTTTCCCTTTCTGTTTTCTGTTCATTTTTTTCCATTTTACTATTCAGCAATAATTTTTCTCAGAGACCCAGACTCACAAAGGGCGAATGAGAGAGAGCTTCCCTATACACATGGGTTCCAGAAAGGTTAGTGCATAGGAGTGTAACTGAGGAAGAGCATGGTATACTCTTTACCTAGAGTCTCCAATCATTATTTCACCACACTTGCTTTATCATTTTCTCTTTTGTGTATATATATATATTTATATTTATAGCATAAATGTAAATTTACATATGTATGTAAATTTTTACTATATGTGTGTGTATTTTTTACCCCAAAAACACATGTTTCTTACAGGCAAAGAGGAGAATTTCCTACAACCATCCAAATCAAGAGAGTAACATGAACAATAATGTACTTAACACTACTGAACTGTACACTTAGAATTGGTTAAGATGATAAATTTTATGTTATACATTTTTTACCATAATAACAAAAAGGAAAAGAAACAAAATTAACATTAGTGCCTTACAATCCTCTAACCCATAGAGCTCATTGAAATCTCACTGTTCATTCTAATAATGTTCTTAATGGAAAGGAAAGGAGAAGAGAGGGGAGAGGAGGGGAAAAGAGGGGAGACAAGAAGAGAGGAAAAGAAGATGTGGTTCAGGATCTATCTGAAGACTGCATTTCACTTAGCTACTACCATGGTCTTACTTTTCTTCACTTGGAACAAGCTCTTAGTTTGTCCTTATTTTTCAGGATCTCAACATTTTTGAAGAGCACAGCCAGTTATTCTGTAAAGTGTCCCACAATTTTGGTTTATCTGGCAATTTCTCATGATTGGGTTGGAGTCATGAGTTTTTGGCAGGAATCCCAGAGAAGTGATTGGTGTCCTTCTCAGTGACTCATCTTAGAAGATGCAGGACATGGCTGAGTTTAATCACCACTGATGTCAATTCTGGTCACTTGGTTTGAGGTCTTCTAGGTTTCTCCACTGCAAATTTTCTATTTTCTCTTGCGTAATTTGTGAGTATTCTGTAGTAAAATACTTTGAGAATAGGCAACCACCCTTGCTTAATTAAACTTCCATCCACTAGTTTCAACATCAATTGGTGATTCTTGCTTAATTCAATTATTACTATTTTGGTTGCTAAGTGGGGATTTTCTAATTGCATATTTCCTTCCACATTTCATAGTTACATTCTACTATGAAGAAGAACTTTTACCTCACCTCCCACGTATTTATTTATTTGTATCAGAATGAGCTCATGGATTCCAATTTTATTCAGTGACTTACCATCTGTTGCTATCATTATTTATTTTGATGCTCAGATTATGCAAGGTTCAGCCAGGGGGAGCCCTTCTTCCTGTCTCCTGTGTCTTCATCACACATCCTCATTTTGGAGTACTTCTTTACTTTCCGATAAGAGAAGATATTCCAGGCCCACCACTTACCATGTCTGAGCCTGAAATCATCAGTTTCTCCAAAAAGCCCTCCATCTTTTCAGTGGAGAATGTTGTTTAGCAGTTAAGATAAGTACAAGATACACTCAGTGCCGCTGTGGTATGATTGCTCGTAGGTCTTCTCAGCAGAGAGAGCTAGGAAGCATATGTATATATCCATATCCTCCACACAAAATACACATCTCTATCTTTAATTATATATTAAAAACCATGAGTTCACACAGGTGCTCCACCTCCAGTCCAAAAGTTGAGGGCTTATTCTGGCCTTCCCACTTTCCATTTTGATCATTACTTTCTTTAGTACTGAGAAAACTGACTCCCATCACCCTATTGTATTTATTTACTTATTTTCCTCGATGCCTTGTATGTAACCATGTCCACATTAGTCACCTCCTCCGTGCCCCCCATCCTGGCCCCCTTCTCATCACCTCCTATCCTTTGACCTGGCAGGTATCCCCTTCAGCTCCTTCTGTGGTCCTGACCCTACTCTACTGTCTGCCTCCTTGGCTTCCCCCATACATATTTTTTACACAAAATTTAAAAAAAATGGAAGCAATGAAAAGGGCAGAAATTTTAATTGGAACACTGTTCCTATGTTTACAGAATACTTTCTTTCTCTAATTTGTGGTTTTAAAAGGACATAGAAAACAAAGTTAATCTAAATTTGGAGGGTAAGAGGATTAGGATGGAAGGGGAATGGGGATTTGAAAGTGTTCTCCAGGAGATTCCATTTAAGCCCTATCCCCGCCTCCAACTGACAACCACTTCTCTAGATGTAAAGTCTGCTTTCAAAAGTTTCCCATCTACTGCTGAAGCTAAAATAAATAGCATCTATATTTTTTGATTCTATGACAATGATTATAAAATTTGTCATAGATTTAACATTAGCTTTTTCAGTGGAAAAATTCCCTTTATCTTAAACATACGTATTAAACAAGTTGGACTAGGCTATGGGACAGTAACAAATAAACCCCACGTATCTTACTTAATGATAGTTTATTCTTCTTTCATATCTCAGCTGAATGCAGGTTGGGCAACCATCATTTCTCTTAGGGCTATGTGATCTGGAGTACATGGCATCTGACGTCGAGGGACCAGAAAGCTGAAGGAGGCTCACAAGGTTTTAACTGCCTCAACCTGATAACGGCACATAATATTTTTGCTTCTTTTTTGCAGGCCCAGAACAACTGTAAAGAGGCTAGGGAATGTAGAGAATCCCATGGCTGTTTAGTGAGCACCAACAATTCTTCCAGACTGTATTATTCCTTAATTTCAAATGTCTTAAGATAAGGGGTTTAAATATGGCTCGGAATTGAGGGAGTATGTTATACTACAACACTTTAACTCAAAGGGAAATTATAAACATTAGTTTCAATTAGAAGTTTAGCAAAATTTTGTCATAGTTTTAACGTTAGAAACTTAAAAAAATATGCATATTTTACATTATTTTCTTCAAACAACATTTGGCTTCTAAGTTGATAAACTCATGCTCAGCATAAATCGAGCTGGATTTTTTCCTCAAAGATTGTGTGTACTTTTGGTGAAATATCTGCCTTCTTACAAGCAAAATTTTCCTCTTTGCAGACATTCAGAGCTACGTAAAGACTGTTTCTCAGGTCATGTGTCTTTGTGTCAGGCATGCTATCATAATGACTCCCTTTTAAAGAGCTTGTCTTGTAAAGTGGACATAGAATGACCTAATTCTACTGGAATTTTATTTGATTTGAGAAGCAAATGCTGAGCTCTAGCTAGAAATTATCATGAGGTTGCTCCCACAGAAATCGCTGAGTAGATCAAGCCCAAATGTGGTTACCAATAAGAAGCATTCTAAGTCACAAATTGCTCCCCTCCATGTGTGACCTTTCAATGCACTGCTCTTTGAAGGCCTGAGTCACTGCCTGGGCAGCTCTTAGAGAACTCCATGTAGACACTGAGAACAGATAACACACTTTTATAAGTCAGTGAATCAATGTCAGTTGTAGCTTAGGGCATGTCAGGGCTGTAGAAACAGTATAAAATTATACAGGGTGTGAGCCAGGCACAGAACAATAGAAAGAGAGGCCATGTGTTTTTATATGGGTGATTAATAAGAATAATGTATGCTTTATTTATCCTGGGGTCATGCCAGCTTGTGGGCAGTACGTGGGTGTGTGAGGCTCTTTGTAGTGAAAACTAGCATGGAGGGTAAGTATGTAGGATTACCTTCTTCCTTTGACCAAGTAAGGTAGCCAGGCTGCAAGGAAGTTTGTCATTATCTCCTTCTTTCAGGGAGTCATAAACGTGCAAAAAGAATGACTTGCCTGGATTGATAGCATCATGACCTCTAAGACCCATAAGTAAAAATTCTTACACTCAGAAAATCAAGGGCAGAAGGAACACTTTGGCACAAACTCTTGTGTAAGCAATACCAAAGACCCTGGTGAAAGTGCCTGAAATAAACAAGGAAGGCCCCGCCTTCTGAGGCAACATCTCCATTGTTTCCTGAATTCCTCTCAATATCCCCGTAAAGGAAACAGGTCAAGTGTCCTTATTACCTACCAGATAAGGAAACAAAAATATTAAGGGACCAGCTTACAATCAGGCAACTAGTAGAGGCCAGGACTTGTAGTCAGATGTTCGGACTTCAAAGCTTATATATCATCCTGGGTCACTATGTCCAGATTTTCATGCTCTGTCACAAAATTGAATATCTTCAAAATCTGGGTAGGGAAGGTAGGTGAAGGAGGGCAGCTGGAAGCTGGCTTGGACCTCCTTGGGGGTGAGAGTTACTGGAGAGAGTCTATAACAGCTCCAGGTGCCCACATTCACTCACTACCCTAGGATTCTTGCTTTGTAAAATACAAACTCAGCATTGGATGCTTGCTTTCAGGAGAGCCAGACAATCAAAATCTTGGAAGTTTTCTATTTGTATTGGCAACTAATCTGACTTGTTTTTTAAATCTCACACCTGTGAACTGAATATGCTTTAGAGGTTGTGATCACTGCTGCTATGACTACTCTGGGCAGAGAGTCAGACCAAGGATGGATAAAAGACAAGAGAGGGGGCAGGGGATCCTAAAGGAAATGACAAAGCACGGATATCTCTTTGGAAAGGGAGAGATCTGAAATAAGGTCTAAAACAAAGGAAAACGTCAAAATGGGAATGGTTTCCATTTTTTTTTTTTTTGTCTCTGAAGAAGAGGAATCCCAGGGAAGACTTGTGGTGCATCGCTTCATAAGAAGAACCTGCTCTTCAGCTCAGCTAATGGAAACAAGTTGCTGAAGATGAAGAAAGGTAAACTAAGAAAAAATTGCTGGGTAAGACTATGTAAATAGACTTAAGAATTTTGTACATTTAAGATGCCAGAGAAATGGTAAAATGACATAAATATATCAAGCATCCATTAAACACTTGCTACATTTTTGAGGACTGCTGAGGTACTTACCATTATTAGGCCCATATTAGAATGGGGAAACAGAGTCATTAGTTGGTTAAATAGCTTGCCTGAGGTCACGCATGGAGGTTGTGGCATCCAGTAGAGTCTGACTCTACACTCATGCTTATAGCTACGTTGGTATTATATGCTCTGATCTGAGGGAACAGAATGTTCCCAAGACTGGGTTTGAATAGATCAGAAGGACTGGCACAGATGGAGTGATGGCTTCCTTCTCCAGGGAATCCCAGCATTCCTGGTGGGATTCTTGTTGACATGATTCTCTAATCTAATCTGCTGTAGACACAATGATATGGATTTTGTCAATGTCTGATCACCTACCAATTTACCACTGAGTATTTCAGAGGACTTGTTAAATAATCAGCAAGTATAAATCATGGCTCTTACCTGCAAGGAAATTGGGGAGATAAGATTTACACTACAGAAATAAGAGCAAACAATAGGATCTCTACTTTCATGTCCATCCAAATAGAGGAATAGGTAGCATCTAGGCCAGGAGACATCAGCCTGATCTTACACAACCAGAGTTTAGGGAGCAACTATTCCTTTGGGTTTCTTAGAGAAATAGCAAATTCTGGGAAATAAGTTTCAGGTGAGCAAATTTTTCACTGATATCAGTTGGATGAACAGAAGCATGCCAGTGAGCAGAGGGAAACAAGTGAAAATTCTTGGTCTCCTTCATACCTGATGCCTTTGTCAAACTTCAGACAAGACCTCTGGTTCTTACAGTTTTCTGGCCTGGCTGTGCAGCTGCTGATGAGATGTGTTTTAGCTCTTTTCAGCAATGCCTGTAGGCCTAATTTCAGATGGAATAGATTAAACTAGAGGGCAAAAGGGAGTTTTGAAGAAAATATAATATTCCAAAAAGGCACTTCCTCAGGTTTCATAATCACAAACTAAGAGGAACACATGTATAAGACTTGGGTGATGTTTCACTAGCCAGGCAGTTAGCTCAAAACAGAACAGATCTGAGCATGCTGTCACAAGCACATGCTCTTTATCAATTCTAGAGCTATAAATTAATAATTTACAATGATTTATCTAACTTAATTTACACAACTGCCTTCAGAAATCTTTTTAAACGTATGTTAACCCTATTATCTTAATGGTGGTTTGGTTGGTAAAAGGCATAATGAAAGACCTTAAAGCAATAAATTAAAAGAACAAAGTTTTCCTACATGTAAAGAAGAAAGCGGACAGCTTGAGTCTTGTCCTGGTAAATGCTGGTGACTGATCACGTGACCATGAACAAATCAATTCGTCTCTCAGAGCTTCTGTTTCCTTGATGTGAATTCAATAAGAAAAACAAATACTTCACTCTGTTGTTGAAACAGTTGGTCAAAAGACAGAGTATATGAGTCCTTTGAAGTTTTCAAATGCCATTAGAAAATAAAGATATTAGAAAGATATTAGCTAGAACCTCAGAGATGGTACCTCACATTCATAATTTAAATAAACAGTTTTCCTTATCATTTACTGGAACATTCTAAGGTACTGCTTTCTATTGACTGAAAGCCTGGAACAGGAACTGCAGATTCCAGTGCTTCTATCGAGTGAGAGGCACTCTGCTTCCACACAAAGAGATGCATGCCCTCTCAGCTACAGATAGACAGACAGTGACCTCCTCCAACAGGAAGCACAAAGCTGGTCCGAGGCAACATCGAGCCTAAGGAACTTTCCTCATTAAAGCCAAAAGCACACGGTGATCAACCTGGTTATTTATAGCAGTAAGAATAGATAAGTATGAAATTTCTAGAAAATGGAGTGCTTATTAAGCAGTCAACTCTGGAGAAAAATCTCTACACTATCCATTGTGTGTGGGTCTGGTGTGTGTGTGTGTGTGTGTGTGTGTGTGTGTAGTATGTGGCATGTGATGTGTGTATGTGGTGTCTGTGTGGCATGTAGGATGTATGTGGTGTGTATGTGTGTAGTGTATGTTTTATGTGTATGTGTCGTATATGGTGTGAATGTGTGGTGTGGTATGTGGGAGGGTGTGGTATGTGTGTGGGGTGTGTATGTGTAGTAGGCAGTGTGTGTGGTGTGTGTGTGTGTGTAGTATGCACTGTATAGTGTGTAGTGTGTGTGGTATATGGTGTGAGTATATGGAAATGGGAATACACTTGAGTTCTTAAGATGAAAAGGGGATTTATGCTGAGGCTGTACACGCTCTAGAACTGGGTGGATGAATGGGACAGATACCAGGAACCAAAGCAAAGACCTGAAACCTTGAATGTATGGTGTGTGGTATGTGTGTGGGGTGTGTGTGTGTGGTATATGATGTGAGTGTGTGGTGTGTTTGTGTGTGATATGTGTGTGGGGTGTGGTATGTGTATGGGGGTTGTGTGTGGTATATTGTGTGAGTGCATGGTGTGTGTGTGATATGTGTGGGGGGTGTGGTATGTACGTGTGGTATATGGTGAGAGTGTGTAGTGTGTGGTATGTGTGGGGCTGTGTGTGTGCATGATATATGGTATGAGTGTGTGACATGTGAGTGTGTGGTGTGTGTGCATGTATGCTGTGTGTGAGTGTGTGATATGTGGTATATGTGTGGGGGTTGTGTGTGTGGTATTTATTAAGTTGTCAGCATATCAATGAGTGGACATCCTTCTTTAGTCAGGGCTCAATAAATCGTGAAAGCTGAAAGAGCAGTGAGGAAAAATAATAGAAGGTGAAACCAATATAAGCAAACAAAGTTTGACTCGCTGATAAAAATTGTCTCCAAACATAACATTCTTTTTTTTTTCCAAACATGACGTTCTTGAAAAAATAAATAACTTAAGCTGATAGCGAAATCATCAGAAATACCAAAGTAGACTGTCTTTGATAGCATATAATTTCCTGAATTCTTTTTATTTTATTTTAGTGCTGATTTATATACATAGAGTTTAGAAAAGTGCCTTACCAGGTACTGAGAAGGCACAGCTAGTCATGCAACCTACCCACTCTTTCTAAATTCAGAGTTATCCTTATGGGAAAAATTTTTTTCCTTTTCCATTAAAAAAAGTCTATTAAAAAATGGTTGATATTCTGTGTTACTGCATAGATATGGTTTGTAACTATGTTCATTGTCATCAGTGTGGAAATGGAAACACACCTGAGTTTTCAAGGTGAAAAGGAGATTGATTTATGCTGAAGCTGTACATGCACTAGAACTGGGTGGATGGATGGAATCAAAGCAAGCAGTTCCTTTCCCCCACTTTCCTTGATGGCCAGGCAGGTCACAATTTCTCTTACTCTCTCTGGGTCATCTTCTGTCACTCTCAGTCTTTTTTAATTTTTATTTATTTATGATAAACAAAACCCTCATGATTTAGTGTGTCTATTTTTTTTATTATGTTCAGTTAGCCAGCATATAGTACATAATTAGTTTTTGATGTAGTGTTACTCTCAGTCTTGTTCTATGTGTGTGTGTGTGCATGCATGTGTGTGTGTGTGTCTATATATTCAGTAAATGCCTGTTAGACAACAGACTATTTTTTGCCTGGCCTTGGCACAAAACCTCTTCAAAAATGAATGAAGTTGGTCTTACTGTATTTCCCAACATCCAACAGATTAACTAAAACATTAATTTCCAAATATTTATTTAGCACCATGCAGAGAATTTTTTTAAATGCTTATGCTAATAGGATGCTAAAGATGGAGCTTTTTTTATCTTTATTGGCTAATGTTTTTGGACAATAATATTGACCTATTCTTGTTCTCCCCGAAAGATCAAAATAACATGACTCTTCCCAGATAATTGATCAGCTAAGACTGTCATCACAGTAAGCTTAATACTGACTTTGATGCATTATCAGTGGCCCAGTCTATAATAATTAAACTAGAGTTAAGTGTTATGAGCTACATCATTCCTGCACTAAGATTATAGTGACTGCAGTTTTCCTGTTTTGCATCTTTAGAAGATAAATCACCTACAATCCTTTGGCTCAAGCCCTGGATTGAGGCCCATTAGTTGTATGGAGTAGATGTGTGGACAGTAACATGGACCTCAGTGCTGGGCTCACAGCTCAGAGCTGAGCTTCCAAATGCCTGTTTCAACATGGGCCAGCTTGGAAGTCCTTGAAATTTAAAATCACCTTATCTCAGACCTCTCTAAGTGATGTTTCACATCTTCTAGATTCCTATTGAGGAGGGTCTGAGGCTGGCTTGTCATGATTCTCTCCATTTGCATGTCTGTGGTGTGGGGTACCTGCACCTCGTAGGGCTTTGCTTGTAAATCTTCCATGCAATAAGCAGGGGATGGGTAGGTGTTTACAGGACTTGTCTTTGCAGTATTATATGGCTATCTGCTGTCTTTTTCAAAGAGCATCACTTATCGATAAACTACTTTGGTTCAGTCCTGTTGCCTCCAGACTGTCTTCACTGCTGTCCTTGCCACATCTGCTGCCAGAGACTACATTGCCAGATAAAATGAGTCAGCATGCTCTCTCTGCTCCCATTTATTTATCCCTCAGAAGCTTGAAGCCACACAGATGTACTTCAGGGTGACCCACTAAGGCTTCATCAGTTTTAGCACTGGATCACCACATCCTGGGAACTCCTCACCCTGATGCAGCTTCTCTGTGCAGCTGGGGAACATGCCCCATGGAACCAGAGCACTCCAAACAGCCATGGAGAGCAGTAGGCAGTAGCCTGACCTGTGCATTCAAGGAAGCTTCAGCCCAGTACACAGTAGGCACCCAGTAACTGCTGTATTGTTGAATGGGGAAGTAAATATCTGCAAATTAGCAATTGCCGTGTCATCACCCAAGCTTTCAATTTCAGTTACTCTAGCCAGGGAAAGTGGAAGGCATGAAAAAGAGCGAAATGGGATTTTATTCAGGGAAGCCATCTTTAAACCTTACCCACATTGGACTAAGCAGCAACTCAGCAGAGCTTTTTGGTTTGAAACCAGGCTTTATGCTTTCAGAGCACCTTTCCCTTGTACATTTCTGAGTAGACTTTGGGCTTTTTCTGTAAGAAAGGTACTGCTCTCGTCCTCTTGGCAGAACAATGTTCAAGAGTTATAGTACGTCATGTGGCAATAGGGGTTGCAACACTAAGCCATTTGTTCTAAGCACTAAGAGCCCTGCAGATATGGCCTCACCATCCAATTACTAGCATGACTGGGAAAGGCAATTACCACTTAGTTGGCCCTCATTAAGTTAAATCCACAACTGCCACATGGCACAGCCTCGTCCATGTGTAACCCAAACTCATCAACAACCAAAAAGGGCGTGGCCTGGAAGAAGAGTGGGGGTGGAGAGGAGCCAAGTTACTATGGTGATTTTCCTCAATGGCTCATTATTTAAAATGGTTCTAGAAGCCAACACATACCTCCTAGCCACTACAAAGCCAGATGCAGCTAGCACTGGTGGCTTGGATATTCCCCAGCTCAAGAGGTTTTAGCAATAACAGGCTAGAAAACTTGGAGTGGGAAAAATTAGAAAATATTAGAACTAGAAGGTACCATAAAGATGACATAAGGTAAAGATTCCCAACATACATGCTCTGGATCTTGGGGATATTAAGGCAAAATTCTGAATTATTAAAAAAGGCCCCTAGTGGGACACCTAAGGGGCTCAGTCAGTTAGGTGTCTGACTCTTGATTTCACCTAAGGTCATGATCTTGGGGTGGTGGTATCAAGCCCCACATCAGTCTTTGTGCTCAGTGGGGAGTCTGCTTTCTCTCCCTCTGCCTCACCCCCTGCTCTCTCTCCTTCTCTCTAAAAATAAATAAATAAATCTCAAAAAAAAAAAAAAGAAAGGCCCCCAGATCCTTAGGTCGCAAGAAAAGACAACTATTGGGAACCACCTGTATGATCTAATCTCATATTTTAGCTAAAGAGGCTGGAGTCAGGGAAGTAGTTTGTTCATGTCAGTAAAGCCGATTTGTAGGGAAGTTTGTGCTAGAATTTTTGCTTCCTGATTCCTACTCTTTCCTCTTCACTCCACTTGCTTATCTCCCCCCACACACATGAGGACAGATTGACTTTTCCCACTGGGATTAAAAATTGAAAATGAAGCCCATGATCCTTAAGCACAGGGAACTCAGACCTGAAGTTGAGACCCCTGTGTTTACCCACAAGAGGCAGTGGCTTTAATGTCATGGAATTATCTTTACAGGAGGTCACAGACTTTGCCTCCCTGAGGTATGTTCTTCAGGGCAAATGTGATGGAGCCTCAGCCTGTCCTATGCTTTGCAGAATGCTTACATGGTGCTCGTTACCAACGGATGTTGCAGAGATTTTAAGAAAATGTGGCTGAGGACAGAGCCCTCCCCTACACCATTCCTCACACTGATATAGAAAAAGAAGAGAGAGTCACTGTAGAAACAGTCCAAGAAAAGGGACTTCATCTTGAAAAAAGGAACCAAATTAAAGTGAAGAGTGAGGGGGAAAATGTCTGCATTTGAGCTACAACTTCCCACCCAGACAGATCAACTGGGAGAGTGATATGCCCTATTCTTTCCCAGAACATCTGTCTTGGGAATGTAAGGCTTGGAAAAATTGTCCCAGTATCCTGTAGACTCCCCCTCTGTTACAATGACTAATTTTACGTGTGCTGAAATGTCCATTCACACCAAACATCATATTTGGTCCTGAAGGGGTACATCTGTTGCCAAAAGAGAGGGTATAGCCTTAGAAGGTATGTGGTTAGGTGGTCCCAGCATTTCTTTTAGTCCCCTAAAACTTTGTGACAGTAAATCACTGCTATTTGTAAAGCATCTTGAACATCTTCACCCCACTATCTGATGTTAGTGTCCAGCTAGCTTGGAGGTGCTCACTTCAGATAGTGCCTGGAAATTGCCTAAGGAGCCTTTGAAAAGTGGCTTGATCTGGACTTCAGTAGACCTCGAAGAGATTCTGGTTTCACCTGGGGTAGGACCTGGGCATTAATATTCTTTAAATTTTGATTTTAATGTGTAGCCAGGTATAGGAACCACTGAGCTAGATGGAGACATGAAGGGTGGGTGGCAAGTCATCTAAAGATACCTTTGGTGGCAGTTGTTGGCATCTCTGCTGGCTGCATCAGAACCATCTTCTGGTATTTCCTTCCCAGTGAAATATCTGAGTTAACCTAATAATAATGATAATAATAATGAAAATACATTCCTATTACCTCAAAAGCAGTTACCATTTCTTGAATGCTTATGTGTGCCAGATAATAATACACATTTGCTTTCACTCAACCCTTGTAGCTACCCAGTGAGACAGGTATTATTATCTCCGTGCCATAAAATGAGCAGAATGAGGCTCCCAGTTAGTGCCAGTGGGGCAGGTGTTAGCTCAAGCTTCTCTCCTGCAATCCAAGAGGCAGGGCGTCTCAACCTTACCTTCTGCATCTCTTATTTTAAAGCTTCTTTCTTCAAGAGAATTATAAGAGAGAACCAGATAAAAGAAATAAATACCAGCCAACCAAGTTGTCTTGGGGTTGAAACAACAGCCTTTCAACAGAGTAGCAGTGGGAAAGACTAATGAGGCAGAGTGTGAATAATAGAATCTGTATAAAAAGCAGTTATATCTTTTTCAAATTATGGTAACTCCTGTGAGGTGCTCAAGTATTTTCATGAAGTACTACCCATCCTGACTTAAGGCTCTTACACCAGCCCCTCTGAGAGTAAGTTCACCTTTGGAACACCCTCTGACCACAGAAAGAGAGCCTCTACTTTGCCCCCTCCCTTGCTCACACTAAGCCTGCCTCTTGTCCCTGTTCAGCATCCCTGACCATCCTCCCACCATGCACACAGTTCTCCCTCTCAACTGAGGTCTTTGCCAGCCCCTGGAATTCCTGTTCCAGCCGATGAGCTGCTATGGGAGCACCCTGCCCTGGGGAGTGCCTGATACCTATCTTTTCTGAGACCTGTGAGAGCTCAAGCTTAGCGCTCTCTGAATGATGAGGGGCTCAGGCCCTGCAGCAGTTCAATCCATTCTCCCAGTTTAGGAAGAGCTCTCCCCATTCCCCTTCCTCCCTCCCACAGTTCTCTGCTCCTTTATCTGCTTCTATATCCACCTTCAGTCTCCTCTGGGTCTTGTTTGAGGCCACCACCTCTACCACCAAATGAAAAACATCTTCCTCTCCTCCTGATCCTTCCCTCTGCTAGAAACATGCCTGGCTGTGCCCCTCTTCAATCTTCCACCAGACAACCTTCCAGCTTAACTGTGGTCCTCGAAATTTGGTGTTCAATAGTACCCCTGAGGGGCACCTGGGTGGCTCAGTTGGTTAAGCGTCTGCCTTCAGCTCAGGTCATGATCTCAGGGTCCTGGGATCTAGCCCCGCGTTGGGCTCCCTGCTCAGTAGGGAGCCTGCTCTCCCTCTACCCCTCCCCCTGCTTGTGAGTTCTCTGTCTCTCTCTCTCAAATAAATAAATAAAATAAAATAAATTTAAAAAAGAACTCTCATCACCTTGTAGTGGCTCACTCAATACACTCAATACATCTGGGGTGGGCTTAAGAATCTTAATGAAGGGGAGTCTGGGTGGCTCAGTGGGTTAAAGCCTCTGCCTTCGGCTCAGGTCATGATTTCAGGGTCCTGGGATCAAGCCCCGCATCTGGCTCTCTGCTCAGCGGGGTGTCTGCTTCCCCCTCTCCCTCTGCCTGCCTCTCTGCCCACTTGTGATCTCCCTCTGTCAAATAAATAAATAAAATCTTAAAAAAAAGAATATTAATGAATATTCCAGATGATTCTGACATGGGGGATTCAAGGACAACACTTTGAGAAATAATTTCCCAAAGCCACCATCCCAAGTCTACAATCTTTTTGTAAAAGGAAACCCATTCCTGCAGTCTCTGCTTCTCCCACTGACCCGTTCCTTGTAACCTGGCATCCCTGTCCCCCTTGCATGTCCCTGAAACAGATCCCAGGTTGATGAAGCAATCACTTCATGCTTAGCAAATCAATGTCCCGGTGTTCAGATCTCATTTTCCTTGCTCTGTCTCTAGTGTTGGGAGGGGCTGCATACAAACTTACTCACTTCTGGGAATTTCTTTATCTCTCTGTGTGTGTGTGTGTGTGTGTGTGTGTTAAATTATACACAACATAAAATTTACCCTTTTGACACTTTTACGTGTTCATTTCAGTGGCATTAAGTATTCATAATGTTCAGTTTTCTTACCTTTAATAACTACATTCTGTTCCTGCCTCTCAAATTCTATTTTTTTTAGGAAGGAATTTTTATTGAAAATTATATTGGTTTAGGTTCAGGGTTACATTAACATATCTCAGAAACACAATTTATGAACTTAGGCTTACTAGTTATTTGGCATCTGTAAAGCAAAAATATAGTTCAAATTCTTATATTTTTGATTGGTTGTCCTGTAGAGTATTAATGCAGGTTACTATTATCAGACTCTGGTCATCTAATGTTTTTTTCTTTTTACTTAAATTCAATTAGCCCACATATAGTACATCATTAGTTTCAGATGTAGAGTTCAATAACTTATCAGTTGCATATAACACCCAGGGCTCATCAGATCATGTGCCCTCCTTAATGCCCATCACCCAGTTACCTCATCCCCCACCCATCTCCCCTCCAGCAACCCTCAGTTTGTTTCCTATAGTTAAGAGTCTCTCATGGCTTGTCTCCCTCTCTGATTTCTTCCCAGTCTTCCCTCCCTTCCCCTATGATCCCCTGTACTATTTCTTATATTCCACATGAGTGAAACCATATGAAAATTGTCTTTCTCTCTGACTGACTTATTTCACTTAGCATAATCAAATTCTTGTTTGTAAAAATTCTGTGCTACAGTCTCTTCTTCCTCCTGGTCCCTAAATTCCTGCCGTTACTCTCGACCCCCAAAACTTTCTACACTGGGCTCCCTCAATTCTCTCTCCTTTACACCTGTTATTTCTAATTAGTAAACCCACAAGCATTTTTCTCTAGATTTAGTCTCCTTCCTGAGCCCTGAATGCACATTTTGCACTGCTCGCTGAACTTCTTTAGTTCGGTACCCAACAGATATCTCAGATTCAACATTGTCAAACTGATTTAATCGCTGTCCTCTAGCACACTTCCTCTTTCACACTTCCTGGTTTATGCAATGGTGTCACCACATTTTCAGTTACTCACTTCAACACAAGCCTGGAAATAAACTGTAAACCCTTCCAGTACCTTAGCCTGTACAATTAACTGAAAAATCCTATTGATTAGACCTTAATCAATACTTATACACATGTATTT
The DNA here is from genome assembly GCA_028534135.1 of Potos flavus. NCBI lineage: Eukaryota > Metazoa > Chordata > Mammalia > Carnivora > Procyonidae > Potos > Potos flavus. The sequence continues at coordinate 107,352,505 of CM052886.1, forward strand.
ATTAGGGATTTTCTGTATTTGGGATACTGTGGTGAAAAGGGCTCTGTTCCTGCCCTCAGAAGCTTACAAGTTCATGAGTATCATGGGCAAGCACACCCCCAAATCACATCTATGATACCAGATACCATGAGAACATAGAAGCAGAACAACCAGCTGTATGAGTCTCAACCCTAGCACCTATTAGCAAGAGAAGCTTTTGGAAACAATGAGTGTTTTCATCTTAGGTTCATTACATCTCCTGTCTGTTTCACACACTTAAAATTGGGCTAATACATACACATAATTTTTAACAATAGTAAGAAGTTACTTTAAAAGAAAATATCAGGGCGCCTGGGTGGTTCAGTCAGTTAAGTTTCCAACTCTCGATTTCAGCTCAGGTCATGATCTCAGGGTCAGGGGATTGAGCCCCCAGTAGGGCTCCATACTCAGTGGGGAGTCTGCTAGAGAGTGTCTCTTTCCTTCTGCCCCTCTTCCTGCTCTCGCACACACTCTCTCTCTCAAATAAATAAATGAAATATTTTTAAAAAAGAAAATATACCAATGAAATCACTTGATTTCTGGGACTTTTTTTCCCCCTAATAATCGAGGAAAGAGGAAACATGGATGGGGTACAGATGAGACAAGATTACTCAAAAGTTTATCACTGCGGAAGGAGTTCATTATGCTATCTTCTATTTTAGGCATTCTGAGACTTTCCATCATGAAAAATTTTTTTAAAGATAGTGTGTGTGTAATAAGTAGAAGTTACAGAAAAAAAAGCAGTTGAAAATATTTCAAATATAGAAAATATGTAATGTGTACTGTTCAGGCAGAGAGCAGTAGTATCTTTTTAATTTCTTCTCCTAGCAACCAGCTTCATTTAGGCCTTTATTGTCTCTCTCCAGACTGTTACATTATCCTTCGACTTATACCCCCCAAATTCTTATGTTGAAACCCCACTCCCCAGTGTGATGATACTAGGAAGTGAGGTCTTTGGGAGGTGATCAGGATTAGATGAGGTCATGAGAGTGAGGCCTCTTGAATGGGATTAGTGCCCTTTTAAGTATCAAGCATGACTCTTCTTGCTTGCTTCCCCGTTTTGCTCTCTGTTACGTTAAGTCTATAAGAAAGTGGCAGTGTGAAACCTGGACAAGGACTCTCAACAGAACTTGGCAGTCCTGGCTCCTGATCTCGGATTTCCAGCCTCCTGAACTATGAGAAATAAATTTGTTAGATATAAGCCATCCAATCTGTGGTTCTTTGTTACAGCAGCCAAAATTAACACCTTCTAACTTTTCTTTCTATCTTCAGTTCATTCATTTGTTCTCACTCATCCAATAAATACTTAAGAGCCTTTTGTATATTACTGACTATTTTTGGCATGGAGAATACAGCCATTTACCAGGAAATAAACAGACAAATCTTCTGTCTCAGGACACATACATTCCATAAGAAGGGAAAAATAAGTAACATTGTTTTAAACTAAGGAATAATTGACATATAATACCCTATTAGTTTCAGGTGTATATCATAGGTAAATATTTTTATAATGTGAGGTCCTATTATTCTGATATGATGGTGTCAGTGGTAGAAGTTATGTGTTTGCACACGTGACTTTATATCCCCTCTAGGCCTGAAGGTATCTTTGAGGATGAGCTTGTTATTCTCCCTGCATGTCCTCATGGAAGGAATGGTGAGCACTAGTTCCCTATCAGATGGGCTAAGTGCTGTAACTTCAGTCGTGCTTCCCCAAATCAAAATCCTTGCAGAGCATAGTGTCTGGGAAGTAGAGAAGGCTCCCCACTGAGGAAATATACAGTGAGGCAGCCCACTGACTCAGCAAGGCACTCTTAGCTCAGAGGCTGCTTCCAGAATCAGATTTGGAGGATGAAAAGAGGACTGACTACTCACAGCCACACTTCTATGGTTCAGGCTGGTTGTAGGGGAGGGTGACCAACTGTTCTAGCTTGCCCTGGACTGGGGGATTTCCTAGGATATGGGGTTTTTAGCGATAATACACAGATGGTCCCAGGCAAACCAGGACAGATGGGCACCCTAGTGTGTAGGGTTGTGCCATTAGAGCTGAAGCATTTCTTTGTAGAGGAACATTCCAGTAAAGAATATGATGTATGGCAATGTTTAAACCTACATGATACAAATAGGCAAATTATCTTTAATCAATTGATACCCTCTTCTGATGTGGCCTTTGTGAATCAATGGCAGACAGAGCAGTGTGGGTTGATTTGGACATGGGCAGAGTCCCCTTCTGCCAAGATATCACCCACTGTGTAAGGTCTGAGGAGCCATTCTCTGTGGTTGATGTAACTTAGGAATCCACTAAGTTGTTTAGGCTTTGACATGACTAAAGTAACTTGTTAAATTCATATCTCACTGTTTCAGGAACCAGGTTTTCAGATAACATGAAAGCACTAATGTAAGTACTTTTCTTGCTGCCAGATATCTTCTGAAAACTGCCTCATCAATAGCAGGTAAGGTCTGAAATTACAGCCTCACAGCTGACTGGACAAATACAGGATGCTGGCTCAGACTGGCCAATTGATTTCTCCCTCTCCAAAATGTGAAGTTTGGCCAAGGAGTATCTGGTTAACTATACACACCATAGTTATTTAATTCTGACCATTCTGTCAAGGGACTAGTTAATAAAGACTTATTAAGGGCCAGCCCTCTTTGTGGTATGGGGATTCCAGGAATGAGACGATTTTTTAGAATGCCCATTTGGAACCAACACCCTAGTAAGTAAGCAGAGAAGGCTGTTCTGCAAGGAAGTGCTGGAAACTGTAGAAGTCTTCATGTCAAACCAATTATGAGAGACCTGGGCACAGTTGGGAGGGAGAAAAGAATGAGCCTGACCACTTCCAGGCCCCATTCCTGGTTCTATGCCTGCTCTTGGGCCCCAGAGGTTCCTTGTGTATTTCTAGCACATGCTTCCTTTTACTAGGCCCAGGCAGGATTTTACCACTTCAACCAGACAAACTCTAACCAAGGCAAGCACTGGATTTATTTTTCCAATACCCTACAGATGAGAACGAGTTGGTGAATTTGTTTAAATCCATTCTTCTGTTCCCAGAGCATGTTCAGAATGCTTAGTCTTCAATAGATTTCCCAAGATTGCTATGTAATGGTGGTGATTTTCCTGCTATCCTCCTATAAACAGGAAGCAAAGAAAAGCAGATTAGGAAAAACTCATGCAAAAGTCAGCATTTGTGTTTTTTAGCTTCCTGGTCTTGTAGAGTCTTGAACATTTGATACTGCAAAGGAGATAGAAGTACAATATGAACTTCCAAACACTTATTTACCAAAACTAACAACCTTTATACAACCATTGAGAGTTGAAATTTAAAGTCATTTAGTAACTATTTTTCCCATTAGTCTCTACTTCAGATCATTTTAGTTTATTAGCTAATTTGTTTAAGATTCAAATATATTCATGTGAGCTGGAATGATTCTCCATGGGCATAATGATCCTAAATTTTCTCCCAGTCTTTTATAATTGGGAGACCTGAAGGTTTGGTTTATAAAGGTCATGCTTCTTGTTGCAAAAGTTCATAAAGTAAAATCTAGGTTTAGTGACAAATAGGAAGGGATTTCAACAAATAATTCAGTCATATGAATTAAGCAGTAAGACTAGGCTCTTCTGCTGGACACAGGATCCCAGCCTCATGTCCACACCTGTGCTTTGAGAACCTCTGGAGAAAGAGCAGAAATGGATTTAGTGTGAGGAGGTGAGAGGTAGGCAGAGGCCAGGCCTATGGTGGCAGCTCCCTCTCCCAGACCCACCCAGTCTCCCTTCCCTTCTGGCCCCTGGAAGCCCCCAGGAAGCTCAGGAACCTGCCAAGGGAATAAACCTCACATCAAAGAGTTACAGCCACATTGTACCCTTGATCTTTTAGAGCAGGGGTCAGAGAACCACAGCCCACAGTCCAAATCCAGCCCCCTGGGTGCTCACTGTTTTCGAAAAATTCTCTTGAAAAAGGCCTCAGTATTTGTTTATGTACTGTCTGTGGCTGGTTTGCTGCCACAGCAGAGCTGAGCAGTTGTGACAGTGATGGAACGTAAAATATTTACTCTCAAGTCCTTTATAGAAGAGGTTTGCCAGCCCCTGATCTCGACTTGCACTGAGTAAAAAGCACCAGAACTCCTGCAAGTGTTCTAGTACTTTCTTCCTCATGACTAAGCTGATTTCAGACTGTAAGTTTATGGGAGTGGCAAGATAGGTCGATTTATTTGGCGTTTAACTGAAATGTTATCAGAAGCCATTCCCTTGATCAACATGGATGGTTTTTTTAGATAAGCTGTGAATTTGTTCTCAGGCTCCCCTTGAGGTTTCATAATTTTCTGGGGTGGGTGCAGCCAATGCTCAACTCTGCCACAGTTGCTGATGTCAGGATGTCAGGGAAGAGATGTCATCCAGAGGCTGCCAGGGGACCAGAGGTTAAGCTTGCCACGTCCTCCTCACATCCTCATTTCTCTGCATAGTTTAGCACATTTCTCTGTTCTGCATTGTGCTCAGTTCTGTGTGGAATATAAAACAAAAATGTTACAAATGGTTGCCACCCCCCCAAAAAGCTTAAGCTCTTGCTAATATTCCTAACAACTCTGCAAACAGCAAGTAAGTATAATTTCCCTCCAAAAGGGCAGAAACAAAATAGAAAATTAGGTCCTAAGCATATCTGAAACAGGGATGAAAATGAAGCAATTAGAAAACTGTGAGGAGAAAGCTTTTTCTTTGAGCATACATGCTATCAGGAAGGTATTTCTCGCATGGATCAGGACATATTTTAACCCAGAATTAAAAACATTCCAACATCAATGCAATAGAGAGAACCACTTAATTAAACATCTTCTGGGGTGAAATGGGGAAAATTGTTGGCTGTGACAGAATACAGGTATTTGATAGATATACACAAGAATTAATCTGTAACTTCTGTGTAATCCAGGAGCCTTTTTCAGCTTGGAATTTGTTATCCCCACCTGAGCTATAAGCATAAGCTCCTATTGCACGAAGTCACTCAAGAAGAGAGAACATAAAAAGCTACAGCTTCATGAAAATAGAAATACATATCTGGGGCAGGCCAGGCTGCAGTCTTATGAAGAATGTTTTGAAGGCAGAGAATGACCCTTTAGGTTTGGGAAAAACACAGCTAATGCAATAGATAAATAGGGAGAAAATTCCACCACTTAAAGTCTGAACAAGCAATTGGAGACAGGAAAACTTAAGATTCACAGCAATAAGTATAAATGTCCTGATAGGAGACGCAGCCCCATTGGCGCAGAGCAAAATGGAACATGAAACATAACTTCAGCAGGCAGCACAGAGCACACGGAGACCGGGGACAGGCCAGGGACCCCTTGCAGCTATGAGTTATTGCCACTCCTTGACAGGGAGCCTGGAAGAAAATATAAGGATCCAACTGTGTGATTTATTGCCCATCAGGTACTTAATTCTAATTAAACAAGGTATAATATTCCCTTTTTGGTAATAAGAATGTAGTTATTTTCTTGTTTCTTAAACCCCCAATAGAAGAATCTCTTTATCGCACAGACAGCAGCACTCAGGTTCAGGTGGCTGGGGCTGGTGAGTCCTGAAGCAATCCTACAGAAACCTGGCTCAGGCTCAGGCCCAGCTGGGATGCCACTGGTACACAATACTATGTGCAAGGCACTGTCCTGCCTCTAGGGTGTTCACTTTTCCCTCTGACAATAATCAGTTCTTCATTCTTTTAATGCTTGGTGGTCAAGGAAGGGTACAAATTTTCTGTAGATCCTGTTTCTCCTCTACTTTGTTACGTTGAAAGTGCTTCCCCCAGAATAAAGCCAGGCCAGCAGACCTGAGGGAAACTGCACCCCTGGTGGGGTGAACAGCTTTGGGGAAGGATGGGCTCAACAGGTTAGGTCTACTGGTTATTAATCAAAACAATTTAATTAGGTTCAATAATACTGCATGTGGCAAGGCGGGAAATATGTGCTGATAGTTTTAGAACAAAATTGTGCAAGGACTTGAACAAAACATGGATGTTTTGCACAGTACCCCGGAAGATATCAAGAAAAATCAGACTTATAAACACATTTCCTAAAGCAATTACCGCATTCCAATTTTTCTAGAAAAGGTATTATGATTATATTAATTTTGGCTTCTGATGTAGGCTAATATCCTTTCAGGGCTATTTCTAACAGTTATAGACTCTTAAAAATGTATACAATTGTAGTGAATTGTTCCTCTACAAAATTTACTTAGTAGAGTGACTTAAGAAGAAGTTTCACCTCTAACACCCGAAGCTTCTGTTTTTGGATACATGGGTCTGTTCTATCCCATCTAGAATTCATTCTACCCCTCACTTGTAAAGACCAAGCACTCTGGGAGCAATAAGCCTGGCTACCGTCAGAAAGCCAGGCCTGCTGATCAGACCTCAGGAAATCCTCAGGTCAGCACACCAGACAGGCCCAGAGTGAAGGAGCCCAACCCACTCCTTGGAAAAGGCCCAGCAAATTATCGAAGTTCAGCTCCCTATGTTATTTCCATGACACATACATACACCAGAAATGTTGATCCAGCGGGGAATGCAAACCCAATCAAGGGTGTCTTATCTTATATCAAATCCATGCTAAATTAAAAAATAGAAAATATTTCCCCTGTGTCCTGATTTAGATAATGCCGATGAAATATAATCAAGAAAAAAGATAAGCAGTACATGTCACACAACTCTGAAAAAGGAGACACAGACAACGTACGCAAAGAAACAACATTAAAGGAATAAAGGAAAGGTAAGAAGGGGACAGAGGTTTTTAGGAGCATAATTTCCTTTAGTAAAATAATTTTCAAAACAATGAAAGCTGTATGTCTATATGTCTATCCCTAACAATTTCCTGACATCACTGCCCAAGAAACCCACATCGCTCTTAGACTACATGAGCAAAGACAGAACCGAATTACTTAACGGGCTCTCCTATAAGCCAATGGGCTTTACGATTCCTAATTATTTCTTTTTTTTTCTTTTTTTTCCCCAAATACTTTTATTTTATTTTTTCAGTGTTACAAGATTCATTGTTTATGTACCACACCCAGTGCTCCATGCAATACATGCCCTCCTCAATGCCCACCACCAGGCTCGCCCATCCCCCCACCTCCCTCCCCTCCAAAACCCTCAGTCCATTGCTCTGAGTTCACAGTCTCTCATGGTTCTTCACCCCTCCGATTTCCTCCAATTCACCCCTCCCTTCCCTCTCACAATGTCCTCCATGTTTTTCCTTATGCTCCACACATAAGTGAGACCATATGATAATTGACTCTGCTTGACTTATTTCACTCAACATAATCTCTTATTTCTAAATCCACTGCCTGATGTAAGCAGGCAGGCCACCAGTGCTGGAAAGCAAAAATTTCCCCCCACCATCAAACCATGCTGCCACTGCACTCACTGCCCTTGCCCTGACATCTGCTTGACCACACCTGTGGGGAGTTTACCTGGGGTGGGGTGGGGGGAGGAGGAACCAGGCAGGGCTTTGGGGGTGGTCACCTGGAGCCAGCCAGCTTGCAAGGTGCGAAATCTGACCCTGAGTCAGCCTGAAGTCTACTGACCAGCACTGGCTGTCCTTCACCTGGCTGCTCCACTCACCCTTCTCACCGACTTCCAGCAAGCACCTAAAAGTAAACCTAAACTCTATCTGCAACTCCAAGCTCTTGTTTTAAAATGCTTTGAGTGTTTCTCCAGAGTAAGCCTGTTTGAGACCTCCAGTATTCTGCACCTGGAGGGTCACAGGTAATAAACTCAGGTTCCTGTTTATGTACCTGTTAAAACTTGGTCTCTAGCAATGGTAAGCAGCCAGCACAGATGCCCACACCAAACCGTCCAGACCAGTCAGCATGAAGCATCTCAGCCAGGATTTGCAGAACAAAGTTCTTGAGCTGTGAAAGGTCAGTACCTTGAGTTTCTATTTCAAACTTTTCAGACTGTGCAACTCTAACAGATATGGAGATATAGGAGACTAGGGGAGAGGGAAGCAAGCAAAAAGGGGAAAAGAACTAATATTTACCTCCACTATCACAAAGAGATTACTTTGCCCCATACACTTGGATATGGTGATTGCTCAAGTGCTTAACTCTTTTTTTTTTTTTTAAATTGCAAATACCAGTGTGAACCAGTATTGAGAAGTTTGCATTAAAACTGCTCTGCCATTTGCAAAATTTGATCAAGAGATCTCAGCTCCTCAGCTGGTGAAACGAACTCTGAGTTCATGAAATGATTAGAGTAAATCTAAATGAAACTTAATAGCACTTAGCACTTCAAAGCGCACTGAACACATTAACTAATTAATCACCACCTTACCCCTTCCAGGTATATAAATAGCTATTATCCTCACTTACAGTTGGAATAAATGAGGCAGAAGTAGCAGCACAGTTGCCCTGGGCCCCAGATGAAGTTTGTATCTACAGTGAAAGCAAAATCAGGCATTTCTGAGTACCTTGTCTTTTGGCATATCCACTCTTCTTAAATTTTCTTTCCTTCTAGATCTCTGTTAAAACATTTCACATTTGGACTTGGAGAGATTTCAAATCTTTTCCTAAATGCGACGGTTTCTGACATAGATACTTTAAAAACAAGGGGGTCCAAACTGATTAAAGTTGTAACAAATTGGAATGCTGGAAAATTCATGTCATCAGCCAAAGAAAGAGGTTAATCTGATTGAATAATGAGTTTCATCTGGATTTGGCTGTGCCATCTGTTACAGAATGTTTTCCAAATTGTGTAGTGTGAACACAGGATTTCACAGAATAGAAATATCAAGTATTATAACAAAAGTAACATGTTCTTACCCCTCCTAAAAAATGGTAAATCTCTCCCCAGTGTCCATATTACATAAAGTAAACACATGGAGACATGACAGAGCAAGATTTAGGAAGCTATAGGTGCCTCTGAGCAATAAATTCCCCAAATTCCCCAAATTAATCTGTAAACTTTTTTCAGGCACTGATACTTCTTGGGTAACACCTCGTTGTCTCTATAACCTTCAAGACATATAACATCTGAGACAGGGAATCATTTTTCTGATAAAGGGAATATTAGAGCAGAAAGTGAAACTTGAGATTGCTGGCTTCAATCCATGAAGGTGACAGGTAAAAAATCTGGTCAGAGAACTGAAGCAACGAGAATGCAGATTCAGATCTCCTCATTCTCAAGCCACTGCTGACAGAAGGGAACCTATTTATTGTGTGCATAAGTCTGTAATTTTACAGATGACAATTAGAGACGGAGCAGGAATAGAACCCAGGAATGCTGAATCTCAGTTCTACGTTCTTTCTACTGTACCACACTGGGTCTGCAGTTTCTTTCACTTTATTTTGTTTTGTTTTATTTTATTTAGTGAATTTTTCATTTAATTTTAGTTTTTGTTTTGCTTTAGTGCATTCCTCGGTGCCACCATAAGTTAACCATTGCAAGATGGATATCATTTTCTCATGGGAATAATGATAAAGTCAAGGATTACATTTCTAATCAAGAATGTAGCATCAAACAGACCATATATATGAAAAACAACATTCATAAGGGCAAAGATTAAACACTCACAAACCTTTAAAATAATTTTCATCTCTCAAAGACTCAATTACCTCATCTGTAAAATAGGTATGATGGCAGAATCTATCTCATAATATTGAAGGACTAATAGAGAGAATGTCAGTAAAACACTCAGCAGAGTATTTCCCTAGCTTTTAGCAAGTGCTTTTAAAGTATTAGGCTAACTTTTATTAACTATGAGCTCGTTACAGCACCCTTCATATTTTGTTGCTCATAATCCTCACAACAGTGTTAAAAGGCAGATGCCGTTATTGTTCCCATTTTTAAAATGAAAAAACAAAGGTCCAGAGATGCAAAGTAACTTGGTCAAGGCACAGAGCTGGCATTCAACCCAGAGGATTCGACTTCAGAGTCTATAATCTTAACTCCTGTTCTACAAATAGAGTTGACATGTAATAAGAAATGTTGATATTATCATTTTATTTAAACAGAGGAATTGGTACCTGTATCATACAGAGGATATATGTGTTATGAGTATTATTTTATAAAAGGCCTTATTTTACCGTAAAGTGAAATACACCGAAATATAAACCTACTAAACCTGACATTGGCCCCAAATGAATACTCAGGAGATAAATGTGCAATAATTTAGAGGTGCTTTATACTAATATATGGCTCATATTATTATAAAATATGGTTTAAGAGAGTTTGAGTTCAAGTTTCTTATTTTTTTCTGAATAAATTTCTTACTCAGTATAAATTATCTGAAACTATTGTGTGAGGTTGGTGTTCCATGCCTGCCACTGATGTTAAGAACATCTGACCTCTTGTTTTATTGCTGGAAAGCATGGAGTTGTTTTTATTGTTTTTTGTTGTTGTTGTTGTTGTTTTTAATTGTGAAAGATTTAAAGTATACTGTAAAGAATGGAAAATAAAGTAATGTGCTCACACATACCACCACCCAGCTCTGTCAGAACTTTCTTTATGTTTGATCAATTTCAACACTGTTTCACTTAAAACTCTTAGGAAAATAAGAATAGAGGAGAAATTCTTGAATCTAAAAAAGCGTAGCTACATACATTCCACAACTAACAGGCTTTGTGTATTGTTTCCTTTAAAGCTGAGAACTTTACATCAGCTTGCCCACTCTTCCTCCTGTGTCCACTGTTGCTCTGGGCCTGCAGGGCCCAGCTACAGCAAGGAAAGAAATGGAAGTAAGATCCAAAGGAAACCATAAAACTGGAATCACTCCCTATGCTGTGGGGGTGGTGAGTTTCGTTGTTAATTTCTAGTTTAATTGGATGCTTGCTGGAGAACACAGTCTTTGTGATAACAATTCTTTGTTTTTGTTTAGACTTGTGTTTAGGGCTAGTGTGTGCTCAATTTTAGGCAATGTTCCATGGGCACTTGACTAGAATGTGATCTTTTAACTTGGGGATGCAGAATTCCCTACATATAGTTGAGAGGGTTGATCTTGTTAATTGCATGGCTAGAGACTGTAAAAACTGTTCACGGTGTTCCAAAACCTTTAATTCATAATCTTTATGAGTGTGCTCTGTGCCAGACCATACACAGCCCAGACGGCCCAAATTGTCACTGATTGTGCCTGCTTTGAGTCAGGTACTACCAAGAATTATTCTAAGCTTGTTTTTAAGCTACATAATCAGAGAATTAATTTGATCGATCTTTTGGATACTTGAATTTCCTTTACAAAGATCCCACCAAGCAGCATGAATCCCTCCAAGACTGGGGCACTTGGCCTCTGCTGGGATGGGAGGTCTCAGGAGCTCTCACTGGGTCGTCCTCCACACCATGGGTAAGTGGCTGCCGAAAGATCAGGGCAAAAGTCTTGACTTTTTTAGGCATTACTTACCAATTCTTTCAACAAATATTAGTCAAGCACCTGCTATTCTAGCCCCTTGAGGTAAATTGTGAACAAAGTGGTGAAGTGCCCGTCCTCAGTTTATAATCAAGGGACAAAAAAGATTTTCCATTTTCTCCTTGGAAGCCTGTCATCTTTTGCTTTAAGACATTGAGATGATGTTACCAGGGTTATATAATCTCAGAATTATGTATTTCCTTATTATTTAGCAAATCTTTAGAAGTCTCCAATAATGCTCTTTTGCCATAAAGTAAAATTTGTTGTTACTAATGTAGTAACATTATTCTGGCTTCCTTTTCTTTAATATTTGCATAGGCCACCTCCATGTGATGCAGGGCCATTGTCAGGAGTTCCCCAGGCAGATTCTGTCCAGAATGATACAGAGAAGCTTGGGTCTTACCTCTCTTTGCTGGTAGACAGATTTCCTTTATTCTACTTGCTCATTGAAATGGCAATCCTTTGCAGTTCTGGCTAGTGGTAACATTTGCAGCTCTCAGTGTTACTTCACTTACTCCAGATGGCTCCAAGCCCAAGCCCCAACCACCTGGGATGCCACCTGCCAACCCCCAGCCAGGCCACAAGGTAAGACTTAGACTTTCTGCTCAGCTTTCTAGCTCCTTTTTCCATCCAACCCCTGAAAGCACTCCATACAAGCTCGGCTCCACATTCAAAATGATGTTTGCTAACATGTTACCAGCACTTAGGGATATTTGTAGTTGGGAAGATTTCAGATTATTTATCCACCACATTTCTGGAAATAGATCTTCCTTAGGAATCATTTTTAAAACCAGGAATGACTTAACTTTTCTCACATTTAGCCTTTTCTTTGTTTATTCAAAGATTGAGTCAAACCACCCCCCACCACCTCTGTCCCCCTCTCCCCCATTAAAATGTAGCTATCTGAGTGCTTCACACATCATTGGAAAGTCACAGAAATAAGTTTCAGATCATTGTGAAGGAGCTGGAAACATCCCCGCTGGACTTGCAGTGGCAGGCCCCCGAGCAGCCTGGGGGAAGTCGACGCCTGAGGTATTTTCATTTATTAGATGACTCCGAACCTTGAAAATGCAAAACATGGAGATCGCCTATGTAGATTTAATTCTTCCCCAAAGCAACGCCATGCTTTACAGGAAGAGGCAGAACATAAATCCAAATACTAGTTATTCAAATCCCAGGCTATGTAAGTTAAAATGAACCTAAGATTTATGGCTCTTTTATGCCACAGACCCAAATCCCAATGCCTCCTGTAACGCCTTTTCTTCTCTCTCCTTCCAACAGTAAATAATAATAAAAAGTGACTTTATGGATGGCTTCTCCCCAAATCTGAGATCAAGTTGATGGCAGAATCAGCTTTTCAAACTTCTTTCAGCAAAGTGTGTTCTCCCTGGCCCCACCCTTGCTTCTCTCACACATGTGTGTGTGCCTGTGTGTGTGAACACGCACGTGTGCATACACACACACACAGACACACACACACACACACATCTGTTTCGTCTTGTGATTTACAGCCTCCAAACAGATCAGGCATTTTCTTTACAGGTGCTATTTTCTCTGCTACTGTCTCTTTCTGTCATCCATTCATTGTAAAATATATTAAGTGCCATTTTTCTAGGTGCATCTATGGGATACAAAAGGGAATGAAATCAGCAAAAACGCTGTCCCCAAGGACTTCACATTCTAATGGCTCATCATTATTGCTACCATCTATTGAGCACCTGCTATATGCTAGAGTATGTTCTACCTGCCTTACCTATACATTATCTCTAATTTTCATAACTTCTCTGCAAGGTGAACTATTATCCCACTTAATAAGTGAAGAAGTTGAATCTTGTATAGAATAATGTGATTCAAAACTACAGTCACCTGATTCCAAAGTCTTTGCTCTTTCATACCATAGTGATAATATTCCAGCTGAACAAACCAAACAGCTTGCTTCTCTACGAAATCTTTGCTGACCCCCCTCTACCCTTGAGCCTCCTACCCATTTCATGATGGCATTGAGCTTCCACTATAGTTACTTGCTGAAGAACCTGTCCTTCCTGGATCACTCAAACTACAGATCATAGACCATTTACCATGGTATCATCGGTGCTCAGCACTGTACCAGATCAAATTAAAATAAGAGATATTGAATTACTAAACAAATGTCTTCTCGCCAATCCTAGCCTCAAGCATCTGCAGGGAAGCCACCCATCAGAGATGGTGGTGGTTGCCTCAAGGTTGTACAAACAGATTGGAAACTTCTTTCCCTGAGTTGTTCTTATTTAACCATCATCCTTCACAATAAGCACCTAAAATGCTGAATCATGCAGCTGGGTAGAATATCTTTACCAACTTAAATAATACAATGTGCTCATGTAAAATGATATATAATAAAAGATGATACAATGTAATTTTAAAAAAGCTGGTATCATTACTATTGTTTATGTAAGCTTTTGGCCCTTTAGCTAACAAAGCCTCATTGGTCAGCTCTTCATTTTGTCTTAAGTACTACAATTTTACTCCAAAAACGTTACCTGTATATTTCCTCTGTAAAATCATAGCTATAGTTTAGTTCTCAAAATCAAGATTAATTCTGCTTAATAAAACACATTTCTAAAATATTTTCCAAACCTAGTAACTGATGTTCTAAACCCCAATCTTCTTTTTCTACAAAGCGATTTGCCCTTTTCCCAAATAATCACTAGGTAAGAAATAATTATGGCAAACATATTCTATGCTTTGTGTGTGCCAGGCACTTGTATAAATGCTTTCCAAGCACTATCCTCTTTTAATCCTAAACTATGATTTGGGTAAACATCCCCATTGTACACATGAGGAAATAAATCACAGGAAGCATAAGTTGCCCAACGACACACCTCCACTAAGTGGCAGACCCTGGATTTGAACCCAGGAGAGCAAATTCTGGAGTCCACACTTTATTTTTTCATTTCTCGTTTACATAGGTAATACACTCAACTCATTCAAAAATCAAAACAATCTAAAGAGGCATACTGTGAAGTCTTGCTGCCATTCCAGTCTGCCTGTTTTCTCTTTGCTTGCTTCTGACCTCAACTCCAATGTGCAGGTAGTGACTTTAATTAGTTTCTTGTGTTTCTTTTTTGTTTTTTTTTTAATGTGAATGCAAGAACATACAAATGATATGTTCCTATGTTCCTCCCTTTCTTATACAAGAGGTAGTATGTTGTATACACTTTGCTTTTTTTTTTTTTGTTAAAAATCAGATAATCTTTTTGTTAAAAATCAGATAATCTTTTCATAAATTTTTGAGGTTTTTTCATAAATAAAACTTTTCATCCTTTTATACATACATATATTCTGTCACATGGGTGTGTCATTTCTTTAACCAGTTCTGTATTGATGGAATTTAGGTTGTTTCAATTTTTGCTGCTTACACATTGTTGCCATGAATAATCTCAATGTCAGTCTTTTCTTATGTGTTGGTATATATGCAGGGCAACTACCCAAAAGAGGGATTTTCAGGTCAAAAGATAGGTGTTCTTATGATTTTCTTAATATTGAGAAATTCCTCTCTATATTTATTGATGAATTTACACATGTTCCTATTTTCTGGTAGCCTCACCAGCACAATATGCTATTAAGTGTACTTGAATTTTTGTCCATTTCATAGGTTAAAAAAAAGATATCTCATTGAATTTATATTTCTCTTACTTTTTAAAGATTGTATTTATTTCTTTTGTGTATGTGAGAGAGAGAGAGAACAAGCAGGGGAGGGGCAGAGGGAGAAGGAGACACACACACCCCACCTGCCACAGAGAAGGGAGCCCCATCAGGGACCCATCAGGACCCTCGGATTATGACCTGAGCCAAAGGCAGATGCTTAACCAACTGAGCCACCCAGACACCCTCGTATTTCTCTTATTACCAGTGAAGTTTAACATCTCACATGTTAATGCTTGTTTGTCACATTTCCTTTTCCATTCCTTTTTCTTGTTTATACGCCTTGCCCGGTTTTTCATTGGTTTGCTGGTCTTTTTCTTAATGACATCTGGGATGTTCTTTAAACCTTTTTGCTATAGCTACTCCCCGGAAAAACTAGAAACAATATTACTAAGATAGTTGCCATAAATATAACATATTATCAAAATGTTTTAGGTAAAATTTAAAAGACCTCCCTGATTAAACTCTTTATCAACTAAAATAATTCATATTAAATGCTCAATGAACTCTAGTCTATTCGTTATTTGTTAATATAATAGAGAAAAACAGAGACAATAATATAAAAAAATAATTGAGATGAAGATTCGGACCCCAAGAATTTCACTAACAGGAGATTGATTTATTCCAAGAACCTTTCATGTTTACTCAGCTGATCAATAACCGTTTCAATAGCGAGGAAATAAAGGAAAATTAAAATCTTTTTCTTCTGTCACCTTTCTGAAGTATGTGCGAATTATATTTAGTGTCTAAATATCTCTGGATTTCTAAAACACTGTGTATTTCTTTTTAATTTTCTGAGCACTCTCAAACTCATCGACAATCCACAGACCATCTCCTTAGAGACATGAACTGAGCAGTTGCCCATAGCAACCATTCTAACCCTTCTGACTATTTATATCTCCAACCCCCAGATCTCACGCAACTGTCTTTGATTGTAGGTCCTCAAAACTGTAGGAAATGCTTTGTAATTTCTATCCCTTGGTGTATCTTTAAACACCACAGTAAGTTCATAGCCTGTCCTCATTTCCCTGACTTCTGGAAAAGGAAGGGGAATGAGTCCATGGTCTTCAGAGACTGGACTGGAGCTAGAGCTTAACCAAGAACTGCTACAAGGTCAGAATCAAAGGCGAAGGCTTAGGGCCATCCACAGATCAAGGTATTTAATGTCTCTGTGATTATTTGGGTATAAGAAGCTGGCAGAGCCAGGACACTTCTCCAAAAAGGATACGTTTACAGTAATACATGTAGTTGGATGGTATATATTGAGTGCTTACAGGGACAGGACACGTGTATAAGCATAAGGCTTTTGAGGAAAAGTCTGAAGTCCACAGTCCCACTGAAGGATGAAAACCAAATGCCTACAAGGTGATCAGGGCCTCTGGTAAATCCAGTCAGAGCAGGATCTGAGTAGAAATTTCCCTACTGGAGTGGATTCACTGATATAAGTAATATGACACTTCCTTATTTGTGTCTTTGAGTTTCTTGGCTAATATGACACAGCAAAAGGATTTTTTAAAAAGCCAGTCACACTCCTACAATTCTATCATATTAAAATATAGATTCAAATCTTTTAACTCCCCTTTGAGAGTTGAGAAAATGTTTACACACACTCTCAAATCTGTAGTGGGTGCAATATCTATGTACATGGAGCATGGGGTTAGGTTTATTTATCATATAATCCACAAACAACTCCTGCATGAGTCAGTAAAAACTTGTAGTCAGGTTTTTGTTCTATTTTAGGTGGGGAAATTATGATGAGTGAAGAACGAACATTAATCATGCACATTTAGAATTTAGACCCTGTTGATGTCCACCATGACCAACACAACTACCACAAAACCAGAAACAATGTTTCCTCCTTTTCACTTCCCACTTTCATGGCAATTCTTCCCTCTAAACCCAAAATTCAAAGTTAGCCTTTAGGGGAAGATTTCATTTCATTTCAAACTGATTCCCACAAATTGCTTTCACAATGAAGTGTCAGGTTGTAGCCTGGGAGCTGAACCCAAAGGAGGTGTGTTTCCTAGTGATCTGAAGACAGTGGACTAGACCATGTCCCTTCATGACATTGTCCCTACGGTCTTGAAAAGCTCATCTTCAAGAAAGAAAGCTTTTTGGGCACCTGGGTGTCTCAGTTCGTTAAGCGACTGCCTTTGGCTCAGGTCATGATCCTGGAATCCCAGGATTGAGTCCCGCATCTCCCTGCTTCTCCCTCTGACCTCCCCCCTCTCATGCTCTCTCTCCTTCTCTCTCAAATAAACAAATAAAATCTTAAAAAGAGAGAGAGAGAGAGAGATTGAAACCTTTTGATCTTAGCATAGATGGAATACAATATATGACCTCTTAGCCTGCCTGATCTGGCTCCTGCCTCCCCTTCCAGTGTCTTTTCATCCTGGTCTCCTTGGCTCTGTGCTCCAGCCACTTGAGGCTTCCTTCAGTTCTACAAACACACAGCACTCCTTCCATCTCAGGGCCACCTGTGGACCTTCATCTCTTCCCTCTTTTTTCACTCCTGCCAGCATTTGCTTTGGTTAGCCAACATCTGCAGAATCCCAGAATACTTGTCACTGTAAGAATTTTTCCTTGACCCCCAATTTCTCCTGGTGGCACTTAAACCACAATGTGAAATCTATGACAGCAGAGACACACTTTGCCTTATTCTGCTCTGTCCCCAGCAGCCAGCACACAACAGGGGACAAAAGTTTTGATGAGTAAATGACATAAACTGTGTCGTATTTGTCTTTATCATTACTGCCTGCATACTGGAAACGCTAAATAAATGTCTTCTCAAGAGTGAATGAATGGATAAATCAATGAAAGACTTCATATATATACAATTTAGCATTAAAACATTGAATATAAGTATTAAGTATTCTTTTTTATCATTTAAGTTACATTCAGGTCATTTTTCTCCCACATAGGTTCTTAGAAATTCTACTGTGAAAAACAACAATTCCAGGGTGACTGAAACATTCCTGAGCCCACAAGGAGCTGACTCAGAATCTTTTTCTGGGTAGGTGTCACTTCTCCCAGGATTGGACTGCTTTTGGGGAGTGACCTATTATTTCCAAGATCAGAGAAGTTTCTCATTTGGCCCACTGTTATGGCCCATTTCTGAACCATCTGTGTTGATTTTTCCTTCTTTCCTTCTTTCTTTTATGCCTCCATCAGAAAGGATGAATACCCAACTTTTATTTTAACATGGACTGGACTGGAAGAGATTATGTTGAGTGAAATAAGTCAAGCAGAGAAAGTCAATTATCATATGGTCTCACTTACGTGTGGAGCATAAGGAAAAACATGGAGGACATTGTGAGAGGGAAGGGAGGGATGAATTGGAGGAAATCGGAGGGGTGAAGAACCATGAGAGACTGTGAACTCCGAACAAGGGACTGAGGGTTTTGGAGGGGCGGGGGTGGGGGGATGGGCGAGCCTGGTGGTGGGTATTGAGGAGGGCACATATTGCATGGAGCACTGGGTGTGGTACATAGACAATGAATCTTGTAACACTGAAAAAATAAAAGTATTTGGGAAAAAAAAATCAGTTTGGCTCAAGTTTAAGAGAACTGAGAGGTTTTCCACTGTATCTTAGAGGTTAATGAAATCTGGTTGAACTGGATTTTATAATTCAAGAGGTTCCTGTGTGGTGGCTTCTCTTAAGAAAATGTTCTTTCCCCTTATTGCCCTAGAACCCTAGGAAGCTAAGAATAAAACCTCCAGGATCAAAAGTCTAAGTTTAAAAGGAGGAGCATTTCACACATATACCCATCTATTCTCCACTCCAAAACAATCCCGCAGACACCCAACACACATTCACACACCCAGCACCCACAGATATCCCTACCACATACACAAAGTGCATACAATACCCACAAACACCCTCAATACACACACACACACACACACCAGATGGGGACCTAAGTTTTTGAATCCTAGAACAAGAATCCCCTTTACATCTTATTTCCATTCTTCTTTCCATTCCCTTGTCCCATGCTTCAATCTAGCCCTTATTTGAAGATATTTGCCCTGACACTAAAAGTTATTTTGATTAGGGAAGACTCAAGAAATGTCAGTTCTTAGAAAAAGTTCCAGTGAAGGGAAATTTGGGGTTTTACCTCTGTTGTGTTTTTTTGCTCGTTTTTGGTCTTTCTCTTGGGGGTTGCAGTTACACCACACCAAATTAACAATAGATTATTTAGTAGTTTTGAATTAAAATACAACAGCTCCATTCTAGAATTAGTCTTTTTCCTTGTTTTTCTTACCAAATATGAGAATTGCCCTTCTTATATTCTATCTTTAAGCCCTCGTATTAAGGAAGAAGACAATCAACATATTAAATCACTGACAGATTTGTGTTATTTAATTATTTTTCGTAGGAATGTTGCATTTTAAAAGAAGATACGGCAATGGTAGGAAAAAGCTGCTTTCATCACAGAAATAACTCTCTAAAGATGGAAAGTCAATACTGTGGTGTCTGAGTAGGGACATACATATAATTTATTGATGGCTCTTCCTCCTCATGGTACCACCCAGGGACATGAGACAGTAGGAATGTGAATCTAAGAGATCCCCTCCATCCCCAGCTGCCCAGGGCACTGTGGCATGGGATTCATCACAACTATTGGTGTCTCTAAGGCCTAAGCAACAGAAGATAATTTGCAGTCTTCTTGCAGTGGAGTAACATAGATGGGTGCTGGCTGTCCATTGGAGGACAGAGCTCTTGAGGGTAGCCCAGGCAGAGTGGTTCTGTGGATCATCCCCTTAGGCATCCTGCTTGGAAAGGTCTCAAGCATTGTTTCCTAAACAGACAATTGTATAGCAGCACCTCTTTGAATTCACATAGCACTAGTTAACACAGTGAAGAACACAGCCAGAATCTGACCCTGAAGTTTCTCATGGAGGCACCTAAGGAACTTTCCCAGGTGTTAAGTGAAAATACTGGGAAGCCCCCTTACCACAAAGCACTATTCAAATATAAAAAGAAGGGTAAAGTCTCTGCCCTCTCAGAATCACCATATGACATGCCTAAAACAATAGCATAAACAAGGACATCAGAAGCATCAACTGTAGAGATGCCTGGGTAGCTCAGTCAGTAAGGGTCTGACTCAATTTTGGATCAGGTCATGATCTCAGGGTCTTAAGATCAATCCCTGCATTAGGCTTAGTGCTCAGTGGGGAGCCTGCTTGGGATTCTCTCTTTCTCTCTTTCTCTGTCCCTTCCAGCCCCTCCCTTTCTGAAAAACTAAAATAAAATAAATAAGAAATAAAAAAAAAATAAGGCATCAACTGCAGAGAGCCTGAATGGCCAGCAACATTTTACTAGCATCTTCTGAATGAAATTTGTTTCTTTTCTATCCAACTGATCTTCTAGAAAAGCACTGTTTCCACACAGTGTATGACTGTGTGATACTGTTCTCTGTGAATAGTCATAAAGCAGGAAAGAGTTAAGGGAAGCTTGCAAACATCCATCCTTCGCCTGTTTTCTAAAAATACTCCTCACTTGCTTTATCTCCAACTTGTCAGGACCAGATAGGTGGTGTTCAGGGACTGGAGGTCTGTTGGCCTCTGGCCTCCATGCTTTATTCTCCTGAAGGGGTAGGGAAAGGAGCCTTTGGTGACGGTCAGAGCCCTTGGTGACCACCCTTGGTGGTCAGTGGGTGATCACTGATGGTCCAAAACATCCCTCCCCAGGGAGGCTCAGTGGCCCTGGGGAAAAAGATGGCCAGTCTATTGACCTCAGAGAGGGCTCCTTTTCTTCATTTTTTTCTCACTTCCAAATTTTGACTTCATGTAGCTTACATCTTTAAATAGCAGTGATAGCCACATGTTCTTGAGCACCTACTGTGTGCTGGTTGTCTGCTAGGCATTTTGCATGATTTTATATTACATATATATGTATATGTATATATTATGTATAATTTATGTATATATCATGTATAATATATGTATATATGTATATATTATAAAATATATATATATATATTCCCAGCTTCTTCTCTGACCTCTTCCCTACCCATGTCCATTTCTCCTTTATCCACACTGACCCTTGAATATGCCAGGCCTGGCTCAGTCTGGACCTTGGCACTTTGAGCCTGAGGTTGCCCTTGGCGATTCTTTCCTCCTTTTTACTGTTTCCCTGCTTCCTATCCTCCTTTCCTTGAGAGTTCTACTTAAAAGTTACCTATTCAGACTACAGTATATAAAATTTCTACCCAAACCCACATCTGGTGCACCCTAGAGCTCAGGTACGAATTATATCCCTCCATTCACAGCTTTTTCCCCCCCCCAAGAGTTTCTACTCCATATAGTGTATTATATATTTTGCTTAGTAGTTTTATTTATTGCCTATCTTCTCTCAACTCTAAGTTCTGGGCAAAGGTCCTTTTTCTACTTGTTCACTATCATATTCTCAGTGCCTAGGATAGTGCCTGGCATACAGAAGGCACTCAGTGGATGGGAGTGAACTCAACAAGTGAATAGTGCCTGCCTCCCTGGGTTGTTGTTTTTTGTCCCACTTCTCCATTAAACACTCTTGATCTCAGAGTTTGAATGACATGCCTGAGGGTACATGGTTGTGCAGTGGACCTGGTTCCAGACTCTGCCCAATCCTAGGGCTCTGCTTTTAACCAGTCCCTCCTGTCACACACTCCTCCCTGCCTGTTTGGTCCTTGAGATGTTGCTGTCACACAATCCTCAAAAAGTGCATAAGCAGGAGAATGTAAGAGTGAGGAGTAAAGCCTGGCCAGCCCAGTGTGGATCAACATCAGCGCCACTGGGTATTGATGATTCTCATTTATGTTGCATAATGTGTTTTTGTTTTGTTTTGTTTTGTTTTGTTTTAAGTAGGTTCCATGTCCAGCATGGGGCCCAACACAGGGCTTGAACTCATGACCCTGAGATCTATGTTGCATAATCTTAATAGCAGTGTATTTCCTCTGTATCATGATTTCTGATTTACAAAGCACACATTTCTCATTTGATCATCACCACAATCTTGCCAGTGAATCACGACAAGTATTATTTCTCCTTGAGGGTACTAGTAAAGGGAGGATAGGTAATGTGTAACTTGCCCTGAATCTTCTGTTGAGCAGGGATCCTGATGGGGCAGAAAGCTGGTTTCCTTTCAGCCCCGCCACTATTCTGTTTCTTCACACTGGGCACTGGGGCTTATCCACTCTAAGCACTGTTCTCCAAAGAGGGATGCTCACCAGTCCTCCCTATTTCTCACTGCTTTCCAGGAAGGCAGCAAAATTGGCCCCTCAGAACCACAGAACCACAGCACTAGGCACTGGCTGCTCCCTGGCCTGGTGGATAGATTCAGAAGATTGGAGCCAATAACCAAAAAGAAGGGGAGTCCACCTACTCCTTTGCTTATACATAAGTCATTCTACCTCATTTCTTTTTTTAAATTTCTATTATGGAAAGTTTCAAGCATAAACAAAAGTAGAGAGAATTGTATACTAAATTCCTCCTTGCCATCACCTACCTTCAACAAATGATTCATAGCTAATTTAATTTTTCTGTATTCCTGTATTTTTGTTACTTTCTTAGATTATTTTGAAGCAAATTCCAGCAATCACATTATTTAAAAAAAATATGTATCATTAACAGGCCTAGACTCCCCTTTTTAAAATAATCACAACACTATCACCACACAAAAAATTTGAATTTCTTCAATGTCAACAAGTGTCCAATCAGTTTTCACATTTTCCCAACTGTCTCATGAATTTGTTAAAAAAAAAAAAAAATGTTTGAATGAGAATCCAAACAAGGCCTGTACTTTGTGATTGGTTAATAGGTCACTTGGTTCAAGAGAGACTGAACTCTGAGCAATATAGTGAGGATTTTGGAGGAGAGGGGGGTTGGGGGTTGGCTGAGCCTGGTGGTGGGTATTGAGGAGGGCACGTATTGCAAGGAGCACTGGGTCTGGTACATGAACAATGAATCTTCGAACACTGAAAAACAAAATAACATTAATTAATTAAAAAATAAAAAAATAAAAGGACTATGAAAAAAAAATAGGTCACTTGGTTCATTCTACGTTTCTTTCTTTTCCCCAGATTTTCTTGTTGTTGAAGAAGAAAACAGGTCTCGTCTGAATTTTGCTGATTGTATCCCTGTGTTCTCCTATCCATTTTATTTTCTCTTTTTGGTAATTACATCTAGAGTTTGATCAAATTCAGTTTCAGCATCTTTGGTAAGAATCCTTTGTAAGTGACATTGCATATTTACTTGTTTTCGGAGCCACCAAATGTCTGATTGTCCCTCTTTTGTGATGATCCTTCGGTAGACTCAATTTTGCTCATAACTCATAATGTGGGAGAGAGGGAGGAGATACTAATCAGATTAATAACCACATCTAGTACAGCCTATGACATATCCTGCCTCCCCCACACTTAACAAGAAACCAAACTAGACTGTACTTGATTTCTGATGTCCTGGGGTGGAGTGACTGAAAACCTCACTGGTTGTCTCTACAGCTCAGTCTCCCGACCAGCCTCATCTAGCAAGCTCTTCTGTTCTTTTTTTTCCACTTCTGAGTGTGGACTCTGGGACTCCCCATGTTCAAATTCTATACTACCACTTACTGACAGTGGAGCTTGTCTAGAAGATTTTATTTCCTCTATAATAATGGTTCTCAACCAGGGTAATTGTGCCCTCCCCACCCCACTGCCAGGGGGCCGGGGACATTTGGCAATGTCAGGAGATATGGGTTGTCATGAAGAAGGACGCTATTGACATCTATTGGATAGAGACCAGGGATACTGCTCAATACCCTGCAATGCACAGACAGGCCCCAAATGTCAATGGTAATGGAGTAGGAAATCCATACTCTATAAACAATGATAATTTCTACCTTGCAGGTTTGTTGGGAAGATCAGTTGAGGTAATGTTACACCAAACAAGAGTATGAGAGTGTAGCCTCTTTCCTTTCTTGGTAAACCAATATGAAATCCTCATTTTAGCTCAAGACCAGAAGTGAGTAACTTACCAGGAATAGAACTGAGATTCCTATTGTGACTGTAGTGGGTCAGGGGACAGGGACTCTTGAGCTGGTCCTGCCAGCAGCTGGCTAAGTGACTTTGGGTATGCTTTGCTCCTATCTGGCTTCAATTTCTTCATCAGTAAAATGAGATGGACTCTGAAGATCTCTTTGTACCTCTAAGTTCTAAAAATCTTTGAGTCTAATTTTATTCCTTTCTTGGAAAGGCCTAACTAGCTTTTGTTAGATGCCGGATATGTGGGTTAAGTGGGGATATGATGGAAATCACCACCTGTGTATCCTTCAAGGCTATATAGGTAGCACTAATCTCAGTTCTTGGGGAGGCTCATCTCAGTTTCAGAGGTTTCCAGTGGTCTTCCATGGGATCTCAGAACCCAAGCAAAAGGAGTAATGTGTGATTTATTCCAACTACCAAGTATGCCTACCCTCATTATACATTTAGGTACCAAAGAAGTGACATTAGTAGTCACTTACTGTGAATCAGACCAAGACTTCATTTATGCTGTGGTTTTCATGGGACTCTCATTCTAAAATAAGAGCCATTATGACGCTTTAGGTCCCAGATGTCAACATCAGCTCAAAACCTGTGCCCAACACTCCTCAGAATGCTTGAGTATTCTCCTTTCTCCAGTAGTGACAACCCAAGTAAATGATCATAGATCCATTTGGGGAAGGACTGGGGGAATCACTAGCATAGACACATGGTTTGGAATTGCCAGATGCTTCCTGGTAGACATCCAGCTTCTCCTTCAGTCAATAGATTCCAAGTATGAGAATTTTCCCAGTTCCAGAAACTGGGAAAGAGATCATGACTTGGTTATAGAAGTTAAGCAATACCTTTATTGGCTGCTTATCTATCTTGCCCTAAGAACATTGTACTCAGGACTCCTTGGAAGCTACTCTGATATGTTACTTGTTCTAGTAACTGTGTCTACCTTGCTCCTGACAGTAAGCACCACCAGTTTGCCTTTATTATTTCAGTGTCCTGTCATCCCCATTGCTACCAGGGACTCTAGTTCTGTAACTACCCCTGTAGACACTCTTAGCCCTGGGTGGTAGAAGACAGTCACCACCTCTCAGCGATGTTAAATGACGTCTCTTTTATACACAGCTGGTATATTTTCAACTTCATACATGAAGGCTCAATTCTATGAATTTTGTATCCCTTTCTCTACCATCTGCCATGCCAGTCTGGCGCATCTTATTCGCTAAGTGTGAGCCATTGCTTTGTACAAACTTTTGTCAATTATTGTAGTAGCCTGTGGACACTTTTCTCCCAGCATCCATGGCATGGCAGGGTCATCTAGTTCCTTCACTGTATAGTCCCTTTTCTCCTTGGACAAGCTAGAACTTCCATGGTTGGATTGTACTGTGATCTGACCCTACTGGTCACCCGGAAGAGAGATAACCCTGAGGAGGATATATGTTGTATTGTATTGCAAGGCATAGGCCTCTGTATTGTCTTCAAGCAAGTGAGAAAGCACTAGTGTTTAACAGGGAGAAGCCTGAAGATGCAGAGGGCTCAGGAGAATCTAGGATTTTGAGGTTCTTCAGTGCATCAATTCAGATGTCTCCTTTCTGAATTAAGGACTTGCTTCCTTCCTGAGCAAAGTCACAATTTCTTGTTACTTTGCATGTCTTTTAATTTTAATTTTTTACTGATTAGCAGACATTTTGTGTAGTGTATTGTAGGAATTCAGGATTCTGATTTTTCTGATTTTTCCCAAGGGAATAATTGTTATTATTCTTCATTTACTTGTTTAGTAACTTAGTGAAACTGTGTCACTCTCATTGTATAGTCACTGATGTCTCTGCTGACTTCCTTCCTTCCTTCCATCCATCCATCCATCCATCCATCCTTCTTCCTTCCTTCTGTCGATTGAACTAACTTCCTTCCTTCCTTCCTCCCTCCCTCCTTATTTCCTTCCTTCCTTCCTTCCTTCCTTCCTTCCTTCCTTCCTTCCTTCCTTCCTTCTGTTTATATCTTTTAAGCCTGCTTCCTAGGAGTTATCCATATGTCTGCACAACTTAGTGATCAGAGGAAGATTGATCAATATTTATAATGACCAGCCACAACAAGTATGGCTTTCATTCTCTGATGATGGAGAGGCATTTGGGCTGGGGAACACATTCAAAGTTCAGACTATTTCCAAGACTGCCCCAGCTTTCATTTTATGCAGGTCCTTCTTGTTTCCCCTATGTGTGTGCACTCAGACTCTACAGACCAGGGATGTGTAGGGGACTTTAGATGGCTCTAGTCAAACACAGATGTGTGGAGAGCTCATTAAACCCACTATGCCTGTTTTATTTCATGGAATTCTGCATTAAATATCCAGCTAGTTCACTAGCCATTGCTTGCCTTACTTGTCCTTGAGACTACCATTCTCACTGACAATACTCAGAATCAAAGAAGCCCCTTCCAACAGTGCCTGCCCCACCGGTTGAGACGGGGGACTCAGTCAATCCAGAGTACTAAAATGATTGTTTTGACAGTTTTTTCCAGCACAATAGTTGCTTTGGGGGAAGAGGATTTGTCACCCTCTTCATTTTCCTACAGTGAAAGTGAATCTTCCCAAATATTTTTTAAATATTTTATTTATTTATTTGAAAAAGAGAGAGCACGAGTGGCAGAGGGAGAGGGAGAGAGAAGCAGGCAGAGGGAGAGGGAGAGAGAAGCAGAGTCCCTGCTGAGCAGGGAGCCTGATGTGGGGCTTGATCCCAGGACCCGAGATCATGACCTGAGTCGAAGGCAGATGCTTAACCGACTGAGCCACCCAGGTGCTCCCTTCCCAAATATTTTTATAAACCTCTAACAATAAAGCCCTCTCTGAGTAGAATGGACAAACAGAGCTGAATTCTGGATTAGCCTGCATGATTTACAGGTGGTCACGTTCAGATGTCCCTGGCCCACAAAACGTGTTTGACAATGCAAGAAAAGGTCTGTTGAATTCGATGGTTTTGAGGGATATCATATCCTATGACTCCATGTTTATTCATACCTCTGGCCTAGTAGCATGCCTCCCTTTGGAATGAGTGTGGCTGACAGCAGATACCTGGCAGTGGCTCTTGACTCAGCTATGAGTTTCCCATCTTTCTTGTCCTGAGGCCAGACTCACAAGTCAGGCTTTACTCTGGGAAGGCAGAAGCAACATCAGCCTCAGCAGCAACTTGTCTGTCTCCCACCCCACTCTCAGCCCAGGTGCTTGCCCATTCCTGCCAGGACACTGTGTCAGAAGTGAGGGCCTGACCTTGCTGTGGGCCATAAGACCCAGTTGGAAGAGTGAAGGGTCTAATCATTAGAAGGCTACTATTTGGCTAGAAGTAGAAATCACAGTCAAAACATTTCTTTGACAGGTTGTGCTGGTCACCAAAATATCATTACTGAATCATCCACTATATACTTAAATAGAGTCACTATCTCACCTAAACATAGTAGGAAATAGCTTCTACTTTTTTAAAGGGAAAAATGATAACATCGTTCTGTATAAAAATTTTCAAGTATAGACTGAGAGCTACCTATCTCTTTAATCCCAACCCCCAAAATAAGCTAATCATAAATAGAATTTTTAAGTACAGAGAGTATATTGGTAATTCTCAATGTAGTTCCATTAAAGTCCTCCTGATATTTTAAACCTAAAAATATTTATTAATTTACATTATCACTTACTTAAAATATCTTTAAAATCACTCAATACTTTTCCACTTTTATTCAGCACAACTCCTGAGCTTATAATTATTTGCTAATTCTTTTTTTTTTTTTTTTAAGTAATCTCTGTGCCCAATGTGGGGCTCAAACTCATGACGTTGAGATCAAGAGTCACACATTCCACCAACTCAGCCAGCCAGGTGCCTCTTGCCAATTTTTTTTTTGCTTGAAATATTAGATAGACACAATAGAGGATCATAAAGCAAAAGTTGCTCTAAATGTTAATTAATTAATTTTTTACTATGTTATGTTTCTCACCATACAACACATCATTAGTTTGATGTAGTATTCTGTGATTCATTGTTTGCGTATAATACCCAGTGCTCCATGTAATATGTGCCCTCCTAAAATATCTTCTGTTTTTTAACAATACTTGTGAAATTCCTAATTAATGCAAACAAGGCTCTAACTAATAATGGATCAAAATTTTAACTATTTCCTAAGTGATTTTTTACTGTATAAAAATAGCATTTATACTTTAAACTGAACAATTAAGACATTTTGCTTTCGAGGTTGATTGCCACTTTCAAGAATTATAATTTATTAACATAATTCATTTAAGTAGATTTGATGTACATAAATCATCTCTTTTGAAATGTTACATTGGTAATAAATGAGTATCAAGCATGTATACAGCTATGTGGAGGAAGGAGAAAAATATGTATTTTCATTGATATTAATAGATAGATATGGTAGTGCCCTCTTCCTCCTAGTATACCACCATTCAAATGGTTGTCTCCTATGGAGCCCAAGCTGAAGAGAAAAAATACATTGGCCATTAAGATAAGTTTCAGTTGTATCAACTCCGTCGTAGTGGAGGGCTTGGCAGAGCCCTAACTGAGCAAGGCAAGTAAGATAAATATAGGATCTGTGGAGTAGCTGAGAAATAACATAGAGATTGTTAGCTGCTGCCAAACCCCAGAAGGCTGGGGTTAGTGCAGAGTGGGAGCTTAGGGAGCTAAGGCAAGGGTGCCGGCAATAAGGAGGAGGGGGACTTTTCTACTCAGTTCTTATTTACTCCACCTCTGATCTGAGGGTTAGTAATAGTGAAGTTAAAAACCAGTTCTGCACACTGAAGAAATCCTGTAAACTCAGGACTATTGTTGTTGAATCATGGTGACATGTCTCTCTATTGTTTAAAAATACTCTAATGGATGGAACTTAGAAAATACTGTTAAGAACAGTACCAGCTGGGCTAACCTGCAGCTTCTCAGACATGTTATTACTTGCTACTGTGGAGTGATCCTCAAATAGTTTACTTAGAGAGCCACTAAGCATGTCAGAGACAAGAAGCAATTTACCCCTCACTTAAAGAACAATAATTGTTATCAAATATGGGAGATATTTAAAATCAACCAAACAACTAACCAACCAGTGCCCTCCCTCAGTCTATTGGCATCATGCTTAACTTTTCTTTTTCTCTGCCTCTCTCTCTCTCTCTCTCTCTTTCTGCTGATGTATTAAAGGACTTGATGCTAAAATGGTTTCGGCAGCAGCCTGTTGTAAAGTAGCAGTAGTATTGGTTGGGGAAATAACTTGATGACTGAATATGTTTGGCCATCTTAAAAATCAAACCAGTTTTGCTCCTTGGAGGATCTCACTGTGAGGGGTCAGAAATCACTCTGAAACTACCTGGGTAGATATGTCGGAAGAAAGCAGTAGCTACAGAACTGAGGATGCAGGCTACTCCTTAAAAGTCAAAACTTCAAGTCCAGGTTCTTTAGTAAGCAGAGAACAATCTTCTCTATAGATTACAAGGTTGAAAAAGAACATTCCAGAAGAGGAAACAGAAAACTTTAAAATAAAGTGAGGCAGACTTTGATATTTTCTAATCACCCTCTTGTGGCACTGATTTTGAAGAGAAAAGGAGAGGTGCATGTCCAGATACTTTTCCGGGAATCCAATACCTCTAACATCTGTAGGGTCACGTTATGAGCATTGTAAAGAGCACTCTGCACATTGTTCCCTGAAGTCTGACTATTATCTGCTTGTAAATCTCTCTCTGTTCCTCCAAATCTTAGCAAACCTATAACACAACCGTGATGGAGCCAGAAGCTATTAAGCATCTTTTGAAAGAAAGGAGAAGGACCAATGAGGTCACCAGGTCTTTTTCTATTTCCTCATCACGGCAACCTAGGAAATACACCCCTGATTCTATCTATCTCAAGACACCAAAGTACTGACACCAGAGCTCTGCGTCTAATGCTAAAATAACAAACGCCCTTCTAAGTTTTTAAGGTTTCAACAATTTGTGGAAAATATGGGATTTTTATGAAGTTTCAGTTCACAAGACTTCATGGAATGCCTTTTTCAGAACACTAAAGGAGGAAAAAAAGAAAAGGAAAGATTTCCTGAAGGGAAGTAGCATTCAATTTGCTCTCTCCTCTCTTCTTTCTTCTTTCCTTCTACCCCACTGAGGAATCTACAGACCTGAAACCTGAGGATCCTATCTTTCTAAGGTGATAAGATGACACATTCTTGCCAGATTAGATGCTCTTTTTATAAAAACTGCTGAGGTGATGACCTGATGCTGTGAATAAGGATGTAATCAAATTTCATAGTTATCACCTGAGCCTTGGCAATGATGCACAATTTCATGGATTGTTACTGAGGGCAGGCTCATAAATGCTTCTCAGAAACACCTCATTTGATCTTCACAACAATGCTCCAAACAAGCACTGCTTTAATTCACAAGCACTGCTTTAATTTCATTTACATGTGAGGAAGTCAAGGCACAGAGAGACAGAATGGTTCCTCCAGGTGACATGGGTAGAAAGGAATGCAACCCATGTTGTCCAACTCCCAAGTGCTAAACTTCCAACCACCTCTTCTATTGCTTCTATTGCTTTTCACTCATGGTGAAAACTTTGGCATTACAAGGCATGGAAGAGGATGCTAATGAGTCCACTTTGGCTGGATGCAAGAATTAAGCAGAATTAACCTGGGTATTCAGCCAGCGTCTAGCAATGAAGGAGGGCTTCACTGAGGAAGAGGAGCTCAAGAGTGATCTTGAAGAATTGCATTACTTAGGGACAGAAGGATTTTAGGCAGATGCAACAAAATCAGCAAAATCATGGAAGTGGTAATGATTAGGGAACACAGAGAGGGTGGCAAAAAGGGTCAGCACCTATGAGACAGAAGGTACATGGTTGATCATCAGGGCACATGATCAGATTGAGCAAGCAGGGCTCTGGAACACAGGAAATGGAGTCTAGATCTCACAGTATGAGCAATGTAAGCACAGTAGTTTCTCCATTTAATAATTATTTATTGAGGGTATCCTACATAACAGGCCCAACACTGGTTAGCATGGATATAGCAGTGAATAAACCAGGCTAAGTTCCTGCCCTCCCAGACCTTACAAGGAGGAAGTGGATGTTTAAGAAGCTTAAAAGTCAAATAGAGTTCACCTTTAGTTGACTTTCTATTTCCAGAGACATCTGTCTTCCCTTCTACCAAATCTCCAAATGGCAAGGGCCTGAAGATGTCTGTTTCAAATGGCAGTTTCAACCTTGCCTTCCACATATCAAATCCCATCTCTCTTAGGCTAAGGAAGCATGATATACTTGTGCTGAGGGTAAATTTAGAAATCATTAGTAAATGCTATTCACTTCAGATATGAAGAAACTGAAGGCTCAGAGAGGTGATCTCACTGGTGTAAAGCCACACCGAGAATCGGTGGCAGAACTAGAATTAGATTCATTTCTAGATCCACTCATATCTAACCTGAGGCTCTTTCCACTATGCCATCTGCCTCCCAGGCATGTCCTTTGTTCTTTTTGCCTCGAATCTTTCTCTTCTAGAAAACTCACGGTGAAAAGTATGACTTTCCTTATACCACATTCTTAGCTCCCTGGGACAGAGCAGATTCTCTGTCTTCCAGCCAGCAAGACTGAAGATGGCAGCTACCAAATAAGGACAAATTTGACAGCCTCCTTGTTGCCCTAGAAACCAGATAATGGCCAGAGCTCATCAAGATAGGAATCAGGGCAGAGCCAGGAAGAAATAGGGACAAGAGTTCCTACATAAGCGCTTTCCTAAAGGGAGAAAAGTCCTCTAGCAATATGAATAATTACCTCTTCATTTATGTTTGACAAACAGGAATTTTTACATGGAAGGTTTATACAGAGAAGCCACAAACAACCAGTGTTATAATGACCCCCACACAACCCCTTGCAAAATGCTCTGGAAATGCACCGAGAAGTCTGGAGAAGGTCTAAAATAGGCTGCGTGGCAATAGGATGCAAGTCTTGGTCTCAGACATTCAGCAGGATCATGCAGACTCCTGAAAAGTCCACCATGCAAAACATGAATGCATCTGGTCTCTTACTATTCTCAGTGCAGAGGAAACATAGAGGTCTTAAGTGAGTAATTTAAAAGGTAACTCTTGATCCAGGACCACATAAAGACTCAACTGAAACAGGTATCCCAAAGAAAATACCAAACAACATGCTTTAAACAAAGTCAATCCTCTTGGGTTCCTTGATGGTGTAGATGGCTTGTTCATTTGGTTTGACTTCAGCAGCTTATTATCTCTAGATATCTTCCAAAAACCAAAGCAATGTTCTTCCCCAGAGGCCAAGTGCTCATTTAGTTTCTCATAGACTCAACATTAGACTGTGTTCTGAGATTGAGAAATATCAGTGAGATTCTCAAATAATCTTGCTTGACAACATCTCCAACTCAAAGGGGCCCTGAAAAACACCCCACTAGAATCAAAGCCCTAACATTTGCAGCCTCATAGTTTATTGTTTTTTCAGTTAGCCTGTTGAAAGATAAATTACAGGGGGAAATAAAAACAACACATTGCCCTCAGCAGATTATTCTTTACTGAATAATACCTTGTCTTTTAACACTCCTCTTAAGAAATAGCTTTCTGCCTGTGGGTTCTCTTGTTGTGCTATTCTTAAGATAGCCTACACACCTCTAAACTTTCAAAAGCAAAGCCCATGATTTCACAGACCCAGAAATGTTTATTTTCTCTTAGCCAATAACATATGCTTGGGTTTATGCCAACTCTATACTAGAGTCTCAAGAATTATAATGAAGCATGAAGTTAAGAATAATAGATTATGGAGAGTTAAAAGAAACCTATAGCCCATTTAGACCAACCCCTTTCTTTGACAAAGGAGTTCCCTGACCCAGAGAGGTTTAGGGCTTACTGCAAGACACCCTGGCTGGTTGAAGGCAGAGTTAGCATTAGAAGCTATGTCTTCTGATCCCCAACTTTCTAGAGCTCTTGCCTAGAAGTCACACTGCCATGTGAACAAATATGAAAGCAAAGAGGATAAAAAGTGCAGGTACTGTTCCCTGAAGAATACTCACATTTTCTTTGGGCCAATTTTCTTTGCAATTATCCTTAAGCAAATATCCAGAAATAAATATATATAGCCCAGTGGTTCTTCTAAGAAATTCAAGATCCTATCCTGAATGTTATCTAAGCAGGAAGGAACGACCTATTGAATGTTTCCTAGAAAATGCATGACATGGAAACATAAAATTATATTTCATCATATGTCTTTCCTGTTTGAGAAATCTTAGTGACCGACAAAAAAGGTGCCACTTGAGACAGCAGGTAAAAATGTATCCCATCTTTGCAGAGGTTTCCATGAAAAGAATGGGAAGAAGAGAGGTAAGTTACAAAAGAAAGAGACAAAGTCTAAATGTCCACGCCAACTTTTCCCTGTGAGATAAGTTCTGGGTTTATCACTCTTCAAAATGCCATGTATAATTACTATCCTTCCTTGCCCATAGAGGGAATGCCTAAGAGGCTCTGGTGGAGCAGGGTTTTTAAATGTGGTCATTTCAAGGCCAAGATGCATGAAGACATCTTGTTACTGTACTCAGTCTGGTGTTTTGGGCACTGTGTGGGATTTCGGTGGGGCCTATTTCCTGAGAATGAAAGCTTGTCTTCTGGAAGTGACAGACAGGGACCACCTGCAGACCATGTTTATAAATCCATTGGCAGGGACTGACTGATCTTACAATGGGACCATGTAATATAAACATTTCATTATTCTACAAAGGAATATGCACAATGCCACCTAAGGTCCTCTAAGAGCAGGTCTGTGGAGTTATGATGAGAAAATACCACTCACACAGAAATAGAGCCTTGTTCCTTTGAAGCAACGTTAATATTAACTTTACCCACATAAAAATGTCATTTTAACTTGAAGATTGTTTGTAGTCTCTTTGGATATCTAAAATAAAATTAAGACAGAACCCAGAGCTCCAAATTTTCTAAATTCAGGGATTAATCTATTTCAACAGAGGCTCCTGGCATACATGTGAATGTGTGTATCTCTGCGTGTGTGGGTATGCACATCCCTTTGGGGTTTGCTTATGAGGTAGCATTAATTTAAACACACACCTGGAGAATTTTATTATGTAACATACTAGAATGTGGGAGTTAGAAAGGGAATTAATATTTCTCTGGCAATAGCAAGCAGATGAAATTACGTATGAGGAAGGAAGGAAGGAAGGGAGGGAGGAAGGAAAAGGAGAAAGGAAAGAAAAGGAGGAAGGAAGAAAGGGAAGGAAGAAAATAAGGAAGAATAGCCTTTGGTTATTTGAGGTAAGCAGCAATGAATACCATTGTTTCACACTCCTGAACACAGACTGGCAGAGTTTTTTGAGAGGGAATCAATTGCTTTTAACCTAATACAATCCATTCAGTGTTCATTGGGCCTCAAAATAAATAAGCAAATAAAAATCATTTGGTGTAGATACAATTTGAAAATAGTTCTGACTTCTACATCAAACATATGAGGAAATTAGTTTTAGATCAATTTAGAGCTGAGTTATTTCTAGAAAGAGCGGGAAAGCAGACAACAAGCCCTTCAAATGTATCCAAATGCCTTTAGGAGAGGGGCTGTTAGCAGTAGAGAGAGAGAGGGATGATTACTGTAATAAAATTACCCTGTATTTGGGAATAAACAAACCCCACATGGCTTTGAGATTTATGACCACAGGGATCGCCTGTGGGAACAGGTACAGCTCAGACACTACAAACTATTTTCCTGTTGTAGCCATAACATAACTACTTCAGGTGATTACACATCTACAAACTGAAAAACAAACTATGAACAAGGCCTCACTTCACGTTGCATCAAAGGCTCTAGAACAGCATTTGGAACAGGAACAGGAAGATGAAGAATGCAGTGCACTGACTTACCACTGATGCCTCTCCAGTGTTTGGAAATCTTTTTCCTGACTTAAAGTTGTAATAATAGAGAAGAGTAAAATCAATTTTAAAGGGAAAGAGAGAAGACTTACTATATGAAAAAATAGAGATTTTGGAGTAAATTTCAGTATGAGATCAGATTATTCAAAATTCAATTTGGTTTTATTTATTTATTTTTTTAAAGATTATTTATTTGACAGAGAGGACAGAGATCACAATAGGCAGAGAGGCAGGCAGAGAGAGAGGGGGAAGCAGGCTCCCTGCTGAGCAGAGAGCCCCATGCGGGGCTCGATCCCAGGACCCTGAGATCATGACCTGAGCCGAAGGCAGAGGCTTTAACCCACTGAGCCACCCAGGCACCCCTCAATTTGGTTTTAAACAGGCTAATGACTTACAGAAGTCATTTGAAGAAGATGGAGATCTATAAATCAGTAGTTAAGTGTCTGAACTTCTGGGTTGGTGATCATAATGAGAAAAGTAGAACCTGGAGCAGGGTAGAGGGGTGCTGCTATAGATTTGGTATTGTCTGTATTTACCTCCCTTTAAAAGGGTAGACTATACTAAACTTGTGACATGAAAATCAGGACAGCTGACTCAAGCAGGAAGCTAACAACAAGTCAAAGCACATTTCTGAGACAAAGCTGAAAACCGTCGGCAGCTTTATTTGATGTCATGTGGAGAGACCCCACTGCAGGAAGAGTGTACAGATGGTCCCCAACTTAACAATGGTTCAACTTACAAGTTTTTGACTCTGTAATCTGCAAAAGCAATACACACTCAGTAGAAACCACACTTAGGATTTTGAATTTTGATCTTTTCCCCTGGCTAGTGATATGCAAGACAATCCTCTCTCCTGATTCTGGGTAGTGGCTGCAAGTACCAGTCAGCCATGATCATGAGATGAACAACAGA
The DNA here is from genome assembly GCA_028534135.1 of Potos flavus. Taxonomy (NCBI): domain Eukaryota; kingdom Metazoa; phylum Chordata; class Mammalia; order Carnivora; family Procyonidae; genus Potos; species Potos flavus. The sequence goes on from CM052886.1 coordinate 107,388,385, forward strand.
TACACCTACAACCATTCTGTTACCCACACAACTATTTTGTTTTTCAATTTCAGTACAGTATTCTCTAAATTACATGAGATATTGAGTATTTTTTATAAAATAAGCTTTATGTTAGATGATTTTGCCCACTGGTAAGCTCATGTAAATATTCTGAGCACATTTATGGTAGGCTAGGCTAAGCTTATGATTTTCAATAGGCTAAGTGTATTAAATGCATTTTTGGCTTAGGATATTTTCAACTTACAATGGATTAACTGGTATATAACCCCATCATAGTTCAAGGAAGATATGTAGTTGATCTCAAAAGAATTCTGATAAAAGAACTTAAATGAGGGGCACCTGGGTGGCTAGGTTGGTTAAGCATCTGCCTTTGACTCAGGTCATGATCTCAGGGTCCTAGGATTAAACCCTATAAGAGGTTCCCTGCTCAGCTGGCAGCCTACTTCTCCCTCTCCCTCTGCTGCTCCCCCTACCTGTGCGCTCTCTCTCTCTCTCTTTCTCTCTTGCTCTATCAAATAAATAAATAAAATATTAACAACAAAAAAAAAAGAACTTAAATGGGACCTTGTGACCTCTGAGTTCCTGGCTCTTGGCATTTCTAAGGCTCAGAATCATCCTTGCACCATGATTCAGAGGAAATGAGATTTTGCAGAAATGGAAGCTACAAGGGCAATGATAGAGGTCCTGATGGGGAGATGCACTCTTTCTCTCCTATATCCCTGGGTCCTACCCAATGCCTGAAACATGATAAGAATTCACTAAAAATGTTGATTAAATGGATGAACAAATAAACCAAGTGCATGAATGAATGAATGAATGAATGAGTGAATGAATGAATATTGTGAAGGATGCAAAAGGATTGTTTAATATAGTCAATATGATTAAGGAGCTTACAATCAAGTTGATGAGAAAATTAACAAACAAAATTAAGAGCTACACAAGAAAGTAAAGTGTCTTCTTTGCCCTACATACCATCTTTTTCTGAGGAAACTTACCACACCCACATTCCCTCTCAGGGTATGGCCCTAGGCCTCTATGTTCTGTTTCGTGAAACACCACCCACCCTCTAGACCAAGCTCATTGGACTGAAGGAAGGATTTGATACAATGCAAGGTAGTGCCCTGGCACAAAATTGTTCTCCCTGAATGGGGCACACATCAGATTCTAGTCTCAAGAAACTGAGATAATTAAGTGGCAAATACTGGGAGTGGAGGCCAAAAAGATGCTGACAGAGGCAAAAGCAAGTCAATACCATGATTCTAGGGTTGAGAGGAAGGATAAATTATGAGCAAACTGAGTAAATTTTGAGAAAGGACATAGAGATCAGTAATAGGTAAAGTACAAAAATACATGGAAAGAGAGAGAGACAGTGGTTGAATCATGGTAAAGTTTGTGCTCTGGGATAATGAACCAGAATCTCCTGCTGAAAGGGTTCTGGAGCTGAATGACCTTCCAGGTTTAATTTCCGTGAGGCCAAATTTTACTATTTTGCAATTTCTCTTCTCAAATTTCCATGGGATTCTTTTGCCCTTATTGCCATGCACAACCTCATGATACACTTCATTTTTCTTTGACTGGTCTGAGTGAATCCTTACGTCTGGTAAGTCCAGAAGCCTCCCTAATATAAAAAGAACTTTTAGAAGGCAGAGCTTGAAAATGATTGGCTGAGATGGTAAAGGCACAGTCGCTTGGCAAAGAAAAATAATACTTAAGTCTGAAATGATCAGTACATTTAAAAATGGATCAGTTATTGTAAAGGTGAAAAGGGAGAGGGGGAGGGAGAAAAACAAAAACAAAAACAAAAACAAAACTTCCAAACAAGGTATATCGCCTTAGCAGACACCTAGTGACAGAAAGGCAACCATCCTTGTGGAAGGAGTAGTCATGCTTGTCATTTGTCTTTCTGCCACACTTTGCTGATTTGCTATGCATCACTGGACTACATTTCCCAGTGTTCCCTGTTCCTATGTCTCTCTGTCTGGTAGGTTTGGCAAATGGGAGCCTTTTTGGGAGATGGAAGGGCAGGTGGAAGAGAAAAGTTAGTATTTCTTCCTCTCTCTTTCTGAAGTAGATAGTATCCTTTGTAGCATCTGCATCTCTGAATTAAAAAAAAAAAGCAATTTAATATCAGTTGTAATTCTTTAGAAATTAGGTGGCTAGAAACAAAAGGTTGTTAAATACCCAGAGTTGGTGGAAGTGTGGGAAAAAAAAACCTTGCTTACACTTTGGTAGAAATGCCTATTGGTGTGCCACCATTCTGAAGGACAATATGTCCATTATAAGGATAGGGAAGGAAGTACCTATCATAATTTAAGAGTTGTAGACCTTTGACCCTAACCATGAGAAATCTAAGATCATGAGTCTATAAGCCTAGGAATCCAGGAATTTACAGTTTAGGAATGTATCTCACAAGTAATAGTTTTATATCCATAGTTATTCAAAGGTTGTAACAGAAAAATAGAAAAAAATAGAAACACTATAGCTTTCCATCAGTAAGGGAAATCTTAAATGAACTACAATATACCCATATTATGGAATGTTTGACCCTCTGAAAAGCATAAGTTAGATTATGCTGTACTGACATGGGAAAAAATTATACATTGTTATTTTTAAAAAGCAGGGAGCAGTGAGAGAAGACAGTTATTTGCTTCCTCCTCATTGATATTGCCTCCATCCTAAATAAGCTAGGATAATCACACTAATACCAGTGATTGGTTTAATAATGGGCTAATGACCCAATCCAAGTCATTAAAACCTGAGAAATCTGCTAGGAAGCTTCTGAGAAAGGAATTTTTTTTTCTCTAACAAGGAGAAACAGGAAGAAACTGTCTGTCTTCTTCCACTAAATGTCTAATATCTGTGTATGATGGCTAGAACTGCAGTGACCATCACTGGTCTGCAATGAACAAGCCAAGTACAAAACTCACCTATACAGAAGGAAGGGGTGAATGTGGAAACAATTTGAGTCCTAAATGATACTGTAGAACTACTGAATTAACATGGAGCAAACTAAGCTTGGGACTTCTTGTTATGTGAAGTAATACATTTTCTTGACTGCTTAAGAGTCATTGAGTCTGGGTTTTGTTTTACTAGCAGCCCAAAGCATCCTAACAAATATGGTGTGTGCATAAAATAACATGTATATGTAACATGTAGTATATTTACAGGTAATACCAAATATATTTGTAAGTACAAGACAAAGACCTAATAGGCAAACCCACCAAACTGTTTATAGTGGCCAGCAGCTCTCCCCATGATCAACTCTAGGTCCTTCAGAAGCACTCACTCTTCTGCTTTGCTCCCACCTCACTGGCTGCTGCTTCTCAGTCTCAATGACTGGCTTCTTTGTCTTTGTCTGCTGGAACTTTAAAATATTTCTGAGTGGTTCGTTGGCCTTCTTAATGTCTCAGGAGTGAAGTTAGATAAGATATTCAGATGTGGGAACTGGGAAACTTTCACTTATTTTTACTTTATATATTTTCTCTTTCTCTTTTTTTTTTAACAGTAAAAGTATATTAATTTTGCAAGAAAAGGTGAGGGAAGAGCTGTGTCTTCTGCCAGTGACCTCATACCTAGATTATAATCAGATTAGCACCACTAATTAGTTCATTAGTGGATGGCAAGTAACGCTATCAAAGAATGCTACAGAGATGTGGGGTGCAGGATGTGGCATGGGGAATTAGTAAGACCATCTCCTCAAGCACCAGTTATTTAACTTTGAATTGCTCTCATAACCTCTCTTAGCAGTTTTTTTCATCTCCTAAATAGGATTAATAATAGTAGTCCAGTAGTCCAGCTAAGGACACGTGAGGCACAAACAAGACAATTGTATAAATATTCTTCCAGAACTATAAAACCGTGCAATATATAGGAGATATTGCTATCATAATCATAATCATCATCATCATCATCATCATAGTTATAGTCTGCATATTTGTGTTTCCTCAAAATTCATGTGTTGAAGGCCTAATGCCCAATGTGATAGTATTAAGAAGAGGGAGTTATGGGGTGCCTGGGTGGCTCATTTAGTTAAGCAATTGCCTCTTGATTTTGGCTCAGGTTGTGATCTTGGGGTGTGGGATCAAGCCCCGCATCAGGTTCCATGTTTAGTAGGGAGTCTGCTTGATATTCTCTCTCCCTCTTCCTCTTCCTCCCCCTGAGTGTGCTCTCTCTCTCTCTCTTTCCCTCTCTTTCAAATATATAAATAAATCTTTTTTTAAAAAAAAGAGGTGGAAGCTTTGAGGAGTGATTAGTTCATGAGGGTGGGGCCTTTATGAATGGAATTACTGTCCTTATAAATGAGACCACAGAGGGTTATCTAGCCACCAAGAGAGCTACCATGTGAGGAAAGAATGAAAAGTCTGAGACCTGGAAAAGGGCCCTTGCCAGAACCCAACCTCCTGATCTGGGACTTCTAGCCTCCAGAGCTTTAAGAAATAAATTTCCGTTGTGTATAAGCTACCCAGTTTCTGGTATTTTGTTATAGGGACCTTAATTGACTGAGACAATCATCATCATCAACTTTGACTCTTTGAAGCCATCATCATCTTTGGAAAGGGAAAATTTGAGTCATATGGCTCACCAATTTAAATCTAGAGTTTTAAGGCACTAGTTGATTTCCCATTCTGTTCAAAGTGGAAGATGATTTCTTGCTGTCTCCTCTTTCATCCTGAGCAGGGTAGTAAGCCACTTTTCCTGAGAAAGTGATACTACCAGCACCATAAATACAGCCCTGCAGGGCTCTTTTCCACTCAGAAGGCCAAGTTTTTGTCAGCTCATCTTGCTCTTGGCAGGGGCAACATTCTCTTCTTTGAAAATAATCTAGGATGTGAGCTGCATGAGTCTTTCTACATCTAAGTCAATGAAACTCCACTTTCAATAAATTTTCTTTTGTAGAAAAGGATATGCTTCGTTTTTTGTGTATCTTCTTAGTAAGACTTTAAAGAGTTGCTGGTTCATGCCAATTAATCTTACTTGAAGAAAATAAGTAATCATTTTAAAAAGCAAATCTGAAATCTGCATTGCTTCAAAATGGAATGAAATTAAGTCAACCGGATTCGAACAAAGATACATAGAGCACCATTAAGGTGCTGGTCCCTCTGCTTGGCAGTTTAGATTACAAGAGATGAATGAGATGCATCACTAAAACACAATGACAGACACTTAGATTTAAATTAAAGCAATCTTGATAAATTCAAAATCTTAATAAATTCAAAATCTTAGTTTGCATAAAATTATAAACTTTTAGAGATGACAGATATTCTAAGATTTTTTTTCTAAGCAATTTTTTATGGCTCTCTTTTATGGTACTCATCATGCCTCAATGAGACTCCAAGATGTGGTTCAAGATATCTTTTTTAAATTTAATTTTATTTTTTCAGTGTTCCAAGAGTCATTGTTCATGCACCACACCCAGTGCTCCATGCAGTATGTCCCCTCCTCAATACCCACCACCAGGCTCACCCCCTTCTCACCCCCCTCCCCTCCAAAACCCTCAATTTGTTTCTCAGAGTAAGATATCTTATAACCTTTTTTAGGAACCATTTCACTTCCAAAAGCATGTTGATATTCTCCATAACTGTACCAGATCCCTGAGGTTCAGACCAAGCCAATTTCTCTTCTCAGACCTAAGTGGATATTTTGAAGCTCATCATTTTTACAGATGGAAAATAACTAAACAATTACTCACCAGATTTCTTCATTCATTAACTTATCATCAGAATCAATCAAATTGCTTCTCTGGACCAAGGGCTGTGGGCAGAAGGCTCTGAGCACCTGAGTATGAGGGAGAACCATACTGCCCCTCCAAGGTCACTGCTAGCAGAAAGGGAATTAACAAACAATGGAGAAGAGGGGTGGGATTGGCAGGAAGGCTTCTCATTTTGGTTGAAACTTGAAGAATAAATATTCTGAGTTGAACAAAACAAAATCATTCAACAATCACTCCTGTATCCTTTTTGAGGTAAGCCTGTTTTCCACTTATAACCATAGATGTGATCTTTCCCTACCATTCTCCAGATGTGCTAAACCTCCCCTAGCTTCTGTTATTGTTAGGGCATGAATATTGCTCCTCAGTAGGCTAACAGCTTCTCAAGGATGGATATCATGTCACCTATTGCTTTGTAGCTTTCACTGTACTCACCCCAGGGTAAAGCCCATGGCAGGTGTTGGGGAAGCCCTTGCCATTGGGCTGACCATCCTCATGGGGCCACACTCTGCTTTTACTGTCCTGATGCTTCTGTGAAACCTCATATCACATATCACAGCTGCTCTTTTAATACTCCTGCTAAGTACAGCTTAAACATAGCCACCAGGGCAGAAGCTTTCAAACTGGTTTTACTACAACCCATGGTAAGAAATATGTTTCCATCACCACCCATCGTATATGTATATAAGCTGAAACAAGAGCATCGTGAAATAAAGCATACATCATGTGATGTGTATGTTTTGTTTTTTTGTTATTACATTCTAATTTATTCTAATCTTTCTCTCTAGTACTATTCTGTCTTATTTTATTTTTTAAATGCTGGAAGTAGGTCCACCAAATTGATGTCACAATCCACTAATGATTACAAAACTCTGCTTTAGAGTTTCCTGACATCTTGGAGCTCCATGTAACAACCTTGGTTTGCAAAAATGACTAGGACACAGTCACAGCCTTCAAGAAGTACACTTTCCAAGGAGTGAAACAATAGCATTAAAAATAATTAACACATTTAGCATTTCCAACTAGCACATATTATGCAATTAATGTGTTTATCTTTTTTCTAGAAAAGCTATTATTAAATCAATGATGTGTATTATAATGAATAGTCTCTCAGAAGCAGTGTGATGTCATGCTTTAAGGATGATGTCACATAACTCACTACACCTAGCATTCTCTTATTCTGAATATCCCACGTGGATCACTTTATTTAATTTCAGGAAAGGCAATTCATTATGCTTCCCAGATAGCTAGAGAGTAACTCCCCATACCAGTTGTCCATTCACTGGACTATCGAAGGAGAACTTCTAACTCTTTCCAAGTTGCTAGTGCCAAAGACCCTAATGCCAATATTGTTCCACTAAGCCAGGGATTGAAAAGCTGTTTCCAGAAAGGACCAGATAGCAAATATTTAGGTTTTGAGGATCATAGAGCATTCATTGCAACGACTAAATTCTGCTCTTGTAGCACAAATGGTATGGTTATATTCCCATAAAACTTTATTTATAGACACTGAAATTTGAATTTCATATCATTTTCACATGTCATGAAATATTATTCTTCTTTGACCTCTTTCAACATTTAAAAATGTAAAAACCATTCTTAGCTCATGGGCTGTACAAAAACAGGTTATGAGCTGAAGTTGGCTCCAGGGACTATAGTTTATTGACACCCTGCTCCAAGCCAATAGGACCTTGGAAAATGGAAAATATTTTATCTTCACCATGAGCGGAGATTCTCCACCTTAGGCCCCCCTGAGAACTCTGGAACAGAGAAAAACTGAAGAGGCCATCCAGGCAATTTTCTTTTGATGTGTGTACCGAAGAAGGGTCACGTGGAGAATATAAAGAGTTGTTTATAAAAGGGTTGTTGCCTGGGGCAAGAAATCTTAAAACAGCTTAGCTTTTTTAAAAAGAGGGAGAGGTTATAAATGGATGGGCAGGAATGTTCCTCCACTAGTGCTTGTGGCCACAACTCCTTTTAGGTTAAAAGGAATAAATCCACCTTTTAAAACAATCAGGCTCAGCCCACCATGTGGATTTTTCTATTGCACAACTTTCCAGGATAAACTATCACCTTGTTTCACAATGTGTTCATCCAGTTTTAGCTAGGATGGAAAATTTTCATAATCCAATAGGCAGCATGCTCAATGAAGTGTTTCATTAGCCAGATCAGTCTGATCAATCCTCATTGCCCTATGAGCAGCTGCACGAACCAGACACATTACTATGTGGCCAGTGTTCCAAAATACAGTGCCCTTAGGCAACCCTTAGGTAAGTCTAGATTATTTCCCCACTCTTACATTGGGACATATAGCTGTGCCATTTCTTGAAGAATTAAAGAGTATAAGACACAGACAAAGAGACAATTTGATCACACCTTCCATCTTTCTTTTTCTTTGCTCTTTATTTACATAATTAACATAGTTAATTTAAAAATCAACCCAGAAATGTCCAGGCTAAATGAACCCTTCCTCAACACTCACCCCTTCCTCAACCAACCCCATCCCCCAACAAAAAAGTTACTCTTGGCAATTTGGCGTGTCCTATGTAAAGACAAATACGTGTACATACAATATATACATGTTTGTGCTATTTTTACCTCTTTTTCAGCATTTTGCTTTTTTATTTCACGAGGTTCTCCATTCACGTCAGTACATATGGAACCACTTCATTTTTATTTCACAGGTTCATGGGCATATATAAGTTGTATCTTCTTTACATGTTATCAACTGAGCATGATGTTTTTACCTTAGAAAATGACAAGCTCTTTTCTCCAGAAGAAGCAATGAACAGGTTATTTCATTTTTAATTGCTCGATCCTCACATTGTGTATGCCACACCTACAGACACTTGAGTGTTTCACTAAAAGGCAAATTTCTAAAAGGTAATTGGGAGAGACTTACTACCAGAGATTCTTCTGTAGAGAGTTTTCTGGTTTTAATGCTTCTGAAATGCATTGTAAAATAATTTCACCGATCATGAGATGTCTGTGATATTATCTAGGCAAATTTGACCTGAGAGGATTCCTTCAGAATCAAAAATGTTTGAATTCATCTGCAGGAACATAACCCAATGGATACTCTTTACTAATCAGACTCTGTAGAACAAAAGCTGGCCTGAAGATAAAAGGAAAAATTAGTTTGGTAACACTTGGGAACAGAGAAGGATATAGCTTTAAAAAAAAGCTTTATTGAAAAGTAATGTATATAACTGTACATGGAATTCACTGTCTTAAATATACAACTGAATGGTTTTCAGTACATTTACACTGTTGTGCAATCATGCCAATCTAATTTTAGATCATTTCCATTCCGCCAAAACAAGCTTTGTGCCCATTTGCCATCTACTTCATTCCCAGCAATTCAATCTACTTTCAGTCTCTATAGATTTGCCTTTTCTAGAAATTTCATGAAATGGTACCATGATCTTTTGTGACTGGCTTCTTTCACTTAGCATAATGTTTGTGGTTCATCCAAGTTGTAGTATGTGTCAGTACTTCATTCACCTTTTAATGGCTGTATAATAGTCCACTGAAGCTTGGTAAGTCACCAGTTGATAGACATTTGGATTGTTTCCACTTTTTTGGCAATTATGCATAATGCTGCTATAAACATTTGCATGCAAGTCTTTGTGTGAACATATGTTTTGAATATGTTTTTATTTATCTTGGGTAGATACCCAAGAGTGAAATTGCTAGGTCATATAGTAAACCTATTTTTAACATTTTAAGAAACTGCCAAACTGTTTTGCAAATTGACTACACCATTTAAAGTATGTACCTTTGCTACCTGCTTTTAAAAAAAGACCTGGGGATTGTTATTATCTACCTAACAGCAACTCAAGATTAATTATTGCAGCTTGTTACTTCATTTTGGGGAAAAGGTATTTATTTCAATTTGTTATGTACATAACCAATTTTATTTCAATGGCCTGTAATGATTTGTAATATCTGGTGGTTTTCATTCACCTCCATTGGAGCCTTGCTCCATTCTGACCATTTCTATTGAATCTCTTATGCATGGGTAGTTAATGTTTCTGACAACAGCCATTCCTTGCATGTGTGTAAGACACAGAGATCAAGGCAGAGAAAAAGAAATCCAGATGCAAATTCACTACATAAATAAATGTTTTAATAGTCTGAAAATGCTTGTGACCTTTTATTTTTTAAAACATCTGTTCTTGCATTAGTCATGCTCTCTTCCAATAATAATTAGCAAGTGTATTTATATATATCACTCAGCACATGCTCTTGTGATTTTTATACTTCTAGTAGGAGTTTACATCATAACCCATTAAAGGATGTCTTTGTCATCCTTACAAGTGTGCCAAGAGAGTGATGGTAATGGCCAGGTCTGAAGAGTTACTTGAAAGGTGATATGATATGAATTAAGAACAAAATACTAATTTTTAAAAAAGGTATAAGTATATGGTGAGAATCATGATAGGTCAAAAAGACCCCTTGAAAAGCTATCTGATCCACCTGAACCCCTCTATGCTGGAAGTCAAGCATGCTTTTGCATCATTTTAGATAGATAAAGGTCTATCCTAAGTGTACAAAGTGGAAAAGATTCTGTAGGAATCTTCTAAGGGAAAAGATTCAAAAGATCTTTCTGGCAACCAACTCTGAAAACTAGGAGCCTTCCATTTCCTCCACTTTCTTCAAGGTAGCTAGCTTAAGCCTCTCATCTTGAAACCTACATCAGGTTACCTCTGTATATGCTCAAGTTCAGGAACTGAAGGAAGTCCAGAATCATTGGACACTTAGAATACACAGAGAGAAGAGAGTGGCAATGATGGGACACAGATCAGATCAAAGAGAGACACTGAGGCCACAGCAAGGATTTTAAATTTTATCCTAAGGGCAAGTGGCTTGGCATGATAATAAGGGGTATGAGTAAACATTCAAAATGAGAGATGATCATGGCTTGTCTATGAAGATGGCTGTAAGAGAAACAATTGGAAAATTTAAGATAACTGTTTGAAGTTAGAAATGATAGAATTTGAGAACCGGTTGGCAGTGAAGGTTCAGGAGAAGAAGGTGTCAGAAATGATATGAAGTTTCTAACATGAGGAGCTGAGAGGCTGGTGGTGCCATTTACTGAAGAAGAGAATACTAATATTGTGGAAAGTGCAAGTTTGGGGGAAAGATCACGAACTCAGTTTTAGACATGTTCAGATTAATATGTCAATGTGATCTCCAAGTGGATTTGGAGTTCAAAACATAAACATAAATTTTGTAGTTATTGAAAAATTGATAACTGAAATGATAAAAAAAAAAACAACCACCTGAAATTGCCTGAAGAAAGGGTAGCAAGTAAGGAAAGCAAGCCTCAGGCAAATCCCTGATAAATTTTAACATATATGAGCCAGGAGAAGGAAAAGTAAGGTCAAAGGAAAAGAAAAAGTCACCACAGTAGAGAGACAGAGAGAGATATCACCATGACCTTGTTGACAATAGCCTCAGTGAGGTGCTGGGGCACACACTGACTGCATTGGATCAAAGATGAGGGAAAATAATGGATATCCTCTTCAATAGGTTGTAGCACATGCAGTGTTCTAAATGTAGAGCCAGGTTGTGTCAAGGCAAAGAAGTGGAGAGCTTATCCACTCAAAAATGCTGAAAATAAAGAGGCTGCTTTTGTATCCATAGGCTGTATTGGTTGGCTTGCATTTTACATCTTCTTTGCCTTTTGTTTTGCCTTTCCCTCTCATCCTCATCTCTTCTTGGGGCAGAACTAGAGGAGAAAGTTCGGGATTGTGGTGGCATCTTTTCCCAAACCCTCCTGTCCTCTCCCTTCCTTGCTAGCCCAAGGAAAAGCCAGACCACATTTCCTGTCACCCTCCTGAAAGCAGTTACTGGTCACTCTCTTTCTCTGTTTTATTGCTTTAAAAAGCTACTTCTACTCTGTTACTTAATAAATAAGCCTGTTGGTTTTTTTCCCACAATCATCAACCATTTATGCTTCCTACATTCTGATGGTGGAAGATCATTCCCCTCTGTCTTTGGACATCCTGGATCTCCTTTTCACCCTTACACCTCAACCCAAACTCACCAAAACTTTGATCTCACAGGCCTCCCATTAATGGGAAAGAAGCCACATAAGTTCAAGATATTTCCTCCTAAGGACAAAATTCCTAACACCTTCCCTCCTTTTTCTCCCTTTCCTGCCCCTAGCTTTGGTAATAGTCCATCTCTCCTTCCCTCATTGTTGCCTCTAGAGCTTCTCCTGGTACTGAGTCAAAACAGCAATATTCTTGCTGGCCAGACATTGTGTGTGCCATTTCAACTACAGAAAACAAGGGGATTTTTCTAAGGATAAATGTGTTGTATTCAGGAAGGGATTTACAAACAATCCAAAGGCAGCCCTCCTCTGTGTAAGCAAAAACCACTACTCTGAGCTGTGAGAAGGAATAGTTTTGTTATCTCTTGGATCTGTCTCTCAGGAGAGTGCCTTAGCATCAGGAGACATTTCCCAAATGTCCCCTTCACTCTGGCCGGCCTCCAGTTGTTTTGAATAGTTTTGAATCCTAGAGTCTTTCTAATATCCCCTACTGTATGTTTTGGCTCTGCTGAAACTCTATATTGGGTTAACACTAAAGCATTAATACTAAAAGATGTTTGTGGGTGCAGCCATGTAGGAAGTTAAACTTTAAAAATAAGTATGTCTTTCAAGTCCAAACATGTTTTTGAGTCATTACTGCATACATCCATGAGAACAAATACTTCAATTATGAAGGCAACCACTCTGCTCATGGTGTCAATCTCCAGCATTGCACAGAAGCACAAGTGAAGTTTTTCCTGCTTCACCTGGAGCCTGCCAGGATCATGAAGAACAACACTGGATCAGCTGATTTAGGTCCTGTTACCCCTTCTTGAGGAAGGACATGGAAGCTGTTGCTTCTGTTCACCAGACACACTATTTTGGAGACAAGTACACTCTGCCCCCGACTTCTCAGCCTGGATCACATTCCAGTCTCTGACTGGTACTGGGACCAATCAGGATGCTGAGTCCAGGGTTGGGGGGTTGAGGGGTTAAGAGAGGAAGGTGTCTAGAAATGCATGCAGCACCTGCAGCAATGGGAAGAGGGAGAAAGAGAAAGTGATGGCAATCCCAAGAGACAATGGTAGAGAGAAAAGTTTCTTGAGTCTGGCTGCTATTTGTAGAAGGGACATCTGGAAGTCAGGCATTCAGAAGTCAGGATCTTGTCACATTTGATAAAAGAGTCTGTGACTATGCAGTCCCTCATCCAATGATTTGTAGCATGTAATACTGATTCTCATTTATAGCAAGAAATCTAATCAACAAACTCAGATTTGTTGATATAGCAGTGTGTGAACCTGGATCATTGTTAGAGTGCTCAGCTGAAACTTGAAATTGAGTGATCCTTAATCTTCTGAAGGTCAGGAATCCTTTGAGAATCCAGAGCTGGAGACCTCTCTCTAGAACAACCTACATCCACATTGTCACAAACAATTTTTTTCTGGGGGGTGTGGAAACAGGTGATTCACAGATGCTAAAGCCATACAAGGAATTCTTTTAACTTAGTGCTTTTTAATCTTTGTACAAAATAGTCCACTTTTGAGAAATGTAAAAATCTCTTTTAATGTTCATTGCAAAAGAGACCAAAACTTGTAGCTAAAAAAGAGCAAAACAGTGAGACAAATAAATAAGCAAACAAACAATGACCAACAACCAGTCTTTCCTGATTATAAGAGTTCCTCTCCACTCTTTTAAAACCACTGTCCTACAGGAACATGGAACAGCAAGAAAGGCAAAGACCAAGCCCTGCACAATAGGAGTAATTAACATCACATAGCATTGACAGTTAATTTAATTCTTGATATATGATTAGGCTTGATCTTTTAACAACCTATAAGGATGGCATTATATGCATTTTATATTTGAACTTGCCATAGTCACACATAGAAGGACCTGATCTCTGTTTTCTGACTTCCAATTATATGTTTGGTCAATTCTTTTTTCTCCTGGTATACCTTATCTTGCTGTATTTTACAAAGTTTGTAATACATGTAAAATAAACAGAATTTATATACAGTTAGAAGTTCATTCCATCCCTAGAAAGAGACCTAGCAGGCTAAAGAAATTTGAGTGGTCTGTCAATAAAATAGAAATCCATTAACTTTTTCCCAAAGAGAATTGTAAATAATTTTATCATTTTCTGCAAACAAAAGAAACCTTTCCCTTTTCTAAGAAATATGGATTGTAGAGAATGGTAACAGTATTAAATTATTACAATTATCAATTATTAATATCATTAGAACTGTAAGAGTAGGAAATAATCATCCCCTCCCACCTTGGAACTTGATCCATCTCTTCTGGAGCAGTTGTGCTGCCACTCTTCCCCAACACAAGGCTATGGCACTGCATAGAGTGGGAGGCAATGTCAAAGCTGGAGACAAGGCAACAGAAAATGCAGGAGGGGAAAGTGGCTGTCTCTAAGGGAAGTCCTGGGGCTGAGTGAGGAAGCAGAGAGAATGGTCAAGGCTATTGTCCCAAACATCATCCTCAAACCAGGTTGGTTATCCCAGAATCCTGTTATTACCGTCTATCAATTTGCACTTCTAAATACCAGGGTCTCTGAATTTGTAAATGAAGTCATGAAACAACAACAAAGTAAAAAAAGGAAACCATAAAATTTGTAGACCAGTTGTACAGTTGGTTTCCTAATGTATGGACAGTTCTACTCTGCTTGCCCAACAGTATGACTTTGTTGCATCTCTTTCAGCAGATGAGGAAAGGAAAGAGGACTAAATGAGCCCCTACCTATCCCTGTGATTCACACAAATAATAAAGCATAATGGAAAGTTTTTGCTTGATTTTAAGGATTCAAAGACAGCTTTTCCTTTGATAATTTGGACCTGAACAACTGCCTTTTCTTCCCAGTCCCTCAGGCATTAGAAATGCCCTTGTCTAGAATTGGACTAATGACCACTTGTGAAAAATAATGCTTTGAAAGCCGCATGTGAAGTCTTACACACTATCTACTGCTAGTGAGCATATATGTATGCCAAATTAGTGGCTATTGTAGTATATTAACTAGATACAGACTAAGCTGTTGTAACAAAGATTCTCCAAATAGAATAGTTTATTTCTTTCTTAGGTAATGATTGAGTGATGAATAATGCAATGTGTGAAGCTACCCACAGCACCTGGCTTACAAGTTTGTTCTAATCATCACTGGTTTCCAACTAACAGGGAAGAAACAGAAAGGATATCTAAGGTGGCCTCATTTCCACTCACATTTCACTGGATCAGACTTTACCACTTGGCCACAACTAGCTGCAAGGTAGACAAGAAAATGTAATCTGTAGATGGATGACCATGTGTCCAACAGCCAAAGAAAGTATCCAAAAGGAAAAATGAGAAAATGGATACTGGGGAGAGTTAACCAGATCTGTCACATGAGGTATCTATGGCAGATTGGCTCAGCTTGAGATCTTCATGTTATAAGGCCACACCCACGGATTTGTTAGAAGTTTCGCTAAATGTGTTAGTTCATTTTATTCTATCCTTTGCTGACGCATTTCCCTGTTGTCCCATGCCTATTTTGTCCGTCTAAGGCAACCCCAGCTCCCACTTCTGGATTCCCTGAAAGTTCAAAAATTAATCCACACCTCAAGCACTTGAACTTGCGTGCTGCCCATAGACAGAGTTCTTAGGTAATGACTTTCTTCTTTTTTTAATCTATACATATAGATGAAATAAATGAAACAAATAATATGTATATATACATACATATTATATGATTCAGAGGTACAGGTCTGTGATTCATCAGTCTTACATAATTCACAGCACTCACCATGCCCTCCCCAATGTCCATCACACAGCCACCCCATCCCTCCCAACCCCCTCCACTCCAGCAACCCTCCTTCTGTTTCCTGAGATTAAGAGTCTCTTATGGTTTTTCTCCCTCTCTGGTTTAGTCTTGTTTCATTTTTCCCTCCTTTCCCCTATGATCCTCTGTATTGTTTTTCAAATTCCTCATGTCAGTGAGATCATATGATAATTGTCTTTCTCTGATTGACTTATTTTGCTTAGCATAGTACCCTCTAGGTACATCTATGTCATTGCAAATGGCAAGATTTCATTTTTTGATGGCTGCATAATATTCCACTGTATATATATATATATACCACCTCTTCTTTATCCATTAATCTGTTGATGGACATCTAGGCTCGTTCCATAGTTTGGCTATTGCGGACATTGCTGCTGTAAACATTGGGTGCATGTGCCCCTTCAGATCACTACATTTTATCTTTACGGTAAATATCCAGTAGTGCAAATGCTGGGTCGTAGGGTAGCTCTATTGTTAATGTCTTGAGGAACCTCCATACTGTTTTCCAGAGTGGCTGCATTAGCTTGAATTCCCACCAACAGTGTATGAGGGTTCTCCTTTCTCCACATCCTCGCCAACATCTATTTTTTCCTGACTTGTTAATTTTAACCACTCTGACTGGTGTGAGGTGGTATCTCATTGAGGTTTTGATTTGTATTTCCCTGATGCCAAGTGATGTTGAAAATTTTTTCATGTGTCTGTTGGCCATTTGGTTGTCTTCTTGGCAGAAATGTCTGTTCATGTCTTCTGCCCATTTCTTGATTGGATTATTTGTTCTTTGGGTGTTGAGTTTGAGAAGTTCCTTATAGATTTTGGATACTAGCCCTTTATCTGATATGTCATTTACAAGTATCTTCTCCCATTCTGTTGGTTGTCTTTTGGTTTTGTTGACTATTTCCTTTGCTATGCAAAAGCTTTTTATCTTGAGGAAGTTCCAATAGCTCATTTTTGCTCTTGCTTCCATTGCCTTTGGCGATGTTTCTAGGAAGAAGTTGCTGCAACTGAGGTCGAAGAGGTTGCTACCTGTGTTCTCCTCAAGAATTTTGTTGGGTTCCTGTATCACATTTAGGTCTTTCATCCATTTTGAGTCTATTTTTGTGTGTGGTGTAAGGAAATGGTCCAGTTTCATTCTTCTGCATGTGGCTGTCCTATTTTTCCAACACCATTTGTTGAAGAGACTTTTTTCCATTGGACATTCTTTCCTGCTTTGTCAAAGATTAGTTGACCATAGAGTTGAGGGTCCATGTCTGGACTCTCTATTCTGTTCCACTGATCTATGTGTCAAGTACTATGCTGTCTTGACAATTACATCTTCGTAATAGAGCTTGAAGTCCAGAATTGTGGTGCCACCAGCTTTGGTTTTCTTTTTCAACATTCCTCTGGCTATTTGGGGTCTTCTCTGATTCCATACAAATTTTAGGATTATTTGTTCCATTTCTGTGAAAAAGTTGATGATATTTTTCTTTTTATTGTGTTATATTAGTCACCATACATTACATCATTGGTTTTTGATGTAGTGTTCCAAGATTCATTGTTTACATATAACACCCAGTGCTTCATGCAATACATGCCCTCCTTAATACCCCCCAACAGGCTCACACATTCCCCCACCCTCCCCTCCCCTCTAAAACCCTTAGTTTGTTTCTCGGAGTCCACAGTCTCTCATGTTTCATCTTTCCCTCTGATTTCTCCCCTTTCACTTTTCCTTTCCTTCTCCTAATGTCCTCCATGCTATTCCTTATGTTCCACAAGTAAGTGAACAATATGATAATTGACTTTCTCTGCTTAACTTATTTCACTCAGCATAATCTCCACCAGTCCCATCCATGTTGATGAAAATTTGGATATTCATCCTTTCTGATGGCTGAGTAATATTCCATTGTATATATGCCACATCTTCTTTACCTGTTAGTCTGTTGAAGGGCATCTTGGCTCTTTCCACAGTGTGGCGATTGTGGCCATTGCTGCTATGAACATTGGGGTACATATGGCCCTTCTTTTCACTACATCTGTATCTTTGGGGTAAATACCCAGTAGTGCAATCGCAGGGTCATAGGGTAGCTCTATTTTTAATTTCTTGAGGAATCTCACACTGTTTTCCAAAGTGGCTGCACCAACTTCCATTCCCACCAACAGTGGAAGAGGGTTCCCCTTTCTCCACATCCTCTCCAACATTTGTTTTTTCCTGCCTTGTTAATTTTTTGCCATTCTAACTGGTATAAGGTGGTATCTCAGTGTGGTTTTGATTTGAATCTCCCTGATGGCTAATGATGATGAATATTTTTTCATATGTCTGTCAGGGATTTGTATGTCTTTGGAGAAGTGTCTGTTCATGTCTTCTGCCCATTTTTTGACTTGATTATCTGTTTTTTGGGTGTTGAGTTTGAGAAGTTCTTTATAGATCTTGGATATCAGCCCTTGGTTTGTAGTGTCATCTGCAAATATCTTCTCCCATTCCGAGGGTTGCCTGTTTGTTTTATTGACTGTTTCCTTTGCTGTGCAGAAGCTTTTTATCTTGATGAAGTCCCAAAAGTTCATTTTCACTTTTGTTTCCCTCGCCTTTGGAGACGTGTCTTGAAAGAAGTTGCTGTAGCCAATGTCAAAGAGGTTATTGCTTATGTTCTCCTCTAGGATTTTTTTTTTGTTAATATATAATGTATTCTTTGCCCCCAGGGTACAGGTCTGTGAATCATCAGGCTTACACATTTCACAGCACTCACCATAGCACATTCCCTCCCCAATGTCCATAATCCAGCCACGCTATCCCTAACCCCCAGCCACCCTCAGTTTGTTTCATGAGTTTAGGAGTCTCTTATGGTTTGTCTCCTTCCTGATCCCATCTTGTTTCATTTCCCTCTTCACCCCCCACAACCCCAACTTGCCTCTCAAATTCTTCATATCAGAGAGATCATATGATAATTGTCTTTCTCTGATTGACTTATTTCGCTTAGCATAATACCCTCTAGTTCCATCCAAGTCATTGCAAATGGCAAGATTTCGTTTCTCTGGATGGTTGCATAGTATTCCATTGTATATAATATCACGTCTTCTTTATCCATTCATCTGTTGATGGACATCTAAGTTCTTTCCATAGTTTGGCTATTTTGGACATTGCTGCTGTAAACATTCGGGTTTACGTGCCCCTTCGGTCCACTACATTTGTATCTTTTGGGTAAATGCCCAGTAGTGCGATTGCTGGGTCGTAGGGTAACTCTATTTTCAACTTTTTGAGGAACCTCTATGCTGTTTTCCAGAGTGGCTGTACCAGCTTGCATTCCCACCAACAGTGTAGGAGGGTTCCCCTTTCTCCACAACCTTGCCAACATCTGTCATTTCCTGACCTGCTTATTTTAGCCAATCTGACTGGTGTGAGGTGGTATCTCACTGTGGTTTTGATTTGTAGTTCTCTGATGCCGAGTGATGTTGAGTAGTTTTGGGTATGTCTCTTGGCCATTTGGATGTCCTCTTTGCAAAAATGTCTGTTCATATCATCTGCTCATTTCTTGATTGGAGTATTTGTTCTTTGGGTGTTGAGTTTGAGAAATTCTTTATAGATTTTGGATACTAGCCCTTTATCTGATATGTCATTTGCAAGTATCTTCTCCCATTCTGTGCATTGTCTTTTGGTTTTGTTGACTGCTTCTTTTGCTGTGCAAAAGCTTTTGACCTTGATGAAGTCCCAATAGTTCATTTTTACCCTTGCTTTCCTTGCCTTTGGTGTTGTTTCTAGGAAGAAGTTGCTGCAACTGAGGTCGAAGAGGTTGCTGCCTGTGTTCTCCTCAAAGATTTTGATGGATTCCTGTCTCACATAGAGGTCTCTCAACCATTTTGAGTCTACTTTTGTGTGTGGTATAAGGAAATGGTCCAGTTTCTTTCTTCTGAATGTGGCTGTCCAATTTTCCCAACATCATTTGTTGAAGGGACTTTTTTCCATTGGACATTCTTTCCTGCCTTGTCGAAGATTAGTTGACCATAGAGTTGAGGGTCCATTTCTGAACTCTCTATTCTGTTCCATTGATCTATGTGTCTGTTTTTGTGCCAGTACTACACTGTCTTGATGATTACAGCTTTGTAATAGAGCTTGAAGTCTGGAATTGTGATGCCGCCAACTTTGGTTTTGTCTTTCAACATTCCTCTGGCTATTCGTGGTCTTTTCTGGTTCCATATAAATTTTAGGATTATTTGTTCCATTTCTTTCCAATAAATTGATGGTATTTTGATAGGGATTGCATTAAATGTGTAAATAGCTTTAGGTAGCGTAAACATTTTCACTATATTTGTTCTTCCAATCCGTGAGCATGGAACGTTTTTCCATTTCTTTGTGTCTTCCTCAATTTCTTTCATGAGCTCTTTATAGTTTTCTGAGTACAGATTCTTTGCCTCTTTGGTTAGGTTTATTCCTAGGTATCTTATCGTTTTGGGTGCAGTTGTAAATGGAATTGACTCCTTAATTTCTCTTTCTTCTATCTTGCTGTTGGTGTATAGAAATGCAACTGATTTCCGTGCATTGACTTTATATCCTGACACTTTACT
>CM052886.1:107408981-107437330 GCA_028534135.1 Potos flavus
GGGGGGGGGCCGGAAGGGGAGATGAACCATGAAAGACTGTGGACTCTGAGCAACTGAGGGTTTTAGAGGAGAGAGGGGTGGGGGGATGGGTGAGCCTGGTTGTGGGTGTTAAGGAGGGCATGCATTGCATGGAGCACAGGGTGTTATATGTAAACAATGAATCTTGGAACATTACATCAAAAACTAATGATGTACTATATGGTGACTAACATAACATAATTTAAAAAAAAAGAAAAAGAAAAAAGAGAGAGACAAACCAAGAAATAGGCTCTTAATTATAGAAAACAAACTGATGGTTACCAGAGGGGAGGTGGGTGGGAGAATGAATGAAATAGATAATGGGGGTTAAAGAGAGCACTTATCATGATGAGCACTGAGCAATGTATAGAATTGTTGAATCACTATATGGTACACCTGAAACTAATAGAACACTGTATGTTAACAATGCTGAAATTAAAATAAAAAAACTTAATAAAAAATGTTCCGGGGGCACCTGGGTGGCTCAGTCATTAAGTGCCTGCCTTCGGCTCAGGTCATGATCCCAGGGTCCTGGGATCGAGCCCCGCATCGGGCTCCCTGCTCAGCGGGGAGCCTGCTTCTCCCTCTCCCTCTGTCCCTGCTTGTGTTCCCTCTCTCACTGTGTCTCTCTCTCTGTTAAATAAATAAATAAATACTTAAAAAAAAAAATGTTCCGTATCTTGATCTGGATTGTTTTTATGCCGGTACATGCTTATGTAAAAGTTTTCTAGCAGTATATTTATAATTCGTACACTTTATATAAATACCTCAGTAAAAAGGGGCACCTGGGTGGCTCAGTCAGTTAAGCATCTGCCTTCAGCTCAGGTCATGATCCCAGGGTCCTGGGATGGAGCCCTGTTTTGGGCTCCCTGCTCAGTGGAAAGTCTACTTCTTCCTTCCCCTGCTGCCCCTCCCCACTGCTCATGCTCTCTCTCACATGCTCACTCTCTCCCTCAAATAAATAAATAAAATCTTTTAAAAAAAAATACCTCAATAAAAGAGGAACAAAATAAATGTTAAAAAGGAAGGTGACAGATCATGAAGGATCTCATATGTCATGTGAAGTCTTTTCAACTTTATACAGAAATGTCTGGAGAAAAAGTTAAAGCTTTCTGCCAATGAGGTGACAGGACAAGATTAAATATCATAAAGATCATTCTGGATGCAGTATGGAAAGAGAATTATGTCAGAACAAGACTACAGGGAGAATGACAAAGAGACTTGGTTTATTTGATATGAAAAATAATGATGAACTAAGAGTGGAACTGGGAATGGAGAGGGAGAGAGGCAGAGATGAAATTGGGAAATATACAAAGATGGAACTGGCAAAACTTGGTGGCTGATTGGATGTGGAGGCAGAGAGAGAGAGGGATTAAAGGTGACCCTGGGTCTCTTGCTATAATGGCTGTGAGAATACCTGGGCTATTCCGAGGCATTGGATGTACCACAGAAAGATTATATTTGGACTGCAAGATGATGAGCTCAATTTTGGATATATTGAATTTGCACTGTTTATGACATATAACTGGAGTTGTCTGGAAACTAATTGGATATATGTATTTGCAGCTCAGTAAAGATATGTGGGATTAATATTGGGGTCTTTAGTTTACAGATGACAGGTATAGATAATGGTAGAGACTCTGAAGTGGAGGCAGGTCACTCTTACAGGATGAAACTGAACTTGCAGTCCATACCTGAGTACTTTCCATATCTATATTCATTGTTTCCTATTTATAAAAAATAATGAAAACAAGACTTCCATCGTTGTTTTTGTCATTACATCTACCATTCAGAAGAAAATTGAACAATAAATTAAACAGTTTTCACATTTATACTTGCAACTTGCTCATCCTTTTTCCTGCTAAGATAAAGGGAAAAAGAGAGTGTACACATTACAGACCTACATAAGGCAACGTAAGCATTTAAAATTATATATGTAAACTCTCCTCCTCTTATGCACTTATGGGGGCCGAGTTAAACACCTGGCCTTCTGTGACTTTTTGGAATGTTTTTAATTTTAACCTCACGACACTGAACTTCTTTGTTACATAGAATGTCCCGTGATTTCCCAACACAGTAGATATCTTTCTGAGTTTCTTGATCTATATTCTCATATTGGCAGTATTTCTTTATTGGCCAAGCTTAATTTTGTACTTTGATTTTTTTTAGTTATCTATTCATGAAAAGGTGGAATTTTTAGAACTTTGTCCCAGTTTCTTAGTACAGTGGTAGAACACAACCTTTGAATTTCGACAGACCTTATTTGGAGCCCAGCTCTGTTATTGTTACTGTTACTCCAAGATCACAGGCAAACTTTTTAACCTCTCTGAGGTTGGGTTGCTGCACCTATAAATTAAGGATAAGATAAGGTTGTCGTAGGGTTGTTGTAAGGATTAGATTTTATAATACATGTGAAGTGCTTAGCACAGTGACTGAATCATACAAGTGTTCAGTAAAGTGGTCATTGTTGTTTACATTGTTAAGTGAACTTTAATGTCTTCTCCAGCAAGAAGTCCAATTCAGTCCCTCTAGCACTTAGTAAGAACCGTGTCCTTTACAGGGGCCCCACACTGGGGGAATATTCAAAAATGGAAAATCCCTTATTACTATCCTCAAAGAATTCACTCTAAAGTTTAATCACCATTATTTCCTACTTTATATTTGCATGTGGTACTCATCCCCTTCATCCATTCAGGGGAAATATTTTTAAAGGTTTTTCCAATCTTCTTTGGATTTGGGGAGATTTTTGGTCTGTGGTGATAGGGCTTTCTCACTCTATGTTACCATCTGGAACTCTTTGTTCAGGCTTGGTCAGAAAAAAACAACACACTAACTTAGGAAAATAACATTTGGCAGGAACTTGGCAACAATAACCCTTTTGTTGCCAGAATCCTTGTTCACAGTGCGGGTGGCTCAGATGGCACTTAATTAAATGCATTTTCCTATAAATTCTCAGCAGTATGCTTATTTTTACTGGTGGCTAATAACTACCCTATCTCTAAGGCAACAAAATTTCACAGCTTGCAGAATAAGGAAATCAGCATGTATAAATAACATGTTGCTTTTGTTAGTACACAGTCAGATTCCTCATCATTCTCAAGTTACAATGGATTTATCTATTACTTTTTCCCCACTTAGTCTTTGTCATTCAGTACTTTCTTCCTAACTGATAGACCAATATACCTATATAATGTCTAATAACCCTACTATTTTGAGTGCCAGCTATAAATCATGCACTATACTCCGAACTTCATATTTATTACCTCGTTGAATCTTCACAACTCTTTGAGGTAAGCATTAGTAATCTCATTTAAAAAAAATCGAGTAAATAAAGCTCAAAGAGGTTAAGTGTTTTTTGCTCAAAGTCGTTCAGCTGGAAAGTGATGGATGTGAAGATTTCATTTGAAAGGCCTGTATGATACTAAAGCCCATGATCTTTCCTTTATACTTTGTGGACTTTATTAAGAAAAGGTACTATCTTGTTTTCAGATAGTCTAGACTTACCTCTCATCAGGTAATACATCTCTAGAAAATTATTTATGTGTCTATTCAGCTCCACACCTCATCCTCTTCTGTCTAATGCAGGAACATTGGGACCATAATGCAGAAAGGGAGAGGACAAGGTCCTTCCCCCTCTTTCTAGGCTACTGCGTGGTGCTAGTTAAAATATTTACATTTATTTTTCTCATGTTTTTGAATTACCGAAAAGTTTACTTACATAAAGACATAGTTTCTTATGCCTGGTGTTTAATATATTTGAGGACCAAGGTAAAAGCTGGGTGAAAGTTGTGAATTGGAGCAAGGAAAAATAAGAGATGCATTAGTTGCTTGCCCTTAAAAATACCTTATGGTTTCCTATCTTATTTGTTTCCTTGCAGGTATAGTCTATGGCCTAGTGGGAAGGGGCACATATGTTAGCAGAAAAATGTATTGCACAAATAAGGTTTTTCTATATTAGCAGCTTTGCCTTCTACGATACATACCAATTGATTTAACTAAATATCTTATTTAGCCTTCATTAAAAAAGATATTTTTCTAGGTCTAGAATTTGGAAAACATTTCTTTGAGCATTTGAAAAATGAAAAAAAAAATACTATTCCATTATCTTTTGGATTCTATTGTTTCTTTTGAAAAGTCAGCTGTAAGTATAATTGTTGTTGCCTTAACTGTGATGTATCTTCCTCTTTAATACTTCCAGCCCTCATCCTGAGCTTTTTTAAAGATTGCTCTTTGTTTTGGTTGTCAGCATGCTGGTTTATGACACTTTCAGCATGATGTAACTCTGATGTACCTAAATGTGTTTTTTCCCCTTTATATTTATCCTGTTTCAATTTTGTAGAACTTCTTAATTCTGTGAATTAATGTTTTTTTAATCATTTTTGGAATTTCTGGGACAATTTATTTTCAAATATTGCTTCTATTCCTTTCCCTCTCTCTGTCTTTCTCTCTCTTCTCCTGGAACTCCAAATACATATATGTTAAACCTTTCCAACAGGTTATATGTTTCTTATTCTCTTATATTTATTTTCCATCACCTTTTTTCTCTTTGTCTATTAACTTGTTTTCTAATTCATTAATTATCTCTACTACTTTATTTAGTTCATTGCTGAGTACATTTTGTAATTCTTTTGATAAATATATTTTTCATTTTTAGTGTCTTCGTTTTTCATAGATTTTAAAAATATACATTCTCCATCTTTGTCATTTCTTCTCTTGACTGTATTACTCATAGTTACTTAAAAATTCTATCTAATAACAACAATATCTAGATTACCTGTTCCTTTTGTCTGCACTTGTGTCCTGGTTTTCATTCATTTGGTCCTATTTATTATCATACCAGATAATTTTATGATTAGAGGCTGGATATTGTGTGTAGAAATTATAGATTCTCTGAATTATGTTATCTTCTCTCAGAGAGAATTTACTTTTCTTCTAACAGATAAAAATACAGATCACCTTCATCTAATAAGGGTTTGAGATGCTTCATGTCTTTGTGTAGGCCAGTCCATTTCTAGTCTTTTTCTTACTACCAGGGCCTAGCTCCTTAGGTGTCTCTTTATTCTCTCTGGTACCATGAATTTTTGAAAGCTCTGCTAAGTTTTGTGGCCTCTTAGCTGACACTCTCCTATTGGCTTCTTGGACTCTCATGGTACAAAGGTTAGGAACTGACAAATATCTCAAGGTGAAATGCAATGTAAAATGTTGTGCTCATTAATCTGTGGTTTCTGTTTCTCTAAATTCTTGACTTCTCCAGTATTGTTGCCTTTGTAGTTCCTGGACTCCAATTTCATCTCCACTGTGCTATGACAACTGATGAAAGCTCTGAGTCTCTGATTTTGCTTGTGCTGGAGTGTTGCTTAAGACATAACAAATGTGTTAAGAGAAAAAGCAAGGAAGAATGTTGAACTCACCTGTGTTTTCTTTTTCTCTAAGATCTTGACCCTTGAATCACATCTGACTTGGTTGCTATTTATTATCTTTCAACAACTCATTTTGCATATTGTCCTGCTTTTACAGTCATTCTCAGTAAGATGGTAGGATTGATGTAAGCTACTCCATCAGAGCCAAAAATGAATATCTGATATCAACAATTTTGAGATAAAATTTCCATTTCTTTTCTTCAGTGTCATTTAACCTACTCAGATAATGGAATCCATGTTAATTAGGGCATAGTACTGAAATTAAAATGAAGAAAAACTAGGTTTCATTCCCAGAATCAACAGTAAAGTGTTTTGTGATGATAGGTCTTACTGTCTCAACTCTGTAAAATAGGCATACTATCTGATCTATATAATTATCAGGGCTACTGAAAATATTTCAAAGACATATAGAGAGAGTTTTCTGAAAAAAACAAACAAACAAAACTTTCTTGTTATTCTTCCTCATTCCCATATGTTAGTTCCATGCAAGAATTGAGAAATGAATTCTTTGTTTTTGAGAAATGAATTCTTAATTAAAAATCTTACTATAACAACCAGCAGCAGCAATCACTCTTGCACTGTGTCTTGCTCATGTTCACCATCTATTCACCCAGCAAAGAAAACTGAAAAAGGAAATGAACAGATGTGAAGTCAGGGTGAGACTGTAGTCGGAGTGTAACTTGTATTGAATTTGTAATATCTTGATAGGCCTTGGTTTGCACTAGAAAAGTGCAAGATTTGAAATAGATTTCAAGATATTTTCTAAGAGGAAAGAGAAATACACTTATTTATAGAGGCAAGTCTTATCTAGATTGTGTGTGATCATTTCACATGCCACAAAAAGTTATAAGAGTAGATATGTGCCTGTTAATTTGAGCACTGCTAAGTACATAAATAGGTAAGCCATTAATATACACAATCTTGGTCATTGTAGTGAGTCAAAATTGAGTCAACTTTTTTCTGGGTTAACCTAATCTTAAAATAACACTTTCGTCTCTTATTAATAGGCTAATTATTATCTAATGTTTTGCTGTGGGTTCGGGGCTCCAGAAGATATCATGCTTTGATTATAGGGTGGTTCAAGTTGTGCTGACTCATTCAGAATGGGGCTGGGAAAAGTTGTGGTCTGTCCCAGGTCTTAGCTGGGATAGGGCTCATCAAACCCCAGTCCTGTTTATATCATGCAGGAGGAGGTACAGAAATTCCTGTAGTTGATCTGGCAAGAGGCACAGTGTGGTTATAGCAGACAAGGGAATAAACCATCTGTAAAATATTTTTTCTTTCTTCTAGTCTCATTAAGAGATTTTGTCCCTTTATTAATCTATACCATGAACTAGAAGGAAAGTCAAGACGTCCTAGAGATTAACCTCAGAGCAGATAATACACCTTAGGCCTCTAAGTCCAGCAGTCTTCATTCATTTAAAAAAAATCTTTCTGAGTTTAGGGGCTTTGACAAAATCTTGTGGACTTTTTTTTTGCATTTTAAGAGCACTCAAGAGAACCCAAGTTACTATTATTTTATTTTGAAATTGAATAAGTAAAAAGGAAAGAACAGGGGGCAGCCTCTACAGAGGTCCAGCTCAGCCTCAGGAAAACACAGATGTTATATAGTATATGAAACCTTCAGGGGTCAAGTTATATTATCATTCACCCAGCAGTACATGCCTACTGTTTCCTATACAGGACTCGAACACTATGGTTAGGAGCTCTCCTACAGCTCCATCTCTTTAGTTCTCCTTTTTTTTTTTTTTTTAAGATTTTATTATTTATTTGACAGAGAGAGAGAGAGATCACAAGTAGGCAGAGAGGCAGGCAAAGAGAGAGGGGGAAGCAGGCTCCCTGCTGAGCAGCGAGCCCAATGAGGGGCTCGATCCCAGGACCCTGAGATCATGACCTGAGCCGAAGGCAGAGGCTTAACCCACTGAGCCACCCAGGCGCCCCTCTAGTTCTCCTAACACTACTAACACACATCTTTTTATTCTTAAGTCAGTCATTAAATAGGTATTATTGAACACCTACCTATGAGCCAATGATGGTTCTAGGTACCAGGGATTCACAAGCATGCATATATAACACATTTGTCTTCTTTCTGCATCATGTAACTGCTTGCCGATATCCCATTCCATTCATGGATTCTATTCACTGCTTTCTCTGTATCTCGACTGTCTGTGTCCTTCTCTATACGTAGCGCAAACACTTCAAACAAAGGACATGGTAGTTCCTGCCAATTGATCATCTGTATTAAGAACTCATGTTGAGCAGAACTCTTATTCTAGGCTCCTTTCTGGACCACCTTTGGGCCAGATGCCTATCTTTGGTCCTGTCAATGTGGCCAGGGTAGTGAGACTCCAGATGTATTTGTGGTGATAAGAATACTCTCACCAGGAGGTCCTGAATATGGCAGGTTGCAAGGGCCCTTCAGAAAAGGTCTGTTTACACCATACATAACTGGTCCATTATAGATTAGTATTGACAATCAAGGCAATGCAGAGCCAAGCATCTGTTGCTAAATTAAATCAATCCACTGATTTCTCTGAACCTTATAAGTAAAAAAAAAAAAAATGTTTAACTGTGGTTGTGATTTCCTTTTGACAATCACAGGGGTTTGGAGTGCTCATGAGCTTGATGGGAATATGCTGGCCAACTCTGGCGTCTTCATCCCCAAGAAAAGGCATATTTCTATAGAAGAGAAGATCAAAAGCCTTCTAGACTCCAGCCATGGCACAGAATGTTAGGATGGTCTTCCTATAGGTAATTCTTTGAGGGACACTTAGTGAATGCAGCTGTGTGACATGGGAAAGATGAAGCTGTGTAATAGGCAAAAGGAAACACAAGGTGAAAGGAACACACTGTACATGCTTAATGGATTTCTTGAGGGTAGGTTGCAAACTGTAGCACTTTTGACATTTTGGGCAGGGTAATTCTTTGTTGTGGGGGCTGTCCTGGACATTGTAAGATGTTTAGTAGCACCCCTGGCCTCTACCCACTGCCAGTAACATCCCCTATCCCCAAGTTGTGAAGACAAAAATGTCTGCAGACATTACTCAGTGTCCTTCGTGGACCCAGTCATTTTCAGTTGACAATCACTGCTTTACATGGAAGCAATTTGTGGATTAGAAATAAGAATCCTGTGACTTTACATTGTACATTAATGAAATTCAACCCTAGAGTCTTGCAAATTCACTACCAAATCATCAACAATAGCAACAACAAAAAGAACAACAAAAAAGAATGATCAAAAGCCTCCATCCTGGGTGCAAATATTTTATTACCTACCTGTGTTAAGTTTACCATGATTCTCAATGTCAGGGCAATGTTACTGAGTCTTGAATAAATATGAATTTATGATGAATTTAACATCTAATGAGTCAGTCTTTGGGCGGCAATTTCTTACCTTTGATTCCCCATTCATTCCTTTATTTTAATTTGCTCGATTTCATTCAACCAAATCTTGTATATTTGCTAGGAAACTGTTTACCTGGTAAATTATTAGTGGCATCATTTAAGATCCTGACAATATTATCTAATATGTTTGGAAGTAGAGTGGCCCTCGAATCTCTTGTTAATGTTATTTCAGGAAAATGTAAACAAATACATACATTTTACTGGGACAAAATTAAAGAAGAAATTATGCCTGTGTCTACTGAGTATGGAGAAATGCTGTCACTACATGGGACCAGGGAAGATCTGAGTTGGAAGCAAAGCTGGATAAAATAGATTTTTAATTGCTTTTTAAAAAATTTTTATTTTATTTTTTCAGTGTTCCAGCATTCACTGTTTATGCACCACACCCAGTGCTCCATGCAATACGTGCCCTCCTTAATACCTACCACCAGGCTCACCTAACCCCCAGCCCCACTCCCCTCCAATACCCTGTTTGTTTCTCAGAGTCCAGTCTCTCATGCTTCATCTCCCCCCTGATTTTCCCCAATTCACCTTTCCTTTCCTTCTCCTAATGTCTGCCATGTTGTTCCTTATGCTCCACAAGTCAGTGAAACTATATGATGATTGGCTCTCTCTGCTTGACTTATTTCACTCAGCAAAATCTCCTCCAGTCCTGTTCATGTTGATGCAAAAGTTGGGTATTCATCCTTTCTGATGGAGGCATAATATTCCATTGTATATATGGACCATATCTTCTTGATCCATTCATCTGTTGAAGGGCATCTTGGCTCTTTCCACAGTTTGGCGATTGTGGCCATTGCTGCTATGAACATTGGAGTAGATGTGGCCCTTCTTTTCACTACATCTGTATCTTTGGGGTAAATACCCAGTAGTGCAATGGTGGGGTCATAGGGTAGCTCTATTTTTAATTTCTTAAGGAATCTTCACACTGTTATCCAAAGTGGCTGCACCAACTTGCATTCCCACCAACATCCTCTCCAACACCTGTTGTTTGCTGTCTTATTAATTTTTGCCATTCTAACTGGTGTAAGGTGGTATCTCAGTGTGGTTTTGATTTGAATCTCCCTGATGGCTAATGATGATGAACATTTTTTGAATTCCTGATGGGAGAGATAGCAAGAGGCAGGAGGGAGACTAGGATTTAGTAAGGAACCATGAGCCCTGAAGAGGGAGTAGAGGCAGGCAGAACTGCCCTTTCACTAGAGACTTTTGGGGGCTGTGGCTGGGAGGGGGCAGATGGAGCCTGGAACAAATGTTCCTATATTTAAGCTTCCCTCCGAGAGATCTTATGGAAGACTTCCGTAATGGTTAGGAAGATCTTAAGATCTTATGGAAGTTTATTTTTCCTAACCATTCGCTCTCAATTTATACAGCAAGATCATTCTTATAACCCGACCTAGACCCAGACAGACACTACTCAACTTGAGAGCAGGCGTGTGTCTTGCCCATTTTTTTTTTTTTTTCATCCTCAGTGCCTAGTATGGTGCCTGACACAGAGGAGGCACTCTGGATACTGAACTGAATGAAGAGGCTTTAGAACAGGTCCTAGCAGAAGCTGCAGTGACTCTATTCAAAGGACACTGGAAAGATGCACTGTGCTCTCCCACTTCTCACCCTCCTTTATCTGGGTACAAAGGCTTTCCTTTATTACATAACTCTGGTGATCTATGTACAGCAATAACACGACTGATTATTTGCCACATTAGATGTACTTTATTGAGATGAACCACAGCCTTTGATCTTACTAAGATGCTAGAGGAAAGAAGTGATGAGGTTGGGCTGAAACAACAGGGGAAATGGCCAGGAATAGGCTGAGGGGAGAGAAACCAAAGAGCCAGGAGGCAGAGGTTGAAGATACAACTTGATGCATGTTCCAGTTTGTAATCTGCAGCTGTTGGCCAGCAAACGCAACCCGGGAGGAGATATCTGAGAATTTTTCTTGCCACAACGGTCCATGTTTTATTATTATCTGTATTCTCTGCTAGGGATAACAGAGCTTCTTTTTGCCTCTTTGAAAAGTAATTCTGAACCTCTCTACATTTTAGGCACTTTGGGGCATCTTGTTATATTCTAGATTTGGATACCTTTGCAGATTGCTTTCAGATGATGTTGAATGATGGTCTATTCTTTAGTGGGTCTACTTTTCTGGCAATGAGCTCCAGGAGATGACTGTTCTGGTTGGCACTTGTTTTGTTTGATTAACAAAGACTTGAGCCTTGTTGTTCTTACTGTCACTGTCTCAAAGGCTTTAATCAAAGGCTATTTGGAAATAATGCCAGCTAATTAGCTGTTTATGATGCAATGAGGGTGACTCTCTCTTAGTGCCTTAAACCTTTCACCTGAAACACAAACATGCCACACTCGAGCTTTAATTGTCAAGGAAGATGAAAAATATACCAAATCATTTGCTGGGGAAAGGACTCCCTGTTGACATAAGCAACAGGAACCCGCAGGCTTGTGCAATGCGGGCTTGTAGCTGCAGATCTATCACTCCCCAAGCATGTCGTCTTTTTGAAAGTGGATGAATGACGCGTCTGATCTCTAGCAAGCTCATAAACGGGAGTGCTAACATCTTGGCTCAGTTGTATTATCTCTCCATTGTGTTCATAAAAAGTTCCTACTAAAATCAAACTACATAGAGTTCCTTTCTTGAATCAGACCTTTAGAGAGAAAGATGAGATGAGATTCAAATGCATGTTTTGTTTCTACATTTTCATATTTGTTCATGGTTTTATAAAGGGCCCTTTTGTCATTCAACCAACAATATTTATTTAGTACAAAATGTGTGAAAGATATCACAGATACAAAGACATGAATCCTGCTGAGAAGGGTCTTGCAGCTCAGAATCTAAAGCAAATAAGAAATAATTACAAAACAGCATTGACAATGTCTTGGCAGATGATGCTCTAAGTAACATATTGGCACTTAACTGAGAGGGTGGGTTTGAGGAGGTGGAATCAAGAAAGACTTTACACCAGAGACTTCAAGGAAGAGGAGAAAGTAAGCAGGCAAAGATGAATATTCCAATATATATGGTTTAGCTTAAAATCTGAGCTCATTTGAAAATAACTAGGCTAATATTCATTTGCACTGAGGCAGTGGTAAGTCTACTTCTCTCCAGCTCCCAAGTGTAGGTAATAGTGCTGTCTATCTTTAGAATGCATTTTTTCCCTTATTGTTTTGTTTATGATGAGATTATCTAATGTTGATGCTTCAACATTAGCCATTATTTGGTTTGGTACATAGTATCTGGTTAACTATTTGTGCAATGTAAACCAACAGACTTGAAGTCTTATAGTTGGTATATGTAGAAACTTAGAAGTTAAATTGACTCATCTTGAGCCACAAAAGAAAGAATTTGGTATGTAAATTAAAGGTTAAAGAAAATTACAGAAATTCGTTTAAAAGAATAACCAATTGTTTTAAG
Source organism: Potos flavus (assembly GCA_028534135.1). Classification (NCBI taxonomy): domain Eukaryota; kingdom Metazoa; phylum Chordata; class Mammalia; order Carnivora; family Procyonidae; genus Potos; species Potos flavus. Next base: position 107,421,252 of record CM052886.1, read on the forward strand.
GGGGCACCTGGGTAGTTCAGCTGATTGGGCATCTGCCTTTAGCCCAGGTCCTGGGATCGAGTCTTATGTCAGGCTCCCTGCTCAGCAGGGTGTCAGCTTTTCCCTCTGCTCCTCCCCCTGCTCATGCTCTCTCTTTCTCTCTGAAATGAATAAATAAAAATCTTTTAAAAAATTGTCTCCTTAAGCTTGACAAGTATCTATTTACTTTCAAAAGAATAAGAATTTTATTTTATTTTCCTAAAGAGCTAGACATAAGTATCAAAGTCTAAATCTAGTACTTAAATTTCTTAAATATACTCTAATTGGATTTCTTTTAAAAATTCTATTGAGTTTTTTGTTTGTTTGTTTGCTTTACCAAATCACATTAAATAGTGTAAGTTATGGTCATTTTAACCTCTTGTTATTAATAATAACAAAGTGATTCAAATAAATGTCTTGAGTTGGTTGATATAAGAGAATTGTTAAACTTTCTAAGGATATGAGCCCCTTAGAGAATTTAATGGAAGATATAGATAGCCTACTCAGAAAAACGCATATGCACATAGAGCCTAGCATGCTATTTTAAAGGATTTCTGATCCATGGAATATCAGGTTTTCTGATTTTTAAAGCCTACCCATGGATGACTTAGTAAGTTTTTGACCTAAGGTAAGAATGTAGGTGTTTACTTCAGATAGAGTACCTTCTCATCCCATGAAATTAAGAGAGGAACCATCTTATGAAAAACTCAACAAAGTAATTTTATGAACTTCACAAAACACAAAAATAAATCCAAATAACAATCACAAGAGAAGTTTTAACATATTAAGTATTTTGTCTTTTAGGTTTTGCAGAACCAATTTCAATGTGTGTGTTGGGAGAGGAATGCTTCTCACACAACACCAAGCTTTTCTCAAACAATGGCAAGGTGTCTGAGAATTCAACTCAACTCTGACACTGTGTGGAGATAGCATCAGATTCTGCAGGTTGAGGGCTCAGTCCTATAGGGCCAACACCTCTCCCCCAACTTTAGACATCAGGCATAAGCCCAGGTTATTGCCTGTGCTTCTGACCAACTGGCTATTGATCAGAGCTTCCCTAGACCCCCTCTCAGGTTTATTAATTTGTTAGGGTGGGTCACAGAACTCAAAGAAACATTTTTTGTACTGGACTACCAGTGTATTATAAAAGGATATAACTCAGGAACAGCCAGTGGAAGAGATGCACAGGGCAGAGTATGGGGAAAAGGTGTGGAGCTTCCATACTGTGCTATTCCCCTAGAATCTCCATGTGTTTATCAACCTAGAAGTCCAAACCCACTCTTTTGGTTATTTTGGAAACTTCATTACATAAGGATGGTTGATTAAATCATTGACCATTGACCCATTGATTCAAACTCCCATCCCTCTCCCCTCCTTGGAGGACAAAGGGTGGGACTGACAGTTCCAACTCTCTGATCACATGATTGGCTCTATTGGCAACCAACCCCATCCTTAGTGCTTTCCAAAAGTCACCTCATTCTTCACTCACCCTGATGAGCCCTGGGTGATGTATGGAAGTGTTGAATCACTGTATTGTGCACCTGAAACTAATATAACACTGTATGTTAACTACACTAGAATTAAAAATTAAATTTTAATTTTAAAAATTAAATTTTAATTTTAAAAATTAAAAAAAATGAAAAAAGGAAACAGAGACAGTAAAATAACAACTTTTAAATCACTTTCTGATTGTTGACAATATAATTATTAATAAACCCGAGTTCAAAACCTGTAAAAAATTGGTTTTCATTTCCTGATGACTGAAGATTCTTAGGCATCATTTATAAGCTAATTGGACACATCATATATCCTTTTGTGAAACTTCTGTCCAAGTGTTGTGATTTTTTTGAAGTTGAGTTGGTTTTCTTCTTACTAGTGAATCGTAAAAGTTCTCTGTATTATATGGATACAACCATTTGTCAGATACACGTGCTGTAGTTGGTTTGTGATGCCCCCAGCTTTGGTTTTCTTTTTCAACAATCCCATGGTGATTCCAGGTCTTTTCTGGTTCCATGAAAATTTTAGGATTGTTTCTTCCAGCTCTGAAAAATGTTGATAGTATTTTGATAGGGATTGCACTGAAAGTGTAGATTGCTCTGGACGGCATAGATAATTTCACAATGTTTACTCTTCCAATCCATGAGCATGGAATACTTTTCCAGTTCTTTGTGTCTTCCTCAAATTCTTTCATAAGTCTTCTGTAGTTTCTACAGTATAGATCCATTACCTCTTTGGTTAGGTTTATTCCTAGGTATCTTATGGTTTTTTGGTGCTATTGTAAATGGAATCAATTCCTTAATTTCTCTTTCTTTAGTCACGTTGTTAGTGTGTAGAAATGCAACTGATTTCTGTGCATTGATTTTGTATCCTCCTTTGTTGCCGAATTGCTGTATAAGTTCTAATAATTTAGGGGTAAATTCTTTTGGATTTTCCACATAAAGTACCATGTTATATACGAAGAGAGAGTTTGACTTCTTCTTTGCATTTTTTTTTCTTTGCATTTTGAATGTCTTTTATTTCTTTTTGTTGTCTGATTGCTGATGCTAGGACTTTCTAGTACTATGTTGAACAATAGTGGTCAGAATGGGCATCCCTGTCATGTTCCTGACCTTAAAGGAAAAGCTCTCAGCTTTTCCTCATTAATAATAACATTCGCTGTGGACTTTTCATATATGGTTTTTATGATATTGAGGAAAGTTCCCTCTATCCCTATACTCTGAAGAGTTTTAATCAGGAAATGATGTTGCATTTTGTCAAATGCTTTTTCTGCATCAATTGAGAGGATCATTAAGTTCTTATCTTTTCTTTTATTAATGTGCTCTATCACATTGATTGATTTGCAAATGTTGAACCAGCCTTGTATCCCAGGAATAAATCCCACTTGGTCGTGGTGAATAATCATTTGAATGTACTATTGGATCTTATTGGCTAGGATCTTGTTGAGTAGTTTTGCATCCATGTTCATCAGAGATATTGGTCTGTAATTCTCCTTTTTGATGGGGTCTTTGCTTGATTTCAGGATCAGGGTAATGCTGGCTTCATAGAATGAGTTTGGAAGTTTTCCTTCTGTTCCTGTGTCTTGAAACAGTTTCCTTAGAATAGGTATTATTTTTTATTTAAATATTTGATAGAATTCCCCTGGGAAGTCATCTGGCCCTGCACTCTTGTTTTTTGGGGCATTTTTGATTACTGCTTCAATTTTGTTACTAGTTATTGTTCTATTCAGATTGTCTATTTCTTCCTGTTTCAGTCTTGGTAGTTTATAAGTTTCCAGGAAGGCATCCATTCTTCCAGGTTGCTTAATTTATTGGCATATAGTTGCTAGTAATAATTTCTAATAATTGTTTCTATTTCCTTGGCGTTAGTTGTGATCTCTCTCCTTTCATTCATGATTTTATTAATTTGGGTCCTTTCTCTTTTCTTTTAGATAAGTCTGGCCAGAGGCTTATTTTATTAATTCTTTCAAAGAATAAGCTTCTAGTTTCGTTGATCTGTTCTATTGTCTTTCTCATTTCTATTTCATTGATCTCTGCTCTAATCTTTATTATTTCTCTTCTCCTGCTTGGTTTAAGATTTATTTGCTGTTATTTCTCCAGCTCCTTTAGGTGTAAGGTTAGCTTGTGCATTTGGGATTTTTCTAATTTTACGAGAGAGGCTTGGATGGCTATGTATTTCCCTCTTAGGACCACCTTTGCAGTATCGCATAGGTTTTAGACTGATATGTTTTCATTTTCATTAGTTTCCATGAATTGTTTAAGATCTTCTTTAATTTCCTGGTTGATCCAATTGTTCTTTAGCAGGATGTTCTTTAACTTCCAAGTGTTTGAATTCCTTCCAAATTTTTATTGTGATTGAGTTCCAGTTTCAAGGCAATGTGGTCTGATAACATGCGTGGTATAATCTCAATCTTTTGGTATCAGCCGAGACCTGAACTGTAACCCAGTATGTGGTCTATTCTGGAGAAAGTTCCATGTGCACTCAAGAAGAATGAATATTCTGTTGTTTTAGGATGGAATGTTCTTTATATATCTACAAAGCTCATCTGATCCAATGTGTCATTCAAAGCTCTTGTTTCTTTGTTTATCTTCTGCTTAGATGATCTGTCCATTGCTTAGAGTGGAGTGTTAAGATCTCTTACTATTAATGTATTATTGTTGATCTGATTATTTATTTTGTTTAACAACTGGCTCATGTAGTTGGTTGCTCCCATGTTGGAGGCATAGATATTTACAATTGTTAGATTTTCTTGTTTGGATAGATCCTTTAAGTATGGTATAGCGTCCCTTTACATCTCTTATTACAGTCTTTGGTTTAAAATCTAATTTGTCTGATATAAAAATTGCTACCCCAGCTTTCTTTTGAGGTCCATTTGCATGGTAAATGGTTCTTCATTCCCTCACTTTCAACCTGGAGTCATCTTTAAGTTCAAAATGAGTCTCTTGTCAACAGCAAATGGATGGGTCCTGCTTTTTTATCCAATCCGAAGCCCTGTGTCTTTTGATGGGAGCATTCATCCCATTCACATTGAGAGATGAATTTAGTGCCACTGTATTGCCTGTTAAGTCCCTGTTTCTATAGATTGTCTATGTTAATTTATGGCCTATATTACTCTTGGGGTCTTTCTTCTTTTATAGAATCCCCTTTAATATTTCTTGCAGGGCTGGCTTGGTGGTCACATATTCTTTTAGTTTCTGTCTGTCCTGGAAGCTCTTTATCTCTTCTTGTGTTCTGAATGACAGCCTTGCTGGATAAAGTATTCTTGGCTGTATATTCTTCTGATTTAGTACCCCGAATCTGTCTTGCCAGTCCTTTCTGGCTTGCCAGGTCTCTATGGATAGGTCTGTTGTTATTCTGATATTCCTCCCTCTGTACTAAGAAATCTCTTCCTCCTAGCTCCTCTCAGGATAGCTTCCTTGGCTCCAATGTTTGCAAACTTTACTATTATATGTCAGGGTCTCGATCTATTTTTATTGATTTTGGGAGGGGTTCTCTCTGCCTCTTGGACACAAATGCTTGTTTCCTTCCCCAGATTAGGGAAGTTCTCAGCTATGATTTGCTCAAATATCCCTTCTAGTCCTCTCTTTCCCTCCACCCTCTTGGGGATCCCAATAATTCTGACATTGGAACATTTCATGGCATCACTGATCTCTCTAAGTCTATTTTCATGGGATACTAGCTGCCCATCCATATTTTCCTCAGTTTCCTTCCCTTCTTTTAGATCTTTTAGATCACTGATTCATTCTTCTGCCTCATTTAGGCTGTTAGAGTATCCAGTTTAGACTGCATCTCATTCGTAGCTTTTTTAAGTTCAGCCTGATTAGATCTCATTTCTGCCCTTAGAGATTCTATATTGTTACTAATGCTTTTTTCAAGCCTAGCTATTGACTTCATGATTGCTATCCTGAATTCTATCTCTGACATCTTGCTTTTATCCATACCCCTTAGTTTTGTGACAGAGGACATTATCTCTGGTTCTTTTCTTTGTTGGGTGTTCCTCCTCCTAGTGATTCTGTAGAGGGATAGTTGAGGGAATGAACAGAGTCCAAAATATCAACCACAACCCAACCAAAATTCACCCCAGGAAAAAATCCAAAGTGGTTGAAAGCTACCACAGATATGCAACCAAAGCCAAGATGACCAGAAACAATAAAAAAGAAAAAAGAAAAGGAGGGGTGGGGAAAGAGATTATAATCTTTCGGGATAGACACAGCAGAGTGATCTCCCTGTTCCTGATTGATTTTTAGTCTCTGTGTTAGAAGACACTATATTCCAAAATTGCAAAGAAATCAGAACTTCTATATATAGCAAGATAAAAATGAATAAAATGAAAAACGGGCTAGTATGGGGCATAAACCTATAAAACATAGATGTGAAAAAAATTAAAGTTAAAAAGTGACTTAAATACATAAGTTGGGAAATAAGAATCTATGTGAAATAGGAGCAGGGTAAAAAAAAAAAAAGAAAAGAAAAAGAAAAAAAGAAACAATAAGAAAAGACACTAAAATGGAAATGTAACATTTTATCCCGAAGTATAATCTAGTCGTGAGGGAACACCTGAAGTGCCCTTTATTATTTTCCCTTGGTGCTGGAGTTTTACAGTCCTGTGGGAAATGAGCTTATCGTTCACCTGTTCTTCCATTCTGTCTTGTGGGGGAAGGATCCGCTGCTTAGCTCTTGGCTTCTGAGACATCTTTGTCTGGGTGGAGTTGCCCCACCCCTTTTCAGGGGGATGGGCTTAATGTGAGCTCATGGACTGTGTGGCTTTTGTTCCCTGGCATCTTTCTGCTTTTCTTTAGAGAGTCAGAGCAAATACAGCCCTGCGGGAATCTCCAGCTCAGAGCCTCAAGGTCGTGATCCGCCCCTCTCAACAAATCCTCCAGGTCAAACTGTCTCCACTTCTGTGTGTGCCAAACTCTACAGACTCACACAATTCACACCTGCCACACCCCTTCTGGGGGAGTCATGGGGACCCGCCAGTATCTCTGTGCTTTGTGACTATGCAACTGCTGGTCACCATGGGCTCATGCACGCACCCTCTTCCCAGCTCCCTTGTCATGCTTAGTGCTGCCCCAGTGTTCTTTCATGGGCCACACCACCCAGAGAGCTGTTACCCTGTCATAGGCACAAGCCATTTTATATCTCCCCTAGGATGTTAAACAGCCCACACCTTCTAGTCCTTTTCAGGGTAGTCAGGCAGAGAGCACTGACTACCTATCAGCTCAGCTCCTGGTTTATAGTGACCATAAAGCTGAGAGTCCCTTCTGGGCTCACTGACCAAAACCAGTCTGCTCCACTGCTTGGACAGTCTATCGGTTCAGGCTCCCCCATTCCTTCCGAGTCTCCTGGAATTGTAAAACCACAATGATCCACCTAAAATTCTGCCTTATTCATCCCCTGTGCCCTTTTCAGAAAGGGGTGCCTCCCACTAGAGCAGACTTCCAAGGTCCTGTTTTTCTGCTCTGGTGTTATATCACTTTCCTGTGGCTGGCTTATGGAGGCTCCCTCCCCCCTCCATTCATCCTCCAATATTTCCCCCAAAGATTCAAGGTTCTGCACCTCATACTTTGCAAAAAGTAGTCATTTTTCTGCTGTGGAGATCCAGATAAATCTTCTTACATCTCAGGTGGAACTCATGTGTGTTCAGAATGGTTTGATAGATATCCAGCTAAATTTGAGGGACCAGATGAAATGAAGTCCCCTACTCTGCCACCATCTTGCCTCCCCAGTAGTGTGTTAAATTTTTATTCTGTTTAGTGTCTCAGTATACAAAACAAACTTACTTCTGATTCCCTGCCTTGGGACATACAGACAAGAACCTGATGTAGTGCTTCAGGAAACCCAAGGTGCAGTGAACTATTGTCATCTGGGCCTGGGAGAAAGCTGAGGGAGGAAGTAGTTCAGTGTGGGGGAAAGACCCTCCTGTGCCTGCTCCACCCATTCACACAGTGTCTTGGGCTCACTTAACTTCTTCCAAGCAGCTGTGTAGCCTCCAGTGTGCCTAGTGTCTCCCCTTACCTCTTTTTGCCCTCTTTTTCACCTGAGCATGGCAGAGTTTTTTACAGTGCCTTGTGTGTCAGCCTCAGCACCATGCACCTTTCCTTTTGAGTATGGTCCATCCCCCTAGCAGCCCACCAAGGAGACTTTGCCTTAGACTTTACATTTTACAGTCCAGTGTTGTTTGACCAGTGCCAGATTGTAGCTACAGAGTTATTGAGATTATATTCTTCTTTGGATGAACTTTTCTAGTCAGAGTGGAAGTTTATGAACTACTCAAAGTCACCATTTCCCAAGAGGAATTCGTCCAAGACAAAGAGGAGGGGAGAGCTTGAGGGCCATACAGATTGAGAATCAACACATTTAATGGCAAATGTAAAATGAGATCATATTTCCTTATGCTTGAAGGTGTGACTGTACAACCTTGCTTTTTTGAGGCTATTAGATCTAAGATCTGGGATTTTAAGCCAGGTGTCTCTGGTCTCAGAAATGTCAGTCAACAAGGAAGATGGACCTGTGAGGTAGACAGTCTTTGCACTTAAATGCCACCAAAGTCTTCCTTCTTGTACATGCCCCTGTTCCTCAAAGCAAGAGTCCAGCCTTGAGTCAGGCCTAGCTTTAGGAACTTGTTTGGTCAATGCAAAGTGGGGGTACATTCTAGAACTTCAATTCTATACTATAGGTCTGCCCAGGTCCCTTGGAATGATTGCTTGGGATAGTGTTTTCTTGGAACCTGGCTGCCTACTGGTTTAGGCTATTTGGTTGGAACTTCAACTGAGCTCCTAGCCAACAGCCAGAATCATCAACTTCCAGTCCCATGAATGAGCCATCTTGCACATCTAGCTCAGTTGAGATGTTCTATGACTACAGTCCTTGGTGACATCCACACATGAGACCCCCACATTAGAAATATCCAGCTGAGGCCAGTCCTCCTATAGAACCATGAGCAGTCATGAACTGCATGCTGGGTCATTATACAGCAGTAGATACCCAAAATGGGTAGGGATGATCAGCCTGTGTTTTGTGTCTGGCTATTTTTCTGTGAGTTTACAGAATGGACCACAGCTCTATCACATTGGTGGCTCTATTTCTAGACATGACAAAGTTGGGAGGAGTGGTGGGCTTGGCCCAGTGGAACCAGACAACTTTAGAAACCTCCAGGCATCTGAAACCACAAGGTCAAGTTCTGGAAAGGCTGACTTGGCCTCTTCACAACCTCAGTCCTGTCTGTTCTCCTGATTCATCATGTTTTCTGAGCTTTTGTAATAAAGAAGCTGAAGGCTTTGAGCATAGACAGACCTGGTTCACAGAACACCTGGTTCAGAAGAAAGATCATGTGTGATCTGATGGCCAGAGAGATTAAGAGGAGATTTGGCTCAAGAAGCCTGGAGGCTTTAAAAATTTATTAAAAATTTAAAAATTATTGCTGACAATATAATCACATGTAATCTCAGCAAGAAAGAAAAACTGATATTCTGACACGAGAAGCTGTTGACTGACTCAGATTTTGAAAGGGCCTATCATCAATGACACATACAGTCAGGAGGAATGGACTTGTACAATTAGTGCTGGGAGAGCAAAAGCAGAAACTAAGTTGTGGCTTAGAAAATGTTAGGGATGCAGGGGGCGCCTGGGTGGCTTAGTGGGTTAAGCCTCTGCCTTCAGCTCAGGTCATGATCTCAGGGTCCTGGGATCAAGCCCCGCATCAGGCTCTCTGCTCAGCGGGGAGCCTGCTTCCCCCCACCTGCCTCTCTACTTATGATCTCTCTCTCTCTGTCAAATAAATAAATAAAAAATCTTTAAAAAAATGTTAGGGATGCATCAAGAGGTTTTCAAAGTGATGTTTGGAGTAAGTTCTACGTGGTATGTGTAGACTCTGAGCTTGAGACAGGTGGTGTCATACTTAGAGGTGAAACTATGAACACAGAACAATTTAAACCTAAATTTACACCTGCTCTTTCCTTGGAGAAGGATGATGTTAAAACTCAAAGAAATAAGACAGATAGAAGATAATTAAGAGGGTTTTAAAACCACAAATAAGTGAGTGACAGGTTGCTTAGTTACATTAACTGAGTCTCAGTTTGGGCATGGAATTTGATGGTGTCTTCTGATATCTTTTGGGAGAAATATGAAGAAACGTAGGCTCCATTATAGTACATTGGGGTGGATTTATGGCTGATGGAATAACCCAAGGTTTGTAAATTTGAAGTAACATATTGGGGTTCTGGATACAGAAGATCGGTGAAGGCTAGAGGGACTCTCATCTTCCCCTGTCCTATACACAGTAACCAGGACCTCAACTGTGCCTCACCTCTCTGCTCAGAATTTTTCGTTTATCACTTTGGTCACCCACTGTCACAAGGTTGGAGGGAAACGTGACCAATGACTCTATCTGCTTCTCAGAGAATTGGTGTCCAATCTTCCTTATTTGAGCTTCCTCTTTATTCCCAATTCTTATTGTTACAAAAACTCCCAAATCTTTGGTGATTTCACAATATAATTTGGGTTAATTTTTAGTCTTTTCCCACAGCTGGCTAAGTATTTAGCTTTCTTAGTTGTGTTAATTATTTATCATCCCTTTTACATAAACTTTCCAGATTCCAACATGTTATGGCTATTTTTTCTTCTCCTGTTCTTCCCAGCCTATGGGTTCACATCTTTAAAAAAGAAATCCTTCACTAGTTTTAGTAAGATTTCCACAGGAATAAAAAGTTGCATTCAAGCAACTTCTCTAGCCTGGAAACCAGTGTTTTGTATTTCCAAGAGCCAAAGTATAACACTGCTCGTGAAGTATATCAGAGTGAAAGATCCTGTATAGTTTTTTGGGATGGAAGCTTGATAATCCCCGATGCACTGGGGCTTTTCTGAAGAAAGTTGAATTCTGCCAAGTCTATCACTAACTGGGAGTTTCTGTGGAAGTTTTATTTCCATTTATCAGGTAGAAAAGACCCTGACAACAAAGAGCCTTTCAAAAATTATCCCAGAGCTATAGGGCCCACAATACAGAGAGTGGATGTGATCTTTGATGTTCAGCCATATGTCTCCCAGCTTTCACCTTCCCCTTTTCCATAGTTGGCTATATATATTATCTCTAAATATGTTTTCCATCTTTTCCTTCTTTCTTTTTTCCCCCAGCTTTACCTATTAGTAGAACTGTGTCCCTAAGGGTTATTAAGTCATAGAGATTGCAAACATCTAAGCAATACAGTCTTTGCACACATAATATTTGCACACAGTATTTTGTGAAATTTCAGGAGAGAAAACTAATCTGTTAGGTTTAAGCATTTAAGTTACATAATATGTGGTTTGATTCCACTAATGCTTGACATGAAATCTTAGTTGCAATCTCTTTGTATGCTTAGAATGAAAGGCATGTACTAACTTAAAAGGGAAATTGACCCAGCAGTCACTGAAGTAAATCCCCAAGTATAATTATTAAAGATGTGGCAGCTGTCAGTCAAGGAAAAGGACAGAAAAAAATAGGAGAGTAAAATCATGTTACAGTCCATCAGAATGTTCTTGTTCACTGTGAGCTGGCCTCATGGAAGGATGTACTGCCTTTGCTGGCTCCCTGTGTGTTAGTTGCATATCAGCCCATGGGAGAGGGATGTCAGTACTGTATGTGGTTAGATAGTTCCCTTCTATTAGAGTTTGAAACCCTCTAAGTCCTGTTGCTGGGAGAGGGAGGAGGTGGGTCTCATTAATTCATTGGCGCCATTTCAGAATTTAAGGTGTGGCTCCTAGTTTCTGCTTCTTCTTTCTTTAGAGTGAGAATGTGAAATCTCTGAATGAGTCCTATGTGCTCCATGCAGTGCTGATGACTTTGAATGTTCTACCATTGTTCAGACACTCTCATTCTAGGCACTATATTGGCAATCAATCTAAATTTATAATTTGTGCCAGAAGAATGCCCTGAAATTTCAAGATAAGAAGCTAGTGCTTTGGAAGATCATATATTTGTAAAACAAAACAGTCCAAATTAAATAGTCATAGTAAGTGGTAAGTAAGTCCATACCCAATCTCTTTGTGATTTTACTTGCTCCCACTCATTACTATTTTTGGTTACAGGAAATTCAGTTTACCCTTCACCCCATGGCCTCTCCTTGCATTCATTTCCTGTGTTCATCCCTTCAGTCTTTGAGAGAGCACTTCTCAGAGCGTGGGTGTTGCTCTTGGCTCCGCTATTATTTTAACTCAGTGATCTTAGTGCAAGCTTTCTGATCTCAGTTTCACCACTTATAAATGAATGGTTGTTACTAGATAACTCCTAGGATTTCCCAACTCTGATATTCTGTTATCATTTTCCCCCTTCTGCCATTCTCTCACTTGCCTTTCCTTTTTGTTGAACTTGCTGATATTATAAGGATAATGTCCTTCATTTTTCCTTGTGTTATTTCATTCATTCCCTATTCTTTCTTTCTTTATATTATAATTTATCTTCCCTCCCTGATCCCATAGGTTGGCTTACCTACTTCTGGGGCTTTCTGCTTTTTTTCCTTGTTCTTCCCCTCCCTACTTCATGAACCCAATCCCCAAGGAGAAGAAATTAAGTCTTGAAATTCTTTCTTCTTTCTTTCTTTCTTTCTTTCTTTCTTTCTTTCTTTCTTTCTTTCTTTCTTTCTTTCTTCTTTCTTTTTCTCTTTCTTTCCTTCTTTCTCCTTCCTTCCTTCCTTCCTTCCTTCCTTCCTTCCTTCCCTCCTTCTTTCTTTTTAGAAAAAGATTCATTTATTTATGAGAGAGTGAGAGAGAGGATTCTAACGTGGGGCTCAGACCCACAACTCTGAGATCATGACCTGAGCCAAAAAGAAGAGTCAGATGCCTAACTTACTTTGCTACCCAGGTACCCCAAGTCTTGAAATTCTTTCTTAATCCCAAGGGGATATGCATATCTATAGTTTAAAAGGTTGCATCATTTGCTCTAACACTTTCTGAACATGTTCTTCATCCTTCATTTTGGAAAATTAGCTTAAACTTTATTAAGAGCGTACATACTTAAAAGCATACAATTTGCTTGTCTGCTCTTAATGAGGGCCCCAAGAATGATGAGGAGTATTTGTCTTTTTGCCCCAAACATGGTTGAAACATTTAGTACAAATGAATCCTAACAAATGTAATATTCTTCCACCTGTTTTGCCAAAAGTGTAATTTTCTGGTTTGTCCCTATATAGCAAAGCCTATTACGCTTACCCAAACACAGAGACCTCAAAATAGGAGGGTGGCCCAACAAAATAAACAGGCTTAAGTGTGATGTCATAAAAGGTTTTCCTTTGTCTCATGGTGAGTTTTAGAGATGTGGTTTTCTTCAAGTTTTTCTTTCCAGCCAAACAGACATCCTCAAGAGAAAGAAGATAATAATCTTGGTGTCTGGAGAATAATAAGAATTTTTCATGGTTGATACTTGAAAATACAGCAAACTTACAATTATATATTATTCAAATTAATGTCACCATCAATTTTGGTGGCTGTGCATAATGAATATAAGTGTGTTCATGATGAAAATGCTACTGAAGTTTACTTGAAATCTGTCAGTTATTGCCACTCTACTTATTCCCACTTTTTTGCTAAAGGAACTACAATAATTTGGAGGGGTGGATATAATCCTAGATTCTTACTTTTCTAGCTTCTCTGTAACACATTTGTCATAGCGACAGTTATATTACAAGCCAATTAGACATAAGCATAGATCTGTTGTGGATCTCTGGGAATGCTTCTTCTTTCCTGAAAAAGGGGACAGATATAGCTGATGTGTTCTTTTCCTCTGCTTCCTGCCTTGAATGTGAACATAATAGTTGGAATTGTGCAACTATCTTGCAAACATGAGGGAAAGAAGTTCAGACATACACTCTGGCATTACTGAGTTGCTGAACGAACACTAACAACTGTTTGCATTGAAACTTATTATGTTGAAAAGTGAACACTTCTTTTAAAGCCATTTTAGTTTGGTTTTCTATTACATGCAGCTATGTGCTTTTCTAACCCATAGATAATCTTTCAAATATTTTATTACAAAGAATGATATCTATTCTTGTTCTTCCTCCTATTATAGACAAATACATACTTCTATTCATTTGCTGTAAACATCATTTTTGGAAATCTGTGTGTCTGTCAAGAGCCCACCCAAATACACATCAGTTAGAACAAGCTTATTTGGAGGACTTGATGGAGTCTTCCTGCTCAGAGCCAGCAGGTGGCTGGAGTAGAGGGGAAATTATCTGAGGAGGGCTTGTGTGTAGGAAAGATTCATCTCAGGGAAAATCTCATATTAATACCATGAGGAAGCAACTCAGTGCTTTTCTGCTCAGCCAAGCCTTTCTCCTTCCTGCTCACTGCCTGCCCTGCTATTTTGGAGATTATAATTAGGTTCGCCCATTTAACCGTCATAGTTTGACATGGTTAGACTTGAAAATCATGACTTTTTCCTTGTCCCAGACATGAACAAATCAACCTTGATCCTTTATCTGCCACTCCCTCTCTAATAAATTAGCAGAGTTTACATAACCCATAGTCTGGTAGTTTATACCGGGCATCATTAAACACTATTATGCAGCTCCATTTCTTGGCATCAGCACACATTTTTCTAGGTGGAATTTTCCTTCTGACTGTTAGTGTGTGAAGGCAAAAAATATTGACGCTCTCTTTTGTATGACTTTTTAAAAAATGTGAGAAGGTGGTAATCCTTGCTTTAATAACTGCCTAACAACAGCTGACCAGCAGAGGGTACTCATTAAGTGCCAGGCAATTATAATTGTTATAATAAGTGTAAGAGGTAGGTATTATTATTTTTTTCCAATGACAGATGAGAAAAAAAGAGGCTATAAAGTGTTGGATAGATCCAAGATTATTTGAGTTTAGGGTCTGCATTGTCAATAGCATCTGTGTTGCAAGTGTCTGGAGAGAGGTAGTCCATATTCTCAACTTTCTTGGTTTTTGAGAGGTTCCTGGTACCTAACATGACCAGGGTAGGGCAGAATTATACGGTCTGCTGATGCATGTACTTGGATTTTAAGACCAAATTATCGAATTTTCAACATGGTGGCTGGGAACTAAAAATTCATGACTTATAAGACTAATTTGTTTCAGTTTTCTCAATTTTATGAAAAAGAAAAATTAGTCACGAATGAATAAGTGATCTATCCAAATTTAATTATCAACCTTGATCATTCAGGCCTCTTGACTCCCAGTTTAGCACAGGCTGTAATAGAGGGGCTGAGTATTCAATCTGTGTCTGCTTTCTCACTAAAACTGCTCTTGATTCCTCTGTGGCAGTGGTTCTCAAAGAGTGGTCTGCAGACCCTTGGAGGCCTGGGACACTCAGTCCCTTTCACTGTTGCACTGATGATGACAAAGCAATAGTGGGCAAAATGCTGGCTTCGGGTCATTGTATTTCTTCACATGCTCCCAGTGAAAAACAAACCAGCAATGACAAAATTAGTTTCAATTAAGACTGTCCTTGTGGTGCCTGGGTGGCTTACTCAGTTTGTTAAGCCTCTGACTGATTTCAGCTCAGGTCATAATCACAGGGTCCTGGGATCAAGCCCCATGTCAGTTTCCATTCTCAGTGCAGAATCTGCTTGAGGATTTTCTCTCTCTCCCTCTCCCTCCCACCTTGTGCTCTCTCTCTCTCTCTCTAAAATAAATAAATAAATAAATCTTTAAAAAAATAAAAGGTCCTCAGTGAAGCAGTAAAAATCAGTGATTGCGTTTCATCTTGACCCTGGAGGACAGGTCCTGTTCACATTTTGGGTGATGAAATAGGAAGTCTGCATCAAACATTTCTGCTGTACACCTGAGCTGCAGTGGTCATCTTGAAGAAAGTAACATTTGAGATTGAACTGTGAGCTAAACTAGCTGCTTTTTTCATGGGACAACATTTTTACATGCAAGAAAACACAGAAAAATTATGGTTATTTTAGACTTGAGTATATGACAGATATTTTCTTACAAATGAAGGAAATTCATCCATTTCTTTAAGGAAGAGAACAGATTATATTTGCTGCCAATGATACACTTTGAGTTTTGAAGAATTTTGGAAAACTTTCATTCATTGTTATAGGCATTACAGCTTTCCAATACTTAAAGATATTTCTAATAAGAGGTAATATTACTGGAGGTCATTTTTGATATTACGTAATAAAATGTTCGGCATTGGAAGATCTATATACCTCAGAGAACCTGTATTTTCAAATGACCAATGTATGATGTTTTAAAATCATGCAAGAGAAACAAATGGATTTTATTTTATTTTTTTTCCCAAATACTTTTATTTTTTCAGTGTTACAAGATTCATTGTTTATGTACCACACCCAGTGCTCCATTCAATAAGTGCTCTCCTCAACACCCACCACCAGGCTCGCCCATCCCCCCACCCCCTCCCCTCCAAAACTCGCAGTCCCTTGTTCTGAGTTCACAGTCTCTCATGGTTCTTCACCCCTCTGATTTCCTCCAATTCATCTCTCCCCTCCCTCTCACAATGTCCTCCATGTTTTTCCTTATGCGCCACACGTAAGTGAGACCATATGATAATTGACTTTCTCTGCTTGACTTATTTCACTCAACATAATCTCTTC
>CM052886.1:107437830-107466301 GCA_028534135.1 Potos flavus
ATATTCCATTGTATATATGGACCATATCTTCTTGATCCATTCATCTGTTGAAGGGCATCTTGGCTCTTTCCACAGTTTGGCGATTGTGGCCATTGCTGCTATGAACATTGGGGTACATGTGTCCCTTCTTTGTACTGCATCTGCATCTTTGGGGTAAATACCCAGTAGTGCAATGGCAGGGTCATAGGGTAACTCTATTTTTAATTTCTTGAGGAATCTCCACACTGTTTTCCAAAGTGGCTGCACCAACTTGCATTCCCACCAACAGTGGAAGAGGGTTCCCCTTTCTCCACATCCTCTCCAACAACAAATGGATTTTAAAATAACAGTGTGAAAAGTTCTTTTTATGTGGTTTCAGAGTCTACATTACAATGCATCTTTAGGGAATACTGCTTGCCAAGTTTTGATGTCTTATCAAAGAAGAATATCAACAGTTGTTTCAAAAGGCATTGAAAAATATCCCCCCTTTCCCAATTATATATTTACATATGAGTGAGGTTGGGTTTTCTTTATATTGGTTCGTACTTGAACCAAAACAACATATTGCAAAAAATTGAATATAAAGCTGATATGAGAGTCCAACCATCTTCTCTTAAGCCAGGCATAAACGAGATTTGCAACAATATAAAACAATGCCATTTTTTTGTTTTGTTTTGTTTTGGAAAACATAGTTTTTCTTCATAAAGATATACATGTCAACATGTAATAAATTTATTATTTTATTTTAAATGAATGAAATATTTAAAACATGTGTATGTGTTCATAAAAGCTCTTTGTGGGGCCTTTAATATTTTTTTAAGCATATAAAGGAGTCCTAAGTCTAAGAAGTTTGAGAATAATTGTCCTGCGGAATTGGTAAAGGACCCTAAGGGGGTTCTGTGTTCTCTTTCATCCTCTGGTACCTGGGGAGATGGGTGACTAGACTCTAAACTATTATTTTCTTTTTTTTTTAAGATTTTATTTATTTATTTGACAGAAAGGAAGAGATCACAAGTAGGCAGAGAGGCAGGCAGAGAGAAAGGGGGAAGAAGGCTCCCTGCTGAGCAGAGAGCCCGATGTGGGGCTCAATCCCAGGACCCTGAGATCATGACCTGAGCAAAAGGCAGAGGCTTAACCCACTGAGCCACCCAGGTGCCCCTAAGCTATTATTTTCACTATGTCATCCAAGTGGGGTTTTAATTCTCCTTTGGGCCCTAGAATTAATGCTTTCGTTTTCTGATGGGGTCAAAATTCTCTACACAGAATTTAATTGAAACTAGTTCAACCAAGAACACAAACACACACCCTGAGCCCTGGTTCTTTTGTCTCTAGGCTGATGTGGTGGGCCACACACCAATGTGGATCTTAGCAGAGTTATCTATCTTGAAGAATATCAGGCCCTTCAGTGGAGCTGGTGGAGTCAAAATATTCTTGCCCAGATTTTACTACTTGAGAATTCCGGTTTAGGAAGTCTGGGACTTAGTGCCTCCACTTCTTCATCAGTAAAATGGGGATAAGAGAACCAGTCATGGGCATCTCTTCCCTACTCTGTTAGTGATATCACATTGGTAGCTGGAGATTTGTCATAATAGATATATTTACACCACATAAATTGGCAAATGTTATGAGTCAGGATTTTATCTTTTCCTGGAACTGTTATTAAATATCTACCAGGACACCATTGTTTAACTCTTATTACCTTGTAGAGAAATTAAAATCAATCAATGAAAATAGTGTCTGTTGATAAGTGCTCAATAAAAGCTAATTGTTACACTTCGCAGGTGCATAGGTAGTTCTGATGCATAACGAAGTTTGGGAATGATTATTTTGGTAGAAAAGGACCATTACTCTGTCAAAAACACATAATTATTCAATATATGAAACTCACAATGGTAAGCATCCTCATCAGCCTTCTTCATAACCCTGGACTTCTGGGGTTGGGGTAATCACATACAAATAACACTGGTGCATATAGACCCAACTTGCTTTCTTATAGAGAATGGGGTTACCATCCCTACACAGACAGAGGCTTACAGCTTTAGGACCACTCAGTGGCCCATACCTTGATCATGTTGCTGGTGCAAAGCCTAAGATGACTTCTGCTTTTCTTTCTTATAACACTGAGTAAAAAAATGACTTTTCTTTTTTCTTCTATCAGCTACAGGGGTTGGGTCAGCTAATGAAAGACTCCTTTTTGTGGGTGTGGGTGGAGATATTAGGAGAAGGGAAGGACTTTGTAGAGCTAAGAGAGAACTTCACAAGAAGGATATTCACAGACGAGAGAACCAGCTTTGTTTTGCCCCTGGCTTCATATATTCATGATAGGACCTGGAAAAGGAGCTAGGAATTCACCAAATCCATTTTCAACTATCAAGACAATGCCACTTCTCCCCCCCAACCCAGGGCTTGATCCAGTTTCATCAGAAATATATCAACAGTAAAGTTCTTTCTACTTCTTCTTAGAGGCAATTCAAATATTCTCAGAGTTGTAGCATTGAAAAGCTTGGCTTGAAATTGACCTAGATATTTTCTTTCCATTTTGCCTCTTGATTTGAAGAATTGGTCTTTTGAAAAATGTTTAAATCACTGAATTTTGTGATAATATAAGTAACAGTGCTTCTTTTTCAATGGCAAGGTAAATATTTTCTAGAATCCATACTTTAACATGGTTGGCTCAAAGTTCTGAAGACATTCTTTTTGCTTACAGACTCACAGAACCATAGAGCTCCAGGCACTTCTAGGTTTTATCTAGGTCAGAACTTTGCCGCCAAGAATGAATATCTGAGACAAATGGTTATCTCATCTATCAGACTTTCCTAGGAACCAGGGCATAAATTTCTCTAAATCGTTGATTGCCAGAACTCATAAACAAGTTTGATCTTAGGTAGATTTGACTTAAAGCCTTTGATTCAGGTAAATCAATTTTCGTTTAGGAAAAAGAAGGAGGAAAAAGAGCAGGAGGAGGAGGAGGGAGAAGAAAAGAAAGAAAAAGGGGAGGAGGAAAAGGAAGGATGGAAGCACACTGACCCTTTTAGAATAGTGCTTGTTAATTACTGTTTCAGATTAAATCTGCAGTTAAATGAGGAAGCACGATATTAATTTGGTTTATGTATGTATGGTTACTAATCGAGGTAGATTCTTGTTAAGTCATTACAAGGTGAAATGTCTCTAATTAAATATATTAATCATGGATTTGGAGAGGATATTTTTACACACTATATTTAGGAGGACAGCCACTGTCACAATTAAATAATATACATTTAAGTTATTTTGCTTAACTAAACATAGCAGGCTTACATATTCTGCATATTTATCCCATTTATTTTTATAAAAACAGCATATGGATTTTTAATCTGCTCCATACTTCTAAGTGTTGCATATGATCCTTTAAAATACAACTTAATTGGGCTTTCTTCCAGGTCAACATAGAAATATATAATGATGAATTATGGAGTTTATTCAGTCTTCTTCCCCTTCCACTTCTTTCTTATCTTTAAACCAGAAAAGAGAGACAAGTTTACTTATTTTTCAAATAATTAAATAATTTTCTTCAATTTTAACTAAATTAATTCAAAAGAAGAAAATGTTTTTATAACTATAGACATTTCTGATATTAAAATTGTCATCACTTTAATAGCTGCTGATGAGTATAGGTACTTAAACATCTTTCAGTAGTTCCCTTGGGATATTTTTTAAATAACTCAAGCTCCTAGCTCTATCTTAAATCATATTCCCTTGGTGCTAAAGCATTTTAAAGTTGGACCCCACATGAGCTGTCAACATCATCTTTACAGTGTAACTGCTTTTTCTTCATAGCTGTTGAGGACACTGACATTAGAACTAAATATTTGGAAGATGTTTAAGAAAAAGATCTGGAAATAAGACACAACAGGCATATGTTATTTGTAAACTTGCTTTGACTGTACCATGTTCTATTAAAAAAAATTCCTGTCATGATGGTAAATGTCAGCTTCAACACAAAGAAAAAAGTACTTTTGAACACATTTGATCAAATGAACATTTCAGTTTTTATATTAAAAATTAATTTAAAAAAATTAATTTTTATGTATCTTCTGACACACTGTAAAGTTCAGCTCCCACTTTTTTTTTTTTTTTTTGTCTTGCTATCTAAAGATGTACCCTAGCCTTACCTGATGGCAAGGTTTCCTGGAAGGGCTCTCCATATCCATGTTCTTGTCTAGTGAGTTCTGCATACTTCAACAGATTCTTCTACTCAGAAACCTCTAATGAGTCTTTTTCCTCTTACACCATATTTGACTGTCTTAGACTTACCTGGACTCCTAAGATCTTGTCCTTGTGATCTTACTTTCCTGCACTCCCTGAAGGGTACTTTTACTGAGGCCAGTGGCTCTTCTCAGTGTTTCTCACATGCGTGTGACTTTCCTTCTTTTCCTACTTATTTATCCTTGTTTCTCTAACCTGTCTTGTTCCTTACAAAAACCTTACTCAAACACTCAAACTTTATAGCAGATTCTTTGTGTGTGTGCATGTATGTGCCTGTGTGTGTAGGGGGAAAATGTGGCACTTACAGGAATTTGATGAAAACTATTGATTTTTTCTTCAGAACTGCTCACACAAACACAAATGTGTGTACACTCAGAAGAATCATGATCATACTGAGTGTCCATGGACTTCAAGTTATCAAACCCTGCTGGAGAAGTTTCACTTGAGAAAGGCTAAATGGCTTGACAGGAGAAGCCACTGAGGGAATGTAGAAGGCTGCATGCATTATTCACTTTAGCTAGCCCTGAGTACTTTTGAAATAGTCACTGTTCTCCAAAATGTTTACCTTAGTTCTGTCTCTTCCATTACATTGTAAGTTCCTTGAAGGGACAAAAGACTTTGGATAATAATACAAATAAATTTGATTAAACAGGTTATAGTAGATATAGTTAAACACTTATCAGTGAGACAGCATTAAAATGTTAAAACAAGATATGTTTTGTTGCCTAAAAGGACATTACCAGAAAATATCTGTTTCTGGATGAAGCTAGATAAATGTGGTGATAGCTTATTCCATGATTTTAATGAAGGGAAAGTGGGGATTCTACTCTCGTCCCACTCATGATTCAAGGGGTGCCCTGCTGAACTCCCTGCTCTACTAGGATAAGTGAGGACCAGTAGGCAAGGAGAGGTTTGGAAAGTAAGAGAGGAGACAAAAACTAGAAAAGAAATTAAGGAAAATAAAGGAAAAGAGTAGGAAGTGAGGAGGGGGTTACTTCGAAGGACAGGGGGAGGTAGTGTGGTGCATGGAGGGAAGAAAAAGAAAAGTAATCAAGCTAAAAAAGAGACCATATGCCATGGTTTTCAAATTCGAGTTTGTTAACAATTTTTTGAACAATTACCCATTCCTACCTTTTGAGGATTTGCCACTTTTCACATCTTTTATCATTGATAGCCATGAGAAGTTCCGAGGTAGGCAGAAACACATTTACAAGTTCAAGTTAAGTGCTAGCTACTATGGAAACTCATCTGTTAAGTTTGCAGGACTGGTTGGATTTGCTTCTTGGTTTGCATTCATCCTTACATTCTATTATCGCATCAAGCTCCAAATAATACGTGCATGCATTTTTTCATGATTCAACTAATAACTTCATTTAACAGCCTGAAATTAACTTCATTAATCATTACCTAATCATTATCTCTTTTTGGTGGGAGTTTACAGCGACCTTGCTTTTGCTGGCTTCTTCCAAAGAGCTCTATCCTTAAAAAGTTATCTGATAAGTTTTAAAAGGTCAGAGGATAAAAAAACATATATGTGACATTTAATGAATATTTTCATATGCATTTAATTTACTTGAAGGAAGATAAAAAGTAGCTATTACCAAAGCAAATATAATAATTGCCCTAATTAGTGATAAAGCTGGAATAAGTATTTTGAGAGAGTTTGAATCAATATGCCAGGCAAATATTTGTATAAGATTTAACTATTGATTAGTACCTATTTGAGTTGCTTAATTGACTTCATTTTTAATTATTAGGTCCATATTTGTTTTCCTTCTGGGATTTTTGT
The DNA here is from genome assembly GCA_028534135.1 of Potos flavus. Lineage (NCBI taxonomy): Eukaryota > Metazoa > Chordata > Mammalia > Carnivora > Procyonidae > Potos > Potos flavus. The sequence continues at coordinate 107,443,844 of CM052886.1, forward strand.
ATTTGTAAACATATATAGACAGCAGGCCCTTTTATTAAATATGCTAAGGAAAAGATACAATGAACACCCATGTTCTAGGTCAGGGTTTTCCAAAGCCTGGTCCTCAAAATGTTAATCTAAGGCAAAGCTGGCAAACTTTACCTCTAAAAGACCAAATAGCAAATATTTTAGACTTTGCAAGCCACAGGGTCTCCGTTTCAACCACCCAACTTTGCCATTGCTGCAGGGAAACAGTCATAGATGTTACATAAACAAAAGATATAGTTGTGTGCCAGTAAAACTTTATACAAAAATAGAAGAATAAGTACATGCAGCTTAAAGAATATTTTAACAAGTATAAGTAAGTCAGTTGGGACTGTGGACTTTGGCAGCTATTCTATGTATAAATTGGGGAAGTTTGGGTTCACAAACCTTTCCATGTCTCCTGGCTACTTGGAGGCTTTTGTTTTCTCTCTTGATTCCAGATTCTTAATTCAGTAGCTAAGGCTGCTAAAGAAGTGATATTTCTGTAGATTTGGGTCAGCAAACTATGGTTTTGCTGCCTGTTTTTGTCAATGAGTTTTTACTGCTGCTTTTGGGCTTCATAAATGATTAGTTGCTACAGTGACCTTATGGCCTATAAGTCCTAAAATATTTACTATCTGGCCCTTTACAGAATGCATTTGTAGAACTCTACTATATATAGTTAACTACAGTCTTAAGTTGAAGGCAAAATACAACAAAGTAGGTTGTATATCATAAACACTCAATAAATATTTGTCTCACAAATTTATTGTTCATATAACCTGATAAACATGTGAACATAAAGTTACTAATTATTATAACACCAAAAATAATTCTCATTATACGCCCTAAATCACATGAAGCCACCTTCTCTGGCCTTATGGAAACACCTGCTTTGCCACTTGCCAGCCAGAAGTGCTGCTCCAGGTCAAGCCTCTCTCATAATCAGAATGACAAAGGACCAGAAGTAAGTGAAGAAAGGAACAAGCAAGAGGAGGGATGATAGAGCCATTAAGTTACAGATTGTGTGCACAAATTTTATGATTAAAAATAGGCTTTTAATAATTTAAATAAGGTTTTTATTTAGAGTTCTGAAATGTGGATATTTACAATGTACATGACTGTCATTTCTTCCCCTATATTAGTTAGGAAAGCTTTGGAGGTGGGTCAAAGCAGTCGTCAGTAGACATCCCAGGTGACCTCACTCTATTGTTTATATCGGTTGTCATTTTTCCCCCTAGTTTTTCAGACTTTGTTGGATGCCAATTCATTGTCCTACCAAATATCCCCCAGTGTGGGTCTCATAGAATCAGCAAAAACAAAAACATGAGGTTGATGTTTAGAGATGCCTCCTCCAATCATTAGGTCCCCCAAATGAAGAAACAGATGAGACACTAAATTTGTATTTGCTCATAGTATGCCCTGGAGGGTCATCTTTAGAGTTATCTTGCCATTTTCGGTGCTATTAATTATCTTCCAAATAGGGAATTTTTAAATAAAATATGCCAACATATGACTTCAAGAAAAGTCTTGCTACTTCGAAGTTGTACTGCCATTCTCAGGGGCAGGAGGTGAGTGCATAGAGATCTTCTGGAATAGTGTCCAACACTTTGAACATTTCCATGGAGTGCTTTAACAAAAGTTTTCATGAGGACGCACCTCAGGTAAAGCTCCATGGATCTGTAGAAGCTGCTTTGCTCATTAACTCAAGAAGTATCTATTGTGTCCCCACAATTATAAGAGATAAGTGTGGGGTGCATGGTGATGAAGAAAGTCTACTCCTTGCCCTATAGGAGCTTATAGTATGGCCCCATTGTCTTGGCAGCCTTAGTCTGTCTGTGCATTTGGGGAATTTTTCTTCATGGAGAGATTCTGTGCACAGGTCTCACCTAGCTACTCAGCCAACACTGACGAACTCTCTTTTTTAATTCAGCTGCAATAAAAATGTGAGTAATGATAGGGATAGCCCAAGTATTTTAATGCCTTTCCAGCAAGCCAGAACAGAGGCTGCTATTGCCTGAGCAGGCACTGGGAAGCAGTGCTTCGGGAAGGAAGTACTTGGGAAGTGGGAGCAAAATCTATGGCCAATCTGCTATGACAGTGGGGCTCCAGATGAAAGATGAGATGGTAACAGGACCATTTATAATCTTGCTCCTATCATACTCTCCAGATATGTTCCTTGGGCATCCAGAAACTAATCTCAGAGAGGAAAATGACCATATAATGGAAGGCTTCCATGCTCCACAAGGGAGGAGAGTAGCTTGAGATGGCTCCTTCTCAGGGCAAGCCAGGAACCCCTGTAGGGCCTAAGCAAATGTGAGGTACTTGGGGCCCTGAACATGGTAGTGGTGGCTAGAAATGCAGGGGCCACTACCAAGTCAAATGGACTCTCCACCCAAGGTCCACCATTTGTAGTTTCTCCTCCAAGGTACAACTTCAACAAAAACAAACTACTTTGTTTTTCCAAGCTGGAGAAGTTGGGTGTTTCATGAATGAAGAGGATCTTGACTGGTTGTGAGAGTCAAGGAGAGGGGAATCATTTGGTAGAAGAAAATTGCTATGTAGGGGAAGAAAAGATAGTGGTCACCCCTCATGTCTCTCTCTCTGTGTGAGTATGTCTGTGTGTGTGTCTGTGTGCTCACACACGGCCATGACTGTGGGATGAACACTGGCCTGTGCCCTAGCCCTCCTCTAATACCTGACAGTGAAAGGGAGTTATATTTAATATACTGACATATCAGTTTTCTTCCACTTTCAGAGATAGAGAACCAGCTTCTCTCATAGTTGGTGGATCTAACTGTATTGTATTTGGCCACTGCCTCCAGGATATCTGGTGAGCTCATTTGTAGACATGGTGAGCTGGCGGGGAGCCATTTTGCACATATCTGCAAGGAATTTAAGCCTTCTCCTCTCGTGTGGAGAGAGGGATTCTTGGCAGAAAAGATAGGTTTTGCCTTCAGCAGCCACTTACACCCAATCTGTGGAACTCCTCCATGAGGACGCCCTTGGTATTGGCCCCAAGTCAGCACTTGCTATTATAAAGACAATTGAACTGCCAGTCAATAGCTTTCTTCAAGCTCTCAGGAAGAGCCTGGGTCTTGAAGGCACTTCCAGAATACCATGCACTCACAGGCAGGAGTTGTGGGGCAGAACAAAAGCATTAGTTACCTTTACAATGCTTTTAATTATGAGATGAGCATGTTGGAGCTGCAATCTAATATGTAAGGATAATTCTACTTTACATTAATGCACACCATTTCCATGTCATCACTCACATTAACTCTCCCAGTTCTAATGAGCAGGGAGAAAATGTTAAGATGGTCCCAACAGAGGCTAGAAACCTCAGGTTTCCTGGTGAAGATGATGAAATGGCAGAGTTCTGAAGACACTTTTATGAGTTGGCATGGAGGTTATTGACTAAATCTAAAGAGGTCAGTGACCCTAATTTTAGGAGAAAAACACTCATTTTCCTCCCAGATTGCCCTTGAGGGCAAACTGACTCTGAGAGAACCTCACTTGAAGGGCTAAGTTGTAGGGTCAGGAAATAGTTTTGTTTTGGTGTTCTCTTGAATTTCCTTTGGGAATTTGGAATAAAAGTCTCAAAAGGTCACATGGCCTGTTCGGCTGTCAGTGCCTGCTTGCCTTCTGGGAGGCCAGACCAGAAATGCAGCTCAGGGCCACCCTGTCCTGAAACGTAGCTGACATCTGGGAGACATGCGCCTGGACACAGGCTGTGTTTTCCTTCCTTTTATAAATTGGTAATTTAACAACAAAATCAGTGGACTGACTCCCAGTGCTTTTTGTTAGGATTACCCATTTCACAGTAACTTTTGCCACTTGGAGCTGCTTACTAGAAGCTACATTAAGGATTGTATCCAATTTGAGAATCGATTATCCCTCTGGGTGTTTTCCTTAAGATAATTTTGATATGAACAGAAATGGTTCATACAGTGGGCCTCACACTGCTATGTTTAGCTGTTTAACAACATTCTCTTTGATCTTTTTCATGGGAATGGTCATCTGTCCCGCTTCTCTTATTATTTCACTTTGCAGGGTAATGTGACAGCTGAGGTTGGACATGCTGAAAAACAAAATAAAACAAAATTTGAAGTTTAATATGTTTCTTCAGTCAGGAAGAATGCACAATATTACATAGGGTAGGAAATGTAATAAGGAAAACAGTTTCTTCAAAAAACTAAAAAATGAACCTTGGACAACATCTAGTTTAATGGGATCCAAATTTATTTAGTCAGTGGACCTCTAATATATAAGACAGATAGAAGTGAAGCTAATTTGGTTGAGTTAGGTGGAAGCCTCAGGAACCCCTTCTCATATGGTCCCTGTGCCCATCCAAGATTGAGGGATTGTGTCCCAGTCCAGAACCTGTGTTCCAAAGTGATGAGCGGGAAGAAAATGTGAGAATGTCTATTTGTGTTCATCTCAACTTTAATGAAGTCATTTCTTGATATATCTGGTAAAGGGGTAGTATTCAAACATGTAAACAACTTATAAAACTTAACACCCCAAAACCAAATCATCCAATTAAAAAACCAGCAGAAGATGTTGGTGAGGACTCAGAAAGAGGGGAACCCTCTTACCCTGTTGATCGGAATGCCAACTAGTGCAGCCACTCTGGAAAACAGTATGGAGTTCCCTCAGAAAGTTAAAAATAGAGCTACCCTACCACCCAGCTATTGCACTACTAGAGCACTACTGGTGCAATACCATAAAAATTTTATATGCAATACTAGTGCAATGCTAGTGCAATACCATAATAATTTTATAAATTACCAATTTATAAGGAAGGAAAACACAGCCTGTGTCCAGGCACATGTCTCCCAGATGTCAGCTACGTTTCAGGACAGGGTGGCCCTGAGCTGCATTTCTGGTCTGGCCTCCCAGAAGGCAAAAGGTATTTATCCAAAGAATACAAACACAGTGATTCAAAGGGGCACATGCACCCCAATGTTTATAGTAGCAATGTCCAGAACAGCCAAAATATGGAAAGAGCCCAGATGTCCATTAACATTTGAGGGACAAAGAAGAGGTAGTATATATAGGCAATGGAATATTACTCAGCCATCAAAAAGCATGAAATCTTGCCATTTGCAATGATGTGGATGGAACTAGAGGGTATTATGCTAAGTGAAATAAGTCTGTCAGAGAAAGATAAATACCATATGATTCCACTCATATGTGGAATTTAAGAAACAAAACAGATGAGCATAGGGGAATAGAAGAAAAATAAAATGAGATAAAGACAGAGAGGGAGAGAAACCATAAGAGACTCTTAACTATAAGAAACAAACTGAGGGTTTCTGAAAGGGAAGTGGGCAGGGGGTTGGAGTAATTGGGTGACGAGAATTAAGGAGGGCACTTGATGGAATGAGCACTGGGTGTTGTATGCAACCAATGAATCACTAAATTCCACCTCTGAAACTAATAGTACTGTATATGTTAATTAAATTGAATTTAAATAAAAATATTTTTAAAAACAAATAAAAATAAAAAATGGGCAGAAGACGTGAACAGACACTTCTCCGAGAAAGACATGCAAATGGCCAACAGACACATGAGAAGATACATTACTGATCATTAGGGAAATGCAATTCAAAACTACAATGAGATATCACCTCACATCTGTCAGAATGCTATAAGCAACAACACAAAAAACAACAGGTGTTGGTGAGAATGTAGAGAAAGGGGACCCCCATGCACTGTTGGTGGGAAGGCAAACTGGTGCAGCCTCTGTGAAAAGCAGTATGGAAATTCTTCAAAAAGTTAAAAATAGACTTATCCTATGATCCGGTAATTGCACTGAGTACCCAGAAACTACAAGAAATGATTTTAAAGGGATATGTGCACCCCTATATTTATAGCAGCATGATTTACAATAGCCAAGATGTGGAAGCAGCCCAAGTGTCCATCAACTGATGAATGGCTAAAGAAACTTTGGTGTATATATGCAATGGGATATTATTCAGCCATAAAAAGAATGAAATCTTGCCATTTGCAATTACATGGATGGAGCTAATGAGTATAATGCTAAGCAAAATAAGTCAGAGAAAGACAAATACCATATGATTTTACTCATATATGGAATTTAAGAAATAAAATAAATGAGTAAAGGGAAAACGAGAGAGAGAGAGAGAAACAGACTCAACTGTAGAGAAGAAGCTGATGGTTACCAGAGGAAAGTGGGTGGGGAGATGGGTGAAAGAGGTGATAGGGATTAAGAAGTACACTTGTTAGTGATGAGCACCAGGTGATGTATGGAATTTTTGAATCACTACATTGTACACTTGAAACTAATATAACACCACATGGTAACTAAGTGGAATTAAAACAAAAACTTAATTTAAAAATAAAGAAGTCATTTCCATAACTTTTTATAATTAAATAATACATTGATATGGTTGAACATATACATATATGTGATTTATAAAGAGATAAATATACATATATACAGATATACATATATACAAATATACAGATAAATATATATAGGTATTCAAAGGTTTTCCTGGAGGAGAGGTACACAGTTCAAAAAGTTTGGAGGCCAGCATGCTAATGACAGCTTAGAAAACACTGCTGTAACATGAGCCCTTTTTGCCATAAGGAAAGTGGGAGGTGAAGAGCTTTGCTCATGTTCAGACCAGAAGCAGCTGTCTGGCACCCTGTGCATCACACCAGACTTCCTTCAGGCCCCCAAGCTTTGCAAAGATGATTATGAAATTCTCAGGACCCTTCAGGAGACCTTTGATTGACACAGTCCACGCTGGATTAACTCCTGTTGACCAAGTCCTTTCTTATCTGGTTAATCTCAATTTATGCTTTTATTTCTTCCCTTATAGAAGTTAACTATGTGGGGCACCTGGGTGGCTCAGTGGGTTAAAGCCTCTGCCTTCGGCTCAGGTCATGATCTCAGGGTCCTGGGATCGAGCCCCATACTGGGCTCTCTGCTCAGCAGGGAGCCTACTTCCCTCTCTTTCTCTGCCTGCCTCTCTGCCTACTTGTGATCTGTCTCTCTCTGCAAATAAATAAAATCTAAAAAAAAAAGAAGTTAACCATCTTCCTCTAACGAACAAATTTTCCTTTTATTCTCCCCAATAATCCATAATGAAAGGACTAATCAGTAATCTATGAAAGAAGAAAGAAAGGCTAAAGATCAGATTTAGATGTGTCATATGCTAGTGATTAGGCTTCTTTGATTTTGATTTTGAGCTTCATTGTAGACATGGCAAAAGTTGGGTAGAACTTCCTTATGAAGAAAGGGTTTAATAGAGGGCTATACAAAAGTCTGCTGGGACTTTGACTGGGATTGCTTCAAATCTGTAGATCAGTTTGAGGAGCCATCTTAACATCTTAACAATACTGAGTCTTTCAACTTATGAGCAAGGTGTATCTCTCCATTAATATAGGATCTTTTCCTTAGCAATGTTTTATAGGTCTAACACATCTTGTGTCAGATTTAGTCATAAGTTTGATGCCATTGTAAATAGCATCGTTTTTAATTAAAATCTCCAACTGTTTATTCATTGCTAGTATATAGAAATCCATTTGATTTTTTAATGTGATCTTCTACCCTGCACTCTTGATACTCTTACTTACTAATTACAGTATTTTTTAAAGATATGTTTATGTATTTTAGAGAGTGAGAGAGTGAAGGGAAGGGGCAGGGGGAGAGAGAATCTCAACCAGACTCCCTGCTGAGCACAGAGCCCATCACAGGGTTTGATCTCACAACCCTGAGATCATGCCCTGAGAGGAAACCAGGAGTCCAATGCTTAACTGATTGAGCCACCCAGGTGCCCCCTATCATCTTTTTAATTCAGATTCCATTAGATTTTCTACATAGGTGATTATGTTGTCTGTAATAAGGTGATTGTGTTTGTGTCCATGTTCATGAGAGATATTGGTCTTTATTTTTCTTTTCCTGTAATGCTTTTACCTAGTTTCATATCCAGATAATTCAGATAAGTACAAATGTATTCCCCCATTATTCTGGAAGAGTTTGAATAGAATTGGTAATATTTCTTCCCTAAATATTTGTTACAATTTCCTGAAATTCCTCCCCTGAAACCATCTGGACCTGGAGGTTTCCTTGTGGGAAGGTTTTAAACTACGAATTAATTTTTTTTTAAAATAGGCATGGGGGGGTGAAGAACCATGAGAGACTGTGAACTCAGAACAAGGGACTGAGAGTTTTGGAGGGGAGGGGGTGGGGGATGGGCGAGCCTGGTGGTGGGTATTGAGGAGGGCACGTATTGCATGGAGCACTGGGTGTGGTACATAAACAAAGAATCCTGTAACACTGAAAAAATAAAATAAAAGTATTTGGGGATAAAAAAAAAATAGGCATGAGGCCGAAAAAAAAAAAATAGGCATGGGGCCATTCAGGTTATATATTTCTTAATTGAGTTTGGTAGATTGCATCTTTCAAGGAATTAGTTTATTTCATCAAAGTTGTCAAGTTTATAGGCATAAAATTATTCATAATATTCCCTTATAATTCTTTTAATATCTGTTAAACTCTGGTGAGATGTCACTACCTTTATTCCTGACATTGCTATTTGTTTATTCTTTCTTTTTTCCTGATATATCTGGCTAGAGGTTTGTCAATTTTATTGATTTTACTCAAGGAAGCTTTTGGTTTTATTTATTTTCCATATTGATTTTCTGTTTCCATAGCACTTTGGTTTTTATTATTTCCTTCTTTCTGCTTTATTTGTCTTCAATTTGCTTTTCATTTTCTAGTTCTTAAGGTGAAAGCTGGGTTAATTATTTTGAGACATTTATTCTTTTCTAATATAGTTGTTTAATTCTAGAAAATGTCTCATAAGTTCAGTTTGAGCAACATCCCACAGATTCTGATATGTTATGTTTCCATTTTAGTTTTATTCAACATTCTTTTTTTTTCTTTTTACCTACTTAAACCTGGAAAGTGCCTAGCATAATATCTGACACAAACTGTGTGCTGAAAAAAATGTTAATTCCCTTGTATCTCATACATCACTTGAATGTTTCCCAGTGGACATTTAAGAAATCCTCATTAAGTGAGTATATTGTAACAGATAATGTTTGTACAATAGTTACCAGTGCTATGCACTCTGATACATTCTTTTTGTATTATCTCATCTAGTCTTACTACAATTTTATAAGGCAGGTACTCTTATTATCCCCATTTCATAGATAAGGAAACTGATGCTAGGAGGCATTAAGTAACTTGCTTTTTTCCCTTTGTGCCAAAAGGAGAGAACTGGAACCTGAATGTAGGTAGTCTGATTGCAGAGTCTGCAGTTATCACAATATAGCACTCCCTACCACTACTGTGGGAGAAGAATCTCTCCCTCATTCACCTCACAGCAGTTATTAAGTCAAGGGTTTGAGTGCCTATTTTATAGCCATAACTGTAGATAAGAATTAAAGATACATGTCTTCTTCCTCAAAGTTAGAGGCCAAGTGTGGAAAAAAAAAAACAATAAAAAAGCAATATAAATAGTTAAAGCTTGTTATGACATGGGATAAACTCTAAAGTGGAAATTGAGAGAAAACAAAGATTGACAAAGCAGGAGCAGTCAAAGAAGGAAAATTTCTCAGAAGAAAGGAATCCAGTGAACTCTTACTAACATATAGAATATGAACATTCAAAGAATGCCACATCACTAGAGGCTTGGCTATTGTGTGGCCTGAGTATGGTAAACCAAGGGAGAATATCAAAGAACGAAGCTGCAGAAAGATGAGGCTGCAATAGGTGGGTCCCAAAGGCCCTGGTAAAGAATGTAGATTTTATTTTATATATGTTATGCTATTTAGAAGTGTGCCATTTAGTTTCTACATATTTGGAGATGTTCCAGATATATTTCTGTTTAATGGCTTCTAATTTAATTCCATTCAGATCAGAGAACATAATCTGTACAACCAGAATACTTTTAAATTTATTAAAATTTGTTTTGTGGCCCAGAATATGGCTTATCTTGGTAAATTCTCTGTGTGTACTTGAAAATAATGTGTAGTTTGCTATTGTTTGGTGGAAAGTACTGTCAATGTCAATCAGGTCAGATTGGTTGATGCTGTTCATGTCTTCCATATTTTTACTGATTTCCCGTCTATTTGTCTTATCAGTTATGGAGAAGAGGTTTCTGGAATCTCCAACTATAGTCATATCTATTTTTCATTGTAGTTTCGATTTTTTTTTCTCCATGTATTTTGAAACTCTGCTATTAAGGGACTACACCTTGAAGATTGCTATGTCCTCCTGACAGACTGATTCCTTTATAGTTGGAAAATGACTGTAATTTTACCTGGAGATATCCTTTGCTTTGAAATTTACTTTTAACTGAAATTAAAGGAGACACTGCAGCTTTTTTCTTACTAGTCTTAGCATGATACACATTTTTCTATTTTTTTACTTTTAATCAATTTTTGTCTTTATATTTAATGTGTTTTTCTCTGTAGACAACGTAATCATTTGGTCTTGTTCTTTAATGTGACAACCTCTGTTGGAGTGTTTAAATTATTTACTTTTAATGTGATTAATTTGGTTAGGTTTAAGTCTATCATCTTGCTATTGTTCTTCCACCAATTCTTGTTCACTTTTACTTCTTTTTATGTCTTTTTTTTATTACTATTTATGATTTAATTTTATTTCCATCTTATGACTCTCTCTCTTTGTTTTGTGATTTTAGCGGGCACTTTAGAATTGATAGTATGCATATTAACTTATTAAAGTTTGCCTTCTAGTGCTGTTGTATTACTTCATATATAGTTTAAGGACCTAACAATAGTTTATTTCTAGTTCCTCTCTCCCTGGTCTTTATTATATTGTTGTCATGCATTTAACTTATACATATATTATAAATACAAAATATATTGACATTAATTTTGTTTAAGCAGCCAATTATCTTTTTTAGAGAAGCTCTTACTTCATTGCTAAAAATCAAGTAAATCAAACAAAATGTACAATGATTTCCCATGTGCTCCCTGCCGCCACACATGCACAGCCTCCCTCATTATCAATATCTCCTAGGGTGGTACATTTGTTGTAACTGATGAACTTACATTGTCATATCCTTATCACCCAAAGGCCATAGAGTACATTCGGGTTTACTTTTAGACTTGTATATTCTATGGTTTTTGATAAGTATATGACTTGTATCCACCATTATAGTATCATACAGAGTGTTTCCACTGCCCTAAAATTGCTCAGTGCTCTATTTATTGTCATCCCTTGACAACCAACTATCTTTTATAAACATTTAAATAATAAAAAAAATCAATCTTGTATATTTTCTCATGTAATTACCATTCTCAATATTGTTAATTCCATTGTGTAGATCTGTATTTCGACCTGGTATCATTTTCCTTCTGTCTGAGGACTTTAATCTTTCTTAAAGTGCAAATGCTCTGTTGATGAATTATTCCAGTTTTTATATGTCTGAAAACATCTTTATTTGACCTCACTTTTGAAAGATTTTTTTTTGGTTGGGTATAAAATTCTATATTAACAGTTGTTTTCTTCCAGTATTTTGAAGATGTTCCTCTACTATCTTCTTACTTGCATTACTTACCATTGAGAATTCTGACGTTTTTGTCTTTGTTCTTCTGTGTGTAATATGTTTTTTCCTCTGGTCACTCTTCAGATTTTCTCTTTAGCATTGGTTTGAGCAATTTGATCACAATATGTCTAGGTATGATTTTCTTCATGTTCCTTGTTCTTTGGGTTCACTGAGCTAGATCTGTGGATTTATAGCTTTCATCAAATTTAGGAAACTTTTTGACCATTATTCCTTAAATATTTTTTTATCTGAAGACTCCAAATACACATATATTAGTCCATTTGAAGTGGTCTCAAAGCCCAGAGATGCTTTTTAATTTGTTGTGTTTTTTTTTTTTTTTTTTTGTATTTCCTGTCTGTGTATCATTTTGGACAATTTATATTGCTATGTCTTCGAGTACATTAGTTTTTTGTTCTGCTATATATAATGTCATATTTATTCCATACAGTGCATTTTAAAATCTCATATATTTAAATTTTCATTTCTACAAGTTTGATTTGAGTTCTATTTATTCATTTCATATGTCTGCTGAATTTTTGAACTGTATATGGAATTGTATATGGCATACGATTATAACAACTGTTTCAATGTCCTACTCTGCTAATTCTAATAATATATGTCAATTCTGGGTTGGTTTCAATTAATCGATTATTCATTATAGATCATGTTTCCTTGCTGTTTTATATGCTTGGTAATCTTTGTGTGAAATTTTACTTTGTTGGGTACTAGGTATTTCTGCATTCCTATGAGTATTTTTTATCTTTGTTCTGGGATGCAATTAAATTACTTGGTAACAGTTTGATTCTTTTAGGTACTGCTTTCATGATTTGTTCTGTGAGTCTGAAGCAGTCTAGAGTCCATCTAGGGTTAATTAATTCTTAGTACTGAGGCAGGATGTTTTTCAGTATTTTAATGAATACACCTGAATTAATGGGCTTTTCTAACTTGGATGACAAGAACAGGCGCTATGATTAGCCCTGCATGAACACCATGTACCATACTTAATCCTTTCAAGAGTTCTTGAAACTCTTTTAGTTCCTTAGGCTCATTTAGTTTCCTTACACAACATGTGCTTATCTGTACTCTGCTGGGAACTCAAGACGGACCTTCTGAAGATCACCAGAGTTCTGTCTCTGTAACTTTCTTCTCTTCAATATTCTGCTTTAAAAACTGTAGTCGCTTTGTTCTCCTGGAACATTAGCATCTATCTTCTCAACTCAGGGAATTTTTCAGGCTCTATCTGGGTTTTTCAGTAAGCTGAGGCAATTATGAGGCCCATCTTATTTGTTTCTGATGTCTCAGGCATCTTGGTTCTTTATGATGTCTAGTTTCTTGAAACTATTGTTGTCTGTCTTCCTTTATTTCTGTGTCTCTCTGTTTCTGTCTGCTTCTTTTTCTTTCTTTTGATCATCCATCTACCCTTCCTTATTTCCTGGTGGACTTCTACTACTACAAAGCTATGTTTTTCTAACCCACCCTGCTTCTTGCCTCTGAAGCCATTCCCCATTGTGGGAATCCCTTGATTGACAAGAGCTCTCGATTCCCTCAACCAATATTGGTCTGAACCCTGCTCAAATATGCTGCCTGCTTCTCAAACCTGCATAATTGACCTTGCCATATATTTATTTATTTATTGTTTAAATTCAATTAGCCAACATATAGTACATCATTAATTTCAGATGTAGTGTTCAATAATTTATCAGTTGTGTAAAACACCCAGTGCTCATTGCATCAGGTGCCCTCCTTAATGCCCATCATCCAGTTACCCCATCCCCCACCCACCAGCCCTCCAGCAACCCTCAGTTTGTTTACTACAGTTAAGAGTCTCCCATGGTTTGTCTCCCTCTCTGATTACTTCCCATTCAGTTTTCCCTCCCTTTCCCTATGATCCTCTGCGCTGTTTCCTATATTCCACATATGAGTGAAATGATATGATAATTAAATTGTCTTTCTCTGATTGATTTCTTTCACTCAGCATAATACCTTCTAGTTCCATCCACATTGGTGTAAATGATAAGTATTCATCCATTCTGATGGCTAATATTCCATTGTGTGTGTGTGTATATATATATATATATATATCACATCTTTTTTATTCATTCATCTGCTAATGGACATCTTGGCTCTTTCCACAGTTTGGTTATTGTGGACATTGCTGCCATGAACATTGGGGTGCAGGTGCCCCTTCTTTTCATTACAGTTGTATCTTTGGGATAAATACTTACTGTGCAATTGCTGGGTCGTAGGGTAGCTCTATTTATAATGTCTTGAAGAACCTTCATAGTGTTTTCCAGAGTGGCTGTACCAGCTTGAATTCCCACCAACAGTGTAAGAGGGTTCCCCTTTCTCCGCATTCTCGCCAACATTTATTGATTCCTTTCTTGTTAATTTTAGCCATTCTGAAATAGTGTAAGGTGGTATCTCATTGTGGTTTTTATTTGTATTTTCTTGATGCCAAGTGATGTGGAGCACTTTTTCATGTGTCTGTTGACCATTTGTATGTCTTCTCTTGAGGTATATCTGTTCATGTCTTCTATCCATTTCTTGACGGGATTATTTGTTTTGGGTGTTGAGTTTGATAAGTTCTTTATAGATTTTGGATACTAGCCCTTTATCTGATATGTCATTTGCTAATATCTTCTCCTACTCCATAGGTAGCCTTTTAATTTTGTTGACTGTTTCCTTTGCTGTTCAAAAGCTTTCTATCCTGATGAAGTCCCAATAGTTCATTCTTGCTTTTGTTTCCCTTGGTTTTGAAGACATGTTTAGCAAGAAGTTGCTGTGGCCGAGGTCAAAGAGGTTGCTGCCTGTGTTCTTCTCTAGGGTTTTTATAGATTCTTGTCTCACATTTAGGTCTTTTGTCCATTTTGAGTTTATCTTTGTGCGTAGCATAAGAAGATGGTTCAGTTTCATTCTTCTACACATGGTTGTCCAATTTTCCCAGCACCATTTATTAAAAAGACTGTCTTTTCTCCATTGGATGTTCTTTCTTGCTTTGTCAAGGATTAGTTGACCATAGAGTTGAGGGTCCATTTTTGGGTTCTCTATTCTGTTCCATTAATCTATGTGTCTGTTTTTATGCCAATACCATACTGTCTTGATGATTATAGCTTGAAGTCTGGAATTGTGATGCCACAAGCTTTGGTTTTCTTTTTCAACAATTCTCTGGCTATTCATGCTCTTTTCTGGTTCCATACAAATTTTAGGCTTATTTGTTCCACCTCTGTGAAAAATGTTGGTGGTATTTTGATAGAGATTGCATTGAATGTGTAGATTGCTCTGGGTGGCATAGAAATTTTAACAATATTTATTCTTCCAATCCATGAGCATGGAATATTTTTCCAGTTCTTTGTGTCTTCCTCATTTTCTTATAAGTGTTCTGTAGTTTCTAGGCTACAGCTCATTTACCTCTTTGGGTAGGCTTATTCCTAGGTATATTATGGTTTTTGGTGGTATTGTAAATGGAATTGATTTCTTAATTTCTTTTTTCTGTCTCATCGTTAGTATATGGAAATGCAACTGATTTCTGTGCATTGATTTTATATCACCATGTTGCTGAATTCCTGTATGAGTTCTAACAATTTTTGGGTGGAGTCTTTTGGGTTTTCGATATAAAGTACCATGTCATCTTTGAAGAGAGAGAGTTTAACTTCTTTGCTAACCTGAATGCCTTTTATTTCTTTTTGTTGTTTGATGGCTGAGTCTAGGACTTCTCGTACTATGTCGAACAAAAGTGGTGAGAGTGGGCATCCCTGTCATGTTCCTGACCTTAGGGGAAAAGCTCTCAGTTTTTCCCCATCGAGAATGATATTTGCTGTGGGCTTTTTGTAGATGGCTTTTATGATATGAGGCCAGCATTACCTTGATCCGAAAGCCAAAGACCCCATTAAGAAGCAGAACTATAGACCAGTATCTGTGATGAACACGAATGCCAAAATACTCACAAAGATACTAACCAATAGGATCCAACGATACGTTAAAAAGATTATTCACCATGACCAAGTGGGATTTATTCCTGGGCTGCAGGGGTAGTTCAACATTTTCAAATCAATCAATATGATACATCACATTAATAAAAGAAAAGACAAGAACCATATGATACTCGTAATTGATGCAGAAAAAGCATTTGACAAAATACAGCATTATTTCTTGATTAAAACTCTCCACAATGCAGTGACTGTGCCATATATTTATTGTGGCTATATCTTTGAGTGTCAAGTTCTGCTTGTAAGACTCTCCTATCATCCCATACCTGCAATGGGAGTGGTTAGGACTCTGGTGGGTAAAATTGGTCTTTCTCTCCCACTCTGTCCTCCATCCAACTGAGTAAGTCCAGCTCAAAGTATGACATAATGTACAATTGATCCTTGAATGACATGTGTTTGCAGTATACTGGTCCACTTATATGTAGATTTTTTTGATAAATGTAGTACAGTACTATAAGTGTATTGCTTTCTTCCTTATGATTTTCTTTTTTAAAAAATTTTTTATTTATTTATTTGTCAGAGAAAGAGAGAGAGCAGGAGACAAGCAGGGGGAGCAGCAGGCAGAGGAAGAAGCAGGCTCCCTGGTGAGCAAGGAACCTGATGCAGGACTTGATCCCAGGATCCTGGGATCATGACCTGGGCCGAAGACAGACATTTAATTGACTGAGCCACCCTGATGTCCCTCCTTATGATTTCCTTAATAACATTTCTTTTCTCTAGCTTACTTTAATATAAGATTACAGTATATGTTGCATAGAAAATATTCAATATTTGTATTTTAATCAACAGTTTGTATTATCGGTAGGGCTTCCAGTCAACAATAAGCTTTTAATAGTTAAATTTTTGTTGAGTCAAAAGCTATATGTGAATTTTCAGATATGCAGGGGGTTGGCACCCCAACCTCCGTGTTGTTCAAGGGTCAACTGTACTCATGTGAAATGAAAGGGAGATTTGTAGCTTATTGGAGATTGCAAAGTAGTGGTTCTTAACTTTTTAGGGATTTTTAATTCCTTGAAGAATGAAACAAAGTCAGTGCCTGTCTCCCTTAGAAGTATATGCACATAGCCCGTGTATATAATTTTTGGAGGGAGGATGATAGTTGTAGACCTTTGAAAGTATATTCATGGGTTTCTCTACCTTAAGAGCTCTAGCTTTGGAATTATGGTGAAACATGTTCTTTTCATGATTAAGAGTGTGCTAATAGTGAAGATGTAAATTCTGGATATAAATTTCTACCAATATATTCTCAGGGGTCAATCTTTTTCTAACTATGTGTTGTATAGAGCTTCAGGGTATTTGGGTTGATCAAGGAAAAAGATATGCCCATGAGGGACAGTAACACACAAAAAATCTTTACTGGGTGATGCCTGGATAGGGTTTCATGAGATGGGAAGTCCCTCAAAGCAGAAGACCATTCAGAAGCTCAAAGTGAGGAGGTCACGATCTAGAAGAGGAAGAAAGTAGATAAACTTGTGGTGATCAGAGAGGAGGTTTACATGTCGTAGTGATGTCATTCGGAGCATGGCAGGGAGTCCCTGGATTAGAGAACTCTTCAGGGCACCTCGGTGGCTTGAGGCCTTATAAATACAAGGCCTTATCTTATCAATGGGTAAGGACAGTCAGGTGATACTTTAGGGGATGCAAAACAGACAGACTTGAAATGGCCCAAAATCTGCTTGTTTGGGTTATTTTTAAAATAACTGGATGTGTAAAATTTGAGTTGGATGCCAGCAGGCTTTTAAGAAAAGAAATAATCCAAGGATCTATACACAGAGGCCATCTTTGGCTCATTTATACAATATGTCAATAGATAATAGTCATATTATACAATATGTCAACAGTCAGATATGAATTTTTGAACTAGGAAAAGTAAGTCATTGTAAATTATCAGAAACTTTAGGCTCAGCACAATTTACATTCATGGATCACATCGTTGGTTTTATTTTCAAATTTTAGTATTTAAGTTGTCTATATTATACATCAACAGTCAATTTGATCCTTATCAGTCCTATGAAGATTTTGTTCTAATTAGAAGCCATATAATTTTGGGGCACCTGGGTGGCTCAGTCGTTAAGCATCTGTCTTTGGCTCAGGTCATGATCCCAGGATCCTGGGATCGAGCCCCGCATTGGGCTCCCTGATCAGCGGGAAGCCTGCTTCTCCCTCTCCTTCTCCCACTCCTCCTGCTTGTGTTCCCTCTCTCACTGTCTGTCAAATAAATAAATAAAATCTTTAAAAAAATGAGAATTCCTATAATGTTAAGTGAGTTTTCCATCGATACTCCAAGGTATTTACCCAACTAACTTGAAAACTTTTGTGCATTCAAAACTCTGCATGCAACTGTTTGAAGAATATCTATTCAGAATCGCCAAAAACTGGAAATCACCCAAATATCCTTCAGTGTTTGAATAAACAAAATGTGGTACAAAGAATGGCATAGCATCCAACAATAAAAAGAACTATTGATACACACAACAACATGGGTGACTCTCAAAGGTATAATAGTGAATGAATAAAGTCAGACTCAAAATGTTGCATATGGCATAATTCCATGTACATAACATTCTCAAAAAGGCAAAACCACAGGGAAGTAGGCAAAACTATGGTCAATGGTTGCGTATTCGAGTTGGGGAGGGTGTGGCTATAAAAGGACAAGACAGAATTCTTTGGGTGATGTATCCTAATTGTGTTGGTTGCTACAAGAATCCAAACAAGTGTTTAAGCCCCTCCCTCCCCAAAAGGTCAATTTTACTGTATATCAATTTTAAAAAGTCAAATAAATTACTAAACAATTACTAAAAAAAAAAAAAAGAAGAAGAAGAAGAAGAAGCCATATAATTTAGAGTAAGCTGGAGTTAGGGGAGGAAAATAAGAAATTAAATTAGAGAGGTGCCTGATGGCTTAGTCGGTTAAGTGCCGACTCTTGATTTCAGCTCAGGTCATGATCTCAGGGTCATGAGATTGAGCCCTGTGTAGGGCTCCCTGCTCATCGAGGAATCTGCTGGAGATTCTTTCTTCCTCGCCCTCTGCCCCTCTCCCTGCTCATGTCCTCTCTCTCTCTCTCTCTCTTTTTCTCTCAAATAAATAAATTTTTTAAAAAAAGAAACTGAATTAGAAAATGGAAATAAGGCCCACTCATAATCTTCATGATTTACCTAGTCCAAATTGAAGGATCAGCTCTAAGTGTTCATTAATGTAAGGAAATAAACAAAAGCAATTGGGTTAAGGAAAAAACATTCTGCTGCCTTTAAGAGATGTCATTCATTCTCTCAACTAATATGTATGGTGCAAGGTGGAATATGGTGGTGAGCAAAATAGATACAGTCCCTGCCCTTATGAACGAAATGCTAGGGATGGAAGATTAACATTCAACACATAATAATAGACAAGCACTCTATATAAAGATGGGGGAAATTCAGGGCATGAGGAGACCACCACCTAGCAGTGGAAATAGTTTAGTTTAGTGACAAGGCAAGATGTAATATTGGGCAGCAAAAATGATCCGATCAAATTTTTGTTTTCAGGCCACCACCCTATCAATGGTGTTAAAAATTCAGCTTTTGTGGCATGTTGGATTTTATAGTACAATGGAAGTGCAAGTGCTTAGTTGCTTAGTGCTTTGAAAAACATCTTTCCTGATTCTGAATAGCCCCTTTCTAACTTGAGTCTTTTCCAGCTCCTTCAAATAGCAAGGATATTTTTTCAAGTCTGGGAACGTATTGAGTCCATGATCATAGATCTGAAAGAAGTCAACTTACCCTCACTTCCTGCTTTTCTCGGTATTTCCAATGTCAAATCGTACTGAGCTAAAAAAACCCACACCGGACTACTAGAGCCAAAGTTTACACGTAGTCCTAAACTTACTAAGTTTCCCATTTTGGATCATTTATAATGAATTATTTTTCTATGTTACAAATCTATAATCTCAAATTTCTGAATATACCAAGAATGAGGGATACTAGGATTTAAAATAGAGCTTAAGAATTTTTTGATGCTGCAATTGAGAATGGCATTTTGAATGAATTTTTTGCAACTCAATTTTATAAAGCAGTAGGTTATTTTTAAAAATTCCATTTACTGTATATAAAGCAAGTCAAATTATTTAAGATAATCACAAAATACCACATTATATTACAGAACTTAGTGCCTAGCTCAGCCAGGTTCTGGGTCGCTATGTGTTTATCAAACACAAGTGCATATGGAGCCTCTGTTCAAATACCTACTTGTAAATGTCTGTGCAGACCCAGTTCATGCCCCATCCCAAGGCCCATTTGGGCCCTGTTAAAGTGGCAGACATTGTATTTTTTCAAATGTATGCCTATGGGTTGAAACGCATTAATCACTTTTCAAAACCCTTCAAGTTGTTATATGGTAATTTCAATAAACTAGATTTCAAAGCAGGTTGGCACACTGCCAATAGGCAGACACACCCAGGGGTGGGATTCTGGAATTTCTTATTAAATGCTATGTCCCATTAAAGGAAAGTGTTTCAAACAAGGAGGGAGAGTTCAATTATGCCAAGCTGTGGAGAGGTTTTTTCGGGTTTTTTTTTTTTTTTTAAATGTCCTGTTATTACAGCAATTTAAGGTTTTGTGCCAAACCATAAATATTTCTAATTTTAGCCCAGATCCTTTATCTCAAACATGGTGTGCATCTTTGTCTATCTGGTTCCTAAACTCTCCGTTTTGTAAAATCCCAGGGAGAAGTGGGATCTCCACTCATTATCTGACTTCGTGTTTGGTCACCATCAGTACTTCTGACCACTCAGAGTTAATTCTAGGCAGCACAGCCAGGCGCCTGTCAACTCTAATGGATTCATCACTATTAATAAGTTAGGCGCCTAATTTACTATGAGTTGGCACTAGCAGTGACTCGGAGGAAAGATCACATGTCTCAGCTGACTTGCTGATTCTTCCCTGCTGAAATGGACCTTTCTGCCAAAGTCAGAAAGAAAAACTGATAGTGCCGGATGACTAACCCTCCATCTCGTGCAGAGCATTTGGCAGCTTGCACCTTTTTGCAAAACATAGCACGTTTTTAAAATTCCTCCAAATAGCGATGATAATAATAAAGGAGACACTTAGCAAGAGGGAGAAAGACTGTTTCGCATAATCTCTGTATGGAGCCTACAAAAGTGGAATTAATGTTGGCAGAAAGAATTTAGGCTCACTTGTCAGTGTAGATTGATTTCCAAGAGCCTAAGCCACACTCCACTTGCTTGTGTTGTTGGCCAAACATACGTGTCTTATTGGCCCAAGTTGAAAGGCTAATTTCTGGTCTATTGGAAAAGATCAAACAGCTGAGAAGAAAGCCCTTCAGCAAGCCTCTTAGGCTCTTTGTTCTGGAGAAATGTCTGGAGAGCTGTATACTGGTTTTTGTTCGTTCAGTAACTAGACATGCCTCTTCCAAATACTGATGTCCAAAGAACTTAATATGATCTTGTAATTTTGCAATGTCTAGATGACCTGGTCATTGAATGCTGATTCAGATGCACTCCCAGCAAAATGGAAGGGTAATGCTGAGACAATGGAGAGCATTCCTTCTTGTTAGGTTAGGGGCGTGGAGAAATAGGCCGCAAAAAATTAAACAGTCCAGCGTCAGCTGTTGCAAAGTTAAGATCCCTTTTAGAAAGAAAAAGTTACTGAAGTTTCAGGGCCCGCTCTATTTATTATCATGTGGGATAAACTGAAATTTGTGTTTTCCTTGTTTACAAATTTATTCCATTTTTTTGTTAAAAAATATAACAGCTTTATTGAGATATAATTCACATGTCAACAATTCATCCATTTATGATATACAACTCAATCATTTTTGGCATGTTACGTTATTAATTTTTTAAAAAATGGTAATATATATAATATAAATATAAAATTTGCCATTTTAATCATTTTAATGTACAATTCAGTGACATTAGTTACATTCACAATTTTGTACAACCACCACTATTTACAAACTTTTCAATCACCAAAAACAAAAATTCTGTGCTTATTAAATAGTAACTACAATTGAAAGGATTTCTGAATATGCTTTTTTAAAAAAAAAAATGAAGTGTAGTTGACATACAATGTTATATTACTTTAAAGTGAACAACATAATGAATTACCAGCTCTGTATATTATACCATGGCTTACTACAATAAGTGTAGTTACCATTTGTCACCACTAACATTATTGCAAACAAAACCCAA
The DNA here is from genome assembly GCA_028534135.1 of Potos flavus. NCBI lineage: Eukaryota > Metazoa > Chordata > Mammalia > Carnivora > Procyonidae > Potos > Potos flavus. The sequence continues at coordinate 107,465,578 of CM052886.1, forward strand.
AAACCCTCACAAATACAGAGAAAAACTGGTGGTTTCCAGAGAGTAGGGGGTGTGGGGATGGGTAAAATAGGTGAAGGGGATTAAGATATAAAATAAGTAAGTCATGGGGATGAAAAGTATAGCACAGGGAATATAATCAATAATATTATAATAATGTTGCATGTCATGTCTTTAAGTTCAAGAATATACCAAATTCAAATGTTTATTTTAGAGTTAAAAAAATCTTACAAGTTAAATTAAAATAATTTAGAAAAAACTAAGCCCTAGGCACCCTCAGTTTGTTTCATGAGTTTGGGAGTCTCTTATGGTTTGTCTCCTGGGAAGGATACTGAGTGCATTTATCAGTTCTAGTAGTGTTTTTTTGGTCAGTTCCTTAGGGTTTTCTGTATATAATATCATGTCATCTGCAAATAGTGAATGTTTTACTTGATCCTTCCCATTATGAATGGCTTTTATTCCTTTCTATTATCTGACGACTGTGGCTAGGACTTCCAGTACTATGTTGATTAAAAGTGGTGAGAGTGTGCCACTCTTGTTCAACATAGTATTAGAAGTCCTAGCGACAGCAATCAGACAACAGAAAGAAATAAAAGGTATTCAAATTGGCAAAGAAGAAGTCAAACTCTCTCTCTTTGCAGATGACATGATACTTTATATGGAAAACCCAAAAGACTCCACCCCCAAACTACTGGAACTCATACAGCAATTCAGTAATGTGGCAGGA
>CM052886.1:107466801-107500217 GCA_028534135.1 Potos flavus
TACAGATGTAGTGCAAAGAAGGGCCACATGTACCCCAATGTTCATAGCAGCAATTGCCAAACTGTGGAAAGCACCAAGATGCCCTTCAACAGATGAATGGATAAAGAAAATATGGTCCATTTATACAATGGAATATTATGCCTCCATCAGAAAGGATGAATACCCACCTTTTGTATCAACATGGGCGAGACTGGAAGAGATTATGCTGAGTGAAATAAGTCAAGCAGAGGGAGTCAATTACCATACGGTTTCACTTATGTGTGGAGCATAAGGAAAAATATGGAGGACATTGGGAGAAGGAAAGGAAGGGTGAATTGGGGGAGATTGGAGGGGGAAATGGACCATGAGAGACTGTGGACTCTGAGAAAGAAACTGAGAGTTTTGGACGGGAGGATGGTGGGGGGTTGGGTGAGCCTGGTGGTGGGTATTGAGGAGGGCACGTATTACATGGAGCACTGGGTGTGGTGCATGAACAATGAATCTTGGAACATTGAAAAAATAAAATAAAATTCAAAAAAATAAAAAAATAAAAAAGTCCCGTGTCAGTCTCCATGCTTAGCAGGGAGTCTGCTTGAGGTTCTCTTCCTCTCTCTCTGCCGCTCCCTCTGCTCACTCTCTCTGTCTCTCTAAAATAAAAAATAATAATAATAAATAAACAAATAAATCTTTAAAAAAACCCACACAATCTTTATTCCATCCATGCAATGGAATTCTATATAGCAATTTAAAATTGAATTGTAGAAAATATTTACAAGCATGGAAAAGCGTTCAAAATACTTATTCAAAGGGGAAAAAAGTTATAACCTTGTTCTATATTTCATCTCAATTTTGTAAAAACATTTTTAAAACACACAGATTTATATAAATAAATGTTCACATATATATCTGAAACAGAAATACACTGTTTATATTTAGGGGGTGAAAATGCTATATATTTTTTATATTTTCTTTGCGTCTCTATTTTCCAAAATTTCTATTTATGTATATCATTTATTTTCTTATTAGAAAAAAAGTAACATGTATTTTAATAGCCCCTGAGATCATTTTCATTCTTATCTCATATTATTTTCCAAGCTAATATTTTTATCTCAAATTGAAATCAGGAAGGTCCATCAATCAATCAGTTGAGGGGGTGCCTGTGTAGCTCAGGTGGTTAAATGTCAGACTCTTGACTTTGGCTCAGCTCATGATCTCAAGGTAATGAGATGGAGCCCTGGGGCAGAATCTGTGCTGGGCGTGGAGCCTGCTTAAGATTTTGTCTCTCCCTCTCCCTTACCCCTACATCCTTTCTCTCTCTCAATCTCTCTCTCTCTCTTTCCTAAAAAAATCACTCAATTGAGGGTCTTGTTTCCACCCAACCTGTCATGTGAGTCCCTCTCTTGAGAGTCTCTGGTGTAAGTTATTTCTAGGTCAACACAATCATGCTGGCCACCTCCGCCAGTTCTCTTTTCCCTTTTTGGGAAGTAGGGGCATATGCAAAGAACTTGGGATTTGGAACCTCATAGTCCTGGGATGGAACTCCACCTTCCTGATTCCCTTGACCTTGGGCCTAGTGCTATGAATGGTGCATGTGCTTAGAAAGAACCCTGAGCATGGAGCACTGGGTGTGGTACATAAACAATGAATCTTGTAACACTGAAAAAATAAAATAAAAGTATTTGGGGAAAAAAAAAAAAAAGAAAGAACCCTGAGAATTTCCATACAAGATAGAGAAGAGCTTGTGATGTAAAATCTATCTAGGGAATCTGGATTTTCTTTCTGGATCAGCTGGAGCTAAAAAAGGTTATAATAGTATAACCATTTTTTACTTAGCAAAGTATCTCTAGAAACAATGTGAAAAAAGACATAAATGGAAGGAGAAAATGTTGACTATTGAATAGTTTGGGAAAGATAAGGATGGATCTAAGATACCATAAGTAAAGAATAGATGTTAGATTAGTGTGTGTGAGTATGGGTGGTTGCTTGGATGTGAAAGGAGAGAGAGAGGAACTGATGATGAGTCTCAGATCTCCTCCGAAGGAAATTACTGGGCTGCAGGTACTACCAAACCGCTATTTACTCTCCTTATCTTCCTTAGTCACAGAGCCCCAATTTCATTCAGAGTATCAATATTTCTCAGCCTCTCTTGCAACTCAGTGTTCCCCTGAGTATTGTTAGTCAGATACAAGCTATGAGGTGGGACTTCTAGAAGAGTTTCTTCTTCTCCTTCCTCCTCGTCCCCCTCCCCTCCTCCTGCCCTTCTCCTCCTCCTCCTCCTCCTCCTCCTCCTCCTCCTCCTTCCCTTCTTCTTCTTCTTCTTCTTCTTCTTCTTCTTCTTCTTCTTCTTCTTCTTCTTCTTCTTCTTCTTCTTCTTCTTTTATTTAAATTCAAGTTAGTTAACATATAGTGTATTATTAGTTTCAGGGTAGAGTTTAGTGATTCATCAGTTGCATATAACACCTGGTACTCATTACAGCAAGGGCCCTCCTTAATGCTCTTCAACCAATTACCCTATTCTCCCATGTACCTGCCTCCAGTTTGTTCCCTATAGTTAAAAATGTCTTATGGTTTCCCTTTATCTGTGTTTTTATCTTACTTTCTTTTTCTTTTTTTTTACTCTTTCTTTCCCTTCCTCTATGTTCATTTGTTTTGTTCCTTAAATTCCACATATGGTTGAAATCATATGGTATTTGTTTTTCCTTCACTGACTTATTTTGCTGAACATAATACCCTCTAGTTCCATCCACATTGCTGTAAATGGCAAGATTTCACCCTTTTTGATGGTTGAATAATATTCCGCTATATCTATATATCTATATCTATATAGATATAGATATCTCACATCTTCTTTATCCACTCATCTGTCAGTGGACATCTGGGCTCTCTCCATGGTTTGGCTGTTGTGGACATTGCTTCTATAAACATTGGGGTGCCTGTTCCCACTATGTTTGTTTCCTATGGATAAATACCTAGTAGTGCAATTGCTGGGTCATAGGGTAGCTCTATTTTTTAATTTTTTGAGGAACCTCCATACTGTTTTCCAGAGTGATTGCACCAGTTTGCATTCTCACCAACAGTGTAAGGGTTCCCCTTCCTCTGCATTCTCACCAGCATTTGTTGTTTCCTGAGTTGTTAATTTTAGCCATTCTGACAAGTGTGAGGTGGTATCTCATTGTGGTTTTAATTTGTATTTCCCTGATCTTTAGCATTTTCTCATGTGTCTGTTAGCCATTTGTATATACCATGTCTTCTTTATCTATTCATCCATCTATGGACATCTGGGTTCTTTCCATATTTTGGCAATTGTGGATATTGCCACTATAAACATTGGAGTACATGTGCCCCTCCAAGTCACTATTTTTGTATCCTTTGGATAAATACCTAGTAGTGCAATTTCTGGGTTATAGGGTAGTTCTATTTTTAACTTTTTAACTTTTTGAGGAACTGTTTTCCAGAGTGGCTGCACAGTTTGTATTCCCACCAACAATGTAACAGGGTTCCTCCAGGAGAGTTTCTTAAAAGGACAATAAGTGTGCACATTTTGGGCCCCTCTAATCCTTTCTCCTACATCCTATTTGGAACCTGGAAGTGATGTCCAGATCTCCAATAGCCATCTTGGATCATGAGACAATATTGTAATGGAATCCACATTTTTAAGAGTAATGGAACAGAAAAATAGAAGTACATTGATTTTCTGAAGACCACTATACTTCCATACAAACCCCGCGTTGTCTTTATCCAAATGTCTTTTATATGTGATGTTTTATTTAAGACAACTTATTTGGCTTCTTGTAAGTGCTAAATTAACTAATTGAACTAATTGAACATCATTAACTAATTGAACTAATTGAACATCATTAACTAATATGAAGACCATAGGAAGTGAGGCAAATTTAGGGAGATTTAGGATTTGGGTAATGTTGTATATGATATTCTTTTTTAAAATTTTTTTTATTTTTTTAAATTTTTTTTGTATATGATATTCTATGAGACTTATCCAGAAAACAGTTGAAAGTCTGAAGTATTGCTTACAATTGAAATTTTAAACAGGATCATATCAGCTAGAGAAGGTGTATGCAGAAGAAGAAACAGTTTAAACAACATTGCTTTATTGGTTAAATCACCAACATTGCATATGTTGGAGATCACCTGGAGATCACCAACATGCATTATAACTCAAAAAATGTATTCCTCTAATAAGAGAGCTTCAAAACACGTGAAGTAAAACTACAAAGAGAAACAGACAAACTTACAATTATACTCGGAGATTTCAGCACTACTCTCAATAATCAGTAGAACAAGTAAGTAGAAAAGCAGTAAGGACATAGAGGATTTGAATAACACTGTCAACCAAATTTACCCAATTGATATTTACAAAACACGCCACCTAAACTTCAACAGAGTACACATTTTTCAAGTGCACACATAACATTTATCCTGATAAACCATATTATGAGCCATAAAATAAGTCTCAAAGTACACTCTCAGACCACAATGGAATTAAATAATGAAAAAATAATGGAAACATCTGGAAAGTGATAAAAAATTCAGAAACATGTTAACATATCCTTAAATAACCCATGGATCAAAGAAAAAAAAGAGAATTAGAAAGTATTTTGAAATGAATAAAAATAAAAGCACATTTCAGAAATCGTGGGATGAAGGTAAAGCAGTATTTAGAGGAATATTTATATTACAAAAATGCCTATCTTAGAAAGAAGAAAGGTCTCAAATAAAAAACTCTCAGCCTTCTACCTTAAAAACTAGAAAAAGAAGAGAAATGAAACTCAGAATAAGCAGAAGAAAGGAAATAATATACAGAGGAAATCAATGAAATAGATACCAGAAAGTGATAGGAAATAAAATCAATGAATCAAAAAGATCATTTCTTGAGAACCTCATCAGTTAGGTCTCTAATATGTCTCCTCTTCATCAAATGCTCTCCTTAACACTTAGACTAAAGCAGGAACCAAATCCAGTTTTCTCATTACTATATACCCAGCACCAAGGACAGCTTTTGAGACATAGTAGATATTCAATAAATAATTAATCAATGACAAGAGAGTAATTGCTCAATGATGAGAGCTGGAAGAGAAGAAGAAGAGGAAGAAAAGAAGAAGAAGAAAAAGAAGAAGAAGAAGAAGAAGAAGAAGAAGAAGAAGAAGAAGAAGAAGAAGGAGGAGGAGGAGGAGGAGGAGGAGGAGAAGGAGGATGAGGAGGAGGAGGAGGAGGAAAAGAAGAAGGAGAAGAAGAAGAAGAAAGAAGGAGGAGGAGGAGGGGGAAGGAGAAGGAGGGGGAGGAGGGGGAACGAGAAGGAGGGGGAGGGGAGGAAGAGTGGAGAAAAGAGTGAGAGGAGAGGGAGAAGGAGGAGGAAGTGGAGGAAAACAAGAAATGAATTAATATGCATAGAAGAAAATAAGGCTAAAAGGAGTAGCTTTTTTTCACCCTTTCAAAGTCAATAGTCAAGAATGATTTTCTTTAAGAGGTGAGGACTGATTGTCCCCAAAATATATATCAATATAGGTAAGTAGATGAGATGAGAAATGGAAAAGAGAATTTAGTTAGAGAGAACAATATAAAAAATGTTAAAGAGGAATAAAAGGAAATGACCCATTTGAGAATATGCCAGTAATTGGACATGGCTAGAGCACAGAATACTGGAAGGAGAAATAAAAGAAGATATGGACTAAGGTGGTGTAACAGATTCTGAGCTATGTGCTCTGATAAAGATTTTGGACTTCATCTAGCAGATCTTTAGAGTCTCTGAAAAATTTTAAGCAATGAGTGACTTGAGCAAATTTCTATTCCAGATAGCTGACTCTGACACTCTGTGGAGAATAGCTTGGAAAAAAGGAGGAAGTGTAGAAAGGAAGAAGAGAGAGTTTGATTAAAGCATAACTATTGAGCAAAAAGACAAAATTCAGTGGGAGTTTGGATTGGGGAATGGGTGCCATGAGGGAGAGCCAAGGTTGACTCTCAACTACTCAGCTTAACCAACAGAAGAAATGGTGTACAAATCAATAAAATAAGAAAAATAAGAGAAGATTTTGCAGGAGAAACATACAACAAATATTCTTTGGACAAGATCAAAGGCTTCATTCTCCATTTTTGAGCTAACTACCTTCATTCTGCCCAATGGCACTATTTTATTTTATTTTATTTAAATTCAATTAATTAATAGATAGTGTCACATTAGTTTCAGAGGTAGTTTAGTGATTCATCAGTTGCATATAACACTCAGTGCTCATTACATCATGAGCCCTCCTTAATGCCCATCACCCAGTTACCCTATCCCCCCACCCACCTATCTTCCAGCAACCCTGTTTGTTTCCTATAGTTTATAGAGTCTCTTATGGTTTGTCTCACTTTCTGATTTCATCTTATTTTATTTTTCCCTCCCTTCCTCTATGCTCCTCTGTTTTGTTTCTTAAGTTCCACATATGAGTGAAGTCATAGGATAATTGTCTCTCTCTGACTGACTTATTTCACTTAGCATAATACCCCCTGGTTCCATCCACACCATTGCGAATGGTAGGATTTCATTTTTTTGATAGCTGAGTAATATTCTATTGTATATATATATGATGAATGGATAAAGATGTGGTATATATATATATACATATATATCTAGACAGATGAATGGATAAAGAAGATGTGATATATATATTTATATATATAGGTAATATATATATTATACATATATATATAATATATATTTATGTATATCTGTATATAATATATATTATCACATATATGATAATATATATATATCACATCTTCTTTATCCATTCATCTGTTGATTGCTCAATGGCACTATTAAGGAACCTTATCTAACCTTACACCTGACCCTCCTCATCAGACCAAAACTCACCTCTTCTTAGGTGTGATCCTCTTCAGACTCAGAAGTCTACTAACTGTCAATGAAATAACTGAATAAATGACCCTAGGCAACACATCCAGGTGTTATCACCCCCAGGTTTCAACTGGGTCCTTGTCAAAAATGAACATGTTAAGTAATATTAGTTTGGTTTGTTGGGGTTACTAACTACAACTGTTTTTTAAAGTTTATTTGCATTAATATTTTTATATAATAAATATCTAAAATGAAAAGCATGATAGCAGGAAAATAATAAAAACTAAAAGCCGTATAATAATGACATTTTTTTGAAGAGGACTTTCAATGGTTTTAAAACCATTGAGAGATATTAGAGCTGTTCAAGACATAGACTACTTCCTCTCCTGGCTCCTAAAATCAAAGAACAGAAGCCTAGCATCCTGGTTACTGTAGTGACTAAATTAACGGGGCATCGCTGGGCTCAAAATACACCTAGGATTATATCCCAATATTGCCACTTCTTAACTCTTTGACCTTAATATTGGTTTTGTTGTGTCTCTGTTTCCTTTGCAGTTATTATCTGCAAAACAATGATAATAATTTCTACTTCACTGAGTTCAGATTAAATGAGACTCTACATAAAGCACCTATAAATCCCAAGAAATGTTAGCTATTTTTAGTAGACTTCCAGGGAATATGTGTGCATTTTCATGATTTTCTGTACTTACATGGTTAATTTCCTCATGTTATCATAGGCTGACAACTGTCACATTTCTTTGTCTCATCCTCAAAGAGTTGGAGACAGGGAGCAATCCTGAGTGAACAATGCAATCCCTAAGAAGCAGGAAGTAAACAATGTGAAACACAAATAGAATCAAGCACCATGTAAACAACTGCACAAAACTCACAATGTCTTTGGTGATCTTTGTAAAGACAACAGGAACAATAATTATGACAGTGAAGCAACAATTATGGCAATTACGTTAATGGAGATAATTAAGCCAACTTAAATGAATGAGCATTCTTTAGATAGCTTGCTTACTTCTTCCACTGAATGTTCTTAAAATTCAGAAGAGCAAAGCAAACATACAACACGAAGTTTTCTTACAGAAGGTCTAGGGAGAAACCACCAAAGCTGCAGATGTACCACCTGTGCATATACACACTTCTAAGGGGGTATAGCACTAAGGATGGGGAGATGGGTTAAGAAATATTATGCCTCCATCAGAAAAGACGAATACCCAACTTTTATTTTAACATGGACTGGACTGAAAGAGATTATGTTGAGTGAAATAAGTCAAGCAGAGGAAGTCAATTATCATATGGTCTCACTTATGTGTGGAGCATAAGGAAAAACATGGAGGACATTGTAAGAGGGAGGGGAGGGATGAATCGGAGGAAATTGGAGGGGTGAAGAACCATGAGAGACTGTGAACTCAGAAAAAGGGACTGAGAGTTTTGGAGGGGAAGGGGTGGGGGGATGGGCGAGCCTGGTGGTGGGTATTGAGGAGGGCACGTATTGCATGGAGCACTGGGTGTGGTACATAAACAATGAATCTTGTAACACTGAAAAAATAAAATAAAAGTATTTGGGGAAAAAAAATAATTATAAAATATAAAAATAAATAAATAAATTAATTAATTAATTAAATAAAATAAAATAAAAAAAAGAATTGGATACTGGTTGTTCACATGGGGCTCCCAGGCAGGCCAGGCATCTTTTAATAGTTTCTTTGTGTTTTCATACCTGGAGACCTAAATAAGAAATTCAATGCCAAAATCTCTGACAATGACCATGGGATATCTAGTAGGGTAAAGACCTTTCTGCTTAATCTCTCCTTCTCCTTCTCCTTCTCAGCAGATTCTCTTCTGAAGCTCTGCCTGATCTATGAGCACCTGGATGGAGAACAGAAAGAAGCTTCAGTTTTTTTACACCTGGAAAGAAAGATAACTAAGACTAACCTATCTCAAATGACAATCAAGCTTTTGTTGATGAGGCTTAGGGGAAAACATGGAAATTAATGCATACAAAAGGAAGGAAAACAGTACCTATGATCTCACTTTCCCACCTTACCTCCAGAGTCCTGCTGGTGATTGAAAAGAATCAAATAGGATGTCTAGCTACACAAGAGATAGAGGGTAGTTGAAAAAGCAAGGACTCAGATTGCTTGGGTCCAAATCCTGACTTTGTCACTTAGCCACATGTCTGAACTTTGTCAAGTTACTCAATTTTTCTTTGTTTCTATTTCCTAATCCTAAAATTGGAATAATTATAATACCTATAAGATCATTTACAGAATTAAATTTAATTAACCAATGTAAGAACAATCCCTGACCTTTGCAAAGCATTCAGTAAGTGCTACAATGGAACTACATGTGTAGTTCTTCATAGAGACTTCATAGTCAACTGTAAGGTTATTTCATCCTCTTACTACTGAATTATATCCTATCATGGGAGCTACTCGGAGTGTATGTAATACTTACCATTTTTGTTACTGTTTCCTTGGGGAAGGGGAGTTCTTTTAAATCCAAATCATCAGGGACGCCTGGGTGGCTCAGTTGGTTAAGTGTCTGCCTTTGGCTCAGGTCATGATCCCAGGGTCCTGGGATCAATTCAGACATCCTGCTCCTTGCTCAGCAGGGAGCCTGCTTCTTCCTCTGCCTGCTGCTCCCCCTGCTTGTGTGCTTTCTGACAAAAAAATTTTTTAAAAATTAAATTCAACTTATCAAACACTATATATGTGATTTAGAAAGTTCTCTCAGATGACAGAATCTTGGATTCAGCATGTTTGCTTTTGATAATTTGAATGTACATTATCTCCTATCCCAGCCATGTCTTCAACCAGGTCAGTCTTTTTCTAACTGTGCCTCCTATTCTTGACCCTGAGATTTCACCCATGTTATATCCAACTCTTGGAAGAAATTTCCCACTCCCTATTGAGAGACAATGGTCCATGGATATTTTCATGTTTCTGCATGGTCAAAGTTCTTTGAGCAAAAGTAGCATGCTGAGTTGAGGGATGATTGTATGGTAAACAAATTTAGAAGTTAAAGAAACTTCTGGAGGGAGTTAGAAAAAATCTGTTTACATTCCAAGCATTATAAACCTAGAGACATAAAAATCTCTTTCGCAATCTTTCTGTCTCTCTTGTCTGCCCCATCCCCCACCTCTACCCAGAGAAAAAGAAAGGCAGATGTGCCAGCAACTCTCATATAAGCTCCAAGTTTCATAATTTTAAACCCCAAGTGCACAGATACATCTAGTGCTTTCACCACATCACTCTGTGGTAAGTTAAAGCAGGAGGAACCAACACAAATTGCTCTATGGGTGAAACCCTGTTCCTTGATTCAGAGGTCTTGTGTTTATATATACTACAAATTTTTAAAGGACTGATATCCTAGTATGTGCACAAACACACACATGTATGTACCTATCGATCTCTCCATCCATCCATCAAAACTGTGGCAGGATAACTGGTTAGCTTGCAGGTGGCATAACATGTTAGACTCTTCAGTTTTAGACTTAAAATTTCCTGTTCACCAACACTCAACTCGTCTCTAAAATTCACCTTCTATGTGAATTCATCAATGGATAAAATAATGAATTCCTAGAAGACTAGTTCTATTATTTATTTTTTCCCAGAATTTGGTATGCTCCCCTTTTTCCGACAAAGAACAAATCCACAAAGGATTTTTTAAAGCACTCAGAGAAATAAGTGATTTGAAAAAAAAGTCAAATCCAAATATTAAAAGACTCACAAAATTACACTGGTGTTACACTGGGTTTGGATCCCTGCTTGGCTCTAGGCCAGGAGCCACTGAGCGCAGGAGCTTGGGAAGTCATTCAGGTTTCTAGGACTCCTTCCATAGTCATCCCATCCCACCCTCCATTGCTTCCAGCTCTCCTTTTCTATAAAATGGAGAAAGTGGAGCTCATAATCAGACTCCTCATATTTATAAAAATTCTAAAATGCTCTTTGTAGGAGAGCATGTTTTTTGTTGTTTGTTTTGTTTACACTTTTTCACTGAAAGCCAAAGCTATGGTGACTGTTAGATCTGAGCAATAGAATAGAGTGAGAAGGGATGGCAGAGGGAAAGAACAGAAAACAGAGAAATATTTTTCTCTACTCTAAGCTTCAGGGCCTCTTTTTGCTACTAGTCACCCATGTGTAGGCTGAAAGATAAGTTGGTAAATGAGTTGATAAGAAAACAAGCTGATGTGTGTCCTACTGTCTTTTGCCCAGCCCTATCCTAAGATAGAGACCAGGGACGGCAGGTGAAGTGGGGCCCTCCCCAAAAGGAAGAGCAGAGAAGCAAGTGCTTGGAAAGAAGAAACAAGGTTGGAGAAGAAGATGGTGGCTTGGGATTCCATTAGAAGTAAGGACTTGGGCAACTTCCCTGCAGAGACCCATGGGGATGGGAAGAATATCAACATGGCCACAAGGACAATTCATGACACTGTGTTCTGGGCATGGGTCTCTCAGCGTAAACTTCACCAGAAAGCATTAACAGAGGCCTTCAGATGAGCACAGAGCACAGATATTGCCAAATGTGTACTAAAGACCACTGAGCTTTCCTACTATCAGCTAGCAGTGGCAGAAGAGAGGTGCAAGTCCAGACATGGCTGATGCCAATAAGGCCTCAGAAGCCAGACTATGGGACTTTGCCTGACCGTGCAGCCAGCACCATGCCACAAGGACCAGGTGGAACTACAGAGAAGATGCAAATTGAATTTCTGGCTGCCCTGGCTAAGTGGGGACTCAGTGTCAGATAGATTTTGATGGTGAGGTGGACAAAATGAGTGAAGAGGAATGGGAGGTGCAGGCTTACAATTAAGGAATGAATAAATCATAGGAATAAAAGGTGCAGCATAAAGAAAACAGTCAATGATATTTTAATAATGATGTATGGAGACAGATGGTAGCTACACTTGTGGTGAGCATAGCATAATGGATAGAATTGTCAAATTACTATGAAACTAAAATTACCTAAAACTAATGCAACACTGCATGTCAACTATACTCAAATTAACAAAAAAGAGAGAGACTTCTGGCTTCACCTTAGGATGCAGAAAGCTAAAAAAAAAAAAGTTATGATTTTTGTTGCGGACTGGGGTGGTATAAAAATGTATTCCTGCTTCATATATATACCTCCAAGGCATTGGCCTGTTAACACACTCCAATAGTTTGCTTTATGAACAGGGCTGCAGTCATTTCAACATTAACAATCTGAAATCTCCTTTCTCCCTAATTCCATGCAAAGGAGGGGTCATGCCTTGGCCTTTTGTCTCCTGTCTACCTCCTTTGAAAGCTTCTGCAAGTCCCAGGGTCAGTGACACTGTGGCAATACTCTTGATGACAGATTGGCTAAATGTGCTAACTGTTCACCCTCCCTTCTGCTGCTCGGCTAGATGGGGCAGAAAGGAGTTATAAAAACATTGGCTGTCATAGCCAACACCAAGGAAACAAAAAGGTGCAGAGTTGCCCCAACTGTACTCTGTTTGATTTGAAAGCATCCTCTGCCCTCTTAGGAGCATTAGCAAAGTCAGTTGCAGCCTAGTGGAACAAGTAGTGGGTCTCTGTTCTTCAGAGCCCTCCCTACCTGTGCACTCACTCCTGGTCCCCATCCAGCTGCCCTGTGAACTCTGTCATTCATTCCTACTTCCTTGTCAGGAGGTTTGCCACTGAGTATTTGGAATTGCACAACACACAAAGTTGGAGCAAGTTCAAGTCTGTAACTAGTTTCAGTTGTTTTATTATCAATACTTCTTGCCTCAGGCTCCAAAGGAAAATTACAACCAAATAAGCCCTGTGTTTTTATAAACTGTGTGCAGCTTCCCTCTGACTTTGATCCATTCTCATATAGCACAGTAACTGGGTGGGGTGATGGCCAAGGAGTATTTAGAATAAGATATTTAGAATAAGATATTGATGATGGGTCACAAACCACACAAACGACTGCTTGGAAGGCCTCATTCCAATGGGCTCACTTTGTTGTCCCTGTTCACCAGGAATCTTTTGTCTGGAATTTCTTTCTTCCCCTTGCATACTTCCGTATGTCCTGTGTCCCTGGATGTGGCTTCACTCTGATTTGCCACGCTATGGTGTTAGAAGGAAGGAGGAAGAGTCTGCTGGGGCCCGGGAGTGGGACTTCACTACTCACATTTGAGTGTGGTGATTACTCCACTTTAAACACGAAGTTCCAGAAAAGGAGAGCACTAATTAATAATAAAAGTTATAATCCACTGAGGGTCTATGAAGCTACGGAACTCTGTGTGTGTGTGTGTCTGTGTGTCTGTGTGTCTGTGTGTCTGTGTGTGCGTGCTTACTCAGTCAATCCTCACAAATGGAGACAAATTGAAGTGCAGAGAAGCTGTGTAACTGGCTCAGGGGTCCTGTCAGCCAGCAAGTGGTAGAGGAGAGGGGCAAGCCCAGATACGGTTGATGCCGACATGCTGACACGTTCTGCTGTCCTGCCTGTTCAGCCAGAGTGAGTGAGCCAGAGGCAACATGGAGAGACTGGGGTGATGCCCCTGGGCTGGGTGGTCGTGCCCAGAGCAAAATAGGACCCAGACTGGCCCAGCTCCCTCCACGCCTTCCTGTACGTGCCCATGGGTAACTAAGGGGGAGGCCAACTGGAGAGAGCAGCTAATCATCCAGGGGCAGCTGGCCATGCTTCCACATACCCTCTCTGCTTCTGTAAGGCTCCATCTGAACTTCTGGAACCCCAGACAGCTAGAAGCCTGGCTCTCCCTGCCATTTCCTAGCAACATTACTCTTGGGAATCAATTCTCCTCCAGAGAAACACTGCCTTCGAGCCCTAGACAGGTGGTAGAGCAGCTCCTGATGCATAAGACAAACCCCTCTCCTCTTCAACCCACATCTTATATCCCATATGAAAAATGGGCAACATGTCAATCTTTCCCACCAAGTTTATTTGGAAGCAGAACCTAAACTACTGTATTCAATGAACTTTGGTGAAGAGATGTCCGTCAATAGGCTTTTTAAACATAAAAAGAGAAAAAAATAAGTCACGTATTTAAAAGAAAGTGATCATTTCTTAATAATAATAGTAATAAAAATCTAAATAACAATCTGCTGAAGGTCAATTTTCTGTCCCTTCAAAGCCCTGTGGTTGGTGAAAACTTTAACCTTCACCTATGACTCATTTGATCTCATACTCCCTTTAAATCTCCCAAGTGATTAGTTGCTCATTCTGAATGTATCTTCTATGATATCACTTAATTGTTGGCTTATGTAGCAGCCACATTAAAAATAAAGACTACTGATGTCAGTTGGACCTCTATGCCATCCACAAATCCTCCCCAGCTTTCCATCCCAGCATCCTCCCAGGTAAGCTTCTCATCACCTCTCTGACTGGGACTTTACTGCTGCAGGTGCCTGGCTGGTCTCCTGCCTCATCCTAATCATCAGTCACGAGATCAAGGCAGTGTTCTCAGAGTTCTGGTCACTTAACACCAACGGTTCTCCACTCAAATGAAGTAAATATATTCCTTATCTGACACATACTGCTCCAAACTACCTTCCAGAATTACCTCACATATGTCTCCACCAGTCAAACTTGATTGCTCATTCTTCCCGTAAATAAGCGCTAAGTCTTTGCTCAGTCAGTACTTTCTGTTAATGCTGTCCCCCTCATTTCCTTTTGTTAAGTTTCTGTGGGTTTTTTGTTTGTTTGTTTGTTTGTTTGTTTGTTTTAGCCCTGGGGTCACCTGGATCGTTTTTAAACAGGTGCAAGCCCATCATCACACCTTTCAACTGAAGCAACACCTCTAAGGGTAAGGGCACCAGGATTTAATAAAAGCTTCCTCCAGATGATACTTGAGCTTGGCCAGGATGAAAGGTACTGGAAAAGCCCTTGAAGACCAGTTCCGGGTGCTCCCTCTCCACAAGGCATCTCTTGAACCTCTCCGTCTCCACTAAAGCCTATCTGCTTTGGGCCTCCTTGCACACACAAGGAGTGTGTGCACTGACTTCCCAAGGTCAGGTCTGAGTTTTCCAACAGTCCCTCAACTGGACTGTAAACTCTTTGCCGCAGGGGTGTACTCCCATCTCGTACCTCCTGTAAGTGCCAGCACAGGGCTCAGCCTCAGACAGGTGCTCAAAATGTGCACTTAGTCATATGTGGAGGACAGATACATCCACACACACATGGAAAGTTCCCGATGTGATCTACAGAACTTATTTCTTACCACTGTCTCCCATCAGGTGTCAATTAAAAACATTATTTCCGAACTTCATTTCCATAAATATGATTACTACTTAGTTCCTCTAAACAAGAATACTGTGCAGTACATGGCAATATTGATCTTAAAAATTAGAAAATTTTGTGGCATGAATATCAGGGTGGAAGTTGAAAGTCAGACATAGACCAAAAAAGACTTTTGTATTTCAGGGGAAGAGATGTGAGTAGAAAAGATGAGGTTTGCTCTGAGGAGAAATGAGACCGCGAAGGCATTGGCATCACTTTTAGGTTTTCGGCCTTTATTCTAAATGCCATCAGGAGCCACTGAAGGCACTCAGTTACACATTTTAGGAGATGCCTGAGGGATGACCTGCAGGGAAGAGTACTGGAGGCACAGAGACAGGAAGTGATTGCAGGTAACTTCTGCAGGAACTAAGAAAGAGACACAGAGATAGAGAGAGACCAACTGACTCTCAGCAAGTACCTGATGTGGGTACCAGTGAGAAAGAAGAAGAAAACCAAAAGGCTTCTGGTCTGGTCAGCTGTGTAAGTGATGAGGCCACACACAGAGGTCAAATGACCAGAGGAGAAGCAATTCCAATAGAGTGGTCAGTTTTGTATGCCTGAGGGACATCCAGTGGCAGGGGTCCAGCAGACAATCAGATGCCTGAACCTAGAGCTAAGGACCACATTCAAGGCTGGGGTTTATATTGTGGGAGCCATGATCATGTGGGTGCTCCCTGAAACCATAGGAGAGGATGGGCCACCCAGGGGAGAGAGCAAGGTAATAAAAAAAGCAAGCAGAGAATGAATTTGGAGGGAGTGCAAACATTTTAGGGACAAGACACTGAGGAGGAGCAAAGAGAAAGACAACTGACAGACAACTGACAGAAGTGATGGGAAGAGGGACAGTCACCATGCAAATAAAGACCTTAGGGAGGTACCGCTTGGAAGTCTCTGAGGTGAGAGGATGGGGGAGACACCTCAGAAGGGGGCTGGCCAGGCCCGATGGTGCAAAGGGAAAGAAAATGTAATGTAAGGTCCCAGCTGGTCTGCACCGGAGGTCTCAGTTTTGGAGCGGAGTGTACAGGTTAATGCAGATCTTGGAAAAATGAGTATGCATGGTGGGAAAGCTACATTAACACCAGGGGAACTGCTAAGAGAACTGCAAGAGAGAGGGGATGTAGAGTGCAGAAGATGGAAGTTACCAAGTGATAAAATGCAAGAGGGGCTCCTCTGTAGTCAGGTGGTGAGCCTGGAAAAGGGCAACCCCTCCTTCCATCACCATATGTGCCTGAGGCACCCTGAGAACGCAAGTTTGGGAAAGTTCACTCCTTCCTGACTTCAGCCTTCACACCTGGTTTGCAGGTCCCCTTCAGTCCCCTGTATGTGAGAGTAAGAGGGCTGGGGAGGCTCACTTCTCATGTTCTCTGCGTTTGCTTGCTTATCCAAAAAAGAATCAGACATGTTTCCTTGCTCACCCCCTCTGCTTTGAGTATTTCTGTTCCATCAAGAGTTCTCCCTCTGAGGACCAACCAGCAGTAGCATAAAATAGCCACACATGACTTGAAACACTAGAAAAGTCAATAGCGGGAATTTAAATTAATCAAATTATGGTATGTCTACAAGGAGTATGGGCTTGATCATGAAATTCTTGTAACAGTTAGGAACTAGGTCAATGCCCAGGCCAAGTACATTCCTGGTGTTAATTATCTAAGATGTATTGATTCTCTTGGCTATCCAATTCACATTCATAGTATTACAAAATAATTAGGAGCAAGCTTATGTGAACTGAAGTGACTTTTAGTTTACTTGGGAATAGATTTTAAAAATAAACAAATTTATGCATTGTCCTTTGCATGTGAATACTATTAGCATTTATTATGACCTACATAAATGTTATGCATCATGATGAACACTGCACACTAATTACCTCATTTAACCCCTTAACAATACCATGAGGTAAGTTTGTTTTACTCATATTTTTATGATGAGTAAAGATGCATGCCCAGGTGAGCCTGACTTCTAAACCCAAATGCTTAGGCACTGTGCTGATCTGCCTCTCATGCCTTTGGAGGAAATGGCATTAATGATCAACCCTAAATAGCTTTAGCTTATGACACTAATGAGAGTGGTAGTTGCCAAAAAAGAGAGCTCCATTCACCAAGCAAAACTTAGCAGTGAGTAACTTGAGACTTTTTTTAAAAGTTTTTTTTGTTGTTGTTGTTTTGTTTTTGAGAGAGAGAGAGAGCAGGAGGAGGGGCAGACGAAGAGCGAGCGAGAGAGAAAATCTTAAACAGACTCCACTTTCAGGACAGAGCCCAGAGGCTCCACGTGGAGCTCCATCTCAGGACCCCGAGATCATGACCAGAGCCAAAATCAGGAGTCAGACACTTAATTGATTAAGCCACCCAGGCACCCCAGCAATTTGATACTTTTATTTTTTATATTTATTTTTTTAATTGTTTATTTATTTGAGAAAGAGAGAGACCAGTGGAGAGGGGCAGAGGGAGAGAGAATCCTCAAACAGACTCTCTGCTGAGTGTGGACCCAACGGGGGCTCAATCTCACCACCCCAAGATCATGACCTGAGCTGAAATTGTTGGAACCTCCAGCCAGGTGCTCCAACTTTTGATGAAAGAAAAGTGGGAACAAGAGTAAACTCTGTCATGGTGCCCGGATTAAATTCCTCCAATGACTTCTTGCTATGAGATGGGTTTCTAATTCCTCAGCAGAATTAACTCGCTGTCTCGGACCTGCCCCACTTCCTGGCCAGCTCCAACAATTGGGCATTCTCTCTGTCCTCAGAGGCACAGCCTCCATGCACCAGCACTTTGAACATGCTGTTCCTGTCCCCTGGCACTCTTCCCTGCCCCTAGGCTTCCAGAACTAACTCCTAACCCTTCTATTCTCAATTAAGTTATAGACTTTCCTGATACCTACCCACCCCATTAATTAGGTCCCCCATTAGTGACACACTTTGATAGCCCATTGTAATTTTTCAAGATAAAATCAACTAATTTCATAGTTAAATACTCATTTGTTTAATCTCGGCCTCCTCTTTCCTCTGCTAGGCTCTCAGAGTTTGAAGACAAGAGCCCTGTCTGTTGTAATCTGGTATATTTCAGCCCCTGGCATTGTATCTGGCCTACGGACATTTGTCAAAGGAAGGGAAGGAAGGAAGGCAGCCTTCTGCATTCAACTCCAGCCTTTGGAAGAGCAGGCCACAGCAAGCCCGTGGCACAGGCTGCCCCCTATGGATGCGCATGCTGGGTCAACACAGGAGTGCCTAGGGGTGAGTGGAGCGGACAGCTGTCCAGGCTTCTTACCTAATTTACAGTCAGTGCCATCTCCGCCAGTGCTAGCCCCATGAACCATCCTTCATGTACACCACAATTGTTCCTTTTACGTCTGTTATGTAATCTTCATGACCCCATGACTTAGGTCTGATTAAGACCCTTTTATAGGAAAATGGCCCTCAGAGAGATCAATCTGCCCAAAGTGTTCCTGGCCTTGTTCAAATTTCAATGTTTTCACACACACAGGTAGTGTTGCCAGATAAAATACAGAGCACCCCATTTAATTTGATTTTCAGATAAACAATGAGTAATTTATTTTAGTACAAGTATGTCTTATACACTGCAGGAGATATACTGAAAAACAAAACAAAACAAAAAACCTTCATTTAACTTGAAATTAAAATTTAACTAGGGGTCTTGTATTTTGATTTGCTAAAACTACTAAAGCCATTTGCTCTACCACAGTACTACACTGAGGTATAAAGGCTGGGGTAGTATGAACATTCAGCTTATCAGCCCACTACTAGGATTCAAATGGTTCTTCATCACTCACCTTCTCCACATCTAAAACCCTATGGTTGGCCAGCCAGATGGCCAGATGGAAATGAGAGGATTTCATCTCTGGAAACTCAGATACTTCCTTTGCCCCCTCCACCCCCGGCAGGCTGGGTGCTCCTGGAATTGCCAGCCCATGGCCCCTTCCTCATGACCGACTACTGAAAACCTTCACCAACACCACTGCTTTCAACTCTGACCTGCCTGTTACTTTCCCTCAAAAACACTCAACATCTCTTTCTAGTGGATGGTGATAATTGTTTCGTAGGAGTTACTCGTTCATTTCTTTACTTCTTCCCACTTTCCATTTTAAACAGCTTTTTATATCAGCCCCCAGGTGTTTCCCTGTCTTTCTAAATATCATGAAATCTCTATGAAAACCCCTGTGGGCATTGGTTTTATTATCATCTGTTACTCTATACATATATAATATGCATGTTCCTTTACTCTTATTTGTTAGTAAAAATATTAAAATCAGAACAAAACAAATATGCAAACAAGCCCAAAACAGTCCTGTATCTGAGACTTCTGTGTGACTTCTAGGCCATTCCCATCCACAGATGTTTCTGCCAAATGGTTGCTGAACTTTTTGTATCTGAGGAGAAATGGGGTTGGAAAAGTATTACTTAATTCCTGGCATTTTATTTGATGTGGGAATAGAATTGGAGAAGGGAGAACACAGAGAATAAAGGAGAAATGCCCTCAACCTTAAGTTAAACAGCTTAACCTTTTGTCCAACCTATTTATTAAGATGTCTGTTTTATTGAATATATTTAACATATAACATTGTCTAAATTATAAGACCTGATATTACAAAACTCCTAGAAGAAACTATAGGGAAGAAGTTTCTCAGCATAGGTCTTGGCAATGATTTTTTGAATATGACACCAAAAGCGCAAACACCAAAAACAAAAATCAGTAAATGGGACTACATCAAACCTAAAAGCTCCTGCACAGCAAAAGAAACAATTAACAAAATGAAAAAGCAACCTCCAGAATGAGAGATAAGTTTTGTAAACCATGTAGCAGATAATAGATTAATACCTAGAGAAAGACAATTATCATATGGTTTCAGTCATATGAGGAATATAAGAAACAGTGCAGAAGATCATAGGGGAAGGAAGGGAAAAACAGAATGGGAAGTAATCAGAGAGGGAGACAAACCAGGAGAGACTCTTAACTATAAAAAAGAAACTGAGGGTTGCCGGAGGGAAGGTGGCTGGGGATGGGGAAACTGGGTGATGGGCAATTAAGGAGAGCATGTGATATGGTGAGCACTGGGTGTTATATGCAACTGATGAATTACTGAAGTCTACATCTGAAACTAATGATGTTCTATATGTTGGCTAATTGGATTTAAATTTTAAAAAGGGGGTTAATAGCTAAAATATATAAAGAACTCATACAACTCAATAACAACAAAAAAAGACAGTCTTTTAAATTTATAAAGTGTCTTTTTTTTTTTTTTAATAAGGGGTTTGGATAAAGCACTTAGCACTCATGCCCATACTTTACCTAGTCTCCAACTTCTACATAACTCTGGAGTGTCAGTGATTTTTACGGAAGCTCAAGGCCAGCAGGCTCCCAGCCCTAACAACAGGGTCTGGGCTACTGCCTTCTCACCCACCCTCTGTTCAAAGGTCACCTGTCCAGAGAAAGGACCCCTCTTCTTGTATGTCTTAGATCCATGGCTTTTTTTCTATATCCTAATACAATGTGTATGGGAGCTCCATTTACTGCTGGTGGTGTCTCCAATGAAACTATTTCACGTTGCACGTAGTGTAGTGGTTGAGGGAACTATAAAGGGTAAAATTTTGGCTCAACCACTTACTGGATATATGACTGACCTTGGACAAATTATTTAACTGTGCCTCAGCTCCTCATCTGATAAAAGAGAATTATGGTGGTAGTGAGGGGTCAGCAAGAGACAGTGCTTAGTATGGTTCCAGGTACAGTAGGCACTTAATAAATGTTCTTTAGGGGCACCTGGATGGCTCAGTGGGTTAAAGCCTCTGCCTTTGGCTCAGGTCATGATCGAGCCCCCTGTCGAGCTTTCTGCTCAGCAGGGAGCCTGCTTCCTCCTCTCTCTCTCTCTGCCTGCCTCTCTGCCTACTTGTGATCTCTCTATCAAATAAATAAATAAAGTCTTTTGAGTAAATAAATAAATAAATAAATGTTCTTCAATTTTTTCTTAGCATAATCTCATTCCAATCCTGTTTTCTGCACTATGTTAGTCAAACGTCATAGAAAGACATTTAAAGCTAGTTTTCTAGAATAATATTTTCCTGTTGGATGTCAGTAGTTTTCCCCAGGGTGAAATAATGGTCCAATTAGCCCTGTAGCCATACAATTTAAATCCTATTAAAACTTGATAGAGGTAGTGAAAGAGAACCAGATTCAAAATGCACATGTTCTAGGTTCCAAGCCTGATAATAACTAGCTGTCAGTTCTTAAGCCATTTTCTTCTTATCTTTAGTACTCACCTTAAATCACTTTTCCTGATCCTTCTAGCATTAAAATTTAAATTCTCCAAAGTGTCAGGATCTGCAGAATATAACTACACTGGATTTGTTAAATAATGATTGTTAATAATGCAGAGAATGTACATGCTAAAAAGATTACCTATGTCAAGACCACATTGTTTTTAAAAATAAAAACAAAATCCTGTAATTAGAAACTTAAAATAGTGCCTAAATTGCTAAAAACACCTCACAAACCACAGGAATGCATCTGTGAAACTTGCTCATCGAGTAGTTCATGTTATTCTGTAATGCCCACTCATGCAGTGAGGTGGGGCAGCTGCTGTAAACAGGAACCCAGGCTTCTTTCTGAACTTAGCCTGGGGAATAAAACATTCAAATTCCTGGGGGCACCTTGGTGACTCAGTCCGTTAAGTGTTGGACCCCTGATTTCAGCTCAGGTCATGATCTCAGGGTCATGAATAGAGCCCCACGTCAGGCTCTGCGCTGGGGGTGGAGCCTGCTTGAGATTCTCTCTCCTGCTTGAGATTCTCTCTTCTCCTGCTTGAGATTCCCTCCTCCCCTCTTACACTGGCGTGCACACACGTGCTCCCTCCCTCTCTCTGTCTCAAAACAAAAAACAAACGAAGAAAACATCCAAATTCCCATTTCATGCAGTGGTGTGCTCCCAGCTCCACATCAGTACATGGTAGTTTCAAGTCAAACAGTATTTACACCATAGAAAGTGGTGAAAGGGACAAATCACAGGCTTTTAGCTCCACCTTCTCCTCTCTGGCTGATTATTAAACATTTACTAGCGTACCTTATTAGATGGGTCCAACTAAACTATGCCATTTCAAACCAAAATCTAGAACCTATCTTGAATTAATCTTCTAATTCATGGGATCCTTTACAGAGACTTAGCATTCAAGTAAAGCAGAATTTATTCTGCTATTATTTAAATATATATGTGTACACATACATACATGCATGTATGTGTATATGCACATATATTTAAAATTAATATTTTATAGGAGAACAGCGGCCTGGCCTAATGTGAAAACCAGGATAAATAAATAAATGATGCTTACCACAGAACATATTTAATTATCTTCCTTATCACATGCCTTGCCTGGCCTTATGCTTAAATGTCTAAATTTCTCTCCTTTCTTTCTTTTTTCTTTCTTTTCTGTTTTTCTCTCATTCATTCTTCTCCTTGTTCTGGGAAGAATTTATGATATATATCTGTATGCTAAATTGTTATAACATTGATGTAAAGGCTAGCCTTTAAACATGGACAGAATACATGAGCAAAGACAGGGCAGGGGTAGAAAGAGATATTAGGTAAGCAAGAAGAAAGCAGGAGTTACAATATTAATATCAAAAAAGATGTAATTTAAATGTATTTAAAGCTTTCTTTAAAGCATTAAGCAAGATAAAGACTATATAATAGCTGCAAACATGTATTCACCAGAAAACAATTATGACAGGATTTAATACACTCCTTACAGAATTAAACAGATCCAATAGAAAAAGCTAAGTTAGGATATTGTGATCATACTCCACTAATATTAAGAAAATATGATAAAATGGCAATAAAAATAGTTTAACTGCTTAGAAACTAAAATATACCTTTCTAAATAATCCATCTAATAAAGTCAAAAATCAAGTTAAAATTAAATCTATGTAGAAAGCAATCAAATAATATTTTTACCAAAACAGAGATATAGGGGCACCTGGGTGGCTCAGTCAGTTAGGCATCTGCCTTTGGCTGAGGTCATGATCTTGATGTGGTTTTGTGGTTTTGGAATATAGGTGAGATTCAGTGGGGTGAGGTCTGGAGCCGATGGCCAAGAAAGAATTCTTGAGACATCTTTGGTGCAAAATGGTGGTTTTATTAAAGCACAGGGAAAGAATCTATGGGAAGAAAGAGCTGCTACACCAGGATCTTCAGGGTTCGGGGAAGTAAGGAAAAGGGAGGTTCCAAAAGAACTTTCATATGCTGAAGAGGACCTACCTACAAGATACCTATAAGATTCCTGAGGCCTTGCTATTGTCAGGTTAAGGTTTTATTTTCCCCTCTAGGGAGGTATTAACATTAATATAGTTGGGACATTAATGGAAGAATGTCCCAGATGTCCCACCCGGGAGTGGGGTGTTGGGGGGAGTTTGCAGGGTGTCAGCTTGTGCTTTACCTTTAGCTAGCCTTCTGCTCCTTCATCAATCTCAGGGTCCTGGGATAAGGCCCCAGTTCTGGCTCCCTGCTCAGCAGCGAGTCTGCTTCTCCTTCTCTCTCTGAAACCTTCCCACCCCCCACCTCGTGCTCTCTCTCTCAAATAAATAAAATCTTAAAACAAAACAAAACAAACAAAGCAGAGATATAACTAAAGCAGTATGAACTGCTTTATCTTACATTAGAAAAAAGCCTGAGAAAATAAACTAAAAAGAAAAGTAGGAAGAGGTAATAAAGATATAAGCATTGAGATTAGCAGAAATTTTTTAAAAAGTAGAAAAAGTAAGTAAATTCTAAAGCTGATTATTTGCTTTAACCATTCCATTTAAAATAGATAATCCCTTCATTGGCCTGATTCAGGAAAAAAGAGAATAAAAAATATACAAAAATCAAGAAAGAAAAAATACAGATATAGAAGGGATTTTAGTAATAGTACCTAACTGTGGCAATGAAGTTGAAACGTAGAGAAATTTTATTTTCTCTAGTGATTATTCTAACAAATATAAAAAATCAACATTTCCCCATGAAGAAAAAAATTGAACATACTGAAAAAGTTTAAAAACCTACCATTGAGGGGCATCTGGATGTCAGTCAGTTAAGGCTCCAACTCTAGGTTTCAGCTCAGGTTGTGATCTCAGGGTCTGAGATAAAGCCCCACCAGAGGCTCAGCGCAGAGTCTGCTTAGGTTTCTTTCTCCTCCTCCCTCTGCCCCTGCCCCCCAACTCTCTGTCAAATAAATAAATAAATCTTAAAAAAAAAAAAAACCTACCATTGAAAAGGATCACAGGGCCAGTTGGCTTCAAGGATGAGTCCTATCTAATATTTATAATGTTGATTGTAATGTAATATACATTTGCCTATAAAAATATGAAAATCTGCCTAATTCATTCTATAAAGCTAGTATATCCTTAATGACACAACTTGATACTCAAAAAAACTTTATAAACAAATACCATTTATGATTTTAAAAATTTTAAATTCTAAATAAAAGATTAACAAGGGAAATTACAGTGTTTCAGAAGAATAAGAGGATGATCAAATCATATTCAATCCAGGAATGAACATGTATATACTGTCAGAAAACATAACATTATTCATTACATCCACAAGAAGTAGAATCATACAAGCACACCAATTGATACTACAAAGACCTTTTGTAACAATTCAACAGCTGTTCTCCTCAACAGTTCAGTTAAGTAGGAATAAAAATTGAATACTTAATATAAATACTGTAAGGATAAAGATTACTTTACTTTCTTTGTAGACAATATGACTGCATACATATAAAATTCAAGACAATTTGAGAAAAATACTAGAATAAATCAAAGAATTTGATAGGGTATTTATTATCATACAAGATAACATACAAAAATCCATAACTGTTTTTCTATACTGATATTAAATAGCTAAAAATGCATATCAGGAAATGTTTAATTCATAATAGGGATAAGTTTATAAAATAGGAAAACATCTAATAAGAAATATTGTTCAGGCCATGTAAAGAAACCATGAAATCTTATTGAAGGACATAAACAAGTTCTGAACAAAGGTGAAAATATATCATGTTCTTGAATGAGGAGATTTATGATGATAATTATCAATTATAAAAAAAATAACAATACAATTGCGATTTTAATTCTATTGGGTTTGGGAAGAATGTGAATAATTTGGAAATTTGAGGGTTGAATAAAGTTATCTTAAAGTTCATACAGAAAAATAAATGACCAAAGATAACAAAGAAAAAAGGTTTTAAGTGTGTGGAGTGGGGGAACAGGGAATGTGCCTTACTAGTTATGCAGACATACTATACAATCACCATAACACTATAATCAAAATAAAATGATATTGGCATAGAGATAGACAAAGAAGTAAATGAAACAAAACAGAATTCTAGAAACAGATCTTAATTTATATGATTTCAGTTGGTATTTCAATTTGGTGAGTAGAAGTTGGTTTATTAAACAATGATGTTGGCACAAATGGCTATCCATCTGGAAGAAAAGGAAGTTGGACCACCTCGTGCTACGTATAAACATAACATTAAATGAAATAAAGATTTAAATGTAAAAAAATAAATTATTAATAATAATAATTTAGAGTAAATTTTAGGAGAAGACACAAATGACTACAAGGATAGATTGATATGTTGACCAAAAAGAAGGAAAAAGGAGGGAAACTCAAAATGTGTATAAAATATATTTATACATATACATATATTTAACTAGAGAAAAATATTTTTTTAAGATTTATTTATTTATTTTAGAGAGATACTGTGTGGGGTGGGTGGTTGGAGGGGAGGGACAGAGGGAAAAGGGGAGAGAAGCTCAAGCAGACTCCTACATGGGGCTTTATCTCACAACTGTGAAATCAAAGGTATATGCCTTTGTCAAAACTCATCAAATGATATAGTCAATATTAGTGGGTTAGATTGTATATAAATTTTACCTCAAAAAAGAAAATATTCAACACTAGTTAATGACATGGATAAAAAGTATTTAGAGGGAAATATGTCTGCAACTCACTTTGAAGTACATTAAAAAATAAAATAAGACGGAAAGATGCTCACTTAGAAGGATGGATAGATAGAAAATCAGGTTAACAACTAGAAGGTTAATGGTAGACTCCAAGTAGTAGGTACAAGATTGTTGTCTAAAAAATGCTTACCACTTTTCTTTGTGTTAAAATGTGCCATCATACAATACAGGGGTGAAAAGGGCTAAAGGGATTTCTACAAAAAAACAAGCAAGCTATAGCAAAAGTGTACATAATAAGATTCTATTTTAATAAAATAAACAATGACAAAAATACATTTGTGTGTATTTATCCAAATAATCATACACTGTATATAATTATAAGACCGCGAAGACAATTATATAAAGATGCTCAGTCCCTCAGGGACAGAGGTGGAGAATGAGAGGTCAGTTCAGGGTGAGAACAAAATAAAAAGAGGGAGAATATTTCTGTACACAAAGAGATGCAAGAAGCATGGTCACCAACATACTGTTGTTAAATCAGGGTGGTAGAATTCCAGATGATTTTAATTAATTGTCTTAAAATTTTCTGTACATTTAAAAAATCTTTCCTACACTGATATTTTATTATGTGTGTAATTTAAAGGCAAATTTTATTTTAGAAAACCATAAGACCAAACAAATAAAAAAGAATGAGAGAGCCAGAGAATTTTTGTATTCTGCTTCTTAAGGGGCCCCCAAAATAATTTCAGCCTAAGGCTCCCAGAAACCCTAGACCGCTCAGCCTACAGGACGCGGACAAGTTTATCGTCTCCTCTCAGCTCCGTGGCGCCACCCTCATTAATTCCACTCAGGAAACAGGATCATGCACCACCAAGGTTTGTTCTCTGCGGTCTGCAATGAGCAGATCGCGGACAGCCACGAAGACTCCGGAAATCGGGCTCTTGTCGGCCTCGCCGAGGGCATCTGAAAGTCCCGAGAGTCATCGGAACTGGCAGCAGCATTCCAGGGGGCTGGTCCTGCAAACTTGCTCTATGCATTGTCACCCCTGAGGCCTCTGCAGCGCTTGCAGTCCCGGCTCATCAGCTCATTAGAGGGTCATCACAACTGGGAAGCTCCCCCGGGCGGGGGAGGACAGTTCTCTGAAGAAAGGCTGTGGGCTCGAGCACAGAGTGTTGCTGCCTCCCATGGGCCCAGAGGCAGGACACAAGCATTCCTGGGTTCAGAGACCAAGAGGTAGAGAGTACCTTTCAGACCTGCACTGAAGGAAGCAGTTCCTTCCCCCGCCGCACCGCAAGATCCCTCCAGGAGAGAGCAGCGACATCAGCCTCAGGTCCATCCCTTGCCCCAGGGCACCAGGCCTGGTGGAGAAGGTTAGAGAGCGGACCTGGAGGAGCCAAAGGAGGTTTCCCAGGACTGCAGTCTTCTAGAATCTTACCAATGGCAGGTGTCCTTCCTCCACATAAGAGAGACTCCAAGCAGCCCAGCATCCACTCTCCTTCCCTCTCAGAAGCAAGGGCCATAGAAATGCTGCATGCATCTTGAGTCACAAGAATGCCCTTTGCTTTCATACTGTTTGCCTGTATGTGGATTCCTAGCCCTTCTAATATGTCCCAGAAGGTTCAGGAGAGGTAAGTGAGGTAGCAACTGAGGGGCCAAGTTCAAGCAGGAGGCATTCTCAAAGTGGTGGACCTCCAGACTCACTCTTCCTTGTGACAGGTAAATACATCAGTGTGGATTTGGGGATGCAGGCCACATGAAGCACCTCTGCCCGCAAAGTTCCTGTGCCCAGGTGACACCCTAAAACACATGTCACTGTGACAACTGGCCTTGAAATGGCTTTGCTTTGGCATCACTCTATAAACAGTTTTCACCAGTGCAATCTGAATCAGTTTTCTCTGGTTGAACCAACACAATTTTTAAAATAAGTATCTCAGATAGCACTTGCAAAATAGAAGTGAAACCTGACTGTCTAGAGTAGTGAAGCTGTTCGTCCTGCTGTGCTCTGTGGCATAAAGGTCAAGAGCTCGCCTTCAGGAGGCAGATTGCTAGATCTTGCTAGCTGTTTAACCCTGGGCGAGTGACTTACCTAAGTCTCATCCACAAAATGGAGATGAATGCCAGAGTTGGCCTCAGGGGGGGTGGCTGAGAGGCTTAGATGAGATAAGACAAATAATGTTAGAAATATAGTGAGGGATCAACCAGTGTTAGTACTTTCATTATTATTGATTATTGTGTGTGTATTTTTAAAAACATTTTTGTCATTTTTCTAATATGTATACTGGCTATTAATGCTTCCACCAATTCATTGCTGCCAGAAGAACAACGATGCTGTCTGAAGTACTTTTGGCCCCTTCAATGGGATGTTTTCAGGTATGATAGAAAAGTAAAAAAATAAAATAAAATAAATAAAATAATAATAATAATAATAAAATAATAATAATAAAAAGAAAAGTAATAAAAAATAAAGAATGTAACACACAACGTACTCATCCATGGGTTTTCCACTGAAAATATAATTTCCTAACAAGAAAATGGCATTTATAGAACTTTGTTTTTTGTTTTGTTTTGTTTTCTGCATGTGTATGTGTGGGGATGTTTTTGTTTTTGTTCTTTGGGGTTTTGTGTGTGTGTGTGTGTGACTTAGTTTTTAACTACACCAGTTCAGAGCAAGAATTAAAAAAAGAAAAAGAAAAACCCTTTCTAAGCATGAGTTGCATAACCTTGTCACTAATTAACTGTTCCACTTATCTAAACATGCGCTTGCCTTTGAACCTGCACCATTATCTGGCCCTCGGTGTTGAAGACCTGACCCCGTCTGTCCTTCGCTTCCATTGCAGCTGTGTGGAATGCTCAGTCCCAGCGGGAGCCTACATCTTATTCCATTCTGTATCTCTAAAGACAGTGATATAGTAAATGTTTGCAAAATTTAAGTTAAAACCCCCTTGTTATCCTCCTGATTTATTCTACCCCAGCCATGTGGAACCCTAAGTCTCTGAAACACCCTCCCCTCTGGGAGTTCCTCATGCCTAAGGAGCTGACTTAACCATCTGTCTTCAAAAGGAGCTATTTAAGGAGCTAGAACTTTTTTCTTATAGCATTGACAAATCTACACCATATTATGTTCTTTGATAGGACATCTTAAACAAGGATATTGTGAGATCCCTCAAAGCAGAGCAGGGCAACCTTGAAAGGGTCAGGGCTTAGAACAAGCTTATCAGAGGGGATTGGGGAAGGGTTGCCAGGGAGAGGCACATACCTGTCCCATAGGCAGGTTTTAGGGCGGCGCTTCAGTGCCACAATTCTCACACCTACAAGAACAACTGGTGAGAGTAAGTCTCAGTTCCAAAACTACCTGAATCTGAGGAAGATTCTAAAGATGGACTCAGACATGGGGACCAAGACCCACTCCCATCTTTAGAACCAAGATACATGGGGACCAAGGAATAAGTCTACTTATCAGAACTGGTATATAAGTCACATCTGCCACCTCAAGTGTGATTTGCCCTCTAGTAACAGACTGTTGACCTCAGTCTATATTTTAAGTCAGAAATCCTAAACATACCCTTTACATTTAATGAAAATCTACCCAACCATTTGTACATGTTACCGAAATGGAGAAAAATAATTATTTTCATTGAAAAGATTTATGATGTGCAAGTGTACATTGTGCTGGACAATTTGTAATGTAGCTTTATTTAATCTCTGCAAACACTCAGTTAGAGAAACATTATTATCCAAATAAAGAACTAGATGTGGTAGAGCTGAAATTCAAACTCAGCTTTTATCTGATTCCAGTATTCATGTGCTTTTTATTACATGGCATAGCCTCTCAACTCAACTATTCCTTTGCATGGCATAGTTATCTTTATACTTACATTTAACCTCCAAAAGGGCAGGATTGTATCTTAAGTTGAACAGCACTTGTTGCAATACTCAGCCTAGTTTTTAACATAAAGTAGGTTTAATAAATATATTTCAATTAACGTAGGAATCAATGGCCATCAGTTTTCAGGAAAGCAATTTCAATGGAAAGCATGACCTCACGATACCCAACCCTATTTCCTTAAGTGTGAACTCACAAGTGGAGGTGTTTGCTCCATCTAAGAAACGCAATGTTGCACAAATATACAAACTGCCATCCAAACCAATTCTCTGCTTCAGATGTTGTATGTGCCGTGTCACACTAACTATCTAGCAACCACAGTATAGCTCTACTTGCATTGGCCGATTTCAGCACAGGGAATAGCCTAATGAGAAGCTGGTAGGTGGTTACATGCCACAGGGTCTGGGTGGGGCCTATGTGGTTGGATCCAGACTTCCTACCTACCAGACTTTAGCCAGAGCAATCCCACCACATTTGTCTCCAGGTAAAAGTTAACATGGACCGTGGTGTTACAGTGTGCTGACTTTGTAAGTATTTCATTTACCACTTACAACAGTGCTATGTGATAGCTACAATTACTCTCATTTGAAAAATGAGAAAACTGAATCTTAAAGAATTTTTGAAATGTGCTTCTCGGAGCAAGTAAAGTGGCAAACCTGGGCTCTGAGCCCAAGAGGACTATCTGCACTCTGTACAACATGTATAATAAAATGTCTTTCATTCACTGGGCAAAGGTCTTTCTTTGGTGCCACTTTATTATGTTAAATCCTCTAACTAGAAGCTACAGATAAGGGCCCATCCATGCAATTTGTCCAACTGATCCTTTAAAAAAAAATGGGCAGACAACGCATGCTAAATATTATAACATTACCTATAGAACACCTAATTACTTGGAAAGACATTAACATATTTTAGAATGAAATAGCATATATTTTAATACTTTTATGAAATTTATGGAACAATTTTGGGAATAGGACATTTTTATGAAAAAATGTTGGAGGCAGGAAAGAATAATGGTTCTTAATGGGGAGAGGAAAGAAGATTCAGTTCCCCTCCCCTGTGGGACAGACATTTGGTAATGTCTGGACACAGTTTTGGTTGTCACCACTAAGGAAGGGGGTGCTACTGGCATCTAGTAGATATTGGCCACTGATACTGCTACACGACTTTCAATGCACAGGACAGGCCCCTATAACAAAAGATTATCCAATCCAAAATGTCAATAGTGTCAAGGTTGAGAAATCCTGAGAGAGAGACAGAGGTGTAGGTGGGTCAGTCCATAGGTAAGTAATTAAGTAGGTAGGTAGCTGGATGGATGGATGGATGGATGGATGGATGGATGGATGGATGGGTGAATGAGTGGATAAGTGGATGGTTGGATAAGACTGTGCCCTAGAACTTACCTTTGAGTCAAAAGGCTGACTCACAGTATCATGATTATCTTTCCAGTTTTGGTATGATCTTGTCCTGTGGCTACTTATGCAATCATTCAAATTTAATATGTCTTCCTAAGCATGTAATAATGGTATCAGTCATATTTAGAAATAACTTATCAGTCATATTAATGAATAATGTGGAATCTTATAGAATTGATGAGTAGCTATCATTATCCAAGAGATGAAAAAAATATAAAAGGTTATTTAAAAATTCTGAAACTACTTACTTAGAAAATTAATGAGGTCATTCATGGAAATAAAGGAATTGGGAAAAAAGACCAATTATGTTATTGTGGCTTTGCACATGTTGAATTTGAGATGATCATGATATGTTCAAGCAAAGATGCTTGAAAAACAATTCAGAACATGGGGCTGGAAACAGAATAGTTTTAAGATGAGAGGCTCAGCTTTGAAGTAATAGCTGAAGTCACGAGACAAGAAAATTAGTTACTAGAAGCAGGAAAGTGGCAACATTGATTGAACACTGGTTTTGGAGAGCATCCCCAGGGAAGAGCCCAGAGGAAAGTAAGAGACTTAAGAGTTAGCTTTGATGTCCCAAAGTCTCAGGGAGGAGAGAGTTTAAAGAACAGGGTGTGCTCATCAGTACCAAATGCTACAAGGAGTTCAAGAGAAAAAGGATCCGATATTTTGAAACCTGAACAGTAACATTTGGAAGAGCAATAGATGCAGATAATTAAGGAATAGGTAATTTTAAAAATGAAGACATTCTAGGTGACCAATTGTTTGAGAAGTGGAACAGTGAAAGGAAACTAATTTGGGTGATACTTAGGCATGGACTGAGGAAAATACAGTTTTCCCTAAAATGAAAGCTATTTAAATGTGTTCTTTAAGAAGGTGGGGGAGGGAGTAGGCTATAAAAAGTGATCTC
Source organism: Potos flavus (assembly GCA_028534135.1). NCBI lineage: Eukaryota > Metazoa > Chordata > Mammalia > Carnivora > Procyonidae > Potos > Potos flavus. The sequence goes on from CM052886.1 coordinate 107,499,049, forward strand.
AATTGAATCAATTGCTCTTCTTCTAGAAATAGAAGAAAAAAGGAAAGAATGATTATAACTATTTGAAATGTTAAAGTGACAAGGAAAATTTTACTCTACCAAATATACATTAGCCAAGAAGGATCAAATACTTAAATTTATTTCTTAATCTGCCTGAAACAATCAAAATCTTTTGGGTCTATTTCCAGTTACAAAAAAAAAAAAAAAGCTGCAAAGATAACTGGACCAAAGAAAGCTATCTCAGTGTGTATTATATTAACATCTGTAAAAGTTGTTTCTATTTTCCTATTCAGATTAGATTTTACAGCTTCCAGGAGAAACTTATGCAAGATGTTTGGCATGAGCTTACCAATCAATGCTTATATGTTAAAAGCAAGAGCAATGTATTAGCTTAGTAAACTTGCTTTAATGCCAAGGGGGAAATGGTAGCACTGACCTGGAATGGCTCCAGTGAGTGATAATCTATATAAAACAAAAGTGATGCAATTTGGAGTGTTATAATGACTATTAGTGATAAGAATAGCAGAGTAACATGTTTGCTACTTGGCAAGACATGGCCCTGAGTTCAATTACATAAACATCCTTTGTAAAACTTGTTACAGAGTCAGGAAACTCAAATCCAACTACTGTAATTGCAAAAGAATTTTCCACATTCTTAGCAAAATCCAGAAATCTGGGTCAAGAATAGTCATCATCCACATTTATTCCGTCAACTTGAAATAAAGATGTATCTATCCATTTTTTCAAACCCACATTGTTCCAAAAAGGATTTAATGTTAAATTTATTTTCTTTTTTTCCCCCCAAATACTTTTATTTTATTTTTTCAGTGTTACAAGATTCATTGTTTATGTACCACACCCAGTGCTCCATGCAATACGTGCCCTCCTCAATACCCACCACCAGGCTCGCCCATCCCCCCACCTCCCTCCCCTCCAAAACCCTCAGTCCATTGCTCTGAGTTCACAGTCTCTCATGGTTCTTCACCCCTCTGATTTCCTCCACATTCATCCCTCCCCTCCCTCTCACAATGTCCTCCATGTTTTTCCTTACGCTCCACACGTAAGTGAGACCATATGATAATTGACTTTCTCTGCTTGACTTATTTCACTCAACATAATCTCTTCCAGTCCAGTCCATGTTAAAAGAAAAGCTGGGTATTCGTCCTTTC
>CM052886.1:107500717-107522378 GCA_028534135.1 Potos flavus
TCTTAGATATCAGACCTTTGTCTGTAGTGTCATTTGAGAATATCTTTTCCCATTCCGTGGGTTGCCTGTTTGTTTTGTTGACTGTTTCCTTTGCTGTGCAGAAGCTTTTTATCTTGATGAAGTCCCAAAAATTCATTTTCGCTTTATAAGTATATAACTATCTTAAAATTCATAGTGCAATATATGACTAAAACATGAGGATACATAGCACAAGGAAAGAATGCTTAAATTTTCAAAGACACAACCTCTTTGGGGAGAAAAATAAAACATGTTCTAGAAGATAGAATCCATATTTGCAAACAAGTTGAGTTCTTAGAGATCATATAATTCAAACTCCAAGTCCACCAATTTGCACAAGATTAGCAAACTGAGCCAACATTAGTGAATTGCCTGAAGCATTCCTTTAACTCTGATTTTTAAAAAGAACTAGAATCAAATTCATAGTTATTTTATCTTCAATATAATTTTATTTCCACTCCTGAAAGTTATCTCTATGTGTGGCATAGATTTTTGTTAATAATAATAATAATATAAATACATACATGCATATATACATACATACATGTAACCATAATAATAAGTCTTGTTGTTTGTCCCAAGTCATTTTTGGGAAAAACAGTGATAATTTTCAAAACTCTTGATTTCTCTTGTGAGCTCATCAGAGTAAGAATAAGCTCATTGCCCTCATTCAACCTCCATTAATGAAGATAGAGAAAAGACTTGATTCCTAAGTGCTCTGCTAGAGGCCAGGCTGAAGATGAGAGAGCAGGCAGTAAATTCCTTCCCAACCTCTAGTCTACAAAGGGTAGGGAGCTAGTTGGTGGGAATACAGGATGATGGGGCTTAATTTGGTTGAAATTCCAAGCACAATGGTCATCACACAAAACTTTGAGGAATCAAGCCAGCAGTGGGATTGACCACAGAGGTCAATGTAGGCTCATCAAGGAGATTTCTCTGTTTTACTTAGTCTGTTCATATCAGGTAGCTCAGGGGAAGAATCTACCAGGATAGTCTTAAGGCAAAGGGAGTAACATCACTTTGTCACAGCTTCCCTTTAAAAAGGTTTGACAGTTTTCCAGGTTGCAGTGGGAACACCATCAGAGAGCATGTGCTTCGTACCGAGCAACAGTGCTAGTATCAGTTATGTAATGAACCTTGACTTGAGCCCGAGCAGACACCAAAAGCATCAAACCTCTGCTCTCACTGTATCAATGACAACACCATTGAATAATCTCCCAAAACCACAAGACATTTTTATTTCCTTTTACACAGGCTTCTACTCTTTGGGGCTTGAATATCAAATGACAGTCACTTCCAACATATAAATGGCCTTCTATTTTTTTTTTTTCCAACCAAGTAATGAAAAGATAAGTGGTATTCTCCACTATATTCAAATTGTCTTATCACTTTAGGAAATTATAAAGCCTTTTGTTAAAGTGACTACCCGTGAGTGCTCTAAGATTGGCCTCTATCATATGATCATATGATGCTGGGTGTATGGCAACTCTGCCAAACAGAAAAGAGCCCTTAAAAAAAAAAGGAACAAAAGAAAACGAAGCAAATGTGCAAATTACACTGGATTTAAACTTTTAGACCTCTAACATTTATTAACATAGAAATAAGTTACGTGTTTTTTGGGGGCTTAGTGGGTTAAGCGTCTCCCTTCAGCTCAGGTCATGATCCCAAGGTCCTAGGATCAAACCCTGCATTGAGCCTGCTTCCCCCCTCTCTCTGCCTGCCTCTCTGCCTACTTGTGATCTCTCTTTCTCTGTCAAATAAATAAAATCTTAAAAAAAAAGAAGTTATGTGTTTTCAATCTGACTCACCTTATCAATCAATTTGTAGTCCTTAACACAGATAAATCATCAATAAAGAAAGGACAGCACTGGAAAGGAAAGGGGGAGGAATATGCTTAATTGTCAAATATAACTGATGTAAAAACTGCTTCTTGTTCTCAAGAAAATACTTTAACTTGAACTAGGCCGGTTCCTTCAGTGCTTTATTAATAAATCTATGCTGTGAAGATGTTTAATGAATGGAGAAGAGTTATAATCACCTTATAAATTACTGTGAATCAAATGCTTACTTCCAAAGCAGCATTTCTCAAACTGCGTCCCAAAGGAAACTAAAGCTATGTGTAGGTATTTGGAGGGAAACAAAGCTTCCGTTGTCAGATAGCACGTTCTGTATACTTATACGGATTGCTAAGACACATTACTGTGTGGAGAGTCTATTTGACCATGGAATCATGTGTCCCTGAAATTCCTACTAAAACTCCAATGGGTTTCATGTTCCCTGAATACCAGTTGTGAAACATTATTCTCAAGTCTCTAAAAGAGTCCATTCTATAAGTAGTTTGAAGAGTCCACCTGTGATTTGTTTTCAGTAATGGTTTGCTTGGTAAAACCTTTCCTCAAAGATAATCTCAAAGCAGATTTCCGCTCAAGTGTCTGTTAAACATCAAAAGGTCAAAGTTGACAAGGTTTGAACCAATGAGGGTTTAAGGACATAGATACGCCGCTACAGAAATGGTGAGGAAATCCCCATATTGGCATACTTCTCTGAACACACCTAATAAACCTTTATTGTCTGCACCCACCCCTTAACCGAACTCCAACAAACAGCAAAACAGCCACACCTGGCCACTGGTAAGACTGTGAACTTCCTGAAGCTTGACTTAGTGCTCTATCCTTTTCTGCTCTCTCATTTTCTACCCCTTACAGTATCTCCTTCTCCCACTTGAAACATATAGTTGGTCCCTTCTTGCTCATTGTCCCTTGTCAAAAATCTGCTTTAGAAAGGAATCTAACATAAAAATCTCATCATGACTCAACTATCCAATAAAACTTGAAATGTTACCTCTAATAAAGACATTTACATTTTAATAGGACCAAATAAGTTAATCCCTAGTTAAAGAACATAGAAATTCTAAACTAAAAGGAACATTAGCGATGAAGATGGTGGCTCAAGATCACATAAGTAAGTAGAAACAGCATCAGACAAGCATCATCAAAGTCTTTAACTTAAGGGGCGCCTGGGTGGCTCAGTGGGTTAAAGCCTCTGCCCTCGGTTCAGGTCATGATCTCAGGGTCCTGGGATCCAGCCCTGCATCTGGCTCTCTGCTCAGCAGGGAGCCTGCTTCCCTCTCTCTGCCTGCCTCCCTGCCTACTTGTGATCTCTCTCCTCTCTGTCAAAAAAAAAAAAAAAAGTCTTTAATTTAAGACTGATCTTAAAAGACTCCATGACAGTGTTACTTTCAAAACTGTGGAAATAGAAACCCTCTGCTCAGTTTTTCTCTTGTACATATGAGGGGAAAGAACAGAAGTCCTAGGCCTCATAATCGTCCAACAAGCACCCACTCTGTTCCTGTCACTGTTCCAGATACCAAGGATATACTGTGAATATAAGAGATGCAGTCCCTGCCCTGTGGACCTGATATTCTACTGGTGAATACAGAATAATGAGTAAACACATAAAATACATATATTTTATGTACATCATATGATACATACATGTATCATGTATGTGATGTCAGATGGAGATCAAGGCTATGTAGAAAATGAAGCAAAATAAAGGGAGTGGTACAAGATATTCTCTTGTTTTGTTTTGGTTTTTTTGTTTTTGTTTTTTGGAGGTTTTGTTTGTTTGTTTGAAGGATACTTTTTTAGATAAGTAGTTAGCAAGGTCTCCCCGAGAAGGTGAAATTTGGTAAAGTTCTGAATTATACAAAGAAGCACATGGGAAGTCCCAGGGAAAACTCTCCCAGTCAAAGGGAACAGTAAGGCCAGAACCAGCTCACTCAGCTGGTAAGTGTCCAGGGCAAGTGTCCAGCAAAGGAGGCAGGATCTGAACCCGCAGGACTCAGGGCTCATGAAAAGAAGCCTGGGGGCACCTGGCTGGCTCAGTGGGTTAAAGCCTCTGCCTTTGGCTCAGGTCATGATCTCAGGGTCTTGGGATCGAGCCCCGCATCGGGCTCTCTGCTCAGCGGGGAGCCTGCTTCCCCCTCTCTCTCTGCCTGCCTCTCTGCCTACTTGTAATCTCTCTTTCTCTGTCAAATAATTAAATAAAATTTAAAAAAAGAAAAAAAAATGAAAAGAAGCCTGGACTTGATTCTGAGGATGATGGGGACACTTGAAGGGGTGTGGTCAGGAGAGTGATCTGATTTTAATGTGCATTTTGTTAAGGTCACTCTGATGGCAGTATGAAGAAATCAGACTGGGAGACAGTATGGGAATAGAGAGGAATACCAAATTCAGTCAGTGGACCATTGCAGTAGATCAGAAGGGAGGTGATGTCAGCCTGGACCCAGGAGCAATGGAAAGGGAGGGAGAGGAAGCTGAATTTTAGAGATGCTTTCAAGGTAGAAGTTGATGGGATTTGGTCTACATCAGATAAGGAGGCTGACGAAAATAAAGGAATCAAGGATTAATCTTGTGTCAGAACAATTGGTGCTAATCCCTAAGATGGAGAAGCATGGAAGACAGAGGCTAGCATGAGGTGGTAGAAGTGCAGAGCTCTAGTTTACACATTTTAAAATTTGAGGTACCTCATACAGTCTATGAAGAGAAGTTATGTAGACAGTATGGTACAAGTCTAGGACGGGGGAGAGAGAACAATGTGGGAAGCACCAGAAGGTGTTTGATTCAATCAGCAGCGCTTCAGGTTATGTGAGACCTCCTAAGGAAAAGAGGAAAGTGGTGTAGAGAAAGATCCAAAGCCTATGTCTTGGACATGCTAGCATTTATAGAGCAGGAAAAGAAGGCGTACCAGCCAAGGAGACTGACAGGAAGCTATCCATCAAACCAAAAGTGAAAAAAAGAAAAAAAAAAAAAAGAAACAAATAAACAACAGCAAAGCAAGTTTGTATGTTCCATAAGCCAAGGAAAGAAGAGGGAAGTGATCAATACCAATTATGTCAACTACTATTGAGTGACAGAATAAGATTGGGACTGGGGATTGGACATTTGTTTGGGCAATATGGAATTCATTGAGGAATATGTTAGGAACAGAAGAAGTGGAAATGATCCACACATCTGTTTGTAAAGATTTTTTCTGTGAAAGCGAAGAGAGAAATAAGGTAGCCCCTGGCATGGGTGGTGGGTCAGGAAGGATTTTTTTATTAGTGGAAAAGAGTCTGGAATGTTTGTGTGCTGCTTGGGATGACCCAAAAGTGCATGCAAAGAGTGTGAGAGTGGTACATAGTGGGATCTAAGCCAGGGAGGATGTTAGGGGGCATGGATGTCAGTATCAGGAAGTCAGTGTGGGGGCAGGATGATGAGTAGGAGTGACAGAGGGAGTGGCCTGTGAAGATGACAGTGGCAAGGACAAGGCCATTGGTAATGGCCAGTCTAATGAGTTACCCTGCAAATAGATGGCTGAAATGAGGTGGATGGAGAGGCCTATAAAAGTAAAACCATTCAAGTATGAAGAAGCCACAGTGTTAGACAATCATCCACATGGACTTGAAGTTGCCACAGGTGATGACAGGTGTAGAGGTGAAGAAGAGAGTCAGCCAGCCATATCGATCTTCAGGGAATAGCCAGAGACCAACCAGGAGTTCAGTAGAAGAATGTACAGAGAATGCAGGGAATGGTACTATCTGAGAATGTGTAGTTCAAAGAAGATTAGGAATTTTAAGGCTAACAGAAGACACAGTGGGGAACCAGCAAGGAGGAGCAAGGTGAGCATTTACCTCCAACTCTGGGTCTAATGCTTCATGAAGTTCAGGAGAAAAACCAGCTACTACTTGAGCATTGTAGGATGTTGTAGGATGAGCAATGTCCCCACGGGCCTGCAGGCTTCAGGTAGAGCAGAAAGTGAATTAATTAATAATGGAGCCAGTGGTTTTAGAGTGAAGCAGAGGGAAATGTCTCAAAGTCATATGTTTCAGGGTTTCTCAGCCCGGGCACTATTGGCATTTGAGGCCAGAAAATTCTATGTTGTGGAGACTGTCCTGTTCATTGTAGGATGCTTAGCAGCCTCCCAAGAACTCTACCCACTAGATGCCAGTAGCACACACACGCACAAACATAGAGCCAATTTTGACAACCAAAAGTATCTTCAGGTATTGCCAAATGTCCCCTGGAGGACACAATCACCCCACTTGGGAACCTCTGACCTATCCCTAATGACCTTGGTGCTATTCCTCTTTTACCCTATTAGGTACCTAAGCTGAGCCATGGGAGAGAAAAAAATACATCCTTGTGAGGGACTAGCTTCTTCAATGAACATACATCGAGCTTTCCTGTGGTCCAGTATTAACCTTGTTTCAGAAGCAACTTAAAGATGTCTATGTGAAGAAACCACTATTTGTTCCACATTTTCCATCAGCTCTAAACACTGGGGTAGATCTCTCTAGACTATTAAGAACTTACAGCTAAAATTTCCCAAATGCAAACATAAGCCAGAGAAATTACTATACAGGTCTCTGCAAGGTCATATGAAAACCTGCCACTGGGTTTTCTAGCAAAGACTAGCCTTATCCCTAAAATTGCTCTGCAGATTCTGCATGGAACAGTGTGTCTCACTACCACATTCAGTAGACTTGTGTGAATAAATGACAGTAGGACAAGCACATTGATCTTTACAAACAGTATACTCCTGGGCCACGGGCTGGCAGAGTGCCTGATGGCTGCACCACTACAGTACCACCATTGTGTAACCTGACTCTCCCTCTGTCACCAAACTAGTCCAATCCAGATTCACTGATTCCCAAATAACAATGTAATCACCTGTAATCTATGTGTTTAAAAAAGGAGAAGCCACACACATACAAACACAAACACACATCATTTCCTTGAAGTAACAAGAATGGCAACCTCTAAAACAAATAGTCTCCTTTGGGAAGCTCATTTCACCAAGGTTAACCACTGATGGGCTGGGAGGGTCCCTTTGTACACTGGGTGCCCACACTCAAAGCTAAGAATTAAAAACCCATCAACAATTTGTCTAAGAGATTGTCCTCCTCAGGACCTGCTCAGAAAGGAACAGATTTCCTAGAGAGCCATAGTCCAGAGGTGGGAATTTATGGGTGGGTAACCTACGTTTATGGAGAAACCATACTTCTGACCTTCTCAAAGCCTGGAATTCATTCTGTCCTCAAGATTTCATTTGAACTCACACTTCTGACTAAGAATCAAAACCCACAAAGGCCATATCAAGTGGACTTAGATATTCCACAAATGCATCCTTTCCCTGTCTTGCACCTTTATTTCCTGGTTAGTTCAATGCTCACTGAGACCCAACTCTTACAAAGGTTGAGCAAGAGAAGATAACCGTGAAGCCAGAGAGGTCTGGGCACTGTTAATGAGCCACTCTTCAAAGACGCAAGGGGGAGGTGAAGTCTCCAGCTGAAGCAAGGTCTGGGAGGCTCTGTGACCTTTACAGAGCTGTGTTCTCCAACTCTCCATTATTCCAACTGGCTGATAGTTTTCTGGATATTTCCGGCCTGGAATCTCCTAACTTTTTCCAGGAGGGCACAGCTCTGTGGTCGACAACTGCAGGACACTGAGCAGCATTTTTTTGCATCATCTCCCTTTTTGAAAGGTGCACTTTCCAGGTGAATCCACTGGCCAAACCTTCCATTCCCTCACAGGACCTGTAGGGTGGAGAGGAGTGCCCCTCAGCTGACTTGACTTAGCAGCCCTAGCATCCCTCCCCTCCCCTACCCTGTCCTGTCTTACTTCCTTTCCCTTTGTGGGAACTGGGAGGCTGGAAAGGATATTTTTCTAAAAATAACAATTCTAAGCAAAAAGAAGAACTTTTAAATCTGAAAGTAGGATTGACCCGAAGGAGAGATCAGAGAGCAACGTGTTTGTGCAGAATTCCCAGGACACTTGAAAAGTTAACTGGGTTCCCTGAATCTGTCACCAGATTATGAGCAATGGCATTTGTTTTTCCACCCATTTCTTCAGTTAAACAATTTATCAACAAGTGCTTATTGGCACCTGGTAGGAATCTAGCTCTGTGCTATGGATTTAGAGTAGGAGACAAAATGAATGGAAGACATTCATTCTTTTAACAAGGCTTGAGTGCCTACTGTGTATGAGGCCCTCAATCTACAAAGGCTAAGACTCCATCCTTGCTGGTAAAGAACTCAGTCTAGTAGGAAGGGTACATAAGTAGACCAATTTCTCAACCTCACCAATGTTGGTATTTGGGGCCAGATCACCCTTTGTCATGGGACTGCCCCATGTGTTGTCAGATGTTTTGGCACACCCTAACCTCTACCTACTAAGGCACCCTCCCCCAACTTGTGACAACCAAAAATGTCCCCAGATATTGCTAAATGTTTTCTGCAGAACAAAATCGTTGCCCCTAGCCCCCATTGAGAACCAACGATACAGACAAATATTTGCAATATAGTATAATAAATGTAGTAGCAGGGTTAGACACAAACTATGGTTATTGCACAAAAGAGAGCCTGAACATGATCATGATTGCCTAAGAATGAACTCAGAGGAGATGATGCTGAACAGGGCCTTGAAAAGAAAATAGGAACTCAGTGGGTAGACAGGAAAGCCCAGGGGTGGGGTGGTGCCATTCAGGCACACACACACACACAGACACACACACACACACACACAAAGGCAAGAAGTAGTGTGTGCAAAAGGCAAAAAAATGACAAAAGAACTGCAAGCACATCTAGGTAGGAGAGATGGCCAGTGTGAGAGGCAGCCAGATTACAGAAGGCCTTGGTAACAGAAAATAGTCTGGCTTCCTTTCAGCTGAAAAAGATGGATATGGATGGAGTATTTTAAGCAAGACTTTGACATGAATAAAGGTTTTAATTTTTTTTTAATCCCACTGACAGAAGGACATTGCCACTGCTCTAAGGAAAATTGAAATCTAGCATGGAAAAAAGACACATAGGCAATGTTACTAACCGTATGACAACATTCCATACAGATACAATAAGTAGAATATGTCAGAATAATTATTATTAGTGTGCTAAAAAAATTAACTCATCTTATGAATAATATTAATGTTATTGTTTGTATTGTTGCTTTTGTTTTTAGTAAAGCAGCCTCTGGTTCTTTCACCACCAGACTGTGGGAAGTTTTTCAAAGTTAGGATGGTGTCTGGTTTTTCTCTATGCCCTAATGCCTAGTAAAGAGTCTGGCATGTTGCAGAGCCTTGATAAATATCAGTGGACGAATGGTATTCTAGACTAACGGTCAGCAAGCTTTTGTAAAGAGCCACATAGTAAATACTTTTGGCTTTGTGGGCCAAGTGATCTGTATCCCAACAACTCAGCTCTGTCATTGTTGTGTAAATGTAGCCACAGGTTGTGTGTAAATGAATGAGCAAGACTGTGTTCCAATAAAACTTGATTTATAAAAACAGGTAGGAGGCTGGATTTGGGCTAAGGGCTACGGTTTGCCAACTTCTGCTGCAGACAAAGATATTCTCAACGTGTTAAAGAGGGGCAACTACTCAGGAATATTTTCCCCAAAGTAAACGTCCATGCACATATAGGGAAGGCAACCTCTTCATCCTGACCTCAACTAATTGATCTGTTCTTACAGATGCATGGACCCAGTTGCTCTAATAAACTCAAAGTGATAGAGCTAGAAGCAAAAGATCTAAATTAATCCTTCTTTTACTGCTAAGAAAAGGAGGTCTTCATAATCCAGAGTGCCTAGTTCAGAAAGGCTAGTTTGCTCTGATACAACATATGTGGAGTAGAAAAATCAACCCCAATGACTTCTAGGTTCAGAATTCGTGTACGTTCACTGCCTCATTCTTGTCACAAGTGAGCCAGGGAGATACTCTAGGATTAGAAACAAAGCATTCATGAAGCCAAGCTAAGGTGGGACGTTTGGCAATACCATTCTATCTTGCATCACACCCAGCGCCAGAGGGCTGTAGACCCAGCAGTGTCCGTACTTAACACCAAAGCCAAGGCCACTCTAGGGTTCCACAAAATACCAGGTAAAAAGGAGTGTCTAGCACCTGACTCAGCCATGTAAACAAAGCAAGAAAGAATCTATTGAACTTGGATTCATTGATAAGGAGGCCCTGGACACCAGCAGTCTTGACAATGGCATTCCTTTCAATAACATTGCATCACAAGACCCAACTCAGGAGATCTTTAAGAAACTACCTACCGCTAATTTGGCAAAAAGATGTCCCAGAGTACGGTAATTTGGTTCCAAGCACAGAGCTGACTTTCTAACACAATACTAGTTATAATATTGTCTGAATCTCTGTGATACTTACAGCTCTCAGGCCAGCTTCTTGTCCTAGCCTCTCCCTCACCCCAAGATAGAAATAATCTGTGGTATTTTCTCTGTTTTACAAGTTAAAAGACAAGGGCAAGGGGAGCTGACCTGGACAATAGTTCTTCCCAGTTTGTGCAAGGGCCCAGTGTATCTCTCTCCCCGCCGAGCCTGTCACTGCATGAATTAGGCACATTTTGTCGTTGGAGAAACCTATGTTTTTTATTGATTTCATTTTTGTTGTAATCTTTAGGGTGGTTCCCATTCAAGGATTCCAAAGTAGCTAGATAGATAAGACAGCTTGCAGAAATGGCATCTCAAGTGGGAAACATAACAGGAATTTAGGAATCCAGTGTCAAAATCTTCCTCGAAACATTTCGAAAGTGAGAAAGGCAGAGTTAGAAAGCACTATCCAGGTAAAATCCCAGGTTCATTCCACAACAGGACAACAATATAAGATGATATCTTCCCATCTCCTGTCAACAGCTCCTGATTTGTTGAAGTAAACCATCCCTATCCTTAATGTCTTGGTAAATCTGGGTTATGAAACTGGCACACCCATCTTATATAAACTGCTTTACTTAAACCTACACACTCCAAACTCACACTCAAGTGAGAGATCCTTGCTAGAAGCTTAAACAAGTCAACATGGTAATCTACATTTTCATTGAAAAGGTTTTTATGGTTGGATGGCACCCTCAAAATGGAATAGAAGTAATAGCAAAAAAGACCCCCCATGCAGCTGCTTATGTTGTTCGAATGTGAGGAACCTCTTAGGGACATTAAGACAGATACACCTATTATTTTAAAAGTGCTAAATTAGAATAAATTTGACCTCAAGAGAGTCTCTGCTGTATTTTAATTTAGGAACACCTGAAAACATGGACAGTGGGAGTCAATTTTTTTTTTGGTCTCACACAATTTTTGTAATAAATAGAAATGAACTGGGGCATCTGGCAGACTCAGGCAGTAGAGCATGCAACTTTTGCTCTCAAGGTCATGAATTCAAGCCCCGAGTTGGGCATAGAATTTACTAGGAAAAAAAAAAAAAAAAAAGACGGACTGTGTTTCCAATGATGCATCATACAAAATGTTACAATACATCCTGTCTATGCATCGCCATCTCCCCATCCTAGCCCCCTAAAAACTCTTAGTTGTGTTATTTGTCCCAGGTGCTCAACAGGGAGCAATTTATCTCTCAGGGAGGACCTAACTAAGGCAACATCTGGCAGTGTACAGAGACATTTTTGCTTGTCAAGGCCGGGGACAAAGGTGTTACTACTCTACCTACCCCAATGGGTACAGAGCAGGGGTGCTGCTAAGCATCCTACAGTGTACAGAGCACATCGCCCCAGCAAAGAATTATCTAGCTCTAAAGTCAAGAAAGCTGAGGTTGAGTGTGTATTTATTTGAATATGTGATTTATTTGAATGTATGATGACTATGAACCACACCATGAAACCACCCAAAAAAAACTGAGGGCCATTTTATTTATTTATTTATTTATTTTAAAGATTTTGTTTATTTATTTGGCACAGAGAGAGAGATCACAAGTAGGCAGAGAGACAGGCAGAGAGAGAGGGGGAAGCAGGCTCCCTGCTGAGCAGAGAGCCTGATGCAGGGCTCGATCCCAGGACCCTGAGATCATGACCTGAGCCGAAGGCAGAGGCTTTAACCCACTGAGCCACCCAGGCGCCCCCTGAGGGCCATTTTAGACTGTATTCACGGTATCTACACTAAGAGAGTTAATATTGTTCACATAGGAGGCACTGGTCTCCCGTCTTGGAGGGGTGCTACTCAGGAGTATGGAGCAGTGGGAGTCTGAGGAGACTCTCTGCACACAGTCCGTCTGTGGAGCCAGAACGGTTCCAGGTGATTGGGCTTCGTTCTACAGTCTGTCTGTATTTGGGCACTCTTTTCAGCCGAGGGCATGACATTAACTGACCTTTCTTTTAGGGAAGATGATTGAAGATGCGAATGAGAAAGTAGTTGAGGATAGACTGATACTGCTTTGTGACCTTATGAAACTCTACAGAATACTTTAAATTCTGGAAGAGATACATTAAGCTTCCTCAGGACCAAAAAGTTGATATTAAATATAAAATAAAAAGCAGTGATTACATACACTGGTGAGTTGTTTCTGCACATAGAAAATAATATCTAAAGTCTTGTCTGAACACTGGATCTTAAATGTTTTAATTAAAATATTTTTTATGATTATAAAAGTGGTACACATTCAGGACGAGGCTGGGACTGGACTCCAGGCCGAGGTGCAGCATATGGAAAGGCTCAAGAACAGAAAGCACTTGACACCCTCAGAAGTTGGAAAACTTCAGGTAAGTTATATGCGTGTGGCAAAATGCCAGGGAAGGGTGTAATGGGACCATGAGGACTGAGCCTGCCTGCACTCTCTCTAACGGCAGGGACATTTGCCTGCTGCTTGAACAGTCCTCACAATGGCTCTTGAGTCCACTGACAGTGATTCTGTGAAGCATCAGCACCTGGAATGCAATCAGTGTGCCCAGATCCACATTGCAAACTCACTCAAAGTCACTTGAGGCCTTCTTCATCTCTCTCCATGAAGTCTGGGCTGGGTTATTTCTCAATCACCTTGGCTCTCCCCATTTGAGCATGAAGACAGTTCTCCTTGATGGAAAATATGGAAGCAGAACGACAGGGTCGAGAGTTGCTTTTCTCCCTACCTTCTGTCAGCACAATACCTGACCTAAGCAGGGGCCTGGGCCTCCTCATTCTTTTCTTTGCTCCAAATCAGTACCTATTGAAAACACTTTTGATTCAGCTCCGCCCCTTTTGTAAGACTCACTGCCTTAGGGACTCCACCTTCCTGACTCCTCTTGGACTATGCCTCCTCTTTGCCTTCATCTTTGGGGATGAGCATCCTCTTCCACATTTGCAGATTCTTTTTCTATCAAAGCCCATCAGAAAATTCCCAGTCCAGTCCATTTGGGTTTCTTATGTCAGAGGAGAGCACACAACCTTGGACATTCAGGGCAGGACTTACAGTCTCAGAACTCATTCCTCACTTTCCATGACCTGCCACCTTCTCACCTCCTTGAAGGTCAGACTGCCAAAATCTACACCTGGCAAGGCTATACCCATTCACCCAAGTCCATTTACTCCATTTGCAGGCTCTACTTTGACGCATTTTTGTTTGTCGCAGTTGGGGAAAGTGTTACTGGCATCTAGTGGGAAGAGAGCAGGGATGCTGCTGAACATCCTACAGTGTACAGAACACCTCCCCCCAGCAAAAGGTTATCTGGGCCCAAAGTCGATAAAGCTGAGGTTGAGACCAGAAAGGAAGGAGAATCCAAAACTGGAAGCACGTGCAGAAATTCACATAGGAATTGGGGAGAGGAACTAGGGAGTAACCAGTGCGCAAATGGTAACCAAATGTAGTTCAAGCCAGGTGAGTCACGGGTACAGTGAGTTCTAGGAGATAATATTATCCCAATCTGTTTGAAGGAAAGTCTCAGGAACCAACCAAGGTTGGTTCTATGTCCCATGTGGGAAACCAGTAAGTGTTAAGGAAAGTTAGATTTGGGAGGGGGAGCAAGGTGGAGGGCAGCTTTGCAGGCCCAGGTTTAAGGCTCCATCCGACACAAACGGAGTTATTAAAATTATCAGGATGGAATGGGATGCCTGGGTGGCTCAGTTGGTTAAGTATCTGCCTTCGGCTCAGGTCATAATCCCAGGGTCCTGGGATCGAGTCCACGTGGGGGTCCTTGCTTAGTGGGAGCCTGCTCCTCCCTCTGCTTCTGCACCTCCCCCCTCTTGCACTATCACTCTCTCTCTCTCTCTCTCTGACAAATTAATAAATACAATCTTTCCAAAAAATTATCAGGATGGGGAAGGGGAAAATTTTCCTATTACCAGGAATTTCAGTCAAAATTACCTCAATCACCCCATGACTGTGGCTTTAAAAGCACTCCCAATATTCTTTAACATTTCTATGATTCCCTGAGAAAGTTATGTCCCACAGATGCCTCAGCCTCTAGTTCCTTCATATCCTGAAAAGAGGCTTATCACACCATAATCTCACATCATCGAGAGCCTTCTTCCATGTCCAAAGCAATCCATTGATCAGATCAGGAACTTGCACATTTAGTAAAACCATGCAGACATTTCTGTGGAGTCACCGAAAATCCCTAAGCAGGAGGCTCTCCCTGCCTCCCTGCCCCCTCTCCACTAGCTGTCTCCCATCAGCATCTCCTCCAATCTTGCCAGGGCCCTCTGGAAGCTCCAAATTCTTCTTCTTCCTTCAGAGCAACTTTGAGAGATAACTCCTGATTTTGAGTCTTGGTACCACCCCAGCACCAGCTCTGTGACACTGGCCCAGTTACTTACCCTCTCTTAATCTCAGTCTCTCTAACTATAAAATGGGAATTTTCAAAAAAGAAAAAACAAACTACAAATAAGAATGTGGGTTTTTTCCTAGAGAAAAATTAAAAATTAAAAAGCAAAACAAAACAAAATGGGAATTTTCATAGTACGCACTCTGAGGTTCAAATGAAAACATCCAAGAAAAATGCTAGCACATAATCAGGCACATAGTAAGTACTAAAGTAAGTACTAAAGCCATGTGATCTTGACAACCACTGTCCATCCTAAAGGCCAAGCAAATTACTTTTCTAAGTGAGTAAAGAAATATTTCTCTACTTGTTAGCTGGAGAATGAGGAATCCTCGTAGAATCTGACAAGGCACTGAAAATTTAAAATAACTCTGTCTATGTGTGTGAGTCTCTCTCTCTTCCTCTCTTCCTCGTTCCTTCCTTCTCTCCTTCCCTGTCTCTCTCCCTCCATCCCTCTCTCCCTCTCTCAGTCTCAGTCTCTTCCTCTCTCTCAATCTCTCTTCCTTTTCCTCCCTCCCTCTTTCTCTCTCTCCTCCTCTCTGTCTGCCTTTCTCTGTCCCCTCTTTCTCTCTGTCTTTCTCTCTGGCAGGTCATTCTCTTACCTTGGGGCAGGACTCCTCGTTCCCATGTACCTACAACAGCAGCTCCCCCAGGTCCTTGGTGTTGTGCCCTCTGGGCTCAGCTCTGCTCATCTTGTGGCAACCTTGCCAACACTGTCTGATGAAGACCCCAAGACTCTTCTTCAAATTCCCAAGGCTAGACATGACGACTCAGTTTAAATGAGGTGTCCACATTTGGTCTGCTTAGCTATGGCCAAAGGACAGGGCAATCTGGCATGCTTGCCCGCTGATCAGGCACTGAGAGGTCAAAACCTAGAAAGTGCAAGACATCAGTGCCATTCACTAAGCGGGCAAGCATGCAAAAGGAAGGAAGGCATTGAACCTCCAAACCAAAGTGGCGTCACCCCCTTAAAATTCCTTCCTCTGTAGCATTTCCCAAACAATGTTTAAAGAAGCAGATATCCTTGAGTCATCACCAAGTGTTCCTCACCTCACTTCCTTTAAAGAACCCGTTCAATAAGCTTCAAAATCCTCCCTCGAGGTCTATCCCCCTGAAAGAGTCTACAGGAATAAACCCAGCATTCCCAAAACATATTTGACAAAAGAACTCTTTTTTTTTAAAGATTTTATTTATTTATCTGAAAGAGAGAGAGCACGAGAGGGGGGAAAGTCAGAGGGAGAAGCACACGCCCCGCTGAGCAGGGAGCCTAATGCGGGACTCCATCCTGGGACTCCAGGTTCATGACATGAGCTGAAGGCAGTCGCTTAACCAACTGAGCAACCCAAGTACCCCAAGAACTCTTTTTAAATAGAACACCTATTAACATCACATAGCACCTCATTGGAATACAGTTAGGATAAAGCTGTCCCATAGCGTTCTGTTTTATTCTGCCTTCCTTTGGGGGGCTGATTATGTTCCTATATAATCAGTCCTAATATACTGTAAGCTCTTTGAGGACATAGAATACGGACTCCTACCTGGCTTTGCTTCCCTGCACTACCTGGCAACTGAACCTTCACTTTCTTCCAGCAAAGCCCACTGTAGACTGTACTCCTTCTTTGAACTCTCTTTTCCATCTCACTTGGATTTTACCTTCAGTGGCTTCATGTCTTACTCCATATTTTAATGTTCTATTTCTGAAATTTACTCCTCCCCATCTCCTTCTCTCCTTGATTAATAGGATGCGCACATCCTCCAATAGCAGCCCCATCCACATGTTCTCTCACTCCTGCTTTGGTCCTGCAGCTCCCTATTCACTGATCATGTAATGGGCCCCCTGTTCTGGCAGGGATATGCCCCTGGGATTGGGGGTATAAGGAGGAATAAACCCCATTCCCTATGAGTTCCCAGTCTGAACAGGGAGTCAGGACATGTAAACAGTGAGGACAGATCAGCGTAACTGGTGATGGATAAAGATCCACAGGCTGCAGAAGAGGGAAGCATGAGCCAGACTGTAGGGGCAAGGGAAAGCCAGCTTATAGAGAGGAGGCCTGGGGTGAATGAAGCCTCAAACAAATAGTGGGAAGGGAGTAGGGCTCCAGTGTGAGGGAGGCAGCTGGAGCTGTCCAGTCAATGTACACAGAAAACCAAAGAAGTGTGATGTTGCTGCAGTCCCATATTGGATGCAGACAGGAGTAGAGAGGAGCCCTAAAAGACTGGCCTGGGTAGGGTCTTGTCAGCCCCGATAAGGACTCTGCACTTGGTAATATAGATTGTGAACGGAGTTGGTGGGTTTTACTCATACTGGTGACTTCTCTAGTTAACATCTTAGATCACTTGTGCAGCTGGGTCAAGTCAGGTGGTGAATCAGATGAGGGATACCAAGACCTAGGCAGATGGGGAGAAGAGACAGGACCATGGATATTTACGAGCTCAGTTGTACTTCACTGAGCTTCTCTAACTGGGGGCTGCCTGTCATGCCTCATTGTTTATTTACTCAAAATCACCATCTTTTCACCCAAACATCTCTCCCCATCTATTTTCCCATTTTTCCTCGATTTTTCAAGTTTCCAGGCCAAGAACCTTATGGATACTTTTGAGTCCTCCCTCTCCATGTTCCATTAATACTTCCTTCATCTATGTCCTCTGTCTCTGTCCCTCCCTCTTCATCCAGTGGCCTCCTCCCTAGCCCAGCGCACAGCATACCGGACCATTGTTCATGCAGTCTCCTGTCTGGCCCCCTTGTCAGCATCTCTACTGTAATTCACTCTCAAAGCAATGACACACATTTCTCTTTCTGCCTTGCCTGATATTGTTCTTAGATATATTTGCACTTCTGTCTCTGTAAATCTTTGATCCAGGCAAACCCATCTTCTCAGTTCCCCACCCCTGAAGTCATGCTTTTTTCCTACCCAGAGTGCTATCCTCTCTCTCCTTGGATGTGAAGCCCAACCCATTACCACTGTCTTGGGAAGACTTTCCTCTGAACAGTTGTATCTATACCTCCTGCTCCACTGCTTGGACCCTGACCATGTGCTTTCCATGTACTTTTCTGAACTTTATCTCTACATTTAGGTTTTATTTTGCCAGCTAAACAGTAAACCCTGAAAGAAGAGAGACTTTATTCTTCATTTTGGACTCTCCTCCTCTAATATACACAGAAGGGGCATATTAATGTTGCTGATAAGGGACTTTGTGCTCCTATTCACTCTATGGACCACTATTAGCCAACCATGGTCTCCCATGAGTAGAGTGATTTTCTGAGATTCCTACTATGGGGAAGTGACTCAGGCAATAGGGAGAATCTGGCTCATTGACTTTTTGTATAGATAATCTCTATAAGTACTAGAATTTTTAGTTCTCTAATTTGCTAGAAAATAACCCAAACCTGATCCAACAAATAGCAGCTCCCAGGAGATTATAGACTGTGATGTACTGTGTTCTAAGCACGTTCTAAAATCATAATAAGACTTAGTGAAGAATTATCATAGGTTTTTCTGCCTTGTAATACTCTCCCATCATACTGAATGTTCAAAACAAACAAACAAAAAGTAGAATCAGACCAATAAATACAAAGAACAAACTGACGGTTGCCAGAGGGGAGGGGATTGGAGGGTTGGGCAAAATGGTTGAATGGGAGTGGGAGATATAGGCTTCTAGTTATGGTATGAATAAGTCATGGGAATGAAAAGCACAGTATGGGGAATATAGTCAATGGTATCGTAATAGCATTATATGTTGACAGATGGTAGCTATACTTGTGGTGAGCATAACATAATGTATAGAGAAGTTGAATCACTATGTTGTACACCTGAAACAAATATAACCGTTACTATATGTAAGTTAAAATTTTTTAAACAAAAAATGAAATAAAATATTCATCCTTTTTTTCCCTACAAGAATCTGATTCGAGTAGCATGAGTACAATATTTTAAGAATTATTCTAGATGCTTTTGCATTCATTATATCACTTTGTGATCATGTCTTCACAGTTTTAGCAAAGCTGAGATGACTATGTTTTACTTATTCATGTCTGCAGATTTAATTGAAGCCACCTTGTTCAAAGTTACAATATAAACTATGTAAATCAGATAATAGGATCTATGGGCTACATTTAACTAGATAACTAATAAATATTTGTTGAATATACTTTTGGAAACATTAAACTTAAACTTTTGTACAGTCTCACAAGGTTGGTATTAGCCACATTTAGTATGGGAAAACTGAGGGTAATAGGAAATACCTTGCCTATCATTACACAGCCAATAAATTAAGCAGGATTACAACACTGCTCCATCTTGCTCCAAGTCTTGCTCTTGACTTGGTAACCAAATAGGTAACCAAAAGAAAAGACCCAGACACTTCCAGATTCCAATCTTCTCTTCATTTTCAAGTGAGCTCAGTAGAAAGAGCTGGAGTATGTCTCTGCACAGAGCATACATAACCACAAATATGTCAACATACAGAACCTGAGCAGGAGGCTTCTCCTCCCTGAAGAGTTTGCACTTATAATGCAATGGGTGGGTTCTGTTACTTTGCCAAAAGGAATTGAAACTCTAGAGGCCAGTTAGGGCAGGGATTTGTGAGAGGGTCTTCTCTACCTCACCCTCCAAGGAGATACTTCTGCAGGAGCAGACAAAATTCAAATCTGTCCCTTAGGGTCTTCTGGTCTATCCTCCCGACTACATGCCTCATGCAATTGGCAATTTACAAATAAATCTGATCCATAAAAAAAATGTACTCTAAACAATGTTGGAAATGACCACATCCCTTCTGTACCACCAAATCCCAGCATGGTGTGTCTTCCAAATGGGAAAGAGGCCATATATGAAAACAACCAATATAAATAGCTATAATTTTTACAACTTTAACCTAAAACATAACTAACTTTTAAGAGGTAGCAATCATTTTAAATAAAATCCTTAGGAATATATGTATGTATTATATCGCCTTTGTAAAAATTCTCATTATTTTCAAAGCAAATGTTTCACGCAAAGGAAATAGCAGTGTTGAGTTCGAAGGTGGAATCTTCAGTAGGAAAATCTGAATTCAAATAGAAGAAAGCTATTACCCTAATGTGAATGATTCACTTATTAAGAAGTAGAAAGCTTGTTCATAAGAGGAGAACATCTATTCATTGCTCACTGACTTAATGATATTCATGGTATTATGCCTTGTAGTTCTACAATTAACCTTTAGTCATGCCATTTTTTCTTACTTAAGAATTACCTAGATTGTATATAAAACTTGTGTATATATGCATGGTCTTTGATCTAGAGCACCCATCCACACAGGACTAATAACGTATGATTGTGAAATTCCAAGGAAGGCTGAAATTCTCTGTGGTGTTGGAGACATAAAATCATTACATTTTGCTGTTGTTATTCTGAGCAGGAGTGCTTTCAGTTTAATTATTGGTGGTAAATCTCTTAGCTGAGTGATTCTTTTAAGAATGACTGTTATATTAAGACAAATGGATCTATTCCTAGGCCTGGTAAGTACAGTATGTAAAAGGTCTAAACATTTGATCAAATTGTATGGTTAATCCTCTAATTGCCCACTGAGAAACTGTTTCGGGAATAATTATAGTACCTGGTCCTATTCATATGCATTGCTAATCCTTTTAAAAATCTTATGAAGCTATTTGGCTCAACAATACCCTGAGGCTGAAGTTGCTACAAGTTTGATAGACATTTGCTTTAACTGCCATGGAGACACACACACACACACACACACACACACACACACACACACACACACACATTTGGTTCTTGCCCACTGAATTTTAAGTAAGTGTAAACTCATGAATTTTTGCCTGAGCACTTCATATATGTCACTTTTTTCTCAGAGGGGTGGGGAGTGAACATGAGTAAAGATCAGCTAGACTGAGGAAAATGCACCTTAGCCTAGCTAAGTTCTTTTAGCCCTGAATTTGGAGGTCAATGGTAAAGACCCAAATTGAGATCAGTCTCCTTTCTGCTCTCCTGGTGTGCTGGGCCACCTTCCTCCATGCAAGTACCAGCTGCTGGTGTTTTAGGGAAGTAAATAAGGCTTATTTCTGTTCTCAAGGGACTAGCAGTTATGTAACTACAAAATGGTGAGGTCTCTATTAATCTTCAAATAGTGGAGGCCAAAGAATGGGCTGGGCCTGAAGAAATCTGGGAAGGTTTCAGAGAAAGGGTGAGCAAAAGCAGGAATAATTTAGGCCACTTTCCAAAGAATCTCCCATGGGCTTCCTACCAGAATAAGCAGCTAACCATGATTATTGTTATAAACCAAGTGGAATAAGCGAGTGTAAATTATGTGAGTCTTTAACACAAAAAAGATAGACTGGTCAGCTCTAGCAAAAAAAAATATATATATATATATTTTGAAACCCCATCCCTTTAATTTTTAATTTTTGTTTTTTACCATCAATAGTCTCCTCTCCTCAAAGCCCATAGAACCAGATAGACTAAGAGAAGCCAAGACCTAAATCAAGGACAGGAGAACATCAGAAATGGGGAGCAGGAAGGAGAGCCAGCCACCACCAACAGGGAACAAAGTCAAAGCCTGGTTTTGGGGCTTTAATGACTCTGTAAAGTCAGTGTGTCTGTGAGAAAGAAACCATGGTTATATAATACAGGGTAGAGGGCATCACGGAAAAATTATTCTTTCTTCTGTTGACATAAGGCAGTAAAGGGAAGAAAAGAACTAGAATTTCGTACTCTAATATGTACATATTAATTGCAGTCTTATGGGAGAATTGACTGTCTCTTGTAGATAATTATCCTAAGCATAATAACTATTGGGTATGACAGTACATGTCACATTAAATTTGTTTTAAGTTTTGTTTAAGTTTTTATTTTATTTTATTTAAATACTAAGCCTTATTCTTGTTTGTTCAATCTTCTGTTGCCTTGTTAACATGCTTATCTGTTCATAACTCTAAAAACATAGAAATAGCATTAGTTCAGCCCAGTTGAATGATTCTCCCACCTCCAGTATGTTCTTTCTCTCCTTCCTCCTAGTCCCCCACCTCTCCATCTCTACAAGGAACAGTTTAGGAGAATGACATATGTGTAATGAACA
>CM052886.1:107530112-107592655 GCA_028534135.1 Potos flavus
CCATTGCCTGGATAATTGTTACCCTGAATTCCCTTTCTGACATACTGTTTATGTCCATGTCCAATAGTTCTGAGGGAGAGGGCGCAGTCTCTGGGTTTTTCCTCTGTTGGGTGTTCCTCCTCCTAGTCATTTTGATGAGAAGTGGATGAGAGGATGTATAGCTGAATATATCACCCACGATCCAGGCACGGTGCACCCTTTTTCACTTAAAATGGTTCATGGACCTGTGGAACTGCTTTTCCGTTTTTGAGGTGGTTTCTCCACTGTGCCAGTCAGTCTGGGGGCCAGGCGACTACACGGCTGCTGGGGCTGCCAGGCTCCTCTGACCATCCGGCTCCTGCTCTGCCGCGGGAGCTGCTCCGGCGGCCGCAGGGCTCGCTCGGGAAGCTGAGGCGGCGGAGGCTGGAGTAGCTGTGAACCAACTTTTAATTGAGATAAAATTAAGAATATTTGAGGCAACCAACAAAACTTTAAATTATCACAAATCTGAGTAAGTTGACAAATTTTATAACAAATACTTTTGAAAACCTTCTAAGTGTACTAGTTCAGTAAAGGATACAGAAGTAGCAAAAATTGACTTGGTTTTTGAAATAAACTTACACAAAACAACTAAGCAACAGTGAAATATTAACTTGTGAGATAGAGATTCAGATTTCTGGAACAGGAAACCTCAGTATAGACTGGAAACAGTCAGAAGGTAAGTAGGGTTTGGACCTACTGGCAATAGCTTACTAATATTAGCAGTGTAGAGCCCAGATTTGGGTGTCAGGCTCACAATGGTTCCAACCTCAAACCCGGCATTACTATGCGGCTCCCTACAAACTATAGTCCCTCATCTGAAAAACGACCAACACCTTTAGCATGATAGCTTCATGTTCTTTTTCTTAAAGAGGACTCCCTAAGATTCAAATCAAAACCACACCGAGATACCACCTTACACCAGTTAGAATGGCCAAAATCAACAAGACAGGAAACAACAAATGTTGGAGAGGATGTGGAGAAAGGGGAACCCTCTTTCACTGTTGGTGGGAATGCAAGTTGGTACAGTCACTTTGGAAAACAGTGTGGGGATTCCTTAAGAAATTAGAAATAGAGCTACCCTATGACCCTGCAATTGCACTACTGGGTATTTATCCCAAAGATGCAGATGCAGTCCAAAGAAGGGACACATGTACCCCAATGTTCATAGAAGCAATGGCCACAATCGCCAGACTGTGGAAAGAGCCAAAATGCCCTTCAACAGATGAATGGATCAAGAAGATACGATCCATATATACAATGGAATATTATGCCTCCATCAGAAAGGATGAATACCCAACTTTTGTATCAACATGGATGGGACTGGAAGAGATTATGCTGAGTGAAATAAGTCAAGCAGAGAGAGTCAATTATCATATGGTCTCACATGTGGAGCATAAGGAAAAACATGGAGGACATTGTGAGAAGGAAAGGAAGTGTGAATTGGGGGAGATCAGAGAGGGAGATGAACCATGAGAGACTATGGACTCTGAGCAACAAACTGAAGGTTTTGGAGGGGAAGGGGTGGGGGGTTGGGCAAGCCTGGTGGTGGGTATTGAGGAGGGCACGTATTGTATGGAGCACTGGGCGTGGTACATGAACAATGAATCTTGTAACACTGAAAAAATAAAATAAAAGTATTTGGGGGAAAAAAAAGAGGACTCCCTAAACCCTATAAGCTTCAGGCCCCAGGAAATCTTGATCTTTCTCTGTACCCCATAATATTAGCTATTCTTATTTTATAACACATTACATGGGGCAGAGTTACAGGGGGACAGGTGAGAAGGACAGCTTCTTCCACATTGCCAATTATCAGCAGAAGTGAATTCAAAAGCAGGAGCCCAGAGTCCCTGCCCCAAAGGTACATACTCTATTGCCTCTCCAAACACCAAAAACATGAATAAATAATGACAGCAAAAACAAATACTTGTACAACTGAGCAGATCCTCACGACAGTTTCTTTTTTTTTAAATTTTTTTTAATTTTTTTAAGATTTTATTTATTTATTTGACACAGAGAGAGAGATCACAAGTAGGCAGAGAGGCAGGCAGAGGGAGAGGGGGAAGCAGGCTCCCTGCTGAGCAGAGAGCCCGATGCAGGCCTCAATCCCAGGACCCTGAGATTATGATCTGAGCTGAAGATAGAGGCTTTAACCCACTGAGCCACCCAGGCGCCCCCTCACCACAGTTTCAAAGAGTCTGTCAGTTCTCAGAGGTGCTTAAAGGGAAAAAAAAACTCCAAAACTTTAGGTGTTAGTGTTTCCCCTGAATTTAAACAAATTTCACTATGTGTCCAATCCCCTCCAGGCTATACAGATCTGTCTATCTATAAGGCAGCAACCAGAGTGCCATCCTTCAAGCTGATTTGATGAATTCTATTTTACTCAGAAGATAAACCAGCCGTTCGACTGGAATTAGAACCAAATGTCCTCAGGACATGGCTCTGCTCATAGCAATGGTAATTTTTCAATGGAAGTTAGCTTTTCTGAAGCTCCAAACTCAATGCTTTACACAGAGAACTCACATACTGTGAGCTAGGTATGCCAAGATGCTTAAAAAGAGTTAAAACAGGCCTAAACAGGTCACACACACCCTAGAGTCTGTGCCATGAGCTCTACACTGCCCTGCCTCTCTAAATGGGATAGAATGACAGACTGTGGGAGCCAAGGGACAGTGAATACTCACATAACCCAGGCTCCTGATTTTGAGACTTAATGTAAAATGGCAGATAGTGGCAGAACGTATAAGAGGGTCATAGTAGAAAAAAGGGGTCTTTCTCCACTCTGACTCTCAGATACAGGGTCTTTGGAATTCTTCCATCATTCTATACCCACAGTCCAGGAGAAGCTTCCTCACATCACACCTATGCCTCTCATAATGACCTGGGCTGGACACCACCTTGTAATTTTCTTGGGAAAGCCAGTCCTTAATCTCCTGACCCAAACTGACCAAGAAAACTTTTGCTAAGCCCCTGACTCTTTCCAGGGAAAGGTGAGCTGAGGATAAGAAGTTGTTGTTTATGTAGATTCCAGGTTTAGAACAACTATCATCAGACTGGCAGTCGACATGGGTGAGGAAGGTCAAAACAATAACAAATTGCCCTTCATTTGAGATCATAGCAATTGCTTAATTATATAGTGCATTATGTTATGACATTGCTGGGGTTTCCAACCTCCTGTAACAAATGCCGTTGAACATCCAGCTCTGTTTGTCTGGACGTGGCCTGCAGAAACTTGCCACTGGCTGAATGGTTTCCATGTGGACATGGGTCTTCTGGCCTTTTTCCAAGACTGGAAAAAGCCTGGCACCTAGGATTAACCAGAGAATCAAGAAGCTTTTAGTTTGATGACAATATCTCTCCCTGTCTATAAAATAACCCTTTCTTCTATTTTCTTTCTTAACAAAAAAAATGCTTTCTTTGTGTTGCTTGGTCACTCACTCAACACGGAAAAAGGAACTGTTTCTATTCTTTATCACTTGCTATTTATTTAGTGCTCAGAGGTAGAGTCCAATGATTGTGGAAAATCCTGTGCATGAACTGTAAATTCTGGCTTCTTAAAGAATCTTTTCATGTAATTTTATTTTGGGATGTACAGATTTTCTTTTTACTGATTGTCAAAAGAATATTTAATATTGCTGAGTGTTTGGGGTTTTTGTTTTGGTTTTTGTTTGGTTTGGTTGTCTTTCAAAGAACCGCAAAGTTGTAGAGCAGTAAGATTAAGGTAAATTTTTTATTTTTTTCTGTTTTCTTTTTTTATTTTAGAAAAGACACTATGCTAAGGGAAAACTGAATATAAGTATTTTAAAGAAAAAATATATCAATGGGGTTAGGTGGTTTAGGACAAAGCTATTAGGTATCTCAGTAGAAAAGGAAAATAAAGAGGAATGAAAATCTTAAATTGTAAAGCTGGTGCTAGACTTTTTAATCTACATTCTCTGGAATGCTCACCACCCATGCAAAGTAACAACCCTCTGTATTTGTTTGCACACGTGGATGAAGAATAAAAGAAGGATAAAAAGAAAATATTCAATGGAAAAATTGGAAACAACCTCAAACTAGTATATTTGGAATATACTAAAGCATTATTTTGCTAAAAATTAACCTAGTGGTTAAATGAGTAATTGAGATTTTTGAAGCTGCCTAATTTTTAAGTGTGAAGTACACAGTTTAGACCCAAGGAGAATTAGAAAACCCAACTTCCTAGAGACAGTATGCTATGAAGAATAAAGAGCTCTCCAGATGATAAATTGATGACCATGTGGCTTTTAGAAATAGAATTGCGCAGAGTGAAGAGGCTCTGTTTCTATTTTCATTTCTCCCACCAACTCCATGTGCAGCTTTGGTTGGAACTGCCTGGACTTGAGTTTTCTCATTTGTAATAAAGGCAGCTCAACTATAAGGTTGCTTTTAGAAATACAAATCTATTGCCATTTGCATTTTTATCAATGTCAGTTTACTTTCACTTGTCTTTTATTTAAACCTTTAATGTTTGAGAATATGTCTGATTGAAGTACAAAGATATATGCTATTCACTTGCTCCTTCAAACACATTTTTATAAGCTCAGCAAACGTTCCACTTTTTGGCTTTGGCAGAGACCATCAAATGCTATGCTATGGAGTGTTGAACCTTTCCCTCTAGATATGGGAGCTCTTTTCCTTTGAGATCTCTTCCTGCTAGAAAATATCTTGTTCATCTTAGTATCCCAACAGCCCTTTCAAAAAATGTTTTAGGCCAGCAGAAGAAAATACTATACACAGAAAGAACTACTATCTGAGGTCAAGAGTGGCAGATACCATTAATTCAGCTATAAAATTCCTGCCTGTTACAGGAGCTGCAAACGATTCACATACACATCCTCCCTGGAAGGGATTTCTGCTAGCCTGCAGGATAGCTCTGCTCTCCTCTCATCAGGACCTAATCTATTCAACATTCCTCCACCTTATCGAGACTCCTAGGTCAGGGTTAACCCCGCAGATTTACAATACGGCACTTTCTCCCATCATGTGTGTCTCTCTCTGCTTGGCCCCTACCTGGTCCCATAACCAGTAGCCAAACTGGCAAAGGAAAGCTGAGGAACTGAGGAGACAGGGGTAGGAAGCCTTAAAGACCAGTCAAGTAAGAGATTTGACATAGACAAAATAACAGATTTGTAGCTGGAATTTTTACTGATTATGGCAGACTGAATTGCGGCCCCCCTCAAATTCATATGTCAGTCTCAACCCCTAATGGTATATGGGTTTATTTGAAGATAAGGTCTTTGAAGGCGAAATTAATTTAAAATGAATTCATTAGGATAGGCCCTTATCCAAATCTGACCGGTGTCCTCATAAGAAGAGGAGGTCAAGACACAGACGCACAGAGGGAAAAGGTGGCCATTTACAAGCCAAGGAGAGAGGCCTGAGAAGAAACCAGCCCTGCTGATACGTTGATCTCAGAACTGTGAAGAAGTAAATTTCTGTTCTTTAAGCCTGTGGTACTTTGCTATGGCAGCCTAACCACATCATTGTACATATCAAATAATTGTCTTAGTGGGCACTTGGACTTCAGTTGCAAGAGAACATTTTTTTTTTTTTTTTTTTTGCAAGATA
The DNA here is from genome assembly GCA_028534135.1 of Potos flavus. Classification (NCBI taxonomy): domain Eukaryota; kingdom Metazoa; phylum Chordata; class Mammalia; order Carnivora; family Procyonidae; genus Potos; species Potos flavus. The sequence goes on from CM052886.1 coordinate 107,535,720, forward strand.
ATGTTTTGAAGGATCCAGGAAAGTTGCTATGGGAGTTATCACTGCTTACACATCAACTGACTCATCTGGCACTCTCCTAAAACCCAGAAGGACTCCTTTGCCCCGGAGACTATATTCATGATGCTGGGCCCAGACTGGAAACTAAATTGCTGTTCAGTGGATGGCTTGCTGAGTCAAAGTCAGAGCAGACAGTGGAATTCTTTTTAAGTTGGCTTTTCATTACAAGACTGGAATGGGATTGGCATGTAATGGGTGCACAAGAAATATTTATTCAATAAGCCAGTGAAGCCTTTGAGAGTCTGATGAATTCCCTTCTCCAGATGGGGAATCTTTCTACCCAAAGAAGATGTCTATAGTCCATGTTCTCCTCCTTTTTCAGAGCTACAACCCTCCTCCCCTCTTTCAAGTTCTCAAACTGTTTTTCTGAGCTACATTCCCCTTCTCTTTTCACTAACAAAATCTGATTGATTGCATTCCAAAGGACAGTGTACTTTTGCCTGCAGGAAGATTCCTGGCAGATAGTAATCATCCCGAAACAAGCCGACCAGTGCTAAAACAGGGCAAGAAAGGGATCTTTCTCGGAGCTCTACTGCACGTTACTTTTTTTTTTTTTACACTTTTTTTTTTAATTTAATTTTATATTTTCAGTGTTCCAAGATTCACTGTTTATGCACCACACCCAGTGCTCCATGCAATACGTGCCCTCCTTAATACCCACCACCAGGCTCACCTTTCTTGCAAGGCCAAGTTTTCCTCTCAAAAGTATAACAAGCTGATGCTGGCTTCATGCTTTGCAATTTACAAAGCATATTAACATATATTATCTTACGTAATCTTCACAACACAGTAAGTCAAGTTTTATCAGTAAAGATGCACCTCAGGAAGGTAGTAAGATCTTAGTGTGCAGATAAAGTATCTTTTGACTTATTTACACGGCACCTACCATTATCTACACATGAAATGGGACAAACTATTTATAATGATGAGTTATAACAGGACAAAAAACATTTCAAGGATCTCATGGAGCTGGTAAGAAAAGCTGACTTTTCCTTTATCATCTGGGGACAGGAATGGCATATGAGTGGCATGAATCCAACAGTCTGCCTTGCATTTACAGAAGATATCCTAACTACATACACCTTTCCACCTGGGGCAGACACCACCTCTCCTACATGGACTCTGTAATGCATTATTATGCTGTTTCTATATCTAAATAAATGTTCATGAGAGAGACTGACTAGGCCACTATGTTTTCTCATTCTCTCTGGGGATTCAGGGCCGGTGAGCAACATTCTCTTCATAAATGGCCAAAAAAATTCTGACCAAGTCAAGGCTGAGCCAGTGGCTGATGCATTGGACCAAACAAAGTGCTCCCAAAAGTATGTAGCTATGACGTTATCACAAGCTGCTGGAAACAGTAAAGGAAACCAGCTACAGCCTCTCCTTGTCAGATGCATTTCATTTTCCAATGAAACCCACATGCCCAGGTCCTAACAGGAGTTGTCAATCACAGATGTCTTGGGGAGATGATGATTTTTTTTTTCCATTTCTAAGCATGAGTCATGGAATACAAAAGCACCAACAGTTGAGACACCATATGCGAACCCCTGCGCTTCGGTGCTCCATGCTGAGCTGAAGCTGCCTGCTTTCTTCATGCCTCCTTCAGCAGCACCCAGAGAGCTGCTGCAAGCTGTTGTCGCCTCAGATGGATGCTTCTGTTGAAACAACAGTCTTTGAAACATGGCTTTCACAGAACATTCAGGACCAGGAGGGAGAACAAGTTAGCAGGGAAAAATGTAAATGTATAAGGCCGCATTTGGTCCTGAGGTCAGCAACCCCCAAAAGAAAAAAGAAAAAAAAAAGTTTTACTTCTTACAAATCAAGAAAACTTTCAGTTGTTACCAATTTCATCACTTTTTGCAGTGTTTTGCCTTTCTTTTACATTTGATCAAAGATGACAGTCTTGCTCTGCCACCTGTACAAGTTGGTTTTGAGTCATTTTACCTGCTTAAGGAATAGGATATAAATATCTTTCATGTTTGCTTATTTCATTCCTAATTCCCAGGTGGCTGGCACTTAGGCAGAAATAGAGTTTCACAGCGAATACATGACAGGAGTGTGCAGCCCTGAAGTGTGTTTCTTCAGCTTCATTCAAACCTCGCCCTCACCAGCTGAACCCAGTCACTTAAGAGTTGGACCTCACCCAGCCTCTTCAGATGGATGCAGCCAACCATAAAACCCAGGTTTATGACTGGGCAGTCATAAAACTACTGCAGGAGTGCCACTCCCAACACACACACACACACGTGTGCACATGGGCACACACATGCACACCCACACAGACATACATGCACATCCACACTGCCTCCCATCTGCCCATTCTAATGGGCTCCTCCTCAATCCAAATTATGCCTGTTCTTTGTCCTCCACTGGATTTTAAATTATGTAGATGTTTGAACTGCTTTTCCTAAACTTCTTTTTTTTTAACTAATTAATTTATTTATTTGACAGAGAGAGAGACAGCAAGAAAGGGAACACAAGCAGGGGCAAAGGGAGGGGGAGAAGCAGACTTCCTACTATACAGGGAGCCCGATGCAGGACTTGATCCCAGGACCCTAGCATCAAGACCAGAGTGGAAGGCAGATAACAACTTAACAACTGAACCACCCAGGTGCCCCTCAACTGCTTTTCCTAAACTTCTATTTTTCTCAATTTAGAGCCATCAGAAAGAAGGTAAAGGACCCGTGGGACTGACAGGCCAGATTAGTTGCCACCACCAGCCAGCTTAAGGAATAGGCTAAAAACAGATGTGGACATTGAAATAATCACAAAACACAGTAAAAACTATAGCCCTTTCCCATAAATGATGGTCATTGACTCCTTTCCCAGGAAGAAAACAGCAGAAGAAAAGAAAAGAAAAGAAGAAAAGAAAAACTAAATACCCAAACTAAAATAACTTCTTAAAACATCTTTAGAATAATTTTCACTTATTTTTCCTGTTGACATAACTTACCAGAAGCTTTCTGGACCCATGGCCTCTCCACCACAGAAAAAAAAAAAAATTACTCCTATTCTTCTTCCGGTCTGCTGCAATTGATCTCAAAATACAGGACAAAGGAAATCCAAATAAAAAGGAGCCAAGGTTCAGAGAAAATAACGAGGCAAGGGGTAAGCGTCCTACAGTGGCAGCCAAGATGTAATGCCCTAAACCTCTTTCTTGGTGTATGTGAAAAAAAAAAAAGATCACAAACTATTAGCCCTTGGCAGAGATCTATGGTGATAAAGGTAACAGAAAACAAGAATCAATTAAATCTTGGAGTTAATTCTGTCCAACTTCCTATTTTAGCAGAGGAGAAAAATGAGATCCAGAGACTTGAAACAACTTGCTTAAGGTCACTAAGGCAGTTTGCGGCAAAGAGGGGGTTAGAATCTTGGTTTCCTGACTCCTAATCATGAACTCATGTAAGCCCAGGTTAGGAGGAACTGTCCAGTCCAACCAGCTGGTTACCACCAGGTTTATGCCTGAGCTTTTGGAAATGAGATCAATCTCATCAATCAATCTCATCTCTTTTCAGGGTGGCCTGTCCTGCCTTTGGACCACTCTAAATGTAAAAATTTCTTGTTCCATCCCCAGTCCTACTTCTGCCTTTGAGGTTACCCACAGTTTTACCTTAATTTCCTAGGCCATGCCTTCAGAGTAGAAGGTAGCTGAGAACTCTTCAGTTTTTCATTCTTCTTGAGGCCCTTTTATAGCTGATCTCTGTGCTTTGGGCATATTTTGTCCTTCTCTTAAATGCATTGCCCAATACTGAATGCCAGTATTCCAAAAGTGGTTACACTGGCCCAGAGAAGAGAGGAGCAGTTCAGCACTACAGAAGGAAATATCTTTCCATAATGTACCCAAAGATGGACTGAGTAGACAGATGAAGTCTACTTTCTGCCATAAGCTCTAGATTCTTTTTATACTTATACTACTGTGTACTGGGTACTACTACACCCATGGAATACTAATGAAGTTAACTCTTGCAACCCAGTTGAAGATAATTTACATTTAAGCTTTTTTTTTTTTGATGGAGGCATAATTTTTTAATTTTCATCTTTACAGTCATATTCCATCCCTTCATCGTGTTTACCCTTATTTTTCTATATATATAAAAGTTTTTCTTTCTTTAAAATCTTGGGTGGCAGTTCTTTCTAACAGAGCAAAATACACCCAAAATCAAGTGTGTGGCTCTGTTCTATTAAAAAAAAAAAAAAAGATATATAGATACATTTAAGCTTTTAAAATGCTTTTCTATCTTATTCAGCTTTTATTTATAAACTGTGCTATATAGTCCTTTGAGAGCTTCATCTGTGCTGTCCTTCCAAATGTGTTTATCCTGGGTTAAGACAGAGCTGAGTCCCATGACTTAGCATAAGCATCTCTCCAAGTTACTGCTGGTCATCACCTAGACCAGTCTTTGTTGAGTGTAGTCATTTAACCTGTTAAGGGACTGCCATTATAGTGACCTCTAGTCACATGACTTTGGTGTGTACATAAGGATATTACCAGGAGAGACTGTGCTGCATGCCTTGAGAATACCCCATAGTGGTAGCATTTCCTTGACCTACCAGTCTATTGGCCCTGTCAAAAGAAACAGTGAATTTGCTTTAAGGTGACTTGTACTTGTGAACTTAGACTTGAACATTTGCCACTACTGCCCTGCTACTCCAGCAAATATTGACAAGTATGCCCATGCCCTGATTGTCAACTCTGCAGCATAAAAGTGGCAAGAAAATTATCTAAAAGGGCACTTCACCAACTTAAGGGAGGAGGTTCTCCAAGCTAGTGTGTGTGTCTTTGACCCCGGTTACCCTTATATGTCTGAACCCTCATTTCCTATTTTGAATTTGTTGACGTCGTAACCCCCAAGCTATTTTAGATCCAGTATACACATTGTGGGAGGGAAGGGGCTGGCCAGGCAGAAGACTCCTCTCCAAGAACTAGCGATAGAAACTGCAAGGGTGACACCCATACCCCAGCCAGTGTGTCTATAAAGCCACAGAAGACCAGTCTGGGCTATAGCCACCATCCCTCCCCTGAAGTTTAAGAACTGAGGGGCTCCCATCCATCCCAGTTGGAGGGACCTTCACCCAGATAATCACAGGAGTAGCTGTTTTTTCACCCCATCCAGATGAAACTAACACTTATTTTTCTTTTTCAAGGAGCTAAGCGAACAGCTATTCCTCTATGCTTATACACATAAATTTATTTTTGTTCGGTTTTTCCTTAAACTCCAGTTAGTTAAAATACAATGCAATATTAGTTTCTGGTATACAATCTAGTGATTAAACACTTCCATACAACACCCAGTGCTCATTGTAACCAGTGTACTCTTTAATCCCTATTACCTATTTTCACCCATCCCCCCCACCCACCTCGCCTCTGGTAACCACCCCTTTGTTCTCTATAGTGAAGAGTCTGTTTCTTGGTTTGCCTCTCTCTCTCTCTCTCTCTCCTTTTTTTTCCCTTTGCTCATTTGTTTTGTTTCTTAAATTCCACATATGAGTGAAATCATATGGTATTTGTCTTTCTCTGACTGACAATATTTCACTTAGCATAATACCCTCTAGTTTCATCTTTGGCATTGCAAATGGCAAGATTTCATTCTTTTTATGACCAAATACTAGTCCGTTGTGGTGTGTGTGTGTGTATGTATGTGCCACATCTTTTTTATCCATTTATCAGCTGATGGACACTGGACTCTTTCCGTAATTTGGCTATTGCAGGTTATAAACAGTAGGGTACATGTATCCCTTTGAATTAGTGTTTTTGTATTCTTTGGGTAAATATCAAGTAGTGCAATTTCTGGGTCATAAGGTAGTTCTATTTTTAACTTTTTGGGGAACCTCCATACTGTTTTCCACAGTGGCTGCACCAGTTTGCATTCCCATCAGTTTGCATGAGGATTCCCCTTTCTCCACATCCTCATTAATACCTGTTGTTTCTTGTGTTATTGACTTTAGCCATTCTGACAGGTGTGAGATGATATCTTATTGTAGTTTTGATTTGCGTTTCCCTGATGATGAATGATGTCGAGCATCTTTTCATGTGTCTGTTGGCCACGTGGATGTCTTCTTTGGAGGAATGCCTATTCATGTCTTCTGCCCATTTTTAATTGGATTATTTGTTTTTTGGGGGGGGCATTGAGTTGTATAAGTTCTTTATATGTTTTGGATACTAACCCTTTATCAGATATGTCATTTGCAAATATCTTCTCCTAATCCATAGGTTGACTTTTAGTTTTGTTCATGTTCCCTTCGCTGGGCAGAAGCTTTTTTATTTTGATGAAGTCCCAATAGTTCATTTTTGCTTTTGTTTTCCTTGCCTCAGGAGACATATCTAGAAAGAAATTGTGATGGCTGATGTCAAAGAAGTTACTGCCTACGTTCTCCTCTAGGATTTTTATGGCTTCAGGTCTCACATTTAGGTCTTTAATCCATTTTGAATTTGTTTTTGTGTTTGGTGTAAGAAAGGGGTCCATTTTTATTCTTTTGCATGTAGCTGTCCAGTTTTCCCAATACCATTTGTTGAACAGACTTTTTTCCATTGGATATTCTTCCTGCTTTCTTCTAGGTTAGTTGACGATATAGTTGTGGGCTCGTTTCTCAGTTTCCTATTCTGTTCCATTGACTTATGTGTCCTTTTTTGTGCCAGTACCATACTGTTTTGATTACAACAGCTTTGTAATATAATTTAAAGTCTAGAATTGTGATGCCTCCAGTTTTGCTTTCTCTTTTAAGAATGCTTTGGCTACTCAAATTCTTTTGTAGTTCCACACAAATTTTAGGATTGTGAAACTAATATTTCTGATTAAAGTTTATTGGTGACAGAAGAAAAGGAAAGGAAAGGAAAGGAGAGGTAAGGAAAGGAAAGGAAAAAGGGAAAGGGAAAGAGAAAGGGAAAGGAAAGGAAAGGAAAGGAAAGGGAAGGGAAGTCAGAAGGAAGGAAAGAAAGAAAAAAGAAAGGAAAAGAGAAGAAGAGAAAAAGAAAAGAAAAAAGGAGGTTTGTCCTAAAAGTGCTGGAAACCAGTGAGGTCTCCAGGATTGGCTTCTCCCAGAGTTCAGGTGGATGTGCTTCCAGTGAGCTGGCCTGCCCTTTCTTTCATGGGCTCATGGGAGGACAAAAGAAGGCAGGGAGTGGTCCAGTGCTGCTGCCCATTTATGGTCCAGCAAGAGGGTGGGCATGCCACTCTTGCAGGTAGAGGTTCTCAGCCCTTCCCCCTCCTCAGACTTCCTTACCTGCATCCCTGAACTAAGCCTCAGTTGCTGCCTGCCTCTAGTTTAGTTCACAGATCTTTGTAGGCCTATTTCTACCTCTAACCCCATCTCCACTGACCCTAGCAGGAAGCATGTGCGCTCAGGGCTGTCTGGATGGATTTTATTATTTTATTTTGCTAAAGGACTCCTCACAGCAACAGAATAAAACATCAAGCAAAAGATAAAAATTTGTGGAACTTATGATCCTTCCTTAGATCAACTGATGTGCCATTTGTCAATTTGAATTTCAGAGAAAAATACTTCTCTCCCTAAATAGAGATGTAATAACCTTTGTGTTTGCAAAGCCACAAGTCTTCCTGATCAAAATTCCATTTAAAATCATTACAAATAGGTCAGTAATCTCTGCCTTCAACAAAGAGGGGCTCCATTCCATTTTTTTCAGCACCTTATTGAATAAATATTATTTTTGCCATAATTCTTCAATGCATAGGTGGGATCTTCAGTGGACAGAAACAGTGATAAATGAGCCTCAAGGTGTCATCACTCTTAAAAAGAGTAGTTTTTTTTTTTTTTAAGAGTAGTTTAATAAGCAGTCCCTTAACAAGGAGTTATGAGGACTAAAGTCATTTTCAGAGGCAGCCACTAGGGAAGGCTCCTCTGTAGAGAATTCTTAAAAAAAAAAAAACACTGACCTGTTCCATAACTGTATGACTCTCATGCTCTCAAAGAGACAAATATAATGCCCATATGTTGAATCCAGTTGAATTCAATTCTGTCAATTTTCTCTCTATTCCAGCAAATTACATGCAAATAGCACAATACATAGTGGTGGACTTTGCAAAGCAAGAGAACATACACTTCCTCACTGTTTAAAGAACCAACTCCAGAAATGTGAGGGACTTAGTCAAGACTGCCAGATTAATTAGCAGAAAGGTCAGCACTTGAGTTCAGATTTCTTTAACCCAAGACATAGACTTTTCAGAGGAGAGAGATAGTAAAGGAAGTTGGAAGAACTATGGAGTTGAATCTTGGATTCTAATCCTAGCTCTCCTTCCTACCAAATATGTGGCCTTGGGCTGTCATCCAATCAGTCTGAGTTCCAGTCTTTTTGTCTATAAAATAAAAGTGTTGCAGACTCTCAGGATGGTGGTGAGAACTGGAAATGATGTGTGTAGTGTCCTTGGCAGGAATTAGTTGCTACCATAACACCACAGTGTTTCCACTTATCTTGGTCTTCCTCACTGTGCAAGTGTTTTCCAAAGCACATCCCACATAACACATGTGCCAGAAAATGTTCTCTGAAAGAGAACATCGTTAAGTATGTTTGAGGACCCTGCTCACTTTATTTCCCTCTTTGAAATTAATATTTTAAGAGCTCCACTGGGGTTTAATCTCCATGAGGGCAGGAAACATACCTCTCTTGCCTTGCACTACCTTTCCAGGGCCTAATATAAAGCCTGATACACGGTAAGCACTCAATAAAAGTGGTTAATGAGTGAAGAAGTAAATGAATGGCAGCATAAGAAGTCCTCCTTCAGGAAAAAAAAACAAAAAACAAAACAAAACAAAAAACCCTATTTAACTTTGCAGAACCCAGCCCTTCCAAAGCTTGTACCAGAGCCCATTTTCTCTGAATACCTGCAAAACTGCCTTTCTGAGAAATACTATTCTAGAGGAGTTAGTGCATTCTCAGCCCCTCTCTGTCTATGGTTAGTCTGCTGCCAGAGAGATGAGGTGAGATAGAACCCAACAGGTTTTCCATTTTAACCATTGCCAATTTTATAGAAAGCTCAGACTGGCTTTTTCCATACCTAAAGATATAGCTGACTGTCTTTCTTCATCCACCAATTAACTGAGAAAATGCAAATATTAATTTCACTGTTAGTCTATGAGAAGAAATAATTAGGAAAGTCAGCACAATGCAAATCTGCAGTGTATTCCAAGAAGACATAAGAATTTCTTCTTAGAGGTACAAATAAATTAACCAAGTCCCAGTTCCCACCATTAGAATGATGTCAAGTCTTAATATTTAAATTTCTCCCTAGGAGGAGGAGGAAAAAGGATGTCATTTCTACAATGACAAAGACATTCCAAATGAGGTCATTTTATTTGCACAGAAGTCTTTGTAAACGTGACCCTTGCCGAGGGAAAGCTCTCAACAGTGATGAGAGCAGGGGTATTGGTCCCCAGGATTCACAGCTTTGACTCTCCCTCATGGTACTGTACAGCATGACTGACGAACACATACAACGTTCAGGCTGCTAGCTGAGGGGGAAAGAGTATTTTTCTCTTATAGGTCACTAACCATCTTAGTCAGCTGAAGCTGCCTCAACAAAATATCACAAACTGAGTGGCTTAAAAACAGAAACTTACTACTTCCAGTTCTGGAGGCTGGAAGTTCCAGTGAAGGTGCTGGCTGATTCAGCTTCTCATGAGAGCTGTCTTCCTGGTTTGCAGAGGACCACCTTCTTTCTTTGTCCTCACATGGTAGAGAGAGCTCTAGTCATTCTTCCTCTTCTTTTTTTGTTTTTAAAGAATTTATTTATTTATTTGCAAGACAGAGAGAATACAACTCAAGGGAAGGGGCAGAGGAAGAGGGAGAGGTGGACTCCCTGCTCAGCAGGAAGTCCAGTGTGGGGCTTGATCCCAGGACCCCGGGATCATGACCTGAGCCAAAGGCAGACGCTTAACTGACTGAGCCACCCAAATGCCCCCATTCTTCCTCTTCCTGTAAGGGTGCCTGTCCTATTGGATTAGGGCCCCAATCTCATGAATTCATTTTACTTTTATCATCCCCTTACAAGTCTTATCTCTAAATACAGTCACAGTGGAGTTAGGGTGTCAGCATATGAATTTGGGGGAGATATAAACGGTCAGTCCAGAACACTAACCTTGTGCTGGAATGAGCACTACCAGCACAGACCCACAATGCCAATTGTCTTGCAGTTGTGAGAGAGCCTGAAGTTGAATGGACTTGACATAAACTAGCTATGCACAGTTGAGCTCAGCAATAAGGAGTCAGGTGGACATTTCACACGACTAGTCCACACCTGACACACCTGATCCCAAGGGCTGCATTAAACTTGAGAAAAAAATGCACCCCCAGACAATCCCAACATCCAACAACAAACAAAGTGTGGTCTAAAAATACAATGGAATATTATTCAGCCTTAAAAACGAAGGAAATTCTGACATATGTTACAAATGGATGAACCTTGAGGACATTATGCTCAGTGAACAAAGCCAGTCCTAAAAGACAAATACTGTATGATTCCACTTATGTAAGATACCTAGAGTAACAGAATTCATAAGATGGAGAGTAGAATAGTAGTTACCAGGGGCTTGAGGAAGGGGTGAGTGGGGAGGTATTGTTTAGTCAGCACAAGGTTTCAGTTTTGCAAGATAGAGTTCGAGATATAGATGGTGGTGATGTTTGCACAACAGTGTGAACATACTTAGCACTAATGAATTGTACACTTAAAACCAATAAGAAGATAAATTTTACATTATGTGTATTTTACACTACTTTTTGAAAATAGCACCAGCTATCATTAAAACAAACAAAACTTCTTTAATGAAGCTATGGACAGCTTTATACAGTCTCCTCAGGATTCCAAGGTGAGTTCCTTTCCCATCCCATCACCCGAGCATGGATAACCATTATAAATGCTGTCTCTACTCACCAAACTTAGAACTGCTGGCACTTTGGAGAAGTAGGGATATTTCTAAAGTGGTGGCTTTTATTTAAGCCTGGAATTAATTCCTGAAGGATAAGCGCTGCGTTGAGGCAGCTGGGTTATGGAAAGCTCTTTGGCATTTCATAACTTACCCTCTACCTTCAACAGAACCTGGCATTGGCTCTAGCTGTAAAAGCATCACCCCTTGGCAGAGGTTTGCAAGGATTGGCATCCTTTCACAATTCTTGCTTTACAAAATGTTTTTTTAAAACATCTCTTCCCATAAAGGCAATACAAACAAGTTGTCTGTGAGTCACAAAACTATAGAACACATACTAAGTCCATGTAATAATCTTTATGTAATTTGCTTCTTAGTCATTGTCTAGCCCATTAGGTAAATATGCAGCATGTATTTCTTTGAAAATAAAGGCCTCTATAAAAACAACCATTGTAAACATACTGAGCAATAAAGAGTTCCACAACAAGTTTCACCAAAAGGAACTTTTAAAAGACAAAAATAGATTTGTTTTGAAGTCATTCGAGGTGAAATATCAAACAGGATTTCCCCCAAGTCAACTCTGGGCATTAACTGCTTTTAAAATTACATTGGAAAAAAGTCACGATGGCCTATCTGAGCAGTAGGGACAAATGCAGAAGTGTCTCAGAGGAGGTCGACTTTGCACAAAAACAGCAATAAGACCCAACAGGTAGAACATAGAGTTCAACCATTTGGCTTCCTTTCCTAAGCTTGACCTTGGCCATCCTTGCCTCATTTCCACACAATAAGTGCTGTCCCCAACACTGCCCTGCAGAGAAAGAGGCTCACAAGAAGGGCATGTGTTCTCTTCTCAGCACTGTACACAGTAAGAAAGTTAGGAAATTTTTATTGCTTGTAAGGGATGGGGACAAAAGTTAATGTTGCTTCATACCTAACCTAACATGATTTATTCAAAGTTCTTTTCCTTATAAATAAAATGGAGAGTTGAACCTCACAGAGAAAAGTAAGATTCTATTAGGAAGGTCAAGAATAATTTGGGAGAAACAGGCATCATCACCTACACAATACACACACATGCACACTCATATACATGTACACACACTCACACACACACACACTCACATGCACTTAGACATATACTTATGTACATACATTCATGCATGCTCAACCTCACACACACATACACTCAGACACACTCTTATATGCTTACACCCACACTCACAGACTCATCCTCACTCTCAGATGCTCAGCAAAGGGTTGGTGAGTTCAAGACTCAAGCACCAGCCCTCCAGATCCCAAGGCAAACCATAACTGACCATGACACCTACATTTACCTTAAAGCTCAGACTTACCTCTCAGCCCTTCCCAGCCCTTCCCAGCCCTTCAAGGCAGCAAAATTCTTCCAACCAGTTGGCTCTTAAACTGGAACCTATGTGCTCTCTCTGATCCAAATTTCTTCATTCTTGAATCCATAAATCTTAAAAGATCAAATCAAGCACAAGAAGAGTTTCATATCAATGGGCTATTAATCATTTTTTGCCTATTTGTGTAAAGGGGAAAAGATATATTACTGTATAGGATAGGTTGTAAAGTTACTTAAATATGAACCTGATTTTTTCTATGGCTTATTATTTAATGATGACATGACCTTGAAATGTCTCCAAAAGTCTATGTGAGAGAATAATGTTCTACTAGGGGCTCTGATCTGGGACATGGACTTTTATGGGTCAATCCAGATGCTGTGTCCCTTGTCTGTAGAGTCCGATGAGCTGCATGGACATACCATCTGAATCCTGAATGCAGAAATGAAATGGAATGACTAATGCTCCAGGGGTCTGCTCAGCTTCCTAAATCTCTCCTCCCTTCAAGAAGAAAGGAAACCACTCTATTTCCATTTTATTAAGTTTATTGAACAGAATTAATTCTGTTGAATTAAGCTCAAAAAATTTGAGCAGCGTTTCTTCCTTTTCCCTACTGTGTGGGGGGAGTCGGGAGAGAGTGGATGAGCATATATTTGTTTTTCAAAGAAAGAGAAGGGAGGACAGGAATTTTATGGTTGAGTCAGTTTCACAGAAATAAAAATACAGGTATATGTGTTCGGCCTCCACCACCAGCTTCTTCAAGGCTCAGGGGCTATATGGTCTTTCTGTCCAGTAAGTCATGACTTCAGATAAATGGTTAGCAAGGCTAAGGGCCTGGGTAAGACAAAGACTCATGTGAGGAAATCAGAATTTTCCAATGAATCATTTTTTACCAAGGAGTTTAAGAAGCATGACCAATAAGTCCTTTTTCCACTGTGTCCCAGAACCAGGACCCACCCCAATGTTATCCTATATGTGTTACAGGGTGCTGAGATGTCTTGCTCCTCTTGCCAGTTCATCACCAGGAACAGAAAGAGTAGATGCCCAGAGAAGAGGAGCAGTGACTCCTAGTCACATCTGCAAAGTTAAGTGGACCAGAGATAATAGGGATTGTGTGACCTCAGGAGAGAAGGGTAGGCTCCCTTTTTCTACAGTGGGCTCCCAAACCCTCTCCTCTCACTTCAGAGAGGCAGCCAAGATCACCCTGCTACCTGAAGTGGCCACCAGTCATATTTGTGCCTTGCCGATGTCACTGCTAGCCTTCACACTTCAATGAGTATAATATAAAGAAAAGAGAGGTATATATCAAATGTAATTTAAAGTATACTAGTTGAAAGTCAAATACAGGAGGAATTGATAAAATACACCAGGATGTTGGGTTTCACAACACACATCACTGTTGGGCCCGGGCCCTGCTAACCCTCTTCTTTGGGCAAACTCTAGTCTCCACTCATCTTTCAAGATTGGGCTGGTTCAGGAGTGACCTTCTCAATGAATCCTTCCCAAAGAACTCTCCTCACCTGGGCTTCTCCTCAGAACCCTGCTTTTACAGTACTAATCACATTGTACTATAACTTGGATAATTTGCATGCTTTCCTGGAGTTTGGAATTCTGTGAAAAAGAGAAGAATCTTGAATCTTTCGATCCATGGTTCAGTGCCTGGTACTAGAGACCCTAGGTAAATGATGCTGAACATACACCTGACTCAATCTATCAAAACAGGTGTTTAAAGAGTATCTGTCTTTAGACCCCAAACTGAAGAGACCCCTGTGGGAAATGAAGACTTAGTAGAAGACATGACTGCTTTCCCTAAAGAGCTCACATTTTTTTGTTGGAAAAGATGCACTTGAGTGGCAAAATGTATATTATAGACAAATTTCTAAAGTAACCGGAGGTCATGAATGGGAATTTGACTAGTAAGGGAAGCTGCATGGAAGACAGGCAAAGGTTTGGGGCATAGGGACTGAGAGGAAAAGTGACAAGGAAAGGAACACGTAAACTGAGAGGCTGCTGAACACTAGAATTGTGAACATAACCATTGAGCAGTCAGTCCTGTGTTGAAATACTTGCTGCCCCATTCACTAATCATGTGATCTTGAGGCGCTCTGCCTCATCTTTCTCTGTAAAACTGGAAACCTCAGATTGTTTTTATGAAGATTAAATGGGATAATGTATGGGCAGCCCTTAGCAGATGCAGTGCAAAAGTGCTCCTCAATATTAACTATTAGCATGTATCAAGTGGGAATGAGCTCAGCTTGCTTACAAGATATGGACAAGAACTGTGTGCATATTGGTTGGTATCCACTAAGAAATGTGCAACCCTTATTTTAGAGAAATATAGCAGGCCTGCATTTAAAGGACTTGGAAAACTGGCAGATGGATTTGAACATCATGTGGGGAGAAACAGGAAGGCCTAGAGTTCTCCTAGCCCTGCTGAGAATAAGGAACTGAGCCCCAGACCTGGTCCTGAGTCTCCTCACTTCATTCTCCCAGAGTTGAACAAGGGCCTGCCCAGTATATCAACTATCTAATTGGCCTTCCAACAAATCAGATCTTCTGTAGTGCTTTGATTACTGTGTGGGGTTTTTGTTTTCTTTCATTCAATTAATAAGAAGTGCCTAAAATAGGCTAAAACAATAAAATCTCTTCTCATCTCTAACTTTGTCTTTAACCTCAACTCAAGTAACATGACCCTGTGCTCCTCAGTTTTCACATCTTCAAAATATAGATGAAGCCAGTATCTCCCTAAAGTACTGGGAGGATGAGTATCCATCCAATATACTGGAAACCTTGGGTCCAATGGCCCTAGAAGGGCTGAACCTCTCCACATATTGCTGTCCCTAAGACCTACGCCATTCTGGATGTTCCTTTCCATTTTCATGTATCTGACTGTCCTTTACAGAGGAATGGTTCTCCAAACACCATTGCACATATAGCTGTTTTCTCCCTCTCTGTTTCCCATTATATTTCTCATTTGTTCCAAGTTTCCATGCTTCTTTCAAATCATGGAAACTAAGATACAGTCTGTCACTGACTCCCAAAAGGTTTGGTTTAAGTTCCATCAATACTACTTATAGGCTGGAGCCAATTCATGCCTACTCGCTAGAGCTAATTGTGAAATATTCAAGAGTCTAGGAATTGGTTGAGAAACAGTTTGTAACTTGAAATCACCCACAGTAGAAGTATTTATACCATGGAAATTGGCATACACTATAAATCCTAGCTCGATTTATTGTTTTATTAATTGTCTATACTTAAGTGATAGAGAAAATGTGAATACTGCAGATTAAAATGTGTCTTGTCTGTAGACATTATATTGTGAACAGCATAAAATAATTGAGGAAACATTCCTCCAGTATTTGAAAACTACTGTTTGATTCAACAAAGAAGTTGCTCACATCATAACTTCATTGTTTCACTTTTGTCTCACTTATTAATGGTAAACAAAATGTCAACTAACATTTATATTGGAACCACAATCTGAGAACTAGCCCTGCATCCACCACCACTACCCACAAAACAGAATTCCCTGGGGAGAGATGGCATTTGTTAATTTCAGTCCCATGGGAATCAACTGGCCAGCCCTCCTCAGCCTGCATACCGAAATAGCTGATCCCTCCCCTAGTTGCAGACCCTACTCTAGTCATATAATCCATCTATCGACCTGGCACTTCAACAAGCAGAAAGGGCCCCTGAAGATAGCCATTTGTGGGTACTACTTACTCCTGCTTTCTTTGCTCGCAGGCTTTGGAATTTGAGAATTTCCCAACAGTGAGATGCCTCAAGGACTGTGAAATAAATAGAAGCACATCTTAAGCAAGTCATATATAAATGATGGGAAGGAAAATAACACTCCCTCAGGCTGGGCATTAATAAATACTTAGGACAAACTATACAGAAACTTGACTTGGTCTCATTTTTACACACATTCTGTTTTTGTGCTTTTGGAAAATTTACACCTGGGTACAAAATTGTTCTTGCACACTAATTGCACCTGCAGTCAGCTAATTGGAGGGGCAAGGATCCAGCTGTGCTTGCAATTAGATAATTGCTGTTGTAACTCCTTGACTAAGAACAATGATCATTTTTAGATAGGACTTCAAGTAGTTTATAGGCATCATGTAGTTATTTTTCCCAATAACTTTACACACCATACACCTTTTACAATGGTGAATCGAGTAGAGAGACCACAGGACCAAAGCAGAAGCTCTCTGATTAGCATTGGAGAGAAATCTATTCTACAAATAGAACCATATCCCTCATGTGTTTAAAACTAGCAAAAGCCCCTGGGATCTACTAGATTAAAATCCAAATTCTTTAGTAACACATACAAGCTTCTCTTTATTGGACTCCATCTATTCCACTTGTGTCATTCCTATGCTTTCTCACCTTTCTAAAAGCACCCTGGGCTCTAGTCACACAGCTCTGTACCATTCCCTGTGCACAACGTATTCAAAGGGACCACCACATATGGCCACCAGGTAAAGTTGATCAGTACAACTCTGCACTCCAAGGCAAAATTGTTTCCTGTATTACAACTGAGTTATTCCTATGTATTTGTCTTTGCAATTAGGTTTTATTATGATCTTGTCCAGGGTAGGAATGGTTTCTCTGTCATCTTCATATCTTCCGCCGCCCCTGGGAAACAGGTACAGCCTCAACGATCCCCATGGGATAAAAAAATGAACTTGACCTGTCTAAGGAAGGCTGTGGGCAGTCAGTTCTGATCTCTGATGAAGGAAATGGAACAGCTGAGAAGGAAATCTCAGGCCTCATGGTGGAAAAGGATGGTGTCTGATGAAAGTGTGGGAGGCACATCAGGCTAACCCAACCCTGTTGCACAGACTCAAAGGATGAGCCATCTGAGGGAAAGTCTCCCTCTGTGAGAGACAGGAGGAGCTCTCCCTCCACCGTATGCACAAAGGTGCGATTTCATATCCTGGAAGGCCTCCTTATGCCACCTATATTATCTCTACATTCGATGGTAACATAACTGCCAACTAAAGATGGGATTTCTATCCAAAAGTGGCTTGATATATTTTCCCACGAACATCAGCTTGCATTTTGAAATGTTCTATTCTGACTCAAAAGTGCCACCACTGTTGGTCCAATCACCCAAGCCAGTGTCAGTTTCCGCAAGCATAAAGCCCTCCTGAATTCTTCCTTTGTCCATCATCTCCTCTTTGTCCTCACTGGCACTGCCTCAGTGTTGGTCCTCCTCATCGCTCACCTGGGTCACTACAACCACCTCCAACTTATCTCTCTGGCACCATTCCCAGCTCCCTGAACTTAATCCAAAGCTTCAGCTTGCTCCCCACCTCATGTAATATAAAGTTCAAATCCCTAAAAGACTCTAAGACCCATGTTCTGTCTAAATCTTCACTGTCCAATAGAGCAGCCACTAGCTACATGGGGCTATTTAAATTTAAATTTGAACTAAACAATATTACATGAAAACAAAAATTCTCAGTAACACTAGCTACATTTTTAGAACTCAAGAGCTACCTACATCTTGTTGCTACTATATTGGACAGTGCAGTTCTAGAAAATTCTGTGACCACAGGAAATTCTATTGGACACCTCAGCTTGAGCTATGCCTAGAGAGAGAGAATCAAGAATCTATTCTAGGATGTTCTTTGGTGGCACCATCACCCAGAAAAGAGTTCCTGAGTGCTCCTTTTCTGGAGATGGAGGGCATGATCACAGCAGTTTTGGGCAAAGCAATTGAGACTGAGGAACTCCTAGGTGAAGTAGCATTGTGCAGAGGGATCTGAGGGCTAAAGACCTACCCTGAAATGAAGTGGGAACAACAGCAAGACTGCTTAACAAGTGACCTTCAGTAGCTGGGGTGAGAGAGGTGGTGACATGACTAACTTAGTAGTTCTTAACCCTGGCTACACCTTTAGAATGTCAAAGTTCCATCCCAACCAACTGATTCAGAACCCCAGAGGTGGAGCCCAGATATTGATACACTTCAGAGCTCTCTAGTGATTGAAGCATGTACTTTGGTTTGAGAACAACTGTTTTGGCTCAACAAGATATTACTCCTGTTTTGGTCTTCTTTTCCTTTCCATCTTCTTCCACAGGTACACATTCATAATAAAATGGGTAGAAAATCAGAATTCCTTCATGCTAATTTGATATGAATTCTTCATCAAGTATGTTGATATAAAATTGGTGCTGTTGATTATTATTAAATTACTCATAGAAACATTTTGACATTTCTACAGCAATTTTTTCCTGAAAGTCACTGGAACTCCAAATGAAGAGGGCTCAGCACAGGCCTACCTCTGTCCCAACTCCTGAAACCACTCTCTAGCCATTGAACTTCAACTTGGTGTTTTATTTGTAGCCCATTGTGTATATTACCTGCAGGCATTTCTCAGTATTTACTCATACCTAAAAAGCAAACGAAAAGCAATTTGCTTTCTCTCAACTTACAGAAACTATTTTAAGAGTAACTGAATTATTTTAAGCATCAAAAAGAAAACTGCCTTGCACCACAATATTGGGTTGACCAGCATTAAGTTGAGTAGTCACAGAATTTTGGAGCTTGAAGAGACCTTGAAAATCATAAGCCAGTAGCCTCATTTTACAGATGAGGCCTCAACACTGAGGGGTTTGCCCGAGGCCAACTGATTAATGCCAGAGCCGAGAGGAGGCCATGGTTTCCTGTCCCCCAGCCCCAAGTCACTGGAAGCTGCAGTGAAGGAGAATAGGAAAACAAATGTTTGCATTGTTCTCTCAACAATTTATTTTTAAGACTAAAAGTATAAAGCTTTGTACTGAGCCAAATACCCTCTTGCCCAGGTCCTTCAAATGCAAGCGGCAATTACCAGCATTTAAGACAAACTTGTACACATGTGTGGTTTCCTTTCAAACCAACCAATGTTCACAGCCTTTGGCCTCAGTAGCCTTTCATTACCCCCTGCTCAAACAGCTCAGTTCAGGTTGATGACAGGTGACCCTTTCCTGTGTGTCAGGAACATGAATGAGCACTTTACTTGTATGACCTCATTTCATCCTCACCATAGTCCTATAGATGGCTACTATTATTACCTCTATTTTGCAGATTAGGAAATGGAGGTTAACAAATATCATGTCAATATGCCCAAGGCCACCCAGGCTATAAATGGCAGAGCTGATATTCAAACCTTGATTTGCCTAATTTAAGCCCTGAACCACCACAGTGCACTGCCAAAGAGTCAATCCTAGAATATTAACCCCAGTCAGGACTCTACTCCACTAGAGGTCTGCAAAACTTTCTTAAAATACTTCCATGTACAATTCACAAGTCCCTTTCACCCACATTTGGGACCCTCAGCTTCTTGCTAGACTACTTCTGGTAATGACACACCATGAGCCTGTTTCATGTCTTATGAAACTATTTAAGTAATCAATTTCAATCATCACCCAAAGAAGAACTCACCACCCTGATTCAGAGCTGGCTTCCCTAGGCAGCCCATTAGTTAGGATGTCAAAATGTCTACCCAGACAAATGTTGCCTACACATGGAGACCTCTTCTCGCTGAGACTACTTGAACCTCATAATTACCAGGGATTTCACAGAAATAACCATTGTTAGCTTAACTGTGAGGCCTACAAAGCAAAATAAGTCTCCCGCGTATGCCCTCCAGGAACTTACCTCAACAATTAATTTGGAGAAGTTTCCTTCTCTCCCTTCACTGTCCCTTATGCTCAACTTTAAATATAATCACCAGCATTCAGTAGTTGTATTTTGACAGAACTGGTTTAGCACATTGTCCAGAAGCACAAAGATTATTCTTTTTAATAATTACATGGTTGTTCTTAACATTAGACAGATATTGCACTGAATACTTTCATTAACACAAGGAAACAAGATCCTTCAACAGCAGATCAATGGTCTTGCTACATATAGTTCCTTTATAGCTATGGGAACCCTCTCCCCTTAGAACCCCTTGGCAATTAAATAAGATATTGTGCCTTTAACAATGTTTCCAAATGACTTTGTATTTCAGGTCATAAAAATGCAAAGTAAATCAGTCTCTAGGGATCTTGCCAGGCTATTTTTGAGTAGACCAACTCCCATAACACTCTTCCTTCATTCATTTACTCATTCATTCATTCAATAACCTTTTGTTGAATCAGCCCATTTCCTAGGTACTGAGGACACACACACATATACACACATACCCGTACATACACACACACATACACATACATGCATACAACATACATTCTTATTCCCAGGCACACACACGTGCACACACATGCATACACATGTGCCCATGCACACACACACACATTTTCACACAAACACAAAGGGCTATTTATCTTAAAGAGGTCTAGTGAGGAAAACAGACAAATATCTGACAGTACAGTGTAATAAGCATATAATGTAAGCACAGTTCCTGCAGGAGCACAAAGGAGAGACACTGAATCCAAACCAGGAGAGTGGAGAAATAATTCAGTCATATACAAAGAAGGAAAAGCAAACACAAAGAAGAAAATTCATCTTAAATTAGTTGGGTGTATGAATGGGTGAATGAGTGAAGGAATGGATGAATCTGAGAAAGGTGATATGATAGACAGGCAAACATCTCTGGCTGTGCAGGAGCCCACATCTCAGCTCTGCTAAATAGATAGGGCCTCCAGGGAGATGTGCTTAAATGTGGAACAGAAGTTGCCAAACAGAAAAACGTCTTTCTGGGCTGCAGGAAGTGCCTGCTCAGCAGTATCAAGGAGAGCTTAGCATGTTTGGGAAACGTTTGATTTGTCTAAAGTAGGGAATAGGTTGGGGAGGTGAGTCCAGGGGGAGGGCCTGACAAGGTCACTGAGCATGGACAGCCAGCAGAGGAACTTGGATTTTGTCCATGGAAAGATGGCCAAGTAGATGGTTTGTGCTTCAAAAAGATGGCTATGAAAATGATTTGGCAGGTGGCCTGGAGAAGTGACTAGCATTCTGAATATACTGCACTAATTTCAAGGGAAATTATGAGGATCCGAAGTGGGACTGCTGAAGTGGACAAAGGGAGGCTAGGGTGGATAGTTAAATATATATACATATTTTCAAGCACCTAGAGTGAGCAGGTGACCAAACAGACCAAGCATAGATGATGCTGTGATCACTCCTAGGGCAGAGCCTTGACTAGAAGGCACCAAAGGGCAGGTTTCCAGCTGTATTGCCCCCATATTTGCTCCCAAGTCACTGTAAAAATGGACACCATTTCTTGAACACCTACCTCTTGCCATATGCTAAACATTTTATACACATCACCCAACCCAACCCTGCCCAAAACTCTTTAGTGCATATTGATCCTCCCTTCTAGAGATCAAGTAATCTTCCCAAGATCTAGGATTTAAGTCCAATTTAGAGTGACTCCAAAGCCTTTAACGATCACAGTAGACTCCTTCCCCAAATGTTGTCTTCTTGGAGTCCTGTTTCTTCTTCTCTCCCAAGCAGTTACTCTCATGCAACCTGGGTCAGTACATAGAGCAAAAGAAGCCCTGATGCAGCCCTCTGGCCATTCAACCACAGTATTTTAGAGTAAGTTAAAGCCTAAGTTACTGAAATCTGCCCTCTCAGGGTTTCACATGGAACTGTCCAAGCCCCACTTTTGGCCATGCAATCAAGTCCCAGGAACGGTGCAGCAGAAACTGATGTCAGACTCCTAATGCAGATTGCCCCCTATTTCTCAATAGTAGAACTCCCAGTTCTTAGTCAGTCCCCTGTTGCCCTGAAGAAAGACTATATTTCCCAACCTCCTGTGTCTAGGTGTGGCCATTGTGAGTACATTCTGATCAACAAGGTTTAAGCAGAAGTATTAAATGCATCTTGAGAAATCTTGCATACAGGGAAGAGAGCCACCCTTCATTGCCCCCTTCTTCCTTCCTCTGGCTGGAATGAGGACATGATGGCAGGAATTCAAGCATTCATGGTGTACTATGAAGCCTTGGAAGTGGCAGCATAGAAATCTGGAAGAAGCCAGGATCACTGATGACTTAGTGAAGCAGACATACCAACCCCGGACTTCTTACCATCCAACTTTTTTTGCAGTGTATCAAACATTTTGTGTTTGAGCCTCTGTTAATTTGAGTTTTCTAGCACTAATAACTAACATTATTCCTAATGAATACTGGCTACAATATTGTGGGGGAGCTATTGTCATTTCCCCTATTTTCTCTAAATTAAACACATGTCACCTGCTCAGTGATTCAGGCTGACTCTCTCCAACAGGAAAGCTGCCTAAGCATCAGGGGACATTTATGTTCCTCTCCATACCGCATTTTGCCGTAAGAAAGGGGGAAATGACCAGAATGGAAAATAGCACATTCTTTTTTTTTTCCCCAAATACTTTTATTTTATTTTTTCAGTGTTACAAGATTCATTGTTTATGCACCACACCCAGTGCTCCATGCAATACGTGCCCTCCTCAATACGCCCATCCCCCCACCCCCCTCCCCTCCAAAACCCTTAGTCCATTGCTCTGCAGCTGAATAAGCAAACTGTCCAATCCCAATCATTTGTGCTCTGATTTTTCATAGCCTATTTTATGACTTTCATTCTGTATCATTAAATTCTAACCAAACTCAATTAATCTTCTGGCCCATAAAGTCCACAATCCTTAATCAGCCATCAATAGAAATCTTCACATCTCAGATACTTTACCCCAAATGGCAAGCATCTGGTAGTAACCTAGAATCTTCTTTCATTCAATGCACTGATCTTATTGGTTAGCTTTTTCCATTCTGCTGACAATTCCCAAATCAAGTATCTTTCAGACCAGAAGAGAGGCAGTATGCTTAGAAGGCACTGGGTGAACAGAGCTCCACCTTGTCCTGCAAGTCCCCAGGCTACAACTCAACCTATTCAGAAGTTGGCCTCTCTGACTACACTACACTGCCTTGCTAATCCATTTTTCTTCCTATAGCTACGACTTTATACAAACTAAGAGTTGATCATTTTGTTAGTGCCGTTTAGCATTAATTGTTTACTGTATGTTCTGAACTGTCCTAGGATCTTAGAAGACACAGAAGGAAAATACAAGTGATTCTGCTCTCAAGTTCCCAGGCAATAGCCATGTGAGGTTTTCTTATTACTCTATAAAAAGTACATAAATTTGGGGGCACCTGGAGGGCACAGGCAGTTAGGCGTCTAACTCTTGGTTTCGGCTCAAGTCGTGATCTCGGGGTTGTGAGATCTAGCCCCATGTTCGGCTCTGAGCTGAGCTCGGAGTCTGCTTGAGGTTCTCTCTCTCCCTCTGCCCCTCCCATTTGTGCTTTCTCTCCTAAATAAATAAATCTTTTTTTTTAAAGCACATAATTTTTTACTTAAAATATGGAGTTTTTCTGTGTATTAAACCAGAAATCAGGACCAGAAGTTATAAATCTATTTAAATGTAAATTAATATATAATAATAGCCTACAAATGTCCTTGTATATCAAAGGATTTTTTTCATTCTTCGTGACAGAAAATATGGATATAAGGAAACATCATAACAATGATGCCGAAGAAGCCCAGATTTACCATGAGCAATCAATAAGACTCATGTAAAAAAATTTTTTCCCAAATACTTTTATTTTATTTTTTCAGTGTTACAAGGTTCATTGTTTATGTACCACACCCAGTGCTCCATGCAATACGTGCCCTCCTCAATACCCACCACTAGGCTCACCCAACCCCCCCACCCCCACACCTACAAAACCCTCAGTCTGTTGCTCGGAGTCCACAGTCTCTCATGGTTCATCACCCCTCTGATTTCCTCCAATTCACCCCTCCCTTCCCTCTCACAATGTCCTCCATGTTTTCCCTTATGCTCCACACGTAAGTGAGACCATATGATAATTGACTCTCTTTGCTTGACTTATTTCTCTATCTCTCTCTGCTTGACTTATTTCACTCAGCATAATCTCTTCCAGTCCAGTCCAGTTAAAACAAAAGTTGGGTATTCATCCTTCCTGATGGAGGCATAATATTCCATTGTATATATGGCCCATATCTTCTTTATCCATTCATCTGTTGAAGGGCATCTTGGCTCTTTCCACAGGTTGGCGATTATGGCCATTGCTGCTATGAACATTGGGGTACATGTGGCCCTTCTTTGTACTGCATCTGCATCTTTGGGGTAAATACCCAGTAGTGCAATGGCAGGGTCATAGGGTAGCTCTATTTTTAATTTCTTGAGGAATCTCCACACTGTTTTCCAAAGTGGCTGCACCAATTTGCATTCAAGACTCATGTAAAATTATAAAGTTTATATCAAATTGTACTTTCTCTGAAAGAACTCAAGGCAGTCCAGTGATATAGTAAGTAGAAAGGGCACTAGATCTGTCATATAGACTTACAGTCACATTTCAATTCTGCCACTTAATTAGCCAGCAACCCTGGTCAAGCCACTTACTTTCTGAACATTCTCCTTGCGGGCCTGGGGTTAGTGATGTTTACCTCCAGGTGCTCTTCTGAGCATGAAGGAAGACAGCGCATGTGGAAATGCCTAGCAAAGTGCTCAACACGTTGCAGCTCCACCTGGATCTTGGCCTGTGGCCTGCTAAAGGCCCTTGACTCCAAAGAGCCCTGAGACCAGTTACCTGGGAACATGGCCCTCAGTGCAGACCCTCAACTGCTGGCTGCAACTGACGTCATGAACCTTGACTGGGCAGTGAGACAGAAAAGATGCATTTCCTCCAGTAGATCTTCCCAGAGATGGGACACCCTGAAAACTGTAAAGGAGGCCAAGTTGGACTTCAACCTTCCCAGCATAATCACACAGTCTCCACACTATTGGTGAAATTCTCAGTGCAAAAGACAAGAAGGCATAAAAATGAAGCAAACATTTTGGCCCATTGCCTTGAAGTGTTTTATCCATACTTGCATACCTCAGACTGCAATCCACTTGGCCCCAACCAACTTTTCCCTTCCATAGAGATAACAACCGAGAATCTCAGCCCCTCCACTCTAGTTCCATCCTCCATACAGGCCAAGTAGCCAGATTGTCCTAAGGAGCACAGAGAATCCCAAATACCCCAGGCTGTGCACTGGTGCAGCAGACAGCAAGAGGACCATCCAGGGGGTCATGAAATGAAGTTATTGAGTCATGGGCAACCTTTTCTCTCTCTTTTTCTTTCTTCTTCTTCCTTCTTCTTCTTGCTTCTTTCTTCTCCTCCTCCTCCTCTTTTCTTTCTCCTCCTCCTTCTTCTTCTTTAAAAAAAATAGAGTAAATTGGAATGAAAAAACTGAAAAATACCTGAGTCATCGAGTACACTGTGTGGTGGGGTTAAGCTTTGCTTCTTGAAACTTTTGTTTCTGTGGGGGGGGGGGGTATGTGTTTAGGATCACAGTTTAAAATTGTGTGTCTTGGTTAGGAAACTGAAAGATAAATACAGGGCAGTCACATAGAGCTTTTACATGATGACAACAGCTTTCTGAAGAGCTATGAAATCACAGGCGGCACAAAAAACAAAACCAGTAGGGACAGAGAACCTGAATTCTAGTCCTGGCTGTGCTGTGTGTCCACAGCCAAATTCCACAATCTGTTTGAACCCTTTCCTCATTTGTAAAATGAAGATGGTAACTCCTACTCTGCCCATGTGGCAGGACAGCTGTGTGGTTCAAATGGAACAAGGTTCACTGAACACTGTGTACACTGCAGGACAAAGGCTGACTGACATAAGGCATTTTGAAATTCTAATTTATGGTGGGAAGTTCAAGCCAGGAAAGGAAGAGATGGACAATAGGATAGTTTGGGAGCTACTTGGGGGACCCAGAGACTATTAACAGATCCCCCAAATTCTCACATGTGGCATCCTTCCAGCTCCAATATGTGTCCAGCTTGGTGATGCAGTCCAGGTGACGCAGTCCAAGTGATGCCTCAGGAATCCTACCGCAATGATTCTAACCAACACAAGCAAAGAAAATTTCATGTCTGTTCTGTTACACGTCATTGGCCCTAGGGCTAGTATTTGATAGCACCTGAATGTCTAGTGCTGACCAGTTCTTTCTGGTTCACTCCACCCCTGTGGAGTGGTAGGAAAGCCATGCAACCTCATCATTATTGATGAAGAAAGGCAAAATTAAGTGCACGCCTCTTACTGGAGCGAACATTGATGTTCTTTCCATTTCATGGAAAGGTCTTGCAAAACATTGGTTCTAATATCTTCTTGCATGAGTCATAGATTAAGGAATGAAGAAACACTTCTGAATGACAAACAAGGAAAAAAGAAAAGAAAGAAAGCTATGATGATGTGTTCTTGGAACACAACTCCAAGTCCGTTTACACAAGCAAAATCAACATGTAGATCTCTGTTTAGGGTATGCTGCTAAAGGACAAAACAAAACAAAAAGTCCATTTCTTTTCTTTTTTCTGATTAAAAAGATAATGGACACTCACACAAAAATCAAATAATAAAATTAGTTCCCAAGAGGAAAGGAATGTCTGCATTTTATTTTTTTTATTTTTTTAAAGGTTTTTATTTATTTATTTGACAGAGACAGAGAGATCACAAGTAGGCAGAGAGGCAGGCAGAGAGAGAGGGGGAAGTAGGCTCCCTGCTGAGCAGAGAGCCCGATGCGGGGCTCGATCCCAGGACCTTGAGATCATGACCTGAGCCGAAGGCAGAGGCTTTAACCCACTGAGCCACCCAGGTGCCCAGGAATGTCTGCATTTTAAAGTGCATCTTTCCACACCTGTTTCTTTTTCTGAACTATCAGGTGGATAGACAAAAACATTGTACAGATGTTTTTTTGAAACCCACATGTTTATATAGTGGTATGTCAGAAAGCCTCATCCATAATAGTGAATAGTGGTAGTCATATAGTATTCCATCATACGAAGGAAGCTTAATTTATTAATAAATTTCCCTGAAGGACATTTAAATTGCTTCTGAATTTTATTGGGATATAATTCACATACAGCATTGTATAAGTTTAAAGCGTACAATGTGTTGATCTGATCTACTTATGGTTGCTTCTGAATTGTTGCTTTTTTAAATAATACCAGGGGTGCCTGGGTGGCTCAGTCCGTTAGGCGTCTGCCTTTGGCTCAGGTCATGATCTCAGGGTCCTGAGATTGAGCCCCATGTCTGGCTCCCTGCTCAGCGAGGAGTCTGCTTATCCTTCTCCCTCTGCCTCTCACCCCCCGCTCATGCTCTCTGTTTCTCTCCCAAATGAATAAATAAAATCTTAAAAAAAAAAACAGCACTAATATAAGCATTCTTAAACATTCATCATTGTACACTTGTCCAATTATCTCCCTGGGATAAATTTCTAGGATATGAGCCAAAACCTATCACATTTTCAATCTTAATGCATATTGACAAATTGCCCTGTGGAAATAATGTGCCATATCCCATTGCCCCAGCAATGTAGGAGAGAATCCGTTTCTCACACCTCACCAACAGTGGGTATCATCAATTCTTTCCAATTTTTTTTCCAATGTGACAGGTACCAATATTGCACTGTTGTTTGAATTGCATTTCTTTGATTTCAGTGAGACATTCAATATTAATCTTACTTGTTATCAATGCATATATGCTACTAGCAGTGATAATAGTTATCATGCACTGAAAGTGTATTATGCATCAGGCACTGTGCTAAACAGTACCTTACAGCATTATTTTTTAAACCTCATGATAGCCTCTCCAGGTAAGTACTACTATTATCCCTATTTCACACATAGAAACAAAGACTTAGTAATTTGCTAAAAGCTGTGAAGCTAGTAAATAGTAAACCCAGAACTCAGTCCAGGTAGATCTGACTCCAAAGCCATGTTGTTGAGCAGGGCATTGTACTTCCATTTACTACTTTATGCAAGAGTGCTAATTCTGCTTCTATATATGCTTTTTTAAATGAGTTTTATGTGTTTATGGACTTTAATCATTTTTCAATTGGGATGTTCGTCTTTTCCTTATTAATTAGCAATAATTCCTTTTTATTAAGAACACTGGTTTTTGGGGCACCTGGGTTGCTCAGTTGGTTAAGTGTTGGAATCATGGTTTGGGCTCAGGTCATGATCTCGGTGTCCTGGGATCAAGCTCTGCATTCAGCTCCCGCTTCAGCAGGGAGTCTGCTTGTCTCCCTCTTTCTCTGCCCCTCCCCACTTGCACACACTCTCTCTCAAATAAATAAATATATCTAAAAAAAAAAGAATATTGATTTGTTGTCCTTTTTTGCTAGCAACTTTTTTTCTCTGTGGAATGTACTTATACCCAATTTACAACTTTCACTTCTGTTTATAATTAGTGTAAGAACTTGAGTAATGACTGTAATAAGCCTGATGTAGTACACCTGCCATGGGAACAAGCGCACGCATATTAGCTAAGTTGATGGTGCTAGATTTTAGTGGTAGTGCAATCGTGGACACTAAGGGGTTTGGACAACAGCACATGGCAATGAAGAAGGGGAAGAGAGAAAAGAGGCAGATCAAGTCACAGGGTGGTAATCTCCCCTTTAATGAGTCTCTTACTGAGTTTCTTCCCATTGCAGGACTTCTGCCACTTGGCCAACCCCAAAAAATAGGGTCTTATCACTTGGTATGGTTTATAGAGATCTAAATCTCTTCTTTTCATTACCCAATTTAATCACATGTTATTAAAACAAAGACAACGCTTTGGCCAGAAAGTGGAGCATGTGCAAAACTCCCAGGAAGTAGAGCATGTGCAAAGGAGAGGACGTGGAGTCCGAGGCCCCATCTTGGAGCCCTGCCTGGTGAGGACATGCTCTGTGGCCTAGCAAGTCATTTCACTCTCTCGGCTTCCATTTCCTTATCTGCCAAATTGGCGTAATGGTAACTATGTCACACAGCGGCTTGGAAATTACCTAAGAAAATATTCAAGTGTCGGTGCCGCATAAGACCCTAAGTGCTCAGCAGATGGTCCTCTGCCCCCACCTCCACTGATTCAAGTGAAAGAGAAAGAGAGGGTTCTGTGGGATTCACAAGAAGAATGCAAAGGCTTGGTCTGACTCAGCTGCTCTGCTATTAAACTAGAACTTCAGCTTACGTGTCCCCAAAATTGTCTCATGAGACACTGCCAGAGTTAAACAGGAAGACAGCTGACAACCTAACAACCTAACTCCAGTTGGCTTCCCCCTCTACCCCATCTGTGTGCAGGCAGCTAAACTGCTTATGTCTGTCATCCACAATCATTTGCCTTAGTGGTTATTCCAGAGCGATCTCATGGTCCCAAAAGCCTCTAACTTTGCCTTGGATACAGGATAGCAAAGTTCTCATTTGAATGAAATAATACTAGGATTCATTCAGATAAAATCCCTGAATACATCAGGAAGATGAGAAGATGAGAAAGGTGATCTGCTTAATTTATTATAAGGACCAAAGCAATCCCCTCATTCGATGATAACCTACTTATTTCCCAGGCATCTCTCCCAACCCCCCAACCACACCTCTCCTTTGACCTCAGGCTATGTTTATTATAATACTCTTCCTTTGTAAAGCATTTCAGACTTAAAAGAAAGTTTCCTACCATGAGCTGAGCCCTACTCTGCAAGCCCTTTACACAGGAGGAAACAGTTTCAGAGGATTGAGTAGTTTCCAAAGCTACAGAGCTATACAATGACTAGAGTGCAGCTCAGACCCAGGTGCGTCTGCCCCTGAAGCCTGTCCACCAGGCCACCACGCCTTTGTCCTCTGCACCTTCACAAAGCACTTACACACCCTTTAGCTCCTTGATTTTCTCCAAAATCTTTCTAAGTACCACAACTCCAGTTGCCTCTATTTACTATGGGAGACTGAAAGAGGCTGCAGGATGTAGGCACCCCCACCTAGAACCCCTGGGGTTGGCCTAACCCCACCAGGTAAGGCCCCCACAGCCAGGCCCTGGGGGTGCCTGACAGAAAGCTCATGGCCCACTGAGAAGTTCTCTGTTGAAGGAAGACATGTTATATTTCAGCAAGATCTAAGTCAGTGTTGACCAGCTCACAGGGGAAACCAGAATTCAAAGGCTCTGGGCTCCCCAGCCCTCCTCCCCAAGGTGGTCACTTCAGGAAGTACTGTCCCCATAGTTCATTTCCACAGGTGAGATGACTTGTAAGAAAGTCGATCAATATAACCAGCCCCTAAGGACCACATAATAAGGGCTAAAACCAAACACCACTCTTAAGGAGGAAGCTCAGAAATGAAGCCAAAACAAATGTTGCTGAGATGAAGGATTAGAATAAAACTACAAGAGTAGCTGGCACAATGAGGCATACATGCCCCACATGATTCAAGGGCATAAGATATCAAGGACAACTCATCTGCCAGAGAAGGTACCAACTCAGTCAGCTCGTGCCACTTTACACTACTTTCAACAAGGAATCATTAAGGCTTTGGAGCATTCATATTGGAAACACAGACTTTTCAAGCTGAAAGACCCTTTGGGATAAGCCATTCTGATCCCTGTATTTAACAATTGGCAGAACTAATGTCCAAATAAGTTAACTGGCTTGGTCATAGTTATGTAGCTGGTCAATGGCAGAAAAATGACCAGAAATCAGGTGACAGAGCTCCAACAACATCTTCACACACATGTTTAAGCACTGAATCTTTCCTCCAATTCTTCTTCCTCTCTACGCGAGCATATATATATATACATACACATACATGTACACACACATACCTGCATACATACACACACGTGCCTATGCACCCTACATACACATATGCACCTGCATCCATGCTCATATACACGTATCTGCATACATACACATACAGTGTGCACACACACATTAACACATTCTTCTTCACCTGATGCCACAGACTTCATATGCCACATCCTTATCAAGCCCTTCTGAACATTCATACAGGAATATAATTCAAATGACCTGTCTGACCATGGGGCTTACTAAGAGAACCACTGTGCTCCACGAGGGACCTGGTTCTCTTTCAACTTTCTATTTTTATCTATTGTTCAGGTGACATTTATACCAGTAAGAGTAGTGGGCTATAGAGCAGTTAAATGACGGAGTGCAAAAATATTCACAAATCTGGTGCCTGGTGCACAACAGACCCCAAATCATGTCCCAGCTGGGGGTGTGTCAGGCAGAAGACCTGGGTGTAAATAGCAGGGGTTCTGTGGCCAAACAGCTTGGCCATAATGCCCCCTTTCTGTTCTTGACTTTGGGTGGCTTGCCTACCCTCAGTCAAGTCTGGAGTCCATATATATGTAGGTCACTGCAAGGAGTAAATGAACATGTTTGCTGCCTGACTCTCAGCCAACAAACAGTAAGTGCTAAACAAACAGAAAGGCAAGCAGGTTTATGA
The DNA here is from genome assembly GCA_028534135.1 of Potos flavus. NCBI lineage: Eukaryota > Metazoa > Chordata > Mammalia > Carnivora > Procyonidae > Potos > Potos flavus. The sequence goes on from CM052886.1 coordinate 107,567,251, forward strand.
TTTGCATATGGTGGAGAAATGCACTGTCCTGCCCCTTCCTTCCCTAAAATCCCAGGACTGCAGTTTCCTCCTTGAGGGTGAGTTCTATAATTCCACATTGCAAGGCATTGGGTGTGGCATAGAATTGGTATACAGTTCTCTTCTGTAGAAGGGAAGTTTCTTCAAACCTTTTTAAAACCCACCTAATCAGGAAGTCTTTGCTTGGGGATTCTGAACTGACTGGGATGGATCCTTTCTAGGTAGATTCTCAGCACTTGATCTGTACAACAATACCTTCCAGTTATTATTAAGATTCTTTCTGAGCATTCTCAAATCATTTCATCTGGGTTCGCTCTTCCCAAGTAGAACATAATGCCCTAAAGGGCAATAATGCCCATGCCAACTGAGAGAACATTTTGACCCAGTAGCTACTCTAAGGCCTGATGCCAGAATATCTTTCTTTCCACCCTAGCCAAACCTTGAGGCAAGGCCCCTGGCATCTGTTAAGAGATTCTGCTAAAAGTCACTGTTTTCCAGACACTCATTTCTAAGTGTGGGGAGAGGTATAGGTAGGTCCTGATTTCCTTCTCTCTTCACATGTTCTGAATGTAAGCTTCTCAAAGGCCAAATGCATGAGGCAAATGCAGAGGAGGAGCAAGACACTTCACAGAATGGCATGATCTCAAAACAAAGTCTAACACCCTGGAGGTCTCACACACTCAGAGCCTACTTGGTGAAGAAGCTCAGCTCTACAGTCAGCCCTCAAATCTGGAAATATTAGAAGTAAGAGCAACAAGAGAAGGAGAAAGAGCCATATGTTGGGAGAGTCAACTGTGAGAAGTCTCTGCTGGCAAGGGTTAGTGTTCAAAAACGCTCTCCACCCATTCCATCCCTTGGCCAATGTGAAATGTTGGAACCAGAAATTTGGCTCAGCCTGAGCATATCCAAGTTCAAATTATAACCATCATGGAAGTGGCCTAAACTCACATGAGGTCTCTGATGTACTTAGGTCACAGCTCAGTGACTCACTGAATCTTTTCAGGGGAAAAGTATAGGAAACTGCTAAGGATTCGGTACCAGAAAATATATGGCTCCCATGAGTTGCCCTCTTATACTCTGAAATCCTCATTATGTACTGAGCAGTTATTCTGAGCTGATTGTTTCAGGAACATTATCATATTTAATTTAATCCTCACCACAATTCTTATTTCCCCCATGAGGAAACAGCTGCTAAGAGATTAAGGAGTTTGACAAGATTGCACTGCTAGAAGGAGATAGAAGCCCATGCTTAGCCTCAGCCAGACCTAAATCCAAAAGGCCCCTTTGCTGCTCACTAGCTGAGGTACGGGAACAAGCTCTTGGTGATTTCTTCTCCTTTGCAAACAGAGGGATGATGATATTGACCTCACAGGATTGTTGTGAGGATTGGATAGTAAAACAGAGAGCTTAACATGCTTAGTAAAAGGTAGCTTCCCTGATTGCTCTTGTTACTATTTCGTTTTCTGATGCCCCGTCTTGCGGATGCCAGTTCATCCCTTCATCCCCTCAGTAGGACTTTAGAGATAACAAGAGGCAGCTCTCAGTTAATACAGCCTCACACCTATTAAGTTCTGGAGAATGACAGCCTGGTTTTCCATTCCATAAGAATGCCCCTGGGGACTTTCACTTTAACACAGCCTTGATTGCTATTAAACACTTGTGTGCAACTAATTGAATATATTTTAATTTGTATAAGTCCCTCCATACAATTCTAGTAATCCTTAAGTGACCTGTAGAAAAATAATAAAGGATAAAGGAAATACTGACCCACAATTTGCTTGAACTGACATCAGTCCTGGGGTAAACCATACAGCCCCTCAAAATGTTATTGTATAAAAGTGCATTCATCATGAGCTCCTGTGCTTCTTCCCAGTGTCAGAGCCAGGCACACACTAAAAATGTAACCCAAATGGAATTCGGGAAAGAGGTATTAGCAGCTCTGTGAATGCAGATGCTCCCTCATCCTTACTCACATACCAACATGAATCGAGATCTGGTACAAATTCAAGATATTTTCTTTTTTTTTTTTAAGATTTATTTATTTATTTATTTGACAGAGAGAGATCACAAGTAGGCAGAGAGGCAGGCAGAGAGAGAGGGGGAAGCAGGCTCCCTGCTGAGCAGAGAGCCCGATGCGGGGCTCGATCCCAGGACCCTGAGATCATGACCTGAGCCGAAGGCAGAGGCTTTAACCCACTGAGCCACCCAGGTGCCCCACAAATTCAAGATACTTTCATTTAAAGATCCATATGCTGGCATTTGTTTCCCTCTCTCCCCAATAAGATATCTGACCCCACTCATGGACACCACTGAAGTCCCCCTTGGCCCACCTTTCCTTCTAGCCGTATCCTACAGCTTATTCTAGCCTCTGTTGCCACCAGTTCTAAGCAAATGTGGCTCAACAGCCCCTCATCCCAAACCTCCAATGCCTGCTAGAACCTTGGCACTAACATGGGAAGCACAGGGGCTTACCACCCACTGTTTTTCATCCTTTGGGGGAAAGATTGAGCTTCCAACACACATTTCTTAAGGCACCTGAGGAGTTCTCAGAGAGCTGTTCTCTTCTCCAAAATGCACCTATCCTTCCCTGTCTCCTTCTCCCTGCTCCTCACTCCTGCTTCCTGGCATCATTTCCCAAATCAACTACTTGCATGCAAGCTTCTGTTTCTGGCTGTGTCTCACGGAAACCCAGGCTAAGACAAATCATTTCCTGCAAAAATTTCAATGATCACAGTTTTAAAATCAACAAACAGGACATGAGACCTTACAAAAAATGTTTCAATGCCATTTTTACATTCAAGGAAGCAGTCTGGAAGAGACGAATTGAGCACTGAAATATACAAAATTCCAGAGCATCTCAATCATTTATGTATATAATTAGTCAGAAATTTTAAAATAGGACTATTATGCAAATGGATGTATTGTTGCTATAGCTCTACAAGAATGGTGAAAATAAAGTTTAATTTTACTTCCCTCAAGAGAGTGAGTCAAAGTCACAAAGTCACAAAGTCAAGTCTTGTTTGGCAATAAGCCAACAATAGGCCACATCAATGCTAAGAGGTTGTCACCACACCTGAGTGGAGATGGCTGAAGTAGCTTTTAAAACATACTTTCCAGAAAGTTGAGACCAAAAATCCCACACTAAACAAATATTTTAACTTAGAAAGAAGGAGATTACCCTCTAAGGTGTACCTGGAGTGTGGTGAAGGAAGAAATACTAATACCACAATACTCCAAAAACAAACAGCAGAGAGCTTGAGAAACCAATATTGTGCTTTACCAAATATACAAAACATCTTGGGAGTATTCCAGAAGGACAAGGGTTAGCTGCAGATTAGTATAAGCAACCAGACAGACTGCCTGCATGGCTCAGACCACTTTGGTGAGTACACCTACGTACACCACTTATTGGGCGTACCAATGAAGATTAACCAACACACTAGACAAATGTTCCAGTTTCCCAGACATTGCAGATAAATGAAGTTCAAAGCAAGACACCACAAGCAGGCCTGACCTGCAATAACTATCCTAAAAGTTACTTGGAAAACATCAACATTGAGTCTTCTGCACAGGTGTGGTGAGTAAGGAGACTAAAGAGAACCTTCCCACTGTGTTCTAGGGCATAGAGTGCAAGTGTGTAACAACCCGGGATTAGAGGCAGGGAGCCCTGGCTAAATGAGGTTCTCCAAGTCCCTGAATCTTCTGTGCCCCAATTTCTAAGTCTAACAAAATTAGGCTGATAATCATATAAAAAATCATGAGGAAGAAGAAATGAAAGAGTATAACAGAAAGTTCTTTGTAAAAATAAATACTAGTATGAAAGCAAGGACACTCACTTTTGCTTTAAAAATTCTATGTTCACAAACTCATGGTTACCAGGTAGAGGGGATGGGTGACATATGCAAAGGGGATTAAGAGTACACTTATCTTGATGAGCACTGAGTAATGAATAGATTTGTTCAGTCACTATATTGTACACCTGAAATTAATATAGTTATAAATTAATGTGACATTAATATAAATAGCATGCTAATTATACTGGAATTAAAATTTTTAAAACTGAAAAAAAATCCTATGTTCACAGCTAATATGAGTCAGCCCCATAAACTAGCCTGAAAGGAAATATTTAAACAAATTTGGACTACAAACATCTTTTACATGCCCTAAAGAACTACAGAAGCATTATTGTCTTATGACTGATATGAAAAGCCATCCTTGCCTCTCATTGAAAGACAAGGTACTTTCCCTCCTCACAGTATCACTTAAACCCAACTTTAGTTAGAGCACAATCTTGAAAGTAACATGTATGAATTTATATAATTCAGGCTGGCCTCCTTTCAATTTGTAAAAATGGGTCAATGTTTCCTTGAGCAAGTTTAAAAACATGCCACTTTTTTTTTTTTTTTGCAACCAAATAGATCTACAGAGTATAATGCTAAGGAAATAAGTCGGTCAGAAAGACAAGTGCCATATGATTTCACTCATATGCGGAATTTAAGAAACAAAACAAATGAACAGAGAAAAAAGAGACAAACCAAGAAACAAATTCTTTTTTTTTTTAAGATTTTATTTATTTATTTGACAGAGAGAGAGATCACAAGTAGGCAGAGAGGCAGGCAGAGAGAGAGGAGGAAGCAGGCTCCCTGCCGAGCAGAGAGCCCGATGCGGGGCTCGATCTCAGGACCCTGAGATCATGACCCGAGCCGAAGGCAGAGGCTTTAACCCACTGAGCCACCCAGGCGCCCCAAGAAACAAATTCTTAAATATAGATAACAAACTGATGGTTACCAGAGGGGAGGGGAGGGCTCAGGATGCTATGGGTGAAATAGGTGAAGGGGATTAAGAGTACACTTATCATGATGAGCACTGAGTAATGTTAGAATTGTTGAACCACTGTATTATACATCTGAAACTAATAGAACACTGTATATTAACTATACTGGAATTAAGATTAAAAAAAAGAAATAGAAATAAAAATATAGATTATTTTTTAAAATTCTATTTTTTATTGGAATTCAAATATGTCATTGTAGTCGATATTTTGGTGAAAACAAGTACATGCCTAAAAACAGTAGCTCCATTTACATACTCTAGAAATTCCACCTACCAGGAGCCCGGTCTCTATGATAAATTAGCAAATTTAAAGAGGTGCTTTTATCTTGTTATTGAACATCCATGGCTGCTAACATTACAAAAAGAGAGACATGTGCCTCTTGATGGAAAAACAAACCAACAACTTTAAAGTAGTCTTGGAAAAAAACTAATCTGAATCTGACTGAACTTCTAAATTCAATTATCAGTTACCAGGAAGTGTGTATGGAAGAGCACATTAAAATACACTAAGGGAATGCAATCAGTAAAATTCAGAATGTGGGAAACCCTGCAGGCATACATTGCAGTTTTTATTGACGAAAGAAAGTGGAAGGAAAAAGATGTGAAGAACATAAAAGATGGACTTAATTAAAGGTTAAAAGATGGACTTAGATAAAGGTAAAAAGACATACTGACCAATAAAAATGTGTGAACTTTATTTGAATGCTGATTCAAATATTTAAACTGTTTTAACAAATTATGACTCTGATTCTTGGCCATAAAGGAGAAACTAGTTCAGAATATTTTTTCTCCTCAAAACAAATAGAAAATTGAACAAATTATATAAAAACCTTTTTCAGATTGTAAAGCTGAACTTTACAATCATCCTGGATTTTTGCCTGAAAGCAATTTTAAAACAACAGCAAAGTGACAGGAAAAGCCAAGAGGAGCTCCACAACCTCACTGAGTTGAGGAGAAACAGATCAGAGTTCAGGGAGGCCAAGTCAGTTGGAATTTGTGGGGCAAAGTACCAGAGAGAATTGAACTAGCAAAGAAGAGTTCCAAAAATTTGGATGAGGGCCCCTTAAGTCTTTCACTGAATATGAATCTGTGCATTCATGGAGTAAAAATCCACAAGTCTGGACAAAGAACTGAAAAAGAACTGTAATTATTAATAGTTCCTAGAGGTTTTATAGGACTGGAAGATATACAGACTCTAACTAGCCAATAGAATACTCTGGGCAATATGAAGAGTTGCCAGAAGGAGCACACCTCAGTAAGAGGGCTAACTTAGTCCTAAAGTACAGACTATTCTAGAACTGCCCTAAACAGGCTTAAAAACAAGTCTGCTAAGAATCAATCAGTACCATGAAAACTAATTTTCTGCCAAAACCAATTTTGAAACTCTTTAAGGCAACAACATCCAAATGCTCAACAACATAAACCTCACAATGTCCTGCATCCAATTAAAAATTACTAGACATGCAAAAAGTCAGCAAATTATGATCCATAACAAGAAGAAAAATCAGTCAAAAAATAGATCTATAAATGATAGAGATGTTAAAAATAGCAGTGAAGGACTTTTAACAAGCTATTACAAATATGCTTAAGATTCTAAAGGAAACATGAATATAATAAAATATTTTTAAAGGATCAAATGGAAATTCTAGAGAAGAAAAATATAATAACTGTAGGGAAAATTCCATTGGACAATCATAACAGTAGATCAGGTGTTGCAAAAGAAATGGGCATTAACGAGGGCACATGTGGTGATGAGCAGTGCGTGTTATAAGCAACTAATGAATCATTGAACCCTACATCAAAAACTAATGATGTACTATACAGTGGCTAACTGAACATAATAAAAAAATAAAAAAAATGAAAACATTGCAACAGAAAATATCCAAATAATAGAAAGGAAAAAATACAAAACATACACACACAGAAACACTCAGGGACCTATGTGACAATATCAAGCAGTCAAATATACATGTAACTGGAGTCCAAGAAGAAGATAGAGAGTAGATGGAAAATATATAAATAGAAATAGAAATTTATATATAAATCTATAAAAATAAATACAAAGAAATTTAAGGGGTGCCTGGGTGGCTCAGTGGGTTAAAGCCTCTGCCTTCGGCTCAGGTCATGATCTCAGGGTCCTGGGATCGAGCCCCGCATCTGGCTCTCTGCTCAGCAGGGAGCCTGCTTCCCCCTCTCTCTCTGCCTGCCTCTCTGCCTACTTGTGATCTCTCTCTCTGTCAAATAAATAAATAAAATCTTTAAAAATAATTTTAAAAAGAAATTTAAATATAAATATATTTGATATATATAAAATAAATATATTATTTATAAAAATAAATATATATATTTGAAGAAATTACTGAAAATGTCTTATCTGTGTTGCAAACAACAAATCCAATGATTTAAGATGCTCAAAGAGGCACAAGGTGGAGAAACACAAACCATAGCAAGCAAGAGCATAATTAAATTCCTGGAGATCAGCTAGAAATGTTTTAAGTGGTCAGAAAAAAAAACAAAACAGAGAGACATATACTCATATAATTCACATGAATATACAGGAAGTAGATTAGATGTTGCTTGGGGCTGAGAATGGGGAGGGCAGGTGGAACTGACTGCAAGGGGGCAAAAAGGCAACTTTTTGTGGTGATGAAAATGTTCTATATCTTCATTATGATGGTAGCTATAGGAGTTTATATATGTCAAGAGTCTTTTAACTGTACCCTTAAATAGGTAAATTTTATTATATGTAAAACACATCTCAATGAAATTGATTTTAAAGCAATACATTTTTTAAATAATCAAAAATTTGAACACCTACTGAGTACTTAATGATATTAAAGACTTATGTTAATTTGGTAGATATGATGGGGCACCTGGATGGCTCAGGTGGTTAAGCATCTGCCTTCGGCTCAGGTCATGATCTCAGGGTCCTGGGATCGAGTCCCAATTCGGACTCTCTGCCCCACATCGGGCTTCCTCCTCAGCATGGAGTCTGCTTCTACCTCTCCCTCTGCCCCACCCTCCATTTGTGCTCACTCTCTCTCTCTCAAATAAATAAATAAAATATTTTTTAAAAAAATACTTAAAAATTTTTTGTAGATATGATAATGGTATTGTGGTTATGTTTTTTTAAAAAAGTTCTTATCTTTAGAAGTATATAGTGAAATATTTACAGATGAAATTATATGTTGTCTGAGATTTGTCTTTTAAAAAATTTAGGTGGCAGGGGAAATGTGAAGAGTACAGATAAAACAATACTGGCCATCAGTTGATATTTGCCAAATTTGGATTTTGAATATATGGGATTCATTGCACTATTCTCTCTACTTTTTAAAAAATTACTATTTGAAAAAAATACAAATAATAAAATAGCTATTTGGAATTTTTCATAATAAAAAGTTTCTTAAGTACTTTAAACACATGAATGATGTCATAAATTACTCATTTAAAAATTATAAGCTGAGCAACTATTTTGAGATATAGGACATAAAAATGTAAAATAATATTCTCAAAATATTCCCAATTATTGATTCACTATCAATACTACATTTAATTTAGCCAAGATTAAGGAATTAAATGGAATTTTATGGAAACTTTGAAATGCATTTTTTAACAGTCTCAAAGACATGAGTGCTCTTCATTAAGTCCAGTTGCCCATCATAACTTGAACTTCTCTATTAATATAGTATCACCAGCACTAGACTGATATATATTAATTGTGATTTGAATACTTTTCTAGTTCATAGATATAGAGCTTAAATGAGAAGAAAAGGGAAAGAGAAATAACCCAAACTTCCTGATAGGGAATTAAAAATGGTAAAACTATATTGGTTATAATAGTTTCCTCAGAAGGCACTATGAGTTCAACAGAGAATAGCTTGATTATAGTCTGGCCTGACAACAAAGCTGGCCCCATGGACTTTAAGTGAATGGTGAAGACAGTGTGTAAAAAAACTAACATGTAAAAGACCTTGAAAATTAAGAATATGAACTTGAAGTTCTATTCCATCCATACATAAAAATAATAGGAATATGGGTAGATATCTCATTTCTATAACTTGAGAAGAACTTGGTAAAGTAATTATAGGAATTCCGCTAAGCTCAAAAGGGACAGTTAGAGCAAATGATTATCACTATTATGCAAGAGAGACTATTTTTATTTTTGCAAGCAAATATGCTGATTAATTCAGTGTGCATTGCCAGCACAGTTTCTGAACATTATATCCAGTGTTTAAACTCTGCACATTTCATGATGCAACCTTACATATTCTGTCAACCCTTTCCAGGTGGTGAGAGTACACCAACAGAGCAGTATGAAGTCTTCTTTAAGTAACAACACAGCCTCCATCTTGAGAGGCTGAGTTAATTAGAAAGTAGCTGACAACTTCTTGAGTATATCAATCAGAGCTCAGAAAGATCAGGACAAGTTTTTTCCCAACTAGAGTTGGGAAAAAGTCCAAGTCTCATGGAATCATTTATGAAAAGGATAATGGCATCCTTGGAACAGGCTGATTCTGGCTTAGCACCAGAATCTGCCAAGAACTAATAGGAAATAATGTAGAACTCAGATTTCAAGTCATGCCTATAAAGTAATAGGTTTATACTTTTAACATAGAGATCATTACTTTACTATTATTTGTTGGACCTCTAAAACTAGGGTGTCCATAGAATTTATTGTCCAAAATCAGAACACTTTTAAAGAGGGAAGGCTCTACTACCCTATGATCCTGCAATTGCACTACTGGGTATTTATCCCAAAGATACAGATGTACTGAAAAGAAGGGCCACATGTACACCAATGTTCATAGCAGCAATGGCCACAATCGCCAACCTGTGGAAAGAGCCAAGATGCCCTTCAACAGACGAATGGATAAAGATATGGTCCATATATACAATGGAATATTATGCCTCCATCAGAAAGGATGAATACCCACCTTTTGTATCGACATAGACAGGACTAGAAGAGATTATGCTGAGTGAAATAAATCAAGCAGAAAGAGTCAACTATCATATGGTTTCACTTACTTGTGGAGCATAAGGAAAAATATGGAGGACATTGGGAGAAGGAAAAGAAGGGTGAATTGGGAGAAATCGGAGGGGGAGACAAAACATGAGAGACTGTGGACTCTGAGAAACAGAGAGCTTTGGAGGGGAGGGGGATGGGGGTTGTATGAGCCTGGTGGTGGGTATTGAGGAGGGCATGTACTGCATGGAGCATTGGGTGTGGTGAACCCATGGAACACTGAAAAAATTAAATTAAATTAAAAATAATAATAATAATAAAGTAATAAAAGAAAGAGGGAAGGCTCTATTAATAATGACATGAAGACAACCAGAAAAAAACTGAGAGTATTCTGGGCAGTTGACATTTATGGTCAGACCATCTAAAACCACAGAATGTTGTAATAAACAATTGATCACATCATTTTATAAGGACTCCATTCATACTATGCAACACATACCACCAATTACATAGCTTCCATTTTCACTGGCCAAGTTTATGGTGTTCTGATGTCACGCGGCCTGGTAGCATCTCTGTCTTCTGATAATGTCAGAGTACTGTTGTACCTAACATATACACTCCATGTCTCTGGGCCATGCTGTCCTTACATATGTCCTTGCCTCTATCTTATATGGAAAAATAGAACAGTAACAAGAAAGGTCACTCCAAGGGCATACATGGAGTCTGAAGTTGTTCATACAAGGACCTCAAGGCCATTCCATCTGTACACAGCCATACATTTTTATGCCTCAAATATCTCTCCTACCATCTTTGAAGTCTTAAAATTGAATGAAAAGTCAATATATTTCCTTCAATGTCAGAAAATTCTTGAGCTCAATGAACCATTAAAATATTATCTTCCAAATAGGAACAATTCTATATATTGCTATGGAGCACGCTCCAGAATATTTTATTATTAAAAAGATAAAATATTTTATTATTAAAAAGTTAGAGAGAGCTAACTATATAATATGTTAACACCGTCTACATGGAGGAAAATATGAATATATATGTGTTGCCTTAAATATTTTATTTTTTTAAGATTTTATTTATTTATTTGAGAGAGAGAGTGAGAGAGAGAGCACGAGAAGAGGGGATGTTCAGAAGGAGAAGCAGACTCCCCGCTGAGCAGGGAGCCTGATGTGGGACTCCAGGATCATGACCTGAGCTGAACGCAGACACTTAACTAACTGAGCCATTCAGGCGCCCCGGCTTAGATATTTTAAATGTAAGTGTAATATGGGTTGAGTTGTCTCACCAAAATTTATATGTTGAAGTCCTAACCCACAGTACCTCAGAATGTGAATGTAGTTGTAGATAACATCTTTAAAAAGGTGATTAAATTGGGGTGTCTGGGTCAGTGAAGCATCTGATTCTTGGTTTCAGCTCAGGTCATGATCTCAGGGTCCTGGGATCAAGCCCCTGCTGAGCAAAGAGTCTCCTTCTCCCTCTCTCTGTGCCTGCCACTCCCCCTGCTTGTACTCTCTCTCTCTCCCTGTCAAATAAATAGAATCTTAAAAAAAAAGGGGAGGAAAGAAAAGAAAATTAAATTTCCCTGACTATACCTCCCATTATAGCTTTGAATTTAAAACCAGGTAAAAATTATATACTTATGAAACAAACGAAAAGCAATAAACGCAATAAAAAGCAAAATGCATCAAATAATGCTAATCAAATATCAAGTTGAACAGTACACTTACAATTATCTGAAGTTATTGTAAAACTTGGTAATTTGTGTAGCTAATGAGTTGTTCCCGGTAAAGGCAAAAAAAAAAAAAAAAAAGGCAAGTAAAACTCAAACTGTTTTCAGTTATCACATTGTTAGTAAAAATTGGAATTGATATTTTGATACAACAACAGAGACGCACACCTATATACAAAGTAATGATAAAGCAAGTAAATAATCAGATCGATGTGATAGTCAACACAAGTGAAAAGAGATAAAGATATCAAATGAAAAACTTCAGTAAAAACCTTATCATCCTATAGTGAACTGGAAATATCATGTGATTTAAGAATTTTTTTCTTTTTAGCACTGTCCACTGTAAAATCCTGGAAGCAATGACCAACCCAGAAGCAAAAAACACCTCTAGAACTTAGATGTTGGTCTCAATACTATTTCTATCAACAAAGAACCAGGACTACTTGGATAAATAGATAATTCCACATATGAGGCAGGATATGTAAAGTGAGGAATATCTTGTCATATTAGAAATCTAGGAGGCTATGAATGGATTTAAACACACCATACATGTTTAAAAAGCTGTTAGTTAATTATATACTTATATAGATGTGTGTGTGTGTGTGTGTGTGTGTGTGTGTGTGTGTGTATCCTTTCCAGGATTCTAGGAGAACCATCAAATTATTTGAAAACAGGTAAATAAACAGAATTAAGTATTTAGCCTACTTCTGCACAAAATGTATTTCCAAGTAACAAATAGTTGATGAGGAAAAGCTTTTCTTTACATAAGTATTCCAACTTATAAAGAAAGAAGGGATGGAATGATGATGCCACTATCTTGCAATCTCTGATGGCAATAAGCAACTGTCATTAATGGCTGCAAAGACCATGAGGCAATAAGCTAATGGGGAGTTTAGATGAATTAAGCTTAGACTCAAAATCACAGATATATTAATTTGCAAAAAGAGCAACAATCAGTCATTATAAGCCTCCATAGAAAAATCCACATCATCAATATTCTTGAAAAATAAAAATAAAAGCTGAATATGCTCAAGCCTCTCGATTTGTCAATTCACCAAAATTATAGGGGACAGAAGAACATGTTAACCAACACTACATAATCGAAAAGTCCAAACTGTAGGAAAAATCTCCAAGACAAACAACTTGACTTATTTAACAATTCAACTTCAATGATAAATTAAAAACAGCGAAGGAAAATCTATAAATTCTAGAGAATTAGAAGACTTATCAACTAAATATAATGGGAGCATCTTTGGGTTATGGATCAATCAAACTAATTGTCCATTAAAAATGACACTATTGGGGAAATTTTTACATATTTTTATTGAGGTATAACTAACATACAGTGCTATATTAGTTTCGGGTGTACAATATAGTGATTCAACAATTCCATACATTACTCAGTGCTCCTCATGAGCAGTGAGTCACCCAGTGACTCACCCATCCCCCACCCACCTCCCCTCTGGTAACCAACAGTTTGTTCTCTGTATTTATTTAAGAGTCTGTTTTTCTGTTCTTTTTCTCTTTGTTTATTCATTTGTTTTGTTTCTTAAATTCCACATATGAGTGAAATCATAGGGTATTTTTCTTTCTCTGACTGACTTAGTTCTTAGCATCATACCATCCAGGTCTATCCATGTTGTTGCAAACGGCAAGATCACATCCATTTTTATGGCTGAGTAATATTCCATTCATTCTTCTTCATTCATTCATCTATGGATGGACTATGGATGGACATGGGGTTGCTTCCATATCTTAGCTATAGATAATTCTGCAATAAACATAGGGCACATACATCTTTTCAAATTAATGTTTTCATTTCCTTTAGGTGGCCATCCAGTAGTGGAATTACTGAATTACATGGTAATTGTATTCTTAATTTTTTGAGGAACACCCATACTGGTTTCCACAGTGGCTGCACTGATTTGAATTCTCACCAACTGTGAACAAAGTTTCCTTTTTCTCCATGTCCTTGCCATCACTTACTATTTCTTGTTTTTTTGATTCTAGTCATTTTGACAGGTGTAAGGTGCTATCTCATTGAGGTTTTGATTTGCATTTCTCCGATGATTAGTGATATTGGGCATGTTTTCACATGTCTGTTGTCCATTTGTTTGTCTTCTTCAGAAAAATGTCTATTCAGATCCTTTTCACTTTTTTTTAAAAGATTTTTTTTTATTTTATTTGACAGAGAGAGAAAGATCACAAGTAGCCAGAGAGGCAGACAGAGAGAGGGGGGAAGCAGGCTCCCCACTGAGCAGAGAGCCCGATGCGGGGCTCGATCCCAGGACCCTGAGATCATGACCTGAGCTGAAGGCAGAGGCTTTAACCCACTGAGCCAACCAGGCGCCCCACCTTTGTCCACTTTTAAAATCAGATTATTTGGGGTTTTTGATGTTGAGTTGTATAAGTTCTTTACATATTTTGCATATTAACCCCTTATTGGATATATCCAATATATCCAATATATTGGATATTTGCAAATATCTTTTCTGAGACTCCTAAGGAAGTTTAAATACTGACTAGATATTTGATTATATTATGAAAATATTGGCAATATTTTGAGGTTTGATAATGATACTGTGGTTATATTTTTATTTTTTAAAAAAGAAGTCCATATCTTGAAGACATATTAACGTAATTAAAGGAGAAGTAATATGGTATCTTGGACTTGCTCCAGAAAAACCTAGTGAAGGGTGGGAAGTAGAGACAGAGAAGATGCAAATGAAATGAAAGTGGCTATAAATTAGTAAATATTGATTGGGATAATAGTTACATGAGATTTCATTATACTTTTGTCTTTACTTTCGTATATGCTTGAAATCTTTCATAATAAAACGTTGATAGATAATAGAAAGATAGACCCTTAGTCAGACAGATATTCTCCTCAGAGCTCAATCACAATCTTTCCCATGTGATTTGCTAAGATGGGTTTTACCCTCTCTGAACAACACAATTGTCCTCAATTTTCTGGAAGAAAAACAAAGGCTTTGACTTTTCTCTTTCTTTCTGGAACATTGACTAAGGCATTAGCTGCACTCTAGACCTAAATAGTCCAAGGAAGTTTCCCATCCACCCAAGGACTGTTTTTCACTTTTTCAGTTTCCACGTGGAAACTTTGCTTAGTAGATAATGGCCAAGGAATTTGCCCAACTGGGCTTACAAAGACAGTCTATCTTTGCAAGATGATCTCCCCAAGGATGAGGAGAATGAGAAGACAAAGAATATAATCTAGGGAGTTGAGCTGTTAAAATTTGGATGAGTTATTTTTCTAGATTAAAAAAAGAAAAGTGAGGACCAGTAACTTCCCTGGTAGAACAGGGATACAAACCCCAAATTATCCATCTCCAAATTCTACGCCTATCCAGAGTGACAACGCCTTCTCTAGCGTTAAATGGAGGAGTTTGCTCCACCTCTACCCCACATATACAATCCTAGACTGTGGGTCTAGAAGCTGGGGACTGCTGGCCAAGGCAAGAATGACACAAGACCCCTCCCTAGCCTGATGGGAAGGGCTGAGTGGGACCCTTCAAAGACCTGTTTTGTTTTGTTTTGTTTGCTTGTACATCCTCATTTGCAGATCCAAGGATACTGACTAGATCTCATTTGCCACCTGTCCCCTTCTCATCAGGATCTGTATGACAGTGTGACAATGGGGCAGTACCCAGGGGCGTAAGAGTCAGAGGCACCCTATTCAGATTTCCCTTTGGAAAGACAGACAGTCTTTTCTCAAGAAACATTGGGAGAGGGCCTAATTTTTAATTTGTTATAGAAAATGGCAGCCTCAAATTTAAAAAGAGAGAACTGGATAATTCATTGTAAAAGGAAGTTCAATTTTTCTTTCTCAGCTTTTAAAACTTAAAATTTAAAGATCTTCAGGTAATAGGGAAACTGGACTAGAACTAGACAAAGATTCCTCAAACTTGGTCAGCTCTGAAGTGATGGACTCCATGGCCACGGTATCAAAGCTGTCATCTTATTGTTATAAATCATCCCAAGGGCTTTCTTTCATTCTCTGATAGTATTTCATGCATTGCACAGGATTTTGTCTCTGAATTGCAGAATCGGACAGCTTTTTCAGTGATCTCTAACCCCTATCATACTGTGGCTGATCTCCTTTATATCTTCACATCTTCTCTCCTTCCCCTTTACCTTTCCTCAATTTGCCTTTAGCTACTTTCTCTCTTCTCCACCATCACTAGATCTGCCTGCAATTTCCCACTACCCAGGATCCACTACCTGGAGGTTGCACTCAAGTAGCCCAGTAACACCTCAGGTCAATGGAAGCCTAAGGGGTTTCTCACTGGTTGTGAACCTTGGACTCTCAGGAAAAAAAAAAAAAAAAAATTCAAGGATAGCCCTTGGGTTTGTACCTGTTCAGTAATGCCTAGCAAAATACTGGACTTCTTTGATTAAACCATGTCTATGGGCTGGGCCAGAGTACCAAAAGCAGAGTGCCAGAATACAGGTGGCAAACAAACACACAAGCCTGTGTGTATTACAAAGATATGTAAAATTACCTAGGTTTTATCCATTCCCTCACATCCACCCTGAATCTTTGCAGGATTCTTCCCAAGTGTTCAGAATCTACCAAAGAATCAACCAAACAATGGAGGTATGGGTTATAACAGGGCACAAAGTACTGTTTCCCATATGTTTTCAATAAGAGAAAGGAAGAGACACGGAACTTTTACTACCACCTGACTTCTAACACCACCAGTCAGGACCCTCTCTGTTCCTCAAGAGAGAATTCACATAGGTCCAGTGCCATGCATTTTGCGTTGTGACTCTGAACATTAGCCTGTCCTCTGTGCCTGGGGCTCTTAGGTTCTTAAGGGCATTATAATGTAGCCTCATACACAGGCCCAGGTTCCCACAGGAAAGTGCTTTTAAGTTCACCTTCTCTTCATACCCAGAGGCCAACAACAGCTACCAGAGGAGGTTAACAAGGCAAGAGACTCAAAGCTGTTTCCAGGTAACCCACAGGGAATGTTATCAAGGTGATTCCATGTTCCCACTGTGCAAAGTCTATATGCTCTTTCATTTTTTTTTTAAGATTTTATTCATTTATTTGACAGAGACACACAGCGAGAGAGGGAACACAAGCAGGGGGAGTGGGAGAGGGAGAAACAGGCTTCCCGCCAAGCAGGGAGTCCGATGTAGGGCTCCACCCCAGGACCTCAGAATCATGACCTGAGCCAAAGGCAGACACTTAACGACTGAGGCACCCAGGCGCTCCATGTATGCTCTTTCAATTCAGGGGACAAGTCATTGGTATTTCCACTCAGAATCAAGTTCCAGTCTCCCAGATTACCTTAAGCATTTTAGGAATTAAATTATTTCCCTCCCACATCAGAATTTAGAACTGGGGTATGAAGCACTATCAAATTATTAAATGTGCAGATAGTTTCCACAGTTAATTTAATTCTTGGTGTCTGTAGATAGATGCATTATCTTCCTTTGCCTAAAACCACTTCAGGGAGGCCACAAGATCATGGAAATGTGAACTCATCTTTGGCCATAGCTTATTCACTTCTCTCCATGGAAATTAAAAGGCAAGGGGAAAAGAACAAGCTAATAGGTCTTTCATATCTGCAAGTGTTTAGTCAGGCTCCACCCACCAGCATTTATTATTAACCCATCAAAGTAGACCCCCAAAGGATTAAGAATTACGGAGCAGAAATCTCCAACCATTTCTGAAGAATTTATGAACTAACAAAACGTTGAATGGGAATTTTTTTACAGTGCCTGGGCTTGAGGATGTTGTGGATAGAGATATAGAGAATGGATCCTTTTTCCATCCATTCTTGTTTTTCTTAAATCTGGACAAGGTGAATGATTTCCTTGGCTGTAAACAGCAGTTAAAGATAACATACCAAAATCAACCACAAAGGGAAAGAGTTTTATTTCTGATCTTAATTAAAGACAAATGTAGCATGTCCTCAGCAAATGGCACAATGTGACATTCTGGAGGCAAAGATTGGGCATACAGCAGTGAAAGAAAAAGACAAAACACCTGCCCTAGTGGGGCTTACACTCTAGTTCTTGCGGATCTTTTTATCTCCTTAAGGTAGGCCACCTCCTGCTATTCTTACCAGGGCCTTCCTTCCAAGGTCCACTGCCAGTGGTCTAAGTCACTCTGAAAATAGAAAAGATTTTCTTGCTGAGAATTCTCCCACCTCCACCCTTCCCTTCAAACCTTTTTAGGCTCCAAACCTGCAGGCAGCTGCCCACCAGTGTCCCAGCACTGAGGCAAGGGAAAGGCGTATCCCAAAGGAGTGACTGGCAGGTCCCTTTCCCACCTGAGATGGGGTTAAGGAGAGGGTCTGCTCCTGCTGAGGATGAGGGAGAAGGAAGGTGCTGGGTAAAAAAAAGACAAAAAAGGAGCAGTGATGGGGCAGCCTGCCTTCCTTGGGGGCAGGTGAGGCTCCTTTGATCAAAGCCCCATCTCCAGGTTGCCTGCCCAGGAGATCCACAAGCCCCTCCCTCTTCACACCAGGGCGGAGGTACACGTTCTGGAGCTAGCAGGCTAAGGCGAAGAGTGCCACTGCCACTATAGTCTGGGGGCTGCATGGTCACACACCACCCGGCTTCGCCAACTCCCTAAAGGTGAAAATGCACTTCCTGTACATTCAACCCAAGAAAAAAACAAGTGCCAACAAACTACCTGTGCAAGAGCAGAGAGAAAATTTAGGAGTCCATTCGGATGGGCTCTTTTTACAGGCAAAGAAGATCCAAACTGCAGCCCCTCACCTGGCCATGTGTAAGTGGCAGCAGGGCCCCGTATGTTGCCTGATTTTCCTCTCTGCTCTCTGAACAATATCCCTATCAACAGTTCATTGGAACTTTCCAGACTAACATGAGAACCTCCCTGCCTCCTGCACCTGGGCTGGGGGATCTGGTGAAGGAGGAGGAGGGGACATAGGGGAATGCACAGTACCAGGGTGGAAGAAGCCAATGGGGGTCCCAGGAGGACAGCCCGTTGAGGTGAGTGTTGAGGTGAGTGTTGCTGCTAATCTGGAAGGGTCTGGGCTGCATCAGGGTCACGAGTTTGGTATTAGCTGTGTGACTTCAATCCTGCCGGACAGCACACCTATGCCATCTCTAAGATGGAACTGGATGATGGCTGGGCACCTTGGCACTGGAGTGTCTTAAGGGCCTCCCTTAGACTCTGCAGCCAAACTGGGCCCCCACCTCAACTGGCCCAGGCTTATCTCACTCAAAAAATAAGCCTTCCTCCTCTTGCCCCGCCCACCTCCAGAGTTCAAAAAAGGTGACATTCACTGTGCCTGTCTTTTAGCACTACCCAAATCGCTGCTTCTTTACCTGGCTGCTATCTTGCCTTAGCCCACTCCTCCACTCCAGGTCCAAGAGACCATAAACTCTCAGGGCTAGAGTAAGCAGATCCCTTAGAGAGAGACTCATCTCCAGAAAAAAATCCATTCCCCACCCCATGCCCAACTCAAACACGCAATAAAAGTCAGTCTAATCTCCAAATAATCATTTCTCCAAACACAAAACTAACAGAACCGCGGATAGGTCTGTCATTTTGCCCGCCCCATTCTAAATGCCTTCAAAACTGCCTGAATAAAGATAAGAGAGGATTGTGTACGTTTTCTACACAAATGGTGGAAAGTAATAAAATAAACATCAAAGGTGAGCTTCCACGTACTCGCAGCTCCGTCGCTATTTTCAACAAAGGCAGGAAAAAGGAGGAAACCTCAGCGTGGAAGGGCAGCGGGTTAGAAGTGCACCCTTCCGGGGGGGGGGGGGGCGTCCAGGGCGCCCAGTCCCTGGGGCATTGACACCGTGTAGGCCCAACCGCCCTGCAGCAGAAAAAGGTCCTCCCTTTCTCGACGGTCCGAAACCACAGCAAAAGCCCTCAAGGGGAGAAATTGGGAAGAAATGGTCGTAAACACATCGTGCTCTCGCTGCCCCCCGACCCCACCCCGGGAACACACCCTCCCTTTCATTCCTGTTGATTAGTCGGAACCGGGAATAGCACGTCCCCCGCTTCGCCCGCGTCTGGAGGATTCTGTAAGGGTACACACGCAGGCAGAGCCTGGCACCCTGCGCCACACACAGCCGCCCCAGGAAAAGGGAACACTGCTGCTCTTACCCAAGAGCCACCAGCCAGGTAAAGAAAAGGTAAAGGGAAACAAAAGAAAAGTGAAAGTCAGAGGCCATTTAAGCAAGTCAAGGTCATTAAAAAAAGAAAGGTTCACAATTTCAAGTCCAGTATGAAAGAAAAGGAGAAACAAAGAAAAGAAAAGAAAAGAAAAGAAAAGAAAAGAAAAGAAAAGAAAAGAAAAGAAAAGACAGAAAAAAAGAAGAAAGACGGGAGGGAGGGAGGGAGGGAGAAAGAAAAAAGACAAGACCGCAAAAGAAAATCATAGAAAGGTGAACAGCATGTGGTTCCCATAAGCGGTCCCTGCAAAGTGGCCTGCGCGGTCGTTGCTGTTCAGCACTTCGTCAGTAACGACAGGGTTTTGCTTTCTGAAAAGTACGGTTTTCACTACACCGCGTGCTCTTTGGGAGAATCGCAGGCCTGAGCAGTCTCTGCTGCCCTGGACCCAGCCCTTCCAGGTGTCCCCGAGAATAGACCTCTCCACTGTCCAAGTCACCTCCTTGAGCTGCAAGACGCAGGGACCCCTCCCAGATGGTCGGGCGCTCACACCCGGGCAGGCGTGGCCCCCGCACACCCGCACACTCACAGACACGCGCACACCCCCAGCCGCGCGCAGGCTTCCCATTGGCAGGAGGCGGAGGGCGGGGCCGGGCCGACCCAAAACAAACAACCCGTGCCTTGACTTTGCTGCCGCGCTACCTCATGGCCTCGGCCTGGTGTGCGCCCTCCCGGGAGCCTCGGCCACCTAGGCCACCTCGTTCCCCCACCCCTCGGCGGTCGGCGCCCAGGCCCCGCCCCCTCGGAGCCGCCGCAGGGTTATATTGGGCCGGGGTGAAGGTGGAAGCGAGACGTAACTGCGGCCGGCCAGCGTGGAGATGCAGCTCAGGAGACCCGGGGCGGAAAGGCGGCTACCGGCGCCACGGCCGCGGGGACTCGGTTCTTCGGGCTCTCAAGGCTGAAGGCTCCATACCCTACCCCAAGGGTGGCACGAACACCGGTTGGCATCATCTCTGTGCCCCAAAGATTCCTGCCCCGGACCTGGAACCTCCAGTGAAGAACAGCTCCTGGTCTCTTGAATGGATAGCAGATGCTAACGCTTCTTCCTTCCAGCAAGAAGTCCCGAGCCCCGCACACTTGGGCATCAGAGGGTGGAACCGCACCCCTGTACGCATTTCGCCGAAGTCTCTCATCCTTCAACTGAAGACAGTACCCACCCAACTCCTCCCTCTCCGCCCCTCTTAGTTCACCCAATAAGCACAACCCCTCCAAAAAAAAATTCCAGCGGAAGAAGACTCTTCAACGGAAAAGTGACTGTCTCTCGCAAGAGGAGGGAGCGCTCCCAGGAAAGAAAGGCGAGGACCCCTGGCCTCGAGATCTCCATTCCGCCCCCGGCACCAGCTTCCCAAGGCCGCGCGAAGGAAAGGGTACGGCGCAGGGCAGGGACAGGGTGCGCGGGCATGAAGTTGGAGGTGTTCGACCCCCGCGCGGCCCACGGGGACAAGCCGGGTAGTGATCAGGAGGGTGCAGGCGGCAGCAACGCGCCATCTCCGCTGTCGGCAGCTGGCGACGATTCCTTGGGCTCGGACGGGGACTGTGCGGCCAACAGCCCCGCGGCGGGCGACGGCGCCACGGAGCTGGCGGGCGGTGGCGAGCGGAGCGCAGGCGGCGTGCCGGGCGCGGTGGAGGAGGGCCCGGCGGCGGAGGCAGTGGAGGCTGCGGCGGCGCACGCGGAGGCCTGCGCGGCGGGCCTGGGTGCAGGGAGCGCGGGGGTGGGCGAGGGCGCGCGCAGCAAGCCATACACGCGACGGCCCAAACCCCCGTACTCGTACATCGCGCTCATCGCCATGGCTATCCGCGACTCAGCGGGCGGGCGCCTGACGCTGGCCGAGATCAACGAGTACCTCATGGGCAAGTTCCCCTTCTTCCGCGGCAGCTACACAGGCTGGCGCAACTCGGTGCGCCACAACCTCTCGCTCAACGACTGCTTCGTCAAGGTGCTGCGCGACCCCTCGCGGCCCTGGGGCAAGGACAACTACTGGATGCTCAACCCGAACAGCGAGTACACCTTCGCCGACGGGGTCTTCCGCCGCCGCCGAAAGCGCCTCAGCCACCGGGCGGCGGCCCCCGCACCAGGGCTTCAACCGGAGGAGGCCGCGGCCCACCCCCCCGCTGCGCCCCCGCCGCCCGCGCCCGCCGCCCCGGCTTCTCCCCGCACGAGCTCGCCTGCGCGCCAGGAGGGGCGCTCCAGCCCCGCGGGCAAGTTCTCCAGCTCCTTCGCCATAGACAGCATCCTCAGCAAACCCTTCCGCAGCCGCCGCGACGGGGAAGCGGTCTCGGGGGCGCGGCTGCCGTGGGGCGCCTCGCCCTGTCCGCCGCTGCCCACATATCCCGCGCTACTCCCCGGCGCCTCTGGAGGGGCTCTGCTGCCGCTGTGCGCGTATGGGGCGACCGAGTCGGCGCTGTTGGGCGCGCGCGGAACCGACGCAAAGCCGGCGGTGCCACCCGCCGCACCTCACCTCCTGCTAGCGCCCCTCTCCTCCTCGCCCCCAGCCAAGCCTTTTCGAGGCCCGGCGGCCGGCGGCGGCGCGCACCTGTACTGCCCCCTGCGGCTGCCCGCTCCCCTGCAGGCGTCCTCGTCCTGTGGCCCCGGCCCGCACCAGCCTTACCCAGTGGAGACGCTCCTGGCCTGAGCAGCGCCGCGGAGCCCGCCAAGGGTGGGCGCCGTCGGGGAGGCAGGAAACGCAGGCCGGGGCTTTGCATTTCTAGACAGGCAAAAAAAAAAAAAAAAAAAGACGTTAAAAGAAAAATCTCCATCAAACGTGCCTTAAAGCTAAAGCATTTTTGACAGAAGTGTTTAAATTTAGTTCAGAATATTTTCCTTCATCTTTTGTCACTTTACAGAAGACCAAACCAATTCTCCATAATTGTTTTAGGTTCTTGACCAAGCCTGTCCTTCCCTCACTTCACAAAGACTTTTCCTATCTTCTTACTCCCACTTATTCCTATTTTTGTCGCACCTTCCATTGATTTGTCCCTTTAAAAAAAAACACATCAGGGAACCATTCCATACCATAAATGATATGACTACTGTTTGGGGTTTAATGGCCCCTCGCTCCATGTAAGTATGTGGCATTTACAGGCATGACTGAGTGTGAGAAAGATGTCAGAGAATCTTCAGTCATTTCTCTGCTATTGACCAATGCTTCACTGTGCCAAAAAAATTTAAAAAAAAAAAAAAAGGTTGGGTTTTGTAATTAAATTATTTATATATTTTTGAGACCTGAATTGAAAATGTTGCAGGCAACGGGCTACAGCTTTATTAGTGGTTGGGTGATCTCTAACTGTGGTCTCCTTGGGCCAACCAATTTCTTTAAAGGAAGTGTTAGGATTATGTATGTGGGGTGCCAGGATCCCTGCCACCTGAAGGCAAGTGTGATTTTTATTTTTAATATTATTTTGTTTGTGTCTGTACATATTCGTGTATAAATTTTATGAAACCCAGGCTTAGTGCTTATTTTTAATAAAATTCACAACTGACTTTAACACTTTGTGGTGGTGGGTTGGAGATGGAGAGTTTTTTACGTTCCCCTTGTATGTAATATTTACATTACCCTGTCCCTGCCAAGAAAATGGGTTCAGGTTTGACTCTTAAAAAACTTCCTATGGGGGTCAAATAATTTTTTGAAATAATTCAATAAAGGTAGAGGCAGAGTGCAGGTTTCCTCACCTAAACAATTACCCTACAAATCTCCAGGATGGGACTTCTGTCAACATGATTTCTTTAACTTCGAACCAATAACCTCTATGAAAACTCACTTATGAGTTAACAGAACAAATAAGGTGTGTGCCCCTCTCCTACAAGAATTCTTTAGCAGACAAATTGAGCTATTAGCAAGCTTTTATAGTAAGGCAGACATTTTTCAGTAAATCGGTTCTGACTTGGAGCTCAAAAAGCTGGAAACAATCTTGGCATAAAACTATCTTAATACACCAAAGATTACTTCAGGGCGGTTTTAAAAGCAACTTGAAAGCCAGTGGGTTTTGTCAAAATGAAACTATCTACCTTTTTAGGAATGCAAAAGTTAATTTGTTTATGACCCAATCAGTAGTATTTTTTTTTTTTCTATATGAGGATAGCATTTGTAGACGTAGGGCTGCCAGGCCTATTTCAGTTGTGATCTGAAGAGAAAACACCACCTCAAATGGGGCAAAGACAATTTCTCATAGTAAAAAAGGAAGGTTTTGATCAGAGGAAGTACCAGAAAACAGTGCGAACACCTGTTGTTCAGTAAATTCAGAGGCAGTGGGGCTCTAACAATTTATGGATTGCGATATTGTAAAGACTAATGCAAAGAACAAGAAATTCAGAATCTAGAAATTTAGGTCCCATTGTTGTTCCTGCAGTTCTTCTGTAGATCTCATCTAATTTAAGACAAGAAGATGATTTAGAGTTTACATATTGTGAGGTAGGGAAAAGAAAGTGGAATTTATTTCAGGATGCTGTCTTTGGGCAGAAATGGGGGGGAGCCCATCTGCAAGTCTAGTAACAACATGTCTTGACAGATTTTGGTTATATCTACTTATCACTTACGAAGAGTGATAATAATAGGGTTGAATTATGACAAAAGGTAGACACTGAAGTGGAGATTTGCACCCATAAAGCCAATAATTAGACCAAAAAATAAAACTGAAATGGACTAGGAGCAAATGGTGGGGACAACAAGTTCACTGGGTTGAAAATATCAGGACTCACATATGCAATCCTTTGCTTTTTCTCTTGAAAACACACTCAGGCTAAAGGCAACCAAGAAATCAGACTGCTTCTGAACTCCAGGAGACCATTTCTCTCCAACTGTGTGCCTTGTCTCCAGAGGTAAGGTGCTGTCTACTTTTAAACCAGTTTTAGAAAGCCACGATTTTCATTTCTACATTGATACATGAAGTCAAGTTTGCAAATGGAGATTTTAAATCACAGTTTGTTTATGTTAAAGAACACAGGACAATGTGAAAGAGGCAAAGGGAAAGGTGATTAAAACAAAACAAAACAAAACAAAACAGCCATTCTCCCCTCTGTTGAAAAAAATCCTTCCTTCGTAATAAAGGCTCCGGAGTCCTGCTGACTGAGTCCCTTCCCTGGCTTCTGGTCCCCAGGTACTGTAAAGTTTTCTAGAGAATGGTAAGATGCCCTTGACCTTTGCGTCCTTGTACGACCTCCCACGACCATCTCCACGCTCCTACTCCCACGACCGAGCCAGTGGGGGGAGGGGGCTAGGATGTGGAGGGACGGAGGGACCTGTGGCTCAGTAGCCGCCTCTCTGCCTCTCCTTCCCATTCCCCAGCCTCTCCCAGCTGGACCGGAGGAGGTCCCAAGGAAAGGGAACCGCACAAGCTCTGGTTTTCGAAATGAAAGTGGAAAGTTGCAAGGGCGCTTTTAGTTCAAGCTACACTCCCAATTCCACGCGAACAGCACCTCGCGGGGGAGACTCGGTTCCTCAGCGACCAAGCTCAGTCTTACTCTCAGGACCCCGGCCTGGGCTGCAGCCTCGGCGGTGTGACTCCACCAATACTGTCCCTTGTGGCATCGGCCCAGAAAACCGGATTCCTCGGCGGCGCCAGAGGAACGCTCCGGGCTCCGCGCGCGTCGGGTGGGCCTAGGGCTGCCTGTCCCTCTGCCTGCGCCAAGTCCACCCCCTCCAACGGCCTGCCCTTCCCGCCTCCCCTC
>CM052886.1:107592755-107612329 GCA_028534135.1 Potos flavus
CTCCATGGGTCAGTTTTCAAAGATCCGCTCTTCTGCCCCTGTGTTGGCATTTTGCAGTCCCTTTTCTACTCACCCCTCCACGGCTCAGAGCCCCTCCAGACCAACATGGACAAACGCGTGGAGAGAAGTGCACAACCGCAAAGCCCAGTCCAGATGGGCCTCCTCTTACAGTGCGGGACCTACCCCCGTCTGCCTTCCCTACAGCCATGGATCAAGTCCGCAGCTTCGAGGAGCTGAAAAATTCTCTGCGAAGCGACACACAACATCCTGATAAATCTAAAACCAGCTTTCTATTGTAGATGATGACTCTCCTAAGTACAGGAAATATGGGGCTGGGTGGTGGAGGTGCCGCGGTCGTGTGCCCAGAGCCCCACATTCCACCACCTCTTTGTGTGAGCCTGGGCAGTGAATAACTTCAACCATCACTGGCGATGGCTCACTTCAAGCCCCTTAACTTACGAATAAGCTGCCTAACAATTCTACATTGTTAAGTCAGCTTCTTGATCCCATAGGAATTCTCAAAAAGAGAAAAAAGAAAAGAAAAGAAAAGAAAAGAAATCAGAGAAAGTCTCACCCTCAGCTAATGGACAGGGGTTCCTCTATGAGCAGCCCAGGGTTGACCTTGCTGAGCTGGAAGCACCCTTAAGGAGAATTACCTATGCCCACTCTGGTTCCATTGTGGCACAATTTCACAAACTGGGCATTTGTCTGCTCTAGGGAATGTGTGATCACACACAAAATACTAAGTTAAATTCATTGACTCCCTTAGGTAGACCCCTAATTTTATAGATGCGGAAACAGGCTCAGAGTAGCTTAAGCATGCTTTCTGGCAGACCCTGGTGGAAACCAAGATCCAACTCCCGGTTCAGAATTCTTTCCACTGTAACGCAATTATCTGGATAATTCAGACCAAAACATACTTTGGCCTGAACTGAGTTAAACTATTCAGATAATTGTCTCAAGCCACTTTTATTACAATGGTAGGCAGATTTCTCAAACTGGTAGGTGGTTTCTTTCATTACTAAGACCTTGCCACCCACCACTAGCACCTTTTCTGGAAGAAGCCATGTCCACTCCTCATCTGAGAGACCTGGACGTGAAGTGTCTTAGACCCTTTAGCTTTAATGTACAGATAGATTAGATACATGGCTACCACAATGGAATTTGGCACTGCTTTCTCTCACTTCTGCAGAATGCCAAGTGCTTACCCCTACTGAAGGTAGCAAGCACAATTCTGTGCTGAGAAAGAAGGCTCTCTCGAGGAGGCAGTACCCACTCTCTGGTGATGAACACTAACAGATGGGCACACCCTGATGCACACCTCTCCTACTTTTCCGCACCAGGCCCAAAAAAACAAAAATGGTCCCTTTCCCACATGGGAAAGAAACTAGAACTTCTCAAAATCATTTGCCTTCCATTTTTAGTTTTAAAAAATGCCAAATCAATCCAACGCATAGTTGACAACTTCCTTAGGTATTAAAGGACTTTGTTAGTATCAAACATACAAGGATATTGTTCCTCTGTTCTACTGGTTTTTTTAATTCTTTAGATCAAGATAAGCTGAGCTTTGCCTTGGTTCCAGAAATAAGACCCCGAAGATTCCTTCAGTAAATATTTCCTGCTTTCAAACACCACCATATTTCTCTCTTAAGTAACAGACTTTATAGTTCTCTAATGAAACCATTA
Organism: Potos flavus; assembly: GCA_028534135.1. Classification (NCBI taxonomy): domain Eukaryota; kingdom Metazoa; phylum Chordata; class Mammalia; order Carnivora; family Procyonidae; genus Potos; species Potos flavus. The sequence goes on from CM052886.1 coordinate 107,594,442, forward strand.
AACTTTTGTTATGCTTTAACAACATAATTTGTTAATTCTTAATGTTGTCAACAAATGGCCCTAATAAGTATCTTCTAAGACGATCATGATCAAAAACATAAAAATGTAACTCTCCCCAGATTCGAGGTCCTCTTTAAAATTGGCAAAGATTCCGATGTCATGAAATGCTGGTTGTTGTGCAATAGTTTCTGCACTGTGTCTGTTCGGCATTATTAAGATGGATGGGTGATTAGAAGCAAATGTTGTTCCTGTCATTTGCCAACTTACACACAGACTGGAAGAGAGAACTATATTGACCTTCATTTTTGGTGAACTACAGCCAAACATAAACATTAACATAATACCACATTTCCCTTACCACTCCTGAACCCTCTTTGCAGCTCTTTTCAGGAAAAGTTTAACTTAGAAGACTTGCCATAACTGAGCTTTTTTATCACATCTGTTTGAAGCCCAAAATAATATACATATTCAACATCCTTGACATGTATTTGTTGTTTCTGACCACCAATTTCTAACCATTAAGGGAAAAGGTAGAAAAGTTTTCCAACCTTTGGCTGGCTGTGCTCACTGTAGTTACATGTCTGGTAATGCTCAAAATCACAAAAGTGGTCAATTCAAGAAAGAACTCAGAATGCAAACTCAAAGACAACCCAAGTCTAAATTCTGGCTCTGTCTCTCACAGCTGTGTGACCTTGGGAAAATGGGTCATCCCTCTAAGCTTCAGTAGAACAAAGGGATTGAGCTAGAACATATCGTGGTTCCCAGCCATGAAAATTTGTATAAAATGTCAGAGATGTCAATGCAAATGGATGCTTTTTCTTCCCCTAAACTCTATCAACTTGGGATCAAATATGTATTTCAGGGACAAGTTTCATGTTAACATTATTCAACATAATTGAAATACTATAGACATAGCAAAACATATTGGAGACCATTAGGGACAGAGCACATATACAACTTGTCATTCTAATGGATCATAACATGTATCTCCAATAACATTTTCCCCCCAGTGCATTCTCAACAACATAATTTTTGCACAAAATCCCAGATTTCAGAATTAGGTATAAAACACTAGCATGCTTATTTCAGTCTGGAAAGCAAGACTAAGAGAGTTTGGGCTATTCTCAAGAGGTTTCATTATAAGCTAACCATCTAGGGCTGCTTTCCTGGCTTTGATGGCCCCCAGGCAAGTGTTCAAATCCTGGGATGAGAGGATCAGATCAGCCTCTGATCAGCCTTTGTTTATTTAAGAACAAAGTCCAAAGATGCCAAAGGCAATTCTCAGGGTAGCAAATTCGATGCAACCGAAAAATGCAACTAACACAAAAATGAACATGTGCATAAGTGTGTTCAAATAGAACATGGAAATACTAACATTAAATACCAACATAAAATAAATGTGGGAACACTAAAGGAAGGCAAATCTGGAAACTAGAGAAAAGCTCTAGAAATATGAAACTAAATTATAATAATTATTATTACTTAGTAAAGCATATTCCAGATACATTCTCAGGCTCAGGGAAAACATGAATGACAAGAGTCACATAGTTCTTACAGATAGACTCACACTTGTTTGGAGAAGCTGGTATTTTTCTGGGGGAGTCAACATTTGTATCTGCCATCCCAGGGTCAACACTCCTGCCCCTGGTCCCAGCACCCTGATTTTCTTTTGGTGAGCCACCTCTCCCCGCAGTGTGCTATCCTGCGTGTTATGCTTTCCAGCCTAAGGCAGGCCAGGCAGGCCTTCTCTTCTGCAGGACTCTGGCCCTGGAGCAATAAGATTCAAGGGCCAACCATGAACTGGTTACTTTGTCCCTGCTGCCCCAATGAAATTTCCTGCTAAGGAACCCCTGGAGGTGCCCTGGCTCTTCTCCTTTCTAGAAAAATCCTTCCAACCACATTAATCAAGTTATCTGTCATTCTCACAGTTCTATGCAGTCAGGCCAGGAACAGTTCAAGGCAGCCAAGATGGCCTTTGTGCTCTTGCCCTTTGGGAACTGTTCTCCTCTTCCTCGCCCTCCTTGGACACACAGTGTTGTGGGAGGATGTGGGTGACACAGAAACTGGGGGAAATGTCACATGGGTGTCACATGGGTGACAGACAGTCAGTGCAGAGCAACTCTCTCCTCTCTGGGGAACAACCAGCAAAGGAAACCTCATGCTATGGATGGCTACTCAGGAAGACAAAGGAATGAGACTAAGATCAGCCACAAGGGGACCCTCTAAACATCAGGCTGAGTGGAAGGAACCAGTCCCAAAAGTTTACATCCATACAATTCCAATTACATATACGACACTCGGAAAAAGGTACAGAAATCAGATTAGTGTTTACCAGGTGCTGGGACTGCAGAACTTGAAGGAGCACATGGGAATGCTGGGATGACGGAAATAATTTACAGCATCATCATGAAAGTGGTTTCATATTGCAGATGTTGGTCAAAACTCAGGGCTGTATACCTAAAAATTCTGTGTTGCTGTATGTAGATTCTACTTCAATCACCCTGACTTACCAAAGAAACGCATAGAGAATAAATGCTAAGTCTTACTATATGGCCCAAACTAGTGACATTTCCCAATAACAGCTTAAGTTAAAAAAATAAATAAATAAAGACTTGTTTATAAATTTCAGCTAACTAGAACTAGTTGGGGAAATATTTTCTGAGGAAAGGTATTTTCCAGTGCCTCTTAAATCCTACATGGCCCTCAGCTGTCCCCTTCCCCCTGTGGGCAAGGCAGCCTATGGCACTGGCGCTCACTCCACTTCAACATTGGAATGATCTCAAGGACCACCATCAAAAAGAGACATCATGCCAAGACTTACCCTACATGTGTTCTTCCCACATTCAGACAAATTGTTTTCTTCACCTGGCCAGTTAGATGAGAAAGGCCAAGGGGCTATGAGCCATCAACCCAAGTGGAAAAGAAGTCCCACTTGCTCCCTGAAACCTGGATTAATTCACAAAGCAACTCTTGGGGTTGATCCAACTCTAAGACCTGGATCAATGCCTAGCACCCCTGAAAGAGAGGTCATCAAAGACAGACCCAAAAAGGAACGACCAGGACTATGTGACACCACCCAAACCTATCGAATACATCTACCAATACTAAATGAAAGAGATTCCACAAGCATAATTTATTCCCTTGCTTTCTGACCCTTACCTACACCCTAATTCTGTAGTCACAAGTGTCAGAACGTTGAGGAAATGTTGAGCAAACTGGACACTTTTGACCCCTCACAGCAGTTACACAAGTCAGCAATCTGAAACAAGATAATGATTAGTTCTCACATTTATTAGCTGAACCCTTTTGAGTAATAGCCTCTGGGGATATTTTATATACGCAATAAAAGACTTCATCATTGTGAAGTGCAAAAGGATGTGGCTCATTTGGGATTTGTGCTGAAGCAAAACCTTTGGCCCATGCAGCGCCTTTGCCTAATTCAAGAAAGGTAAGAGATGTGACTTGACCCTTCTCCACTCCTGTGCACAACTCTAGTGTCTGCCTTGTAAGTGCTTGTTGAACTTAGAGGTTTGAAGTTAGTAAAAGATATGGGCCAATTTGGATACAGTAAAGGTAAATCTGAGCCCATATTTTCCAATATGTAACCCCAGAATGACTTATGACTGTAAAGAGATGTCTGGTGGCCCAAGTTACCTCTGTGCCCGTGGGCAGAGTTAAAGTGCTTGAGCTCACAGGTTTGGCCTTAGAAACAAAGTTTGCCCAATAGGGTTTTCTTAATGAGTCACAGGAAATCAAAACTACTGGATCTTTTAGTCACAGTTGATTCAACTGAATCAAGGCCTAGTCCCTATCTGGGGCCAATGGCTGGTTACACAGAGTGATTTATGGAGGGAGCCAAAATGCTCTGCCAGCTAAGATCTCTCTCCCCACACTTTTCCCACCAGCCCACTACCACCTCCCTGGCTTATTTTGCTGTCCGAAATATTACTATTTAAGTCTGTTGAGTTATATAATAAAAAAAAGGAAATAAGGACCACTAAAAGAAAAAGAAATGAGGAAAGGGGAGGGGAAGACAGATGCAATCAGCGTTCCATCATAGACAAAACTTGCCCTTTCTCACACCTTTGCTAATTGCAAGGCCCAAGTAGATCAGTTTGCTGGCCTCAGAGTACTTGTGTTTATATACAAAATACATTTGTCTGTAGAAGACACAAATGACAGAGTCTTCAGAAAAATTCCTGGTGCCAACCTTAACTTTTATCATTTTTCTTTTTTAAAGACTTTATTTATTTACTTGAGACAGAGAGAGCACAAGCAGAGAGAAGGGTCGGAGGGAGAGGGAGAAGCAGACTCCCCACTGAACAGGGAATTTCAGGACCCCAAGATTATGACCTGAGCCAAATGCAGACACCTAACTGGCTGAGCCACCAAGGTGCCTCTTAAATTTATTTTCTATACTTCACTGGGAGAGGTACTGGGTATAAATGAAACACTTCAGGTAAGTAGCAATAAGTTCAATTCATACATCGAATTTGATGTTAAGTTCTGCTGCCCTTTGGCCACAATTAGCCTTCCCTCTTGGTGGTCACTTTTCCTTTGTTCTAGGATATAATAATACCACATTGTGTACTTGAATAAATTTGCTTTTAAATTCCTTTGACAGATCATTTTTCTCCCACTTACATCTTTTTACTGAAGTTAGAAAGCAAACTGAAGGGCTTAACAAAATATACAATCTATATTTAGAATCCAGGCTTCAGGGAAATGGGAGTGATGCAGGACAGGACAGGATTATAGTGACTTGGGAAGGAGCCATACCCTGCCCTCCCCTCCAGCCTGGCTCTTGGGTCAGCCATGACTCTTCTTGTTCCTCAATCCAATGTCAGCTCTCTTTGCCTTTTTGGAGAATGAACATGTGCTGTTAGTGCTGAGCACTCCCAGTAGCCAAAGGCAGGCTTTAACTCTAAGTCAAAAGCAATCTAAAGGATAAATGGGATCACTGTAATCAAACATATAGCTCAAAATATCTATTCCCTGCCAGACCCAGGGAAAAAACCAGTTCAAACAGACTGCTTCCCTGAAATGTTCTGCTAGAGATATCTGTTACTGTCACAGTTAAGCGAACTGGTGACTTCATCCAGAAAGTTCATGTTGCCCACCTGGAGGGAAGGAGACCAAGGCAATATCTACTCTGGCCTTGAGGGGGAACCTCTCAGCTAGCGTCAGAATGACAGTAACAAGTTCATGTCACTCTTTTCTTTCATTGAGGGAAAGTCTTTTAGACACTGCAAGGTCTTCCCTGGAGAAACAAGCAGTGAGTTAGGCAGTCAGCAATGCACCCTCACCTCCAAGAGTGTGGTGGGCAGACAGGGCACACATCATGAAACCAGACAGTAAGGCCAGCAAAGCCATGGAATGGAGTCTCTGAAATACAGAGCAAGAGACCCAGGGAGGGCCGAGGCAGTCCAGTTCCTTGGCCAGGCCCCCCTGCCTTTGCATGCCAAGCACCGAGAACGGTCACTCAGCCCCTATTAGATGAGGTGCCCCAAGAAGCACTCTCAGAGAAGACCCAGAGTACAAGTTTATTTAGTAAGTGCAAGAAATATCAGGAGGGGGACAGGGAATTGAGCCAGTGAACTGAAAGCGGCAGATAAAGGGTGAGTTATCAAGTTAGCAATGACTAGAGCTTTAAGGCTATGAGGAAATTCTGGGAGCTGTATAAAATGCCTGCCTCAAAAAGATCCCACTAATGACCAGAGGGACAAGGAAGCCATTGGTGAAGAGGTTCTGGAGTTGGTTGAGGCAGGGGAGTGTTGACTCCTTGGCATTTTTGGGTTGCCATGCATTAGGCTGAGAGGCTTTCCATGCCTTCAAAGAGAGCCTTCATGCAGATTCCAGCAATTGAAAACATCTAATCCAGCTTAGCCAGGCCCTGGGAAAGTAAAAACAACAACAACAGCAACAACAACAGACAAACAAACAAACCCACCATCCTGTGGGCCCACATCGGGCTCTTACAGTCAAGGGTGGGATTCTCCAGAGGGACTCTGTTTGGGGATGTGATCTCTGATTTGCTGTGTTTGCCAATTTCCATGGTGTAAATACTCCTGCCATGGCTGATTTCAAGCCATTGACAGTCTAGCACCAGATGCAACATTCCCAAGTAGTTAGCAATTGGCTACTATGCTCCAAGCTAGCAGAAGACTGTTCTAGCACACCACTGAGACTGGAATGGGGATTCCCAAGTCTTGGGACTCAGGTGTTGAGCACTGGCCTTAGCCTCATTATTTGCTATCTCCCGGGGACTGGGTCTCTTGGTCACGTGACCCCTATAATGGAATCCTCAACCCAGAACCAGCTCTTGTGTCTAGGGCTGACTTTTAAAGTTCAGGAGTTAACTTCAGAGTTAAGAAGCAATGTAGTATAGTAATTAAAAGGATGGACTCTAAAGCCAGACTGCCCAGGTTTGAATCCCAGCTCTACGTGTATTATTGTTGTAACCCTGGGCAAGTTACTTAACCTCTCTGTGTCTGTTTCCTTACTCATAAAATGGAAATAATAATGATAATAGTAGTAATTATCTCACTAGGTTCTTGTAAAGGCTAACAGTTATTATACGCACAGAGCTTAGAACAGTGCCTGACATATAGTAAGCACTACTTAGAGATAGCTGTTATTACTTAGGAATAGGAATGAGCAGTTGATAAGCCAGGATCCTAATAGCGTAATGTTACATTTCCACCAACTGGAATTTACACCCAAAATTGATCCTGGAATTGAGAGAGAGGGAGAAAGAAAGAGAGAAAAAGAGAGAGGTGAGAGAAACTTTTTAATGCCACAATCAATGACATAATCCTTTCAACCCAGGGTCTTAGAAGAGAAAACCTACCTCATTTTGGGGTTTGCAGAGCCCTAGGCCCAGGTCAAAGCTATTTTTAATAATGCATGCCTTACCTTTCTTTTATATTTATGCCTTTTTGGTCTGTCGTATGCCTTCAATAAAATAAGGAGTTTCCAATTGAATTATATGAATAGGAAATCCAAAGGTAAGATGAAGTTCTTCCACGGATCTTGTTCAATTCCAACCTTTGTGAGCAGCTTCCTATGTGCCAGACACCTAGAACTGATGGAGAAACAAGGGCAAAATACAGCTTCTTCCCCCCCAGACCTCACCAAGAGTAGGCAGGTGCAGCACCTAGGGTAGTGGTATACTGAGGCAGATCTTCAATGCCATGGGGCTATATGAGAGGTGCATCATTCCCAGGCCTTGGGGAATTTAGAGAGGGCTTTCTGGAAGTAGTAGATACTTCCACTGAAACCTGAACAATGGTTCAGGTAAAGGGCCAGAGAGCAGAAGGGAAGGTTTTCAGGTAGAGGGAACAGCATATACAAGGGTAGAGAGCCAAGAGACAGCATGGCATATTCAGGGAAAAGTAAATTGTCTGCATACATGAGCTGCAGAACCTGCAGTGTTTAAAAAAAGGAAACCAGAAAGGGAGGTGAATATAAGCCAGATCACAGAAGACCTTGGTTGGCATGCTGCAGATAATGGGGAGACTGGGTAATGGAGGGGACACTGAGCAGGTGTGAGGTCACCCATGCAGCAAGGGCATCAAGAAGGAGTTAATCCTGCTTACACATGGGAGTGGAAGAGGACTATGAGTGTGCAGTTGTTCAGTACTTAATACAGTTCACAAATAAAGGGAGGTGTCACTCATACTACAATAATTTTGTATATCACAATATTTTTGTATATCAATATTTTTGTCACGATAATTTTGTATATCAATTACAATTTTTACTCAATGAAAATAAAATGTTTTGGGACACCTGGGTGGCTCAGTCGGTTAAGTGTCTGCCTTCGGCTCGGGTCATGATCCCGGAGTCCTGGGATCAAGTCCCACATTGGGCTCCCTGCTCTATGGGGAGCCTGGTTCTCCCTCTCTTCCCCTCTCACTATCTCTGTCTCTGTCTCAAATAAATAAAATCTTAAAAAGAAATAAAATCTTTATAAAAAAAAATGTTTTGAGGAAAGTATATTTTTGTAATTTGCTCAATGGCACCATATGAGCTAGCCATGGCCCTGAGTGCAGTGTGGAGTTAGACTTTGAAGATTGTGAATTCAAGTTGCCTACAGGACATCTAAGTGAAGCAAGCATGTAAACGGTTAAATATGCATGTAAACGGTTAAATATACATGTCTGAAGTACAAGAAAGGTCTGGGCTGGAGATGCAGGTTGAGAAACATCAGCACATAGATTGTTTTTACAATCATGGAAATAGATGATGTCATCAAGGAAGTGTGAGCTGAACAAGGGTTCTTCATTTGGGGGTGTAACAGACTTCTTTGGGAAACAGTTGAAAGAAATACACAGAAATACCAAATTAAAGGGGTGTTTTGGTAGTTCAGTCGGTTAAGCGGCCAGCTCTTGATTGCCGCTCAGGTCATGATCTCGGGGTCCTGGGGTGGAGCGCCAGGCTGGGCTCCATGCTCAGCAGGGAGTCTGCTTGAGATTCTCTCTCTCCCTCTGCTCCTCACCCCACTCACTCTCTCTTTCTCTCTCTCTAAAATAGATAAATAAATATTTTAAAAAAACAAATACCAAATTAAGCCTATATCAAAATGCATATATATGTGGCAAGAGAGAGTGAGGTAGAACAGGGATAATAACACAGCTTCTGAAAGCTCACAGTAAAGTGTCCCTGAACAAAGGAAGAAGACAGGCTAGCCAAGTATGTGATGTTTACATTTAAGAGGTGAGTAAAGGAAACCGAAAGGGAGGGAACCAGCAGAGTGAGGAATCATAAGAACCAGGAAAAATCATATTTTATGAAGAGAGAAGATGTCCATTAAGGCCAAATAGAGCAAGGAAGTCAAGGATACTGAGGTTTGACTTCCCAGCAAAACCAGCAGTGACCTTGGGGGCAGCAGCGCTACGAAGCAACAGTGGGTGGGCCGGGAGCAGTGACTTTAGAGGATAGCTCCTCTAAAGAACATTGACTCGGGAGAAGATAGATTAGGGGAAATCTGGAAAAAGAGTCCAGAGAAGATTATTCTTACTTTCAATGAAAAAAAAAAAAAGCTTGAGCATTCTTAAGTGTTACTGGAAAAGAGGAGAGGCTACAGATGCTTGAAAAGAATTAGTGAGGGTAGATCGGAGGGCAGTCACAATTTAGACATGATGGGCCAACAGGAGCTAATCACACACACCTGGTTGATGGGTGGAGGTCTAAGGGCTCCTGCCAGACCTCTTTTACCCCAACCCTGACCCCTGGTCCTTGTACAAGCCCTCACTTCAGCCTGAAGCTAACAGTGGCCAGCCTGGGAGAAGCTCCCTGCCCCGCCCAGGGCTCCATGGGAGCTCTCTTGGGATAGTTGGAATACCAGAGTGGGGGCAGGGCTGGGGGCTCTTAGGGCCCTTAGAGGTAAGGGTTCCACAGCAACAAGGAGATGGCAGAACTAATGAAGGGAGTGGTGGGAAAAGAGAGCATGGTAGATCTTGATTCCTCAGCTGATATGGAATTAAACTTTCACTGAAAATTGTCCTGCCTCTCATTGTGTCTGCACCTGTCTTTGCAGAAAGAGATACTATGAAATTGGGGGAAGAGCATGGAGTTTGGGGTCAAATAGTTCTGGGTTAGGTCTCAACTCTGTGCTCAATAGTGGTATGATCTTGTATTCTACTTAGTCAATCTGAGCTTCTGAGCCTCTGTTACTTCGTTTGTAGAATGGACTTAATGGAACTGGTCTTGTTGGCTTCATAGGAGGCATTAGGATTAAATTAGAGTATATACACACACAGAGATTTGTTGACTACAGTACAGTATATGGCGCAAATGGTAATCAGTATTAATAGTAGTGGTAGAATACCTTAGCCTTTAATGATGAAATCAAATCCTCTTCAATCAACTGATAATTATTACACAAATTACACAGTTTATGTGAGACAGACACTTGGGGAGGAGAGAGTTCTTCAGTATCTTTTAATTAAATTACCTGGAATTTGATTTACAGGATTATATTATTTATGTTGCAAATCAAAGTCACATTGGTCTTTGCCAACATGCATATCATATCACTCATGCCAAGAAACACAAACCTCTGGTGTGACTGATTGTGCAATTACTAATTTGGTCTTTAAAGAAGAAATATATTTAGGAAAAATGGGAGGAACACTGAAAACCTCATAATAGAGTAAATGAGATTTCTTGACCTTCTCATAAGTATTTTATCTGTAATAAGGGGGGCATGTATTGCATGGAGCACTGGGTGTGGTGCATAAACAATGAATCTTGGAACACTGAAAAAATTAAATTAAATTTAAAAAAAGAATTTTATCTGTTAAACCAAGAAAATTCGTGGAGAAATATCGTTACAATGCAAGTTGTGTATTCCTTCTTTCCTTTTTGAGCAGGGCTAGATGAATGAAGGATAAACAGAATTCATCTGCTCAATTGTGTTTTAACCCATTGATTCTCTGTCTTCATTGTTCATACTGTTAAAATAAAAATAGGCCCTATTAGCTCTATGGTTTATGCACATAAGCAACTAACCTCATCTTTTTTTTTAATATTTTATTTATTTATTTGAGAGAGAGGGAGCGTGAGCAGGGGGAAGAGCTGAGGGAGAAGGAGAGAGAGAGGCAGACTGCTCACTAAGCACAGAACCCAACATGGAGCTCCATCCCAGGACCCTACGATCATGACCTGAGCCAAAGTCAGACACTTAACTGACTAAACCACCCAGGTATCCCTAACCTCATCTTAAATTTGTGCTTCTCACTTCCCACCAGAATCTCTCAATTTTCCATTTTTCTCCTAATCTTCTTTTACCATCTTCTTTACTCTTTGAGGACTCCTTCAAAGTACAGTTAAGTATTCTCCTGGCTGGTAAAGGGCCAAATCTTTGATCCAAAAAGAAAAGAGAATGAGACAGGTTCCTGCCTGGATCCACAAAAAGCCTGTCTGAGTCCTTTCATTTCCAAAGCCTCACTAAGCAGCATGTCACTATAGCTAATAGGTTGGTTTGCAAAACTACATAGAACCAATAGAAATTCCTCAAACTAAATCCCTGCCTCACTCCATACACCAAAATAAATGTGTGAAATAGCAAAGGTTTACTAAAAGCAAAACCTGTAAAGCACTAGAAGAAAGCACGGAAGTGCTTAAAGTCTTCTTGATGTAGGCAGGGTACAAACCCTAAATGCTATCCTAGAAAAGGCAAGTAAATTTGACTTCACAGATATTGCAGACTTCTATTCATTTAAAAAATAGACAAATAAGAAATGTACCTGTGACCTCTCTGACAAATAAAGGCTAATGATAAATAGGAGCTTTTTTAAATTACTGAGTTATATTAAATTATAAAGAGTTTTTAAAATTATTAAAAACCCAATGCACAGTGGTCAAGATCAGATAGTTTCCACAAAAAGGAAATGCAAATCATCCATAAAATGTAAAAAATGTTCAATCTTTCATAATTAAAACACAAACTAAAACAAGGACTTACAATTTGTTGCCTATTAGCAAACATGTAAAAGTTTGATAGAGCATGGAGTTGGTGAAGTTTTGAGGAAGTAGGTTGTTTATACAGTGTTAATGAGATTGTAACTTGGTGCAATCTTTTTTCAGGGCAATCTGGCAATATTTATTAAAATGTAAAATGCACAAACCCTATGACTTAGCAATTCCATTGCTAGAAATTTATCCTAAGGATCTGCTATTTCAACTGTGCAGGAAAGTGTGTGTGCATGTTTGCCGCAACGTTGCTTATAATCCCCCCAAACTGGAAAAAGGCCTTTTAATACCAATTTAAGGAACTGGTTAAATTAATTAGGATACAACCACACAACAGACTCTAAGAAGTCATGAAGCAAATGGATAGATGTCTGTCCACTGTTATGGTGTCTGTTGGGGGCAGGGCATGAAAAGCTGCGGAACAAACATTGACTGGGCCTCTTCATGTTAAAGATCTTTAAGTATACAGTTTGTCTGTATGTACGAATGCTTATATATGCAGAGGAAATGTTTGGAAAGATTTTGAGAAGTGCTTTAATTGTAAAGTTACCTCCAGGTAACTGATATTACCTTACATACTTTACAATTTAAACAAACGTAGTTTACTAAAAGGGAAAGAAAACAAAAGGGAAAAGGAGAGAAAGAAAGAGGACAGAGGGAAAGCCTAAAAGAAGGAAGGAGGGAGGGGAACAGACAAGAGAGAGACAATAAACACTTCCTGATTTTTTTGAGTAGATGAGCCCTATGGACTTGTTTTGATGGAGACAGATATTAGCACATTTTAAAACTTCGGCATTTTACCAAACTTCACAAACACTACCTTGTTACCTCTTTTATAAATGAAAACAAGGAAGAAGTACCAGACTGCTGGATTTGTCCACACTTTTTCTTGGTCTTTGCAAACCACCTTGGGATAAAGTCCTTACTGAATGTAAGCCAAGGGTGACTCCAGGAAGCCAGACGGCATTTCCTCCCATAATACACAAATTTGTATTTTGCCTGATGTTTTTGTCTCTGTGCCTAGATCCCACAGTGATAGGCGCCACAAAAGTACACAGACGGACAGAGAACTTGCCCTGACTTTGCAGAGAGGAGACAGACATGTGGAGGTCAAGAGGCTCTCTTTCTAAAGGCCACAGAGCCCATCAGAATTCCAAGGGAGAGCTTTGGCGTCTGGGGCAGATTAGACGGTCAGTCTTTGTCGCAAGAGCATGTGAGGTTTTACCAGATAAAATATCTTTGCTTCTTCCTTTTATGATTCTGGTAGCTGACCAGAAGCTACAATAATTTTTTATCACTCACTTTTACAAATTAAAATCATATTTGAGGCCTATTTTAAAAGATAATGGTTTATTGCAGAGGATTTGGTTTTTAAAGAATTGGTTTTCTAAAACTGATTTCAGGACAGCTATTTTTCTTCTCTCTCTTTTTTTTTTTTTTACTTTTCTATAAGAAAGGAGAAAAGTTTAGACCTACTACGGCCATTTGCAGAAGGACAAAAATCCTCTAGAAAAAGCAGATTGGACCTCCTCAACACCCTGCTCCTACCCTGCCTGTCCTCGTTTCCTAGCCCCACGCTGAACTCTGCAACCATCACCGAAGCTTACAAAATATTCTTCTAGTACTCGACAGTTTAAATATTAACAAGCATGTAAAGCTACTGGGGGTAAAAGCCTGGGGCCTGTAATAAGGAGCAAGCCTCTGCTGGCTTTGGTAATTACTTCTTATGCAACTGCAGGCCGCAGTCATGGCTTTCTGAAGATTACACACTTCCAGCAGCTTTGGCATGAGGGCCCCACTCTGCCCGGGTTGCATAAGCTTTTTCATAGCATCATAATTAGTCATTAAGAAGCAGAACAAAGGGCCATTCTGACACCAGGGCTCTCTAATATTGTATGAATTTGCTTTCCGGAAAGGAGACAGTTTTTGCACATTCTCTCCTATTAAGAGTATCAGGGGGATTAGGAAGGAAAGTGGGGGATGTGGGGAGGAGGTGGGTCAGTTTGTTGCAGATCACAGACTCCATGGGGATTTTCTGTTCCCGCTGTTGTGTTTCTCAATGTTGTTGCCCCTGTGTTTAATCTCCCACCAAATCAAAATGTTCCATTCTGACCCCACCAGCCTTGGCTTACCAATTGGGACCATGCCTCCTGTCAGGCCTCTGAGTGTCCCTGATTTGTAGTCCTATTCCAGGCTTCTCTTGGTCAGCAAAATCTCTGTCTTTTTGTGCCACACATGCCATTTTTCAATGGACTAAATCTTTGTGAAATTGGGGTTCTAAAGTATTGATGCCCTGGTTACTTCTAATTAAATGAATACAGAGGGGCGCCTGGGTGGCTCAGTTGGTTAAGTGTCTGCCTTCAGCTCAGGTCATGATCCCAGGGTCCTGAGATCGGGCTCCCTGCTCAGCCTGCTTCTCTCCCTTCCTCTGCCTCTCCCCCAGCTTGTGTTCTCTCTCTCACTCTCTCTCAAATAAATAAAATCTTTAAAAAATAAAATAAATTTAAAAAATAAGTGAATATAGAGAACTTGAATTGGGGGGTAGAGAATTCACTTTAGAAATAATCTAGTCTAGTCCACTGATTCTATAAATGAAGGAATGGAGGCCAGAGAAGCCAAGAAGTGAGCTTACTTACAAACATTTTGGGGTCCAAATAAAGGCACTTGGCTTTACTCTTATTCTTGGAATACATAGCTAACCTCACGTGCTTTCTTTATTTCCTGTAAAAATTCAGGGTCTACCTGAAACTTCCATCCAACCTGTTCGTGCACAGCCCTGTGTACAGGCTAGAAGATAATCGTGGCAACAGTGCAGCCTGCAGGTAAGTTTGAAGATAACAGCAGTGCACCTGGAGAAGGGCCCAGGCCTTCAGAAAGCCTCAATCCCCACACAAAAGTGCCCAAAGAACCTGGAGAGATGGTATTAAAGAGGCACACTTTGGGTTTGGACTGAAATGATGGAGCCAAAGGAGTGGTTTGTCATTCAGAATTACATTTGCCAGAGTTTACTGACGAAAAGTTTAATTTCCCACAATATTGTCAAGAGAACTGAGTTTTTTCACCTTTGCTTTATGGATGAGGTCCATAAGGATAGAAAATGTCCCATAAGTAGCCTTCTCTCCTCCTTCTGCAGCTATCACTACTGACTCATGGTTTTGCTAATGACTAAGAGTTACTCCAAATTGACAAGAGAAAAATAGGCTTTCACATTTAACTCATTTTCCTTATATAAGAGTTTGACTAGCATGAATCAGGGAAATGCCATGGATGCTAAATACCCAGGTTTAATATGTCTCAAAATGTCCTTAAAAGCATTGTAGAGAAATGCAGGCTAGATACTAAAGTTACAGAGAATTTGAATGGATTAGTCAGTTGTACCCCAAAAGAACAAGTTAATGGGATTAACATCAACCTATAGGGAGGTTCCTAGTGACAGATCAAAGAATTATTTTTCACCACATTTTCTAATGAATTAGATAGAAACATCTTCAGATCTCGACTGAAATGTTAACTTTTCTGTGAGGTTTTCTCTGACCCCCCTATCTAAAATTACAAAAGCTCCTCCTCCTCTCTTCCTATCTCTCTACTCTACACTTTATTTTTCTCCTTGGCTTTTGTCATTACCATACCATATACATAACTAATTTATCTTTGTTTAGTGCCTGTCTTCCCTACATGAATGAAAGTTCCAGGAAAACAGAGATTTCTTTCTGTTTTGATCACCACCGTATCCCAGGGTTTGGAACAGTCAGTGCCTGGAATACTCAATAAACAGTCACTGGGTGAATAAATGAATGAATGAATGAATGAATGAATGAAGATAACATGCTTACTAAATGTGAAGATAACATGCTTACTAAATGTGAAGATAACATAAACCCAGGAGAGTTGAGGAGAATAGTAGATGCCAAAGTCAACAACCAAAATCACCTTGACAGGTGAAAATGATAGTCTAAAGCTAGCAAATGAAATTTAACAACCCATGTAAATCAATCCCACACTTAGATTTCAGAAAAACATTTTCACAAGATCAGGATGGGAAAGATAATGTGGCTAAATAATAACACGTGCAAAAATGACAGGGTCTCAGATGACTGCCATCTCAATCTGAGCCAAAAATAAAACCAGCCTGTCAAAAAAGTGTGATCTCTGATGTCATCACTAATTAAAAGAATCATACTTTTCAGTATATAAGTGTACCCATATGCATTCCTTCATTTGAACTCACATCTTCTCATACATTCATGCAATGTACATGCAAACAAGGTTATTCCTTGCTATCCAGCTTGTAAAAACAGAGATGAGAAACCACCTAACTATCCACCAATAGGGAACTCATTAAATAAATTAAGAAAAGCTACACCATGGAATACAAAACAGTCTTCAAGTAACAATGAAAACATGCTGAATGCACTGATTTGGAGCAGTCTCTAAGGCAAGTAGGTAAGTGGGGCAGGGGGAGAGAGAAAGAGAGATTTAAAGGAAAAAGAAAATAAATCCCAGTTTTTGTTTAGAGTTAGTAAAAAGCCTTGCTACTCGCGGTGATCTCTGACCATTATTAGCTTGGCTATTATCTGGAAGTTTGTTAGAAATGTAGAGTAAAAAAAAAAAAAAAGTAAAAAGTAAAAAAAAAAGAGGGGGAGGGAGGGAGGAAGGAAGGTGGGAAGGAAGGAGAAAGAAAAGAAAGGAAAAGAAATGCAGAGTAGCAGACTTGATCCCAGAACTACTGAAACAAAATCTGCAGTTTCATAAGATTCCCAAATGATTTCTTCGCACATTAACTTTTGAAGAGTGCTCTTTTGGAGAACAAATATAACCTAGCCTGTCTCACTTCATCCACACCCTGAGGAGAATCTGGCCACCCCTTCCCCCTAGCCTCCCTTCTTGCAGTCCTTCTTCTTGTTCTAGAGGCCAGGGAGCCCTTAGCTTTCCAGTGGCCGTGGGTCCATAGGCTCTAAAGGCTCTCCAGATACTCAGGGATACTGGATTTTGCATGGCCCTGCTCCTCGATTAGCTCCAAAGTGTTCCTGGCTGAGCTGACACTAATGTTAATCAATTTTGCTTGGCCAGACTGCCAACTGTGAATCTAAGTAATTTGCCCTTGTTTGGCCACACTGCTCAGGTCAGGATGCGTGCTACAGACAACCCCTGATGGCTAGTGCTAATTTTCAGTTGTCACGTCTAACTATTTATCCTAGCTGATACAACCCTAGCTTCAGCTGCACATTCTCCTACAAAGATTTACAACAGGCAAGATTAATCAGAATTACCAAGGTTTCTTTCCAAATTCCAAGGTACTGAGCCATAGCAGGACACCTTCACCTGCCAGAATTAGGAAACTGATGAAGGCACTGGGTAGTACTGGCATCAGATTGGGGACCCACACATCCTGGAGCTGTCCACTTATGTGGCTCATCTCCTCCTCCTAGAGCTGATGATGCCTGAGCTGACTTACTCTTCTTCCAGTCATGTGGTAGTCTTATCCCATCTTCATTCTCTGGTTACATGCATAGTTTGTGATTCTCCTTACCTGCCAGTATTTTGGAGCCAGAAGCAAAGCACATATGCCACCATTGTGAATATGGATTTTGGGTGGGATTTTGTTGATGCTTTGCAGTCAGTGGCCAGAGGGATAAGGTCCACATTGTTCATAGTGTCATTAGTAGTTTTTGAGGTCCCGGTAATTTGGCAGCATTCTACAGAGTCTGTGGACCACTGATCACAAAGTCCCCACTCTAGAAGACCCATCATTCCAAGAAAAAATATACACATCTTTCTGATTCATTTCAGAAATAACCAAGATCTGTTAGACTTAGCTATGTGAAAAGCAGTGCTCATTCTATGAAGGAGTTGTCAAATCAACACTTTACAAAATTTCAGAAGGCCCAGGCAAAATGTCCAATCGGGAAGTGTGCAGGTCTATGAGCAGTGCATAGATTTGGTGCCAAACCCAACTGAGGGTTTTCAAGCTCATCTTTGTGGCTTACTACATGTCTTCCATCACAGGAATCACTTTTTTTTTTTCCCATAAAAAGATTAATGTTCTGAAATTACAACTACTGTACATATTTACTGTGTAATGTTTCTTTTCTTTTTCTTTTTTATTTTTTAATTAACAGATAATGTATTATTTGCCCCAGGGTACATCTCTGTGGATCCTCAGGCTTACACATTTCACAGCACTTACCATAGCACATACCCTCCTCAATGTCCATAACCCAGCCACCTTATCCCTACCCGCCCCTACCCCCCAGCCACCCTCAGTTTGTTTAATGAGTTTAGGAGTCTCTTATGGTTTGTCTCCTTCCTGGTCCCATCTTGTTTCATTTCCCTCTCCCACCCCCCACAACACCCCACCCTGCCTCTCGAATTCTTCATATCAGAGAGATCATATGATAATTGTTTTTCTC
>CM052886.1:107612829-107630175 GCA_028534135.1 Potos flavus
CATAAGGATAAACATGGAGGATATTGTGAGAAGGAAAGGTAGGGTGAATTGGGGGAAATCGGAGGGGGAGATGAACCATGAGAGACTGTGGACTCTGAGCAACAAACTGAAGGTTTTGGAGGGGAAGGGGTAGGGGATTGGGCGAGTCTGGTGGTGGGTATTGAGGAGGGCATGTATTGCATGGAGCACTGGGTGTGGTACATGAACAATGAATCTTGTAACACTGAAAAAATAAAATAAAAGTATTTGGGGAAAAAAAGAATAATACAAATTTATCCATGGTTTACTATAAAAATGTATTGCTATGGATATAAAAATAGAAAAAAGGAAAATTTTAAGTGTAAAATCCTTTAGGACTAGTAGAATGATGCATAGTTTTGTTGTCATAAATATTTCTGAAGATAATATTAACTTCAAAAATGAAAAGTGTAGGGACGCCTGGGTGGCTCAGTTGATTAAGCAGCTGCCTTCGGCTCAGGTCAAGATCCTAGGGTCCTGGGATCAAGTCCCGCATCGGGCTCTCTGCTCAGCAGGGAACCTGCTTCCCCCTCTCTCTCTCTGCCTGCCTCTCTGCCTACTTGTGATCTCTCTCTCTGACAAATAAATAAATAAAATCTTTAAAAAAAAAATGAAAAGTGTAACACAAGCTTATCACAATCTCTGAAAAAATGCAAAGGTAATTAAAAGCTGATAAGGTATCTCCTACACTCTTTCTCCTTGTAGACCCCAAATCTCACTGCAGTCAATCTGGACATCCCAGTATTATCCTCACACACCTGCCCCAATGCTCAAGAGAAAATACAGACACATACGTAGAGGCTTTTGGGTGTTATGCTTTTAAAAAATGGGAGCCAGATGGATAGATATATACATACCAACATACATATATACATACATACATACATACACACAAAAACACATAAACTCATTCTCTCCATCTTTTCTAGTGGTCAAGAGACAAAACTCTAACTCATTCTTTTGAGTGGTTTCATAATATATCATGACATGGATATTCCATGACATATTAAACTCTCTTATTGATAAAACATCATGTTGTCAGATTGTTTTAAGGTTTTTGCTGTTAAATACAATGTAGACATCCCTGTGAATGACAGAGTAATGATCTCCAAAAATCTTCTCCATAACGGAAACAAAACCACTGGCAAAAATTATCATCATCAACTTTCTCTGGCATCTAGAAATTAACCAAGGCTTGCAATTATCCAAGTCTATTTTATTCAGGTAAAACAGCTTAATCTCCATAAGAAAAGAGAACTTTGTCACATTTTAAACTGCCCTATTCCCATCTCTTCCTCCCTATCTCCTGGAGCCTTGAAAACCAACAGCTCAAAATCGTGATGAAAACCAGTAGTGTGACACCTGCTGAAGGGGGAGGTAGGAAGTTAGAACTTCTGCAAAGCCCCATTCCCAGAGAATTTTCGTAATGTGGATTCTCAGGTGGTCCTCTGAAAGACCATGCTTTATTTAACCGGACTCAAATAAAGTGCAAACAACATTTTCCCCAAAAGTACATATGAAAGACAAATCAGTAGCAATAATCTAACCTTCCATCTTAAAAACTAGAAAAAGAGAAAAAAAGAAAACATAAGGAAGGAAGAAATAGTAAAGACAAAAGTACAAATTAGTGGGAAAAAATAGAAAAATAGTAAACAAAACCAATAAGACAAAAGTTGTTTCTTTAGAAGATTAACAAAATTGATAAAACTTTAGCTAGAATAACCAAGAAAAAAAGAAAGAAGACTCAATTGCTAAAATTAAGAATACAACAGTAGGTATTACTATCTATCTTATTTCTTATAAGGAAATAAGAATTATAAGGAAATCCTGTAAGGAATTATAAAGGCAACAAATTAGGTGACCTAGATGAAATGAGAAAATTCCTAGAAAGACACGAACTACCAAAACTGACTTGAGAAGAAACGGATACTCAATAGAATTATAACAAATAAAGAGATAAAGATAACATTAGTAATCAAAAAACTTCCCACAAAGAAGGACCCAGTACAAAGTGGTATCACTAGTAAATTTTACCAAGCATTTACAGAATAATTAATGCAGATTCTTCACAAACTCTTCCAAAAGAATGGAAGAGGAAGGAACACTTTCCAACTCAATATATGAGGCCAGTATAAGCCTGACACCAAAGCCAAAGATAACACAAGAAATCCGTAGTTCAATATGCCTTATGAATATAAATGAAACAATCCTCAACAAAATACAAGTAACTTGAATCCAGCAACATATAAAAAGAATTATACACTATAACCAAGTGGGATTTACTCCAGGAATGCAAGGTTGGCTTAACTGAAAATCACTTAATGTAATAAACCATATCAATAGAAAAAGGACAAGTCATATGATCATCTCAATAGATTCAGGAAAAGCATTTGACAAAACTGAATACCTTCTCCCAATAAAAGCATGGGAAAAATAAGAAACCTTTTCCCCTGGATAAATGAATTTATGAAAAACCTACAGATAACATCACGGTTAATGGTAAAAGAATGAATACTTTCCCCCTATGATTAGGAACAAGACAAGGATATCTACTATCACTATTTCTATTCAACATTGTACTAGAGTTCTAGCCAGAATAATTAGGCAAGAAATAAAAAGGATAACAAGGCAGACTAAAAAAAGACAAAAAAGAAATCTACCTATATTTACACTTGACGTGATCTTGTATATAGAAACACACACACGCACACACTTTTAGAGCTAGTAAACAAGTTCAACAAAGTTGTAGGATACAAGATCAACATCCAAAAATCATTTGTATTTCAAAAAATAAAATCATTGTATTCCTAAACACTAGCCATAAGCAATCTAAAAATGAAATCAGAAAGCCATAAAACCATCCTATTCACAAAAGCATCAAAAATAATAAAATATGTAGAAATAAATTAAACAAAATAATTTAAGTCTTGTAAACTGAATATAAAACATCATTAAAGAAATTTTAAAAGCCCAAATAAACAAAAAAGAACCCATGTTCATGGAATGGAGGAATTAATATTAAGAGGGAAATTCTCTCCCAATTAATCTATAGATTCAACACAATTTATCAAAGTTCCAGCTGGCTTTTATTCAGAAATTAATAAGCTGTCTTAAAATTCATAAGGAAATGCAAGGGCCAGCCAAAGATTCTTGGGAAAGTAGAACAGAGTTGGAGGATACATACACACTTCCCAGTTTCAAGAATTTTACAAAGTTTTACTAACCAAGACAGCTTGGTATTGACATAAAGCTGGACATACAGATCACTGTAATAGAGTTGGGAGTCCAAAAATAAACACACATATTTATGAGCAGTTGATTTTTGCAAACGTGCATACACAATTCAAAGGGGAAAGTAATCTTATGTGGAATCTTATGTGGAATCTTGTATGTGGAACAACTGATATCCACATACAAAAGAATCAAGTTAGACCCCTTCCTTAAAATATACAAAAAAAAAAAAAACAACTTCCCTGTGGATTATAGACCTAAATGTAATAGCTAAAACTATCAAACCCTTAGAAGAAAACAGGATAAATCTTTGTGACCTTTGGTAAGGCAAAACATTCTTAGATACAACACCAAAAGCACCAGAGACAAAAGCAAAAACAGATAAATTGGACTTTATCAAAATTAAAAACTTTTGGCCAAGAAGGCAAAGTAGGAAGATCCTAAGTTCACCTTGTCCTACAGATAGAACTAGATAAAACATCAGTGTAAATAACCCAGGAAACACCCAAATGACTGGCAGAACAAATTCCACAACTAAAATTAGAGAACAGGCCACATTAAAGAGGGTAGGAAAGGCACAGGGGTGAGATAAATTGGCCATGGCTATCTGTGGATGGAAGGGAGTCTCAAACAGAAGAGTGAGAAACAGATTAGCACACCAGGGAGCCTGCACAGGGAAGACAAATCCCCAAAACATTCGGCTTTGAAAACTAGCGAGACCAAATTTCCTGAGTTCTTACAACCATCCAGACTTAGAGACTGGATTTTAAAACTCAGAGGGCTGGGCTCTGAGAGAGCCCAAAGGGTGTTAGGAAGATGAGTCCCCACCCTAAAGAGACAGCACCACCAAAAGACCACAGAGATACAACATAGAAACCGCAGTTTGAAAAATACCTGGGGCACATAGGAGGGAGAATTATTTATGCATTTCACAGTGCATCCTAGAAGGGCAGGTTCACTGAAGGACTTCTCCAGGAAAAAAGGAGCTGGCAGGCACCTTCTCCCTTCCCACCACTCAGCATAAATACAAGGCTACCTGGGGAAAACAGCACAGCACTAGAACTTGCTACCTAACTTCCTTATACTAGACCCTGCCTCCCCCAACTTCAGTGGATCCACCCTTACCAGTCACAGTTGGCTCAGACTATATGCTGTGGATCTCTTCCCCCAGAAGACAGGTGAAAATTTTGCCAATACCATGTCTCCTGACCTACATGTTTTTTGGGGCCACAGTCCCGGTGGCAGTGTTCAGGACTATAGGCCCTGCAAAAGCCCAGGCACACTTTGTTGAAATTGCATAACCCACCCAGATACTCCCAGTCCTGATAGCAGTGGTGGCGGATCTCATTTCACAAGCAGATCAGAGCACCTCTTGTTAAAACTGCATACCCCACCCTGACCAGAAAAAATGCTGCCCACAGAGGCAAAGGAAGTCTCTGCAGATAACTTGACTAAAAGAAAAAGCAGTCAGAACACAACAGCAGAACATGCAACACACATAGGAGACACCATAGATGTCTGTGAACGTGGGACACTACATGGCACTATAGAACCTCTTTTTCGTAAGGCTATTTCTTTCTTTTTTTTTTTTTTTAAGGCTATTACTTTCATGAGCAGAGACTTAGCTGACTTTCCTAACACAGAGAAACAAAAAGATAGTTAGGTAAAATGAGACAGAAGAATATGTCCCAAACAGAAAAACAGGACAAAACTATAGCAAGAGACCTAAGTGAAATGGATGTAAGTAATATGCCTGACAGAAATTTAAAGTAATGACCAAAAAGATATTCACTGGATTTGAGAAAAGAATGGAGGACATCAGCGAGACCTTTAACAAAAAGATAAAAAAGAACGAATCAAAGGTGAAGAACATAAAAAATGAAATTAAAAATATACTCGATGGAATAAATAGTAGGCTGGAGAAAGCAGAGGAACAAATTAATGACCTGAAAGGAGAGTAATGGAAAACAATCAAGGTGAGTGTGTGAGAGAAAAAGTTATGTGAATTTACAAAACACTTAGAGAATTCAGTGACTCCATTAAGTGGAATAACATTCACATTATAGGGATACCTGAAGGAGAAGAGAGAGAAAAGGCAGCAGAAAACTTATTTGAAGAAATAATAGCTGAAAACTCACCTAATCTGGGAAAGAAAGCAGATATCCAGAAGGCACGGAGATCCCCCAACAAAATCAACCCAAGGAGGTCCACACCAAGACACATGGTAACTAAAATGCTAAAAAGTAGTGATAAAGAAAAAAATATCAAAGCAGCAAGAGAAAAAAAGACAGTCACATACAGAGAAATGCAAGAAGGCTATCAGGGGATTTTTTTAGCAGAAACTTTGCAGTCCAGAAGAGAGAATCATGATATGTTCAAAGTACTGAAAGGGGAAAATCTCCAGCCAAAAATGCTCTATACAGCAAGGCTATCATTCAGATTAGGAGAGATAATGAGTTTCTCACACAAATAAAAATTAAAACAATTCATGACCATTAATTACCAGCCCTATAAGAAATGTTAAAGAGGAATCTGTGAGTGCAAAGAAAACATCATAAATAAGAGTTAGAAAGTAGAAAGAACAAAAGCAGTAAAAATAAGGATATCTGTAAAAATCAGTTGAGAGACTCAAAAAAGGATATACGGTATGACACCATATACCAAAAACATGGGGGAGAGAGGAGTAAAGGAAGGGCACGAACTTAAGCAAACATCAACTTAATATAGACTGCTATATGCAGATGTTATATACAAACCTAAAGGTAGCCACGAATCAAAAATGAGTAATAGATATGAAGAAAATAAGAGAGAGGAATCCAAATATATCACTAAAAAGAGGCAGCAAACCATAAAAGAGAGCAAGGAGGAAGGATCAGAGAAGAACTACAAAAAAAAGTTACAAAATGGCAATAAATACATACTTACCAATAATTATCTGGAATGTAAATGGACTAAATATTCCAATCAAAAGACACAGGGTGACAGAGTAGATAAAAAACCAAGACCCATCTATATACTGCCTACAAGAGATTCACTTTAGACTTAAAGACACCTGCAGATTGAAAGTGAGAGGATGGGGAACCGTTTATCATGCAAATGGATGTCAAAAGAAAGACAGGGTAGCAATATTTATATTGGATAAATAGACTTTAAAACAAAGACTATAACAAGAAACAAAGAAAAACATTATATAATAATAAAGGGGACAACCCATCATAGAGATATAACAATTGTAAATATTTATTTACGTGGGACTACCCAAATACATAAAATGGTATTTAACAAATAAAGAGAAACTAATTGATAATAATACAATAATAGTAGGGGAACTTAACACCTCACTTACATCAATGGATATATTATCCAATCAGAAAATCAACAAGGGAACAGAGACTTTGAATGACACACTAGACCAGACGGATTTAACAGATATATTCACAACATTCAATCCTAAAACAGCAGAATGAACAACCTTTTCAAGTGCACACAGAACATTCTCCAAAATAGATCACATATTGGGCAACAAAACAAATCTTAACATATTAAAAAAGATCAACACCATACCAGGCATCTTTTCTGACCACAATGCTATGAAACTAGAAATCAACACAAGAAAATATCTGCAATGAGCACAAATGCATGGAGGCTGAATAACATGCTACCAAATAATGAATGGGTTAACGAAGAAATCAAAGAAATAAAAAATGACATGGAGAAAAACAAAATTGAAACTATAACAGTATAAAATCTGGAATGTAGCAAAAGCAATTCTCAGAGGGAATTTTATAGCAATAATGCTACCTCAGGAAGCAAGAAAAATTTCAAATAAATAACCTAACCTATACCTAAGGAGCTAGATAAAGAACAAACAAAACCTAAAACAATAAAAGGAAAGAAACAGTAAATATAAGAACAGAAATAAATGATATAGAAACTGAAAAAAAAAACAATAGAACAGATAAATAAAACCAGGAGCTAGTTTGTTGAAAAGATCAACAAAACTGGTAATCCTCTAGCCAGACTCATCTAAAAAGAAAGAGAGAGAGAGAGAGAGAGAGAGAGAACTCAACCAAAAACACAAATGAAAGAGGATAAATAACTGATGCCACAGAAATCAATAATAAGAGAATATTATGAAAAACTATATGCCAACAAATTGGACGACCTACAAGAAATGGATAAATTCCTAGAAACATAACCTACCAAAACTAAAGCAGGAAGAAATAGAAAACTTAAACAGACTAATAACTAGCAATGCAATTGAATTAGTAATCAAAAAACTCCCAACAAAAAAAAAAGTCCAGGACCAGATTACTTCACAGGTGAATTCTACCAAGCATTTAAAGTAGAGTTAATGCCTATTTTTCTCAAACTATTCCAAAAAATAGAAGGGGGAAGAAAACTTCCTAATTCATTCTATGAGGACAGAATTACCCTGATACCAAACCAGATAAAGACATCGCTAAGAAAGAGAACTATAGACCAATGTCTCTGATGAACATAGATGCAAAATTTCCCAACAAAATAGTGGCAAACTGAATCCAAAAATACATTAAAAATTTCATTCACCACAGTTGAGTGGGATCTATTGCTGGGTGCAAGTGTGGTCCAGTGTTCACAAATCAATCAACATGATACAGCACATCAATAAGAGAAAAGATGAAAACGATATAATCATTTCAATAAATGCAGAAAAAACATTTGACAAAGTACAACATCCATTCATGATCAGAAAAAAAAAAAAAACTCAATGAAGTAGGTTTGAAGAGAACATACTTCAACATAACAATACAGGCCTGGGGCGCCTGGGTGGCTCAGTGGGTTAAAGCCTCTGCCTTCGGCTCAGGTCATGATCTCAGGGTCCTGGGATGGAGCCCCATATTGGGCTCTCTGCTCAGTGGGAAGCCTGCTTCCCCCTCTCTCTGCCTGCCTCTCTGCCTACTTGTGATCTCTCTCTCTGTGTCAAAAAAATAAATAAAATCTTTAAAAATAAATAAATAAATAACAATACAGGCCATATATGAAAAACCCAAACATCATACTCAATGGGGAAAAACTGGGAGCTTTTCCCCTAAGATCAGAACAAGACAAGGATGTCCATTCTCATGGCTTTTATTCAACATAGTACTGGAAGTCCTAGCCACAGCAATCAGAAAACAAAAAGAAATAAAAAGCATCCAAGTTGGTAAGGAAGAAGTAAAATGTTCACTATTTGCAGATGACATATTATATATAGAAAATCTGAAAGACTCCACCAAAAAGCTACTAGAACTGATAAATGAATCCTGTAAAATCTCAGGATACAAGATCAGTATACAGAAACTTGCTCGATTTCTATACACTCATAATTAAGAAACAGAAATAGAAATTAAGAAAACAATCCCATTTACAATTGCACCAAAAATAATAAAATATCTAGGAATAAACTTAACCAAGGAGGTGAAAGACCTGTACTCTGAAAACTATAAAACACTGATGAAAAAAACTGAAGAGAACATAAAGAAATAAAAAGATATTTCATGCTCATTGGTTGGAAGAACAAATATTGATAAAATGTCTATATTACCCAAAGCAATCTACAGATTTAATGCAATCCCTATGAAAACACCAGGAGGATTTTTCACAGAGCTAGAACAAACAATCCTAAAATTTGTATGGGACCACAAAAGACCCCGAAGAGTCAAAATAATCTTGAAAAAGAAAAACACAATTGAGGGCATCACAATTCCAGATTTCAAGTTATTTTATAAGGCTATGGTAATCAAACAGTATGGTACTGGCACAAAAATGAACACACAAATCAATGAAATGGAAAAAAAAACAAAAGAAGATAAACTCACAATATATGGTCAACTACTCTTTGATAAAGGAAGCAGGAACATACAATGGGAAAAAGAAAGTCTCTGCAACAAATGCTGTTGGGAAAACTGGTCCGTCGGCTACTTGCAAAAGAATGAAACCAGACTGCTTTCTTACACCGGATGCAAAAATAAACATATAATAGATTAAGAACCTAGATTTGAAGTCTTAAACCATAAAAATCCTAGAAGAGAGCACAGACAGCAATTTTTCTGACATTGGCTTTAGCAATACTTTTCTAGATATGTCTCCTGAGGCAAGGGAAACAAAAGCAAAAATAAACTATTGAGACTACATCAAAATAAAAAGCTTCTCCATGGCAAAGGAAACTATCAACAAAAATAAAAGACAACCTACTGAGTGAGAGAAGATATTTGCAAATGATATATCCAATAAAGGGTTAGTGTCCAAAATACATAAAGAACTTATAAACTCAATACCAAAAAAAACAAATAATCCAATGAAAAAATGGGCAGAAGACATGAACAGACATTTCTCCAAAGAAGACATACAGATGGCCAACAGACAGATGAAAAAATGTTCAAAATCACTCATCATCAAGGAAAGAAAAACCAATACCACAATGAGATATCACCCCACACCTGTCAGATTGGCTAAAATAAAAAATACAAGAAACAACAAACGGGGACAATGTGGAGTGAAAGGAACTCTCATGCACTCTTGGTGGAAATGCAAAGTGGTTCAGCCACTGTGGAAGACAGTATGGAGGTCCCTCAAAAAATTAAAAATAGAACTGCCCTAAGATCCAGCAATCGCACTATTGGGCATTTACAAAGAATATGAAACACTCATTTGAAGAGTTATATGCAACTCTATGTTTAGTGCACCATTATTTGCAATAGACAATCTATGGAAGCAGCCCAAGTTCCATCAATAGATGAATAGATAAAGAAGATGTGGTACATGTGTGTAATGAAATAATATTCAGTCATAAAAAAGGGAATGAAACCTTGCCATTTGCAACAACATGGCTGATTCTAGAGAGTATAACACTAAGCGAAATAAGCCAGAGAAAGGCAAATGCCGTATGATTTCACTCATATGTGGAATTTAAGAAACAAAACAACAAAGGGAAAAAAAGAGACACACCAAAAAAAACAGACTTTTAACTACAGAGAACAAACAGATGGTTACTGGAGGGACAGTGGGTGAGGGGATCGGTGAAATAGGTGAAGGGGATTAAGAGTACACTTATATTGATGAGCCCTGACTAATATATGAAACTGTTGAATCACTATATTGGACACCTGAAACTAATGTAACACTTTACATTAACTACTTTGGAATTAAAATTAAAAAAAAATCTGGAAAAGCAAACATTGGAGAGCCAGCAATGTTTCAAAAAGTCTTAAAAACTATAGTCATCTTTCTGAAAAAAAATTTTTTTGAACTTTTGCATTTCACAGGACATAATTTAAAAAGTGGAAGTTAGCACAAGAATGGGAGAAAATATCCATAAATCATGTATCTGATAAGGGACTTGCATCTAGAATATATTAAGAAATCTTACAATTCAATAATAAAAAACACAATTAACTCCAATTTTAAAATCAAGCAAAGTGTTTGGACATACATTCTCCAAAGGTATACAAAAAACTAGGAAGTTTATAGAAAGATGCTTGGTATCACCAGTCAAATGTGAATGCATATCAAAATCACACTTTATATTTGTTGTGATGGCTAGAATCAAAATAATAAGCATTTATGAGGATGTAGAGAAACTAGAACTTGATACATTGCTAGTGGAAATGTAAAATAGTGTAGAGCTCTGAAAACAGTTTGCAAAGTTCCTCAAAATGTTAAATATAGCATTACCGTATGACTCAGTAACTCCACTCCTAGGTATCTACCAAAGAGAATTGAAAACACATGTCCACACAAAAACTTATACACAAATGTTCATAGTAGCATTATTTACAATAGCCCAAAATAGGAACAACCCAAAATGTCTATCAACTGATTGATTGATAAACCAAAGTGGTATATTCAATACATACTACAACGTGGATGAACCATGAAAACATTATAGAAGCGAAAGAAGCACACATGAAAGACCACGTAATGTTTTATTTCATTTACATGAAATGTCCAGTATAAGCAAATCACAAAAACAAAAACTAGATTAGTAGTTTCCAGGGCCTGGGGGAAGGAGGAAATTGTGAATGACTACTAATAGGTACAGGGTTTCTTTTTGGGCAATAAGTGTGTTCTGGAATTAGATAGTGGTGATGGTTGCACAACTTTATGAATATACCAAAACCCACTGAAATGTATACACCAAAGGAAAAGGAATGTAAATAGAATGTGTTTGTATCTCAGTAAAAGGAAAAAATGTAATAATAAACATTTTCGTACATGTATTGTTACATACTAGGGATTTCTTTCTAAGGGTAGATTGCCAAATGTGGGACTGCTGTGTCTAAGTTATATGGGGTTATTTCCACTATTTGGATATCGCCTAGTTGTTTTCCAAAAGTGGTACATTACTGCACACTCATAGCAACAATATATTAGTGGGTTCCTTTCTCTGAATTCTGCCTGTTTCACTTTTTTAATTTTTGCCAAGCTGATGTATGGAAACAATATCATTATTTAAACTCCATTTCCCTATTTCATTCAGCTTCTTTTCATGCTGATATGTATATAGATTTCCCTAACAATGAACTGCCAGGTTGTATCTGTTGCCAATTTTTCTATTAGATTGTTTGTCATTTCCTTAACAATTTGTAAGAAGCCTTTCTACATTTGATGTATTAACCCTTTATCTATCTTACACATTACAGATTTTACCCCCTTTCATTTATGATGCCTTTATCTTTAAATGCCCATTTATATTATTACGATATGGTTTGAATAATTTGTAAAATAAGAAATAAGCAAGACTACCACATACCTCCTCTTTCTATGAACACTCATACCCTCCCATGTCCTTTATTCTCACTATTAAACTAGAAACCATCCAAAAAGAAAGTCCTCCTCTTCCTACCACCAAATATAGCAAACTGCCTGAATCTGTACCTATACATGCTGCCCCTTAAAAACCCCAAATCCGTCAACAAGTCTCTCTTGTGATCCAAGGACCATCATTCCCTTGCATATCTCCTTAAAATTTGAATTCAAACTTTTGGCTTTGTACCATAACTTACCATGGCCAGAACTTGGCAGGTGTCAAAAAATTCTAGTTGAATTGAATTAACAGGTTTGGGAGAAACAGATTAGGAATTGATCAAAAATAAATCCATATCCTGAAATTAGTGGGACTAGATTAATCTGGTCTAGCCAAAATTCTAAAGCAGTGTTTTTCACACATTGTTTTAGTCTCAGTACCTTTTTACCCCCTTAAAAATGTACCCCAGAGGCTTTTGTGTAGGTGATTTTTATCTATCAACTTTTACTACATTCAAATTAAAACTAAGTTTTAAAATATTTATTCATTAATTTTAAATAAGAATAAACACACTTTTTATGTTAGCATAAATAAATATTCTATGAAAAGGGGCGCCTGGGTGGTGCAGTGTGTTGAACAACTGACTCTTGGTTTCCACTCAGGTCATAATCAAGCTCCATGTCGGCTCCGTGGTCTTTGCTGAATCTGTTTGAGATTCTCTCTCCCTCTCCCTCTGCCCCTCCTCCCATTCATGCTCTCTCTCTAGTTCTCGCATAAACAAATAAACCTTTAAAAAACATTTTATGAAATAACTATATTTTCCAAAACAAATTACTGAGAATGATGGTATTGTTTTATATTTTGTAAATCTCTTTTATGTCTTGCTTAACAGAAGAAAATTGGGGTCTCATATCTGTACTGCATTTCATCTGTTGCAAAATATTGCATCATATACTTTGTTTCAAGTATATGAAATAGATCCAACCTCACACAGATATGTAGCTGGGAAAGGGGGAGTATTTTAATTACCTTTTTAGGTAACTATGGATATTCTTCTTCTGTACTACATTAAAACTTGCCAAGTAGCAATTTCTTAAGGTTTAGTTGCAATGAGGAATCTGAAATCATATCAGTGTACTTTTTAACTCTGTTACATAAAAACCTACTGCTGTATCTTGCATGATTTTATAATACCGTGCATCAATGGTCATTCTGAAAAGTTGATTCACTGAAGTATGGAGATTTTCTAAATCTGACACATTTCATTATACAAATATTTTTAAATAACATTTATTAATATCACCAGTGATTTTAGCTGAAAATTCTTTAAGTTTTAGGAATTATTAAGCTTGCCGTGGTGGATACAAGTTTCCAAAATTCTGATTTTCACTAGAAAACTAAAATTTTATTATTGACAAAAGATACATTCAGAGATTGTTTCCCTAGAAGTGACAGAGATTGTTTCCCTAGACGTGACTCACTGCATTCCTTCTTAAGAAAAAGCCTAGTTAAAATACCAGTTTGTTATTCTTTCAAGTAAAAATGATGTTCCATGAAAAAAAAGTTGCTAATTCAGCTAGCAACTCACTCATTGTTTTTTCTTTTTATGTTTCAAGTTTTTATTTAAATTCTAGCTAGTTAACATATAGTATCATATTTATCTAATACAGATAAATACAAGCAAAACAATAAGTCCAAAGTCCATTTATAAGCTAAAAGTAGAATTTTTCAGGCAGGTTGTTAATTCAATCTTCATGCTTGCAGCAAAACCTTTAACACAAATTACAGTATTGTTGGAAAGTGGCAGTGCCCCAACTTCTTTCACTGACTTTTCAGTCAGCAGACATTCAGCAAAGTCAATTGTGCAAGGCTTTATTCTTCCCTAAGCTAATGTGTGTACTTTTCCAGCCTATGTAATATAATAATTTATTCTGTAAGATGCTCCTGCGGCTTTTGCATTTCTAGTTTGAAAAGTTGTAACAAGCAATTTTTAGTTTTTAAGAGAACTCATCCTGGGGTGCCTGCGTGGCTCAGTCGGTTGAGTATCTGACTCTTGGTTTTGGCTCAGGTCGTGGTTTCAGGGTTATGGGATTGAGCCCCGTGTTAGGCTCTGTGCTCTCCTTCTCCCTCTCCCTCTCTGCTCCTACTCGTGTTCACACACATGCTCTCTCTCTTTCTCTAAATAAATAAGTAAATATATAAATCTATCTTTAGAAAGAAAGAACTCATCATGTCTATTTTTAAAATACTCTATTACTTTATCTCCGAACTCTGAATGATAGGTCCAAAATTGACACCACAGTATTACTGGCACTACAATATAATTTGAATTTTTTTCTGTTGCATTAAACATAGTAAGGAAACTTCTTATTTGATGGACTGAGGAGGAAATAGTTTTCATCATATTTTCATTTCTTACTTACAGTTTCAACCAATTTCTTTAGGTTACAATTTTCCTTTCAAAAGTGAGCAAACACACTTATGTATCAATTTATCCTTATCCTACACATAAATGGTGCAGCTTCTCATTGAGAAAAATCTTCTGATCTCCCTTTTTAAATTCAATGATCCATCCTTAAATATAATCAAAATTCATTATAAATAGATTTCATTCCATTTTAAATAGATATTACATTCTAAAAGAGTAAGAGATTTAATAGAATTATAAAATTAAGAAAAGCTTTTCAGGAAAAAATTAAAATATTACTGAAAAAAAAGACAAAAGTATACTTATTTTTTGTTGTATTCCTATGTAGGAAATGAGTGTTCTTCTTTCCTTCCTTCCTTCCTTCCTTTCTTTCTTTTTCCAAATGATGGCAGACAATGTTATGCTATTGTTCTCTGACTTTTAGTGACACTGAACATCTTTTTACATACACTTTTTCATATTTTCATATTTTCACTAAATTGATTATATAATTTGTCCATTTAAAAATTTAGATTTTCTTTTTCTTAATAACATATAAATTTTACCCCACCATAATTAATACCTATCTTTTGATTTTTTTAGGTTTCTTCCCTTCAATACTGAAACTTTTTAATATTTATGTAATCAAACTTGTCAATTTTTCCTTTATAACTATGCATCTTGTATATTGCCTTAGATGTCATCTTTATCACACTATTTTTTTTAAAGATTTTATTTATTTATTTGATAGAGAGATCAGAAGTAGGCAGAGAGGCAGGCAGAGAGTGAGAGGGAAGCAGACTCCCCGCTGAGCAGAGAGCCCGATGCGGGGCTCGATCCCAGGACCCTGAGATCATGACCTGAGCCAAAGGCAGAGGCTTTAACCCACTGAGCCACCCAGGCGCCCTTCTTTATCATACTATTATAAAAATATTCTTTAATATATTATTCTAGTATTTTATTTTACATTTGCATTTATATATTTAAACTGCTGGGGACACCTGGGTGGCTCAGTTGGTTAAGTGTCTGCCTTCAGCTCAGGTCATGATCTTAGGGTCCTGGGATTGAGCTCCCTGTTGGGCTCTCTGCTCAGCAGGGAGCCTGCTTCTCCCTCTCCCTCTTCCAGTTGCTCCCCCAGATTGTGCACTCTCTCTCTCTGTCAAATAAATAAATAAAATCTTTAAAAATAAAATAAACTGTCTGAAGTCGATGGTTATTTATGGTGTTATAAATGATTATTTTTCTTCCACATGGATAGCCAATTTTTCCAACACTGTTTATTGAATAATTTTTTTTGTCTCCCAATAAGTAGACATGCCACCTTTAACATTAATGAAGTTCCTTCAGAGCATAGAACTACAAAAACAACCAGAACCAATTAACAAAATGGCAGTAAGTACCTACCTATCAATAATTAAATGTAAATGGACTAAATGTTCCGACCATAAGGCAAAGCACGGTTGAATGAATTAAAAACAAAACAAGACCCACCTATATGCTGCCTACAAAAGACATTTAAGACCTAAAGAAACACACAAACTTATAGTGAAGGGATGGATGTGGAAGACTTCACACAAATGAAAATGAAAATAGAGTTGGACAACACAACTAGTGAATCATTGAACACTACAAAAACTAATGATGTACTATATGTTGGCTAATTAAATATAATTTAAAAAAAGAAAAAGGAGGAAAATAGAGCCAGGGTAGCAATATTTTTATCAAACAAGATAGACTTTAAAACAGAGACTGTAACAAGATACAAAGAAGCGCATTTCATAATGACAAAAGTATCAATCCTATAAGAGAATATAATAATTATATCAATAAATAAATATCTATATACCCAACATAGGAGCACCTAAGTATATAAATCAAATACTAACAGACATAAAAGGAGAAATTGAAAGTAATACAATAACGGTAGAGGACTTTACTACCCCACTTACATCAATGGATAGATCAACCAGAGAGAAAATCGGTAAGAAAATTGTGGCTTTGAACAATACATTAGAGCAAATGGACTTAACAGATATAAAGAAAACTTTCCTTCCAAAACAGCAGAATACACCTTTTTTTCAAGTGCACATGAAACATTCCCATGATAGATCACAAGTTAGGCTACAAAACAAGTCTCAATATATTTAAGAAGACTGAAATCATATCAAGCATTATTTCCAATCAAAAACAGTATGAAACGAGAAATCAAATACAAGAAAAAAGAACTGGGAAAAAAACAAAACACATGGAGGCTAAACAACATGCTAATAAATAATGAATGGGTCAATGAAGACATCAAAGAGAATATCAAAATATAACTTGAGACAAACTGAAGTGGAAACATAATGTAACAAAATCTATGGAGTGTAGTAAAAGGAATGCAGTTCCGAGAGGGAATCTACAGCAATACAAATCTACCTCAAAAAGCAAGAAAAATCTCAAATAAACAAAGTAACCTTACAACTAGAAGAACTAGAAAAATAAAAGGACATACAAGACCTAAAGTTAATAGATGGAAAAAAAATAGTAAAGATTAGAGTGGAAATAAATGAAATAGAGACAAAAAAATGGAAAAGGTCAATGAAACTAAGAACTGGTTCTTTGAAAAGATAAACAAAATTGGTAAACCATTAGTCAGACTCATCAAGAAAAACAGAGAGCCCAAATAAAATCAGAAATAAAAAGATGTTACAACTGACATCACAGAAATACAAAGGATTGTAACAGATTACCACATATAGCACTGTATGTTGACTATACTGGAATTAAAATAAAACAAACAAACAAAGAGACTATTACAAACATTTATATGCCGGTGAATTGGAAAACCTAGAAGAAATGGATAAATTCCTAGACCACTACAATATTCTAAGGTAAAGCAAGAAGAAATAGAAAATCTGAACAGACTGATTACTAACAATGG
>CM052886.1:107630675-107714283 GCA_028534135.1 Potos flavus
CTTTGGGGTAAATACCCAGTAGTGCAATTGCAGGGTTATAGGGTAACTCTATTTTTAATTTCTTAAAGAATCTTCACACTGTTTTCCAAAGTGGCTGCACCAACTTGCATTCCCACCAACAGTGGAAGAGGGTTCCCCTTTCTCCACATCCTCTCCAACATTTGTTGTTTACTGTCTTGTTGATTTTGGCCATTCTAACTGTTATAAGGTGGTATCTCAGTGTGGTTTTGATTTGAATCTCCCTGATGGCTAACGATGATGAACATTTCTTCATGTGTCTGTTAGCCATTTGTATGTCTTCTTTGGAGAAGTGTCTGTTCATGTCTTCTGCCCATTTTTGGACGTGATTATCTGTTTTTTGAGCGTTGAGTTTGAGGAGTTCTTTATAGGTCTTAGATATCAGCCCTTCGTCTGTAGTGTCATTTGCGAATATCTTCTCCCATTCCATGGGCTGCCTCTTTGTTTTGTTGACTGTTACCTTTCCTGTGCAGAAGCTTTCTATCTTGATGAAGTCCCAAAAGTTCATTTTCACTTTATTTCCTTTGCCCTCAGAGACATGTCTTGAAAGAAGTTGCTGTGGCCAATGTTGAAGAGGTTACTGTCTATGTTCTCTAGGATTTTGATAGATTCCTGCCTCACATTGAGGTCTGTTATCCATTTTGAGTTTATCTTTGTGTATGGTGTAAGAGGATGGTCAAGTTTCATTCTTCTATATGTAGCTGTCCAATTTTCCAATTGGGACATTTTCCAAGTCCCAAATTTGGAAAATCCAAGGTTTTCCAAAATCTGGGAAATTTTCCAAGTTTCCCAGAAAATTTCCCAATTTTCCTGTCCAATTTTCCCCTATTGAAGAGATTTTTTTCCACTGGATATTTTTTTCCTGCTTTGTTGAAGATTTTTTGACCATAGAGTTGCAGGGCCATATCTGGACTCTCTACTCTGTTCCACTGATCTATGTGTCTGTCTTTGTGCCAGTACCATGCTATCTTGGTGATCACAGCTTTTTAATAAAACTTGAAATCAGGCAACGTGATGCTGCCAGTTTTGTTTTTCTTTTTCAACATTTCCTTAGTGATTCCTTAGTGAAACAAACAAATTTTAGGATTGTTTGTTCCAGCACTTTGAAAAATGCTGGTGGAATTTGATCGGGATGGCATTGAAAGTATAGATTGCTCTGGACAGTATAAACATTTTAACAATGCCAGGATTCTGAACAAGATCCCAGTTAATAGGATCCAACAACACATTAAAAAGATTATTCACCATAACCAGGGGGAATTTATCCCTGGAATGCAAGTGTGGTTCAACATTCGCAATCAATCAGTGTGATAGAACAAATCAATAAGAGAGGAGAGAAGAACCACACGGTCCTCTCAGTTAATGCAGAAAAAGCATTTGACAAAATATAGCATCCTTTCCTGATTAAAACTTTTCAAAGTATACGGATAGAGGGAACATTCCTTAACTTCATAAAATCCATCTATGAAAAACCCACAGTGAAAAGCTGAGAGTCTTCCCATTGAATCAGGAACACAACAAGGATGCCCACTCCCACCTCTGTTGTTCAACGTAGTACTAGAAGTCCTAGCAACAGCAATCAGACAACAAAGAGGAATAAAAGATATTCAAATCGGCAAAGAAGTCAAACTCTCTCTCTTGGCAGATGACATGATACTTTATGTGGAAAACCCAAAAGACTCCACCCCCAAATTACTGGAACTCATACAGTAATTCAGTAATGTGGCAGGATACAAATCAATGCACAGAAATCAGTTGCTTTCTTATACACTAACAATGAAAATATGGAAAGGGAAATTAGAGAATCGATTCCATTTACTATAGCACCAAGAACCTGAAATAAGTCTTGATGATGGTTTTTTCAATTTAACACCAAAAGCAAAAGAAACAACAGCGAAAATAAACAAATGGTACTACATCAAACTAAACAGTTTTTGCACAGTGAAGGAAATCACCCGCAAAATGAAAAGTTATCCTACTGAATGGGAGAAGACATTTGTAAATTATATATCTAAAAAGTGGTTAACATCCAACATAAATAAACAACGTATACAACTTAACACCAAAAACACTAACAATCCAATTAAAAAATGGGCAGAGGATGTGGATGGATGTTTTTCCAAAGAAGATACACAGATGGCCAACAAGTACATGAGAAGATGAGAAGATGCTCTACATCCTTTAATCATCAGGGAAATGCAAATCAAAATCACAATGAGATATCACCTCATACCTGTTAGAATGGCTAGTATCAAAATGACTAGAAATAACAAGTGTTGGTGAGGATGTGGAGAAGAGGGAACCCTTGTTGGTAAGTGCTGATATGAATGTAAACTGGTGTGGCCACTAGCCAGAAACAGTTATGGAGTTTCCTCAAAAAATTAAAAATAGAACTACCATATGATCCAGCAATTCCACTTTCAGATATTTATCTGAAAAAAATGAAAACACTAACTCGAAAAGTTCTAGGCATCCCTATGTTTGTTGAAGCATTGTTTGCAAGAGCTAAGACATAGAACAATAATATAAGTGTTTACCTTGGATAAATGGATAAAGAAATTGTTACACTCAGACACACACACACACACACACACACACTGTAATATTACTCATCCATAAAAATAAAATAAAATCTTGCCTTTTGTGAAAACATGGATGGACCTAGAGGGTACTATGCGAGATGAAACAAATCAGAAAATGACAAATACCATGTTATTTCACATATGTGCAGTCTAAAAAATCAAAACAAATGAACAAACAAAACAAGACAGAAACAGACTAACAAATACAGAGAACAAACAGGTGGTTGCCAGAGGGAAGGTAGTTGGGGATGGGCAAAATAGGTGAAAAAGATTAAGAGGTACAAATTTACAATTATACAATAAGTAAGTCATGGGGATGTAAAGTACGGCACAAGGAATATAGTCGAAAGTATTGTAATAACTTTGTATTGTGACAGATGGTAACTAGACTTACTGTGGTCATTTTGTAATGTATATAAATGTTGAATTACTGTGTTATATACATGAAGTTAATATAATATTATATGTTAACTCTTCTCCAACAAAAAAATAATTAATTAAAAATTCCTTGGGGCACCTGGGTGGTTCAGTCAGTTGAGCATCCAGCTCTTGATTTCAGCTCAGGTCACCATCTCAGAGTCCCGAGATTGAGCCCTGCATCAGGCTCTGCTCTCAGTGTCACATCTGCTTATCCCTCTTCCT
Source organism: Potos flavus (assembly GCA_028534135.1). Classification (NCBI taxonomy): domain Eukaryota; kingdom Metazoa; phylum Chordata; class Mammalia; order Carnivora; family Procyonidae; genus Potos; species Potos flavus. The sequence continues at coordinate 107,633,918 of CM052886.1, forward strand.
CTGCTCCTTCCTCCACTCTCTCTCTCTCAAATAAATAAATAAAATCTTTTTTTAAAAGTTCCTTCATATATTTGAATCTTCAAATCTGTTTCTTGACTTTTGAATTTGTTCCATGTATTTACCCATTCTTGTGCTCATACTACACTGTACTTTCATAGTAAATTTTAATAATATATAAGGTATAACTCTGGTCACCTATCTTCATTATCAAAATTTTTTGTCAGGCCTCATCTTTTATTTATCATACAAATATTGGACATATTTTGTCTAGTTAAAAAACTAAAGGGATTTTGTTAAAAATTGCTTTAAATTTATGTATTAATTTAGGAAGAATTATTTTTTTATTCATTCATTCATTTATGAATTACTGCCTTATTTCTCAGTTTTTATATTCTGTTCTTTGATAAAATATGGTTTATAAAAATACAGGTTATTTTTATTTTATTTATCCTTGGGTATTTTATAATTTTTGTTGCAATGTATACAAATTTTTCTCCTTATTTTTCTAACAAATATCCTGTTCAGTGCTGACTTTGGTACTGAGTCTCTTGGATTTTCTATGTATATAAGCATTTCATTTGTAAATAATAATTCTACTTTCTTTTTCATTAGTAGGTCTTTAAAAGTGCTGAATATTAGAAATTATGTAAGACACCTGTATCTAATTTCTGATTTTAAGAGAGATATTCTTAATATTCTGCAATGTAAGTAATCTGAATAATAGTTTCTGGTAAAGGACACTTCAGGTTTCAAAATAACAGTTATGATGATTATAGTAGGTATAATAGGAGATAACAAGCAGGAACATGGAAGTACTAAGAACTGAGTTAATATCTGAAATGCATATATGTACACTTTAATCGTACTAATTTAGTACATTCCAGAGAATGAAAGAGTGTATAAACACACATTTTATTGGCTGAGTAGTGACACCTTCACATGTCACGTAGCCTCTGGAAAACACTACCATAACTTCTGTGGGAATGATAGTAAAAACAGTAAATATTGTCTTACTATTATTAGAAAATAGTTTTCACCTTGCAGATATCCTGAAAGGCTCCCAAGAATCCCAGTGGTCCCCAGACCACATTTTGAAAACCACTGTTGTAGATGACTCCCTTTGGAGTGTTTAGGGATGCTGGATTGAACTTCTCCTGAAGCTGGAAGCCAGGCAAAAGATAATAGAAAATCCAGGCATAGGGAACCTGGGCTTTCCTACAGTTGTGGGGGCTTCTAACCAAGCTTAAGAGACTCGATTCTTTGAACAGGAAAAGTTTCATAAACACTCATGTGCTCTTGGACCTTCTCCTGCAGCTGTAGGCTTCCAAAACAGAAAAGACATTTAAGGGCAGCTCATATGTCATTCTTGCTTTTCTGCAGCTTTCCCTCAGTTCCTGGGGATATGTACAACTGCACTGTCAACCTCACACATATGCACACCATTCTGGAGATGGGTCATAAACATTTGAACTATGTTGGCTCAATAATGGGGACATTTTGGCTCCAGACTGTGCTGAACTTTGCCCATTCCAGAAATATCCCATAAGACATTCCCAAGGCACTGAATGATGCGAACCACATTTATCCACTTACCATAGGCAAAAATGTGACTGAAAAACAGGAACTCAAATTCTTCCTGAAAAAAGAAATAGTGTGAACAATGTTCAAGTACTAAACCTGCCATTTTCCCTTACTTGAAAACAACTTCCCATTGCTCAGAACAAAATCTTTCAGTGAGAGCGATTTTCTTTAGATCTGATATCAAATACCATCTCCATTCCTACGCAGGTTAAGGTCTAGCACAAGGCATCACTGCCATGTTTCAGGAGTTTTGCAGATAATAGTGAAAGTGGTAGTGAAAACAATAGTAATGCATCACCTTATTTCTTGCAGTCTCTGTAGGCAAGCAATAGCATTTATTTAGTACATACTTTGTGCATGGTATTGTATTTGGCCCCATGATAAGAGGACAGTGAGTTGACATTTGGCCTATTATCCTGATGCACTATTCGCCTTTCATTTTATGAGTTTGCTAGGACAACCATAACAAAATACCACAGACTTGGTTGCTTAAACAATAGAAATTTATTTCCACACAGTTCTGGAGCCTGGAAGTCCAAGATCAAGGTGTCAGCAGGGTTGTATTTTTTCTTTCTCCCATTCTTTCTTCCATCCTTCGTTCGTTCCTTCCTTCCTCCCTCACTCACTCACTCTCTCTTTCCTTCCTCCCTTCCTTCCTTTCTTCCTTTCCTTCTTTTTCTTTCTTTCTTTTCTTCTTTCTTTCTTCCACCTTCCTTTCCTCCCTTCCCTCCCTTCCCTCCCTTCCTTCTCCCTTTCTTGCTTTCTTGCTTTCTTTCTTTTCTTTTCTTTTCTCCTCTCTTCTCTTCTCTTCTCTTTTCCTTCCTTCCTTCCTTCCTTCCTTCCTTCCTTCCTTCCTTCCTTCCTTCCTTCCTTCCTTCCTTCCTTCTTCTTTTCTCCCTTTCCTTTCCTTTCCTTTCCTTTTATTTTATTTTCTGAAGCCTTTCCTTGGCTCATAGGAGCTGTCTTCTTTTGTCCTCACAAGGTCTTCCCTCTTTGTACAGGTATGTCCTAATCTCCTCTTCTTAGGAGGACACCAGTCAGATCAGATTAGAGCCCACCCATATGACCTCATTTTAATTTAACTGCCTCTCTAAAGACCCTGTCTCCAAATATAGTCACCTTCTAAAGTACTGAAAGTTAAGGCTCAAATGATATTGTAGGGTAGAACGCTGTCTCTCCTGTTAGCCCTTTTAGGATCCCTTACATTTTTCAACGCAAGCCAGGCAGCAAACACATCTACCTTATTCACCTCTAAATCTATAGCACTTAGCAAAGGTTCCTGGCATGTAGCAATGGTTCAATATATATTTGCTGAAAATATGAAAGCTTTACAAGTGTTCACTTGTACATCCGCCAGCATTACAGAGACAAAAAATAATAAAATCAAAACATCCTATTTTAAATCAACTCAGTTCTATAATTTCACAATAACAAATAATAACAAACAAATAATAAAAAATAACAAATTTGTATTCTCATACAAAGGAGACCAAAGCATTAGACCCAAAAGATGATTACATGATGGAATTATTAAGCCACAAATTATGTTCTTGGTGATAACAAAATAACTTTATGAACTTAATTTATTTTGCCTTTATTTTAAAGATAAGAGAACTAAATAAATATTTAAAGTATCATTTTTAGAAAGGGGTTTAGGACCGACTTATGATGTTGCTAACTCAGTAAAGTTTAAACTGTGCCATGCATGGACTACAGACTTCCATGGCGATAAGTAATTTGCGTGTGAGCTCACACTTTCACAATCCACAGCATGTGCAGATTAAAGGAAAATGTTTTTTGGTCAAAATTTCCCCACATATCAAGCGGAGAAAGTCAATTATCATATGGTCTCACTTACGTGTGGAGCATAAGGAAAAACATGGAGGACATTGTGAGAGGGAAGGGAGGGATGAATTGGAAGAAATCGGAGGGGTGAAGAACCATGAGAGACTGTGAACTCAGAGCAATGGATTGAGAGTTTTGGAGGGGAGGGGGTGGGGGGATGGGCGAGCCTGGTGGTGGGTATTGAGGAGGGCACGTATTGCATGGAGCACTGGGTGTGGTACATAAACAATGACTCTTGTAACACTGAAAAAATAAAATAAAAGAATTGGAGGGAAAAAAAATTTCCCCACATATGCTATCACATGATTCCATTTCATATGTAAATGAACTTCTTTAAAGCATAAGTGCTCAAAGCAGGAAATTAAGCAAATCTGGTGTGGGATTTTTCTCTTTCCCTCTCTCTAAATAGAAAACAAAAAACAAACAAACAAACAAACGAAAAAAACCCGGATGCTTCTCAAGGCATACAGCTAAGTCAGGACATTTATATCTTCTATTCCATGAACTCATAACATCTGCATCTGCATCTGGAGTTATATGGCCTCTGTATCTAAACCGAAAGTCATTCACACATTGTATCTGGAAAATGATTCATCAAAAGGAAAAGTACTATAAAATGTAGCCAGCTTCTTAAAGGTCATGGAAAAAAAGAATCTTAAAAAAAAAAAAAGAAAAGAAAAGAAAAGAAAAAATGTTGTTCTGAACTCCACGAAATTGGCCAGAAGCTTAAGATGTCCAGGATTTTTGTCTGCTGATTTTATTCTTCTTAAATACTTATGGAGCCCTAAAATACCTCCACTGGAGAGACAGAGAGAAACAGGAATAGCAGCATTGTGCCGGCCTCAGTGGGCCCTCCTGTTTCACAGAGCAGCCTGCAATCTCTTGTGCCACATTCAGGCACAAGCACAATTTTAGGAAATGCAAGCAACCTGGAAACCCACTGACCTACAGATAACCTATTCAGCAACAATGAAACTTGAAAAAAGATTTCATTTAAAAAAAAAGGAAAAAGGAAAATAAATTTGTTTTTTAAAATATGCTTCCCTACTTCAGTAACTAAGTTGATGAAGTCTCAGATATTTCAGATCCCCACCTTACTGGATCTGCCCTGGTTTTGAAGCCTCAGGCAATAGTAAATAAGTAGCTGCGAAGTGAGAGCTCACACTATGGCTCTAAAGTGCAGGAAAGCCCCTCAGCCCAGCTAATAAGGCACCGGCGCTTAGAGTTGGAACTCTGTAGAGGGATGAGCAAGGAGTTAAATGTCTCATATGCATAGAAGCTCATCTCATCGGCAAGATCAATGGCTAAGAGCTTTACACTTGAGTCAATGACAACAACAAAATTACTGTGGAGCTTGCAGGACTTTCCAAGACAAGACATATTCTTAAAGAAAGAGGACAGCAGTACCTCGCATGCGCAGATCACAGAGACACAAATCCAGACAAAAGAAATGAAGGAAATTCAGATACCTTCTGGAGTTCTCCTAGAATCTTCCCTCTCCTTTAGAGAAGGGTCCGTGGCCAGATGACTATTCATCTGAATTTTATTCCAAACCAAAAGTATTTGAAAATCTTATTTTCACATTCAAATTGTGATAATCTAGAAAAGCAGGAAAGCTTTGATTTTTTTGTTCGTTTGTTTGTTTGGTTTGTTGGTTTTTTTTTTCTTTTCTCTTTGTCCTTGAAAGAGAGGAAATTCTTTTTAAAATAAGGAATTTAGCAAACTTTCATCAACGTATTAGAAGTAAAATGAGGAAGGCAGCTCTGGATCTTGGAATAACAACCTTGAAAAGCTAGTGTTTTTTCTAAATCAAAATGGGAAAAACATAAGAATTTTTAAACAAAATATTTTACATGAGAGGGATTGAAGCAAAAATGAATATGTCAAGAGAACAGAGAAGATACTGAACAAACAGTCATTGGTCGTGTCATCAGAAGCCAAATACAGTAGGACAAAAGATGGAGGGGCTGCCTCCAGGCTTTCCACTATGTGGTAGAAGCCCATTACCAGTGACCCCCCTCACCACACCAGGGGGGTCATCACTGGAGAAACAAGTGTGGGAGACATGACCCAGCCAGGCAGCAAACCCAAGAAACAGCCCAACGCACTGGGACCTGTGTTGGTGATGACCCCAAGGGTTCGGGTGCCCATGGCTTCTCCCCCCACTTCTAGTCTTAAGCTAGCCTGCCCTGTCCACACCTCATAAAGATGTTTTCTTAGAGGATGGACACTTGGGCATACATTTCCTATTTTTAAATGAAGATTAAAAGCCATTTTATAATCTTGGAATTGCAAAACAGACTTTGAATAATATTTTAAATGAGAAACACTATCAAGTTAGATAGGAGAAGAAAGGGGGATTTATGATCACTCCATAATAAACTTATTCTAAGTGGTTTATATGTAATTGTTGGACATTTTGTGATCAATACCTCAACAAGACTCACTTTTATAAACTCCAAAAATCATTCCAACTCTCTTCATATGTGTGCCAGAGGGCCTCCAGGATTGGAAAGCCAATGGCGATGGTGAAAATCTGATGACTTCAGTCCCTTCTGTGTTTTCATTACTGTTGGTTCTAAGAGGGTTTCTCCACTCACGAGAAAATTAGTTTTCAGTCCTTGTTCCTTTGAAATTTTTCAACTTCACACACACACACAAAGACTAAGAACAATAAAGACGAAGAATTAACATGTCATTACTAATTTCCACTCTTCCTCTACTTATCTTTCAACTTATATTTTCTTCACTCGTTCAAAATAAAATTTCCAAAATGTCACAGTTCCCAGGTTGGGAACAAATTGCAAGAGAGAAGATAAAGGCATCAAGCTTTGTCAGAGACCTAAGAAATGAGCTCTTGTCTGTCACCCTCTTAGATTAGGGTTACACAGCCTCTCCTAAAAACTGCCTTGCCCCACAGCCAAAATGGAAGATATGCATGTGCACCAGGTTTTATATGAAATATCTTAACAATCCTTGGGGCATGGGGAGGAAATTACTTGTACCGTGAAAAAGTGGCCTCACTGAAGACAGAGGAAAGGCCAGGGAATGTTTTATAGTAAAGTTTATAACAGAACATTTGAGTGGTGAAGGGCTATTTGTGCAGCCTCAGGGTGTACTGCTAATCAAAGTTCTGGCTAACCTGCTGTTTTTAAGTTCCACAGACCTATGATGTCAGAACTCATTATGCACACAATGGCTATTTATGGCCTCATAAACTGGTAGACAAGGAAATTGTTGGTGAAAAATGGTTTCCAAAGCTAAAATGCAATCATTCATTCGTCAGCGCTCTGAGGACCATCAAGTCTATCTCGAAGGACTTCTGCCTAAAGCAAAATCCTGTGCCCTGAGTAGTAAAAGCCTTCCTGCCCTGGTTCCATTTTGAATATTTATATGACATCGGAGCCACAGTTGAGTCAGGGTGTGTATCTCTAGGGGAAAGATGCCCATCCATAGCCAGCAGACACACAACATGGCTAAGGTGAGAAATGAGAGAGGAAAGAAAGGTGAGAAGAAGAGAGATAGGGGACCAGAGACAGAAATCCTCACATCTTAGGTCCTGTTGGCATGGGAGATGCATATAGTCCCACATCAAAGTTAACTCTTTAAAACTTGGCTTAGACTGACAATACAAGACACAGCACCCAAAACTGCCTGGCATAGTAGGCACTCAAAAAATATTTGCTGAATGGATGATAAGCAAGTTAGATGCCTTCCCTCTTCTCCAGCCTAAGGTAACGAATCTTAACACCACTTTTCTGGGAGAAAGTGTGTGTGCCTTCCTCAGCCTAGTGCAGAAACCATGTGCAGGAGCACTGAAATATTTTCCCTAGTTCATCAAAAATAGTTCCATTTGCTAAACAAGTACCTTACCACTGAATATCTTTCCCCTTTGTATGAGAAGCTGATTTCTTCACGCTCAACACCCATTTCTGGTTTATTATTATTATTCAATTTATTTAAATGAAAAACAAAAACAGTTCATCCATTTTTCCCACTCCCTACTCCCCACTTCTGGCAACCATCAATCTGTTCTCTGAATCTATGAGTTTAGATTTTTTGTTTATTTGTTTTTAGATTTCACATATAGGAGAAATCATATAATGTTTGCCTTTGTCTGACTCACTTCACTTAGCATATACCCTTTAGGTCCATGTATCTTGTCACAAATGGTAGGATTTTTCTCATTTTTATGGTTGAATAATATTCCATTGTATATCTATACCACAATTTCTCTCCATTTGTCTATGATGGACATTTAGGTTGTTGCCATATCTTGGCTATTGCAAATAATGCTGCAGTAAACAAGATGGCACATATACCTTTTTGATTTAGTGTTTTATGTTTTCTTCAGGTAAATACCCAGAAGTGGAATTGTTAGGTTATTGTAATCCTATTTTTAATTTTTTCAGGAGCATCCATAGTGTTTCCTGTAGTGGCTGCACCAATTTACATTCTTAACAACCGTGCATAAAGGTTCCCTTATGTCCACGTCCTACCAACACTTGTTATTTCTAGTCATTTTGATAATAGCCGCTCTAACAGGTGTGAGGTAATACTTTGTGGTTTTAATTTGTATTTCACTGAAGATTAATGATGTAAAGCATATTTTCATGTACCTGTTGGCCATGTGTATGCCTTCTTCAGAAAACTATCTATTCAGGTCTTCTGCCCATTGTTTAACATTTTCATTGAAGTACAGTTGACACACAATGTTACATTAGTTTCAGATGCACCACATAGTGATTTGACAATTCTATACATTATGCTATGCTGCCCACGAGTGTAGCTACCATCTGACACCATATACTGCTATTATAATAGCATTGACTATAGTCCCTATGCTGTATTATCTACCTGTTTTTAAATCAGATTGTTTGGGTTTGGGATTTTGGTGGGGGATTTGTGATTTGTTTTGTTTTGTTTTGGTGTTGAGTTGTATGAGTTCTTTATATATTTTGGATATTAGCCCCATATCAGATATATGATTTGCTAATATTTTCTCCCTTCAGCAGGTTTCATTTTCAAAATGAAAATGCCTTTTCATTTTGTTAATGATTTCCTTTGTTATGCAGAAGATTTTTAGTTTGATATACTTCCACTTATTTATTTTTGCTCTTGTTGCTTTTGTGTTTGGTGTTAGATTCAAAAACTCATTGCCAAGACCTATGTAAAGGAGTTTACCACCTTTGTTTTCTTATCAGAATTTCATGGTTTCAACTCTTATGTTCAAACCTTTAATCCATTTTTTAAAATTTTTGTGTATGATATATCTTAGTGGTCCAGTTTAATTCTTTTGCATGTGGCTGTCCAATTTTCCCAGACCCATTTATTAAGGACATTGTCCTTTCCACATTGCATATTCTTGGCTCTTTGTCATAAAGTAATTGACCACATGTGATTGGGTTTAAGTCTGGGCTCTCTATTTTGTTCCTTTGATCTATGTGTCTGTTTTTATGTCAATATCATACTATTCCAATTACTATGGCTTTGTAATATAGTTTGAAATCAGGGAGCATGATGCCTCCAGCTTTGTTCTTCTTTCTGAAGATTGCTTTGACTATCTGGGTCTTTAAAATTCCATACAAATTTTATGATTTTATTGTTCTATTTCTAAAACATGCCATTGCATTAGAAATTTCTCTTTCTAAAAATTCATTATTAGTGTATAGAAATGCAAGATATTTGCATATTGATTTTGCATTCTGCAACTTTACTAAATTCATTTACTAGCTCTAACAGTTTTTGATGAAGTCTTCAGGGTTTTCTATATATAATATAATGTCATCTGCAAATAGTGACAGTTTGAATTTTTCCTCTTGCAATTTAGGTCCCTTTTATTTGTTTTCCTTGTCTGTTTGCTGTGGCTAGGACTTCCAACACTACACTGAACGAAAGTGGCAAGAGTGGGTATTACTGTCTTGTTCTTAATCTTAGAGGAAAAGCTTTCACCTTTTTACCATCAAGTATGATGTTAGCTGTGGGTTTGTCATATATGGCCTTTATTATATTGAGATACATTCTTTCTTCACCTACTTTGTTGAGAGTATATCATAAACAGGTGCTGAATTTGCCAAATGCTTTTTCTGCATCCATTGAGATGATTATATCATCGGTATCCTTCATTTTAATGTGGTGTATCACACTGACTGATTTGCAAAAGTTGAACCATCCTTGTATCCCTGAAATAAATCCCACTTGATCATGACGTGTCTAATGATGTATGATCCCTTTGATGTATTGTTGAATTTGGTTTGTTACTATTTTGTTGAGAATTTTTGCATCTAAGTTTATCAGCAATATTGGCCTGTATCGTTGGGGGCGGGGGGGAATCCTTGTCTGGTTTTGGTATCAGAACAATGCTGTTCTCATAAATTATTTTGGAAAAGTTCCCTCCTCTTCTATTATTGGAAGAGTTTGTAAAAAACTGGTGCTAATTCTTCTTTGAACGTTGGGTAAAGTTCATCAGTGAAGCTATCTGGTCCTAGACTTCTGTTTTGTGGGAGGTTTTTGATTACCAGTTCAATCTCCTTACTGGTAATCAGTCTATTTGGGTTTTTTATTTCCTCTTGAACTAGTCTTGGTAGGTTATATGTTTCTAGGAATTCATGCATTTCTCCCAGGTTATCCAATCTGTTAGCACATAATTATTCATCATTGTCTCTTATGATCCTTTGTATTTCTGTAGTATTAGTTGTAACATCTCCTCTTTCATTTCAGATTTTACTTATTTGGATCTTCTTTCTTTTCTTTTTTATAAGCTTAACTAAAGGTTTCTCTATTTAGTTTATCATTTCAAAGAACCAGATCTTAGTTTCTTTTTTCTTAAAAGATTTTATTTATTTATTTGACAGAGAGAGAGACAGACACAAAGAGAGCACAAGCAGGGGGAGCAGCAGAGGGAGAGGGAGAAGCAGGTTCTCCACTGAGCAGAGAGGACTCTGGGATCATGACCTGAGCTGACGGAAGATGCTTAACCCACTAAGCCACCCAGGTGCGCTCCCATATCTTAGTTTCATTGATCTTTTCTATTGTCTTTTTAATCTCTATTTCATTTATTTCTGCTCTAATATTTATTTCTGCTCTAACCGTTATTTCTTTCCTTCTACTAACTTTGGGTTTTGTTCATTCTTTTTCTGTATAAGATATATAGAAGTGTAAAGTTAGGTTGTTTTATTTGAGATTTTTTTGTTTCTTGAGGTAGGTATTTATCACTTCCCTCTTAGAACTGCTTTTACTCCATCCCATAAATTTTGGTATATTACATTTGTTTCAAGGTATTTTTTTATTTCTCTTTTGATTTCTTCATTCACCCATTGAATGTTCAGCAGTATGTTATTTAATCTCCACATATCTGTGAATTTACCGGTTTTATTCATGTAGCTAAATTCGAGTTTCATACCATTGTATTTGGAAAAAATGCTTAATATGATTTCAATCCTCTTAAACTTATTAAGACTTGTTTCATGGCCTAATATAGGATTTATCTTGAAAATGTTCTATGTGCACTCAAAAAGAATGTGCATTCTGCTGCTTTTGAATGGAATGTTCTCTAAATATGTTAAGTCCATCTGGTCTAATGTGTAACTCAAGGCTGATGTTTCCATATTAATTTTCTGTCTGGATGATCTATTCATTGGTATAAGGGAGTATTAAAGTGCCCAACTATTATGGCATTGTTATCTAATTCTCCCTTTACTTCTGTCAATATCTGCTTTATGTATTTAGATGCTTCTAGGTTGGGTACATAAATATATACAAATGTTATACCTTCTTGCTGAATTGACCCCTTTATCATTATGTAATCATTTCTTTGTCTACTATCATAGTATTTGTTTTAAAGTCTATTTTGTCTAATATAAGTATAGCTACTCCAGCTTTTCATTTCCATTTGCATGAAATATCTTTTTCATGTTCACATTTACATTTCACATGGAATATCCCTTCACTTTCATGATAATTAGTTAAGAGATACACAGGATAGGGGCACCTGGGTGGTTCAGTAGATTAAGCATCTGTCTTTGGCTCAGGTCATGATCTCAGGATCCTGGGATGGAGCCCAACATTGGGCTCCCTGCTCAGCAGGGAGTCTGCTTTTTCCTCTCCCTCTCACCCTCCTTCCACTCGTGCTCTCTTTCCCTCTCTCTCTCTCTCTCAAATAAATAAATAAAATCTTTAAGAAAAAAGAGATATACAAGATAAAAGTATGTAAAATATGACATTAAAACATAAAACATGGGAGGGGAAGAATAATAACATTTCTGATTCTTTAAGTCAGAAAATAAGAAAGTAAGCATTCTTATAAAGATAGTAATTCCTCTATCTATCTTAATTCATGGCCAACATCATACTTAGTGTTGAAATATTAGAAACATTCTCATTAAATCAGGGGAAAATAAAATATCCACTATCACCAATATCATTTACCATTATCTAAATGTTCTGGCCAGTGCAATAAAACATGACACAGTAATAAGAGGTACAAAGTCTGGTAACATTTCCCAAAACATGTTTCTTTGGAACACTATTTTTCTGGAATGTTAAACAGACTTCAACAGTTTCTGTGCTGTAAGACTTCTCAAGGTCAGAAATAGCCTAACATTTGCTATGAGTGTCCAAGAAGGGACACATTATTCAGCATTTCTTATTGTTTCCAAGGGTCGTTTTTGCATGGCTATTTTGTGGTGGGGTTTCATTCTGTTCTGATGACGCAGCAAAACTGACTCTTCGGCCCTCCCAAATCAGAGTCTTTAAATATCCTTTTATAAGTGTATTTTCTGCTGAATCTAGCCAGTATGGACTTTGTGGTTTCTACGTAAGAATTCAGACTTAAGCATTGTTTCTTTGGATTGCCTTACTACTCTTACTCTAGCTTCTTGAGTTGAATCATTGGCTTTCTTGCTCTCAATCTTAATTTCTGAAAATTAGTTTTGAAGCTATAAATTTCCCTTTAGGCAATGCTTTTTATTATTATTATTATGTTATGTTAGTCGCCATACAGTACATCAATAGTTTTTGATGTAGCTTCCATGATTCATTCAATGCTTTACCTGCATTTTGAGGTAGAGTGCTTTGTCTGTCATCAGCTCTCAGTATTTCATGATTTCCCTTCCAATAAGCTTTTTAATTCAATCTTATCTCATACTTTAAAAAATATACTACCACACTTTTTTTTAGATTATCCTTTTTATGTCCTTGTTATAAACACCTAAATTTATTGCATTGCTGTAAGTGAATATGGTTCATAGGATGCTAATTCTTTGGAATTTATTGAGACTTCCTTTGTGGCATAGAACATGGTCAATTTTTGTGAATGTTCCTTATGTGCTTTAAAAATTTTTTCTATTTTGTATTCATTACCAGTGGTTTCCAAATGGAGCTCAGCTGACAGGCCACAGTACATGCATATGAATCACTCTTTAAAAATAGAGTGCCACAGACCTCATTCTCAAATACTACATCCAAACCTCTGAGGTGAGACCCTCACATCTGTGTGTCAAGCAGCATCTCAAATAACTCTAAAGTGGAAATTTTAGGAAGCTCTCTCCTTGGCTCCTACCCTACCATGCCCCCACATTCAGATAGGGTCAGAGAGATAATTCCAGAACAAATAGAATCCTATAATTTTGAAGAGATTTCATGTACATTTTCCTAATATTCAAAATCATCTATATTAGATTATTCTTCCTTATACTTAGCCTAAATATTTCATGCATACTTTCTATTCTATAAGCATTTCCCCCTCCTTCTTTTATAAAGAAACCAGATTTCATTTCTTAATCCCATGACACACGTAAGACCCATGAGATCATGTAATCTGGGGGAAAAGAAGCTCCAGAGAGGTAGCCTAAGTAGTCCAAATCAACCCCATGGTACTTGCCTATGACTGGCTTACATGATCTGTGAATGACATTCTGCTGGAGACTGTTACTGATCCAAAGAGATGCATGGGCTCTAAATTGGCCCTAAAAGATGAAGAGAGGAATACTTTCATTTCACTGTTGGAAGAGAGGACCTTTTATCCCATATATATCCTTCCGAATGCAAACCGCAAAGCCCACAGTGCTCGCTGATGCTATCTTATAACCAGAACATAAACAAGTTAGAATGAAGTGGATTCTGTGGCCAGCAGAATAGAAAAACAGATCACTGAGCTGATATGACTAGCACAGCTCCCAAATGTGTCCTACACCAACATCTCCAGTTACATGAGATAATTCAATTAGTGTATTGGTAAGGCTTTCTGTTCCTTGCAGCCCAACCATCCTAACAGATAACATTCTTGGTTCCCTTTCACTACAGATTAAAAATTCAACAACCACTTTTGATTTTCAATGGATCTTTCACCTGAAGGCCACAAGTAAAATCCTTCTTCGCTTTTGTAAACCAAATGCTCCCAACTGTGTATCATCTTTTTATCATGGGTGTCATCCTTCATCCTTTTAATCAAGCCCCAACTTCCCTCAAACCTACTCAGGTCTTCCTCTAACATTCTCAATTCCAGACCTGCATGCATGACCAACATCATATGAATAGTTTCCTCCAATCTATCATTTACCTATTCTAATCCTGAAGTCAGACTTCAGTGCCCACAGAGTTTATTAGGATTCATGTGACTCTGTTACTAAAATGAGAACAATCAGCATACCTATAAACATATGTCACTAAAACAAGAGTGTCTCATGGAAAACTGAAGAAAGTCAGGTGGTTGTTTTTGTGCCGTATTGTAAAATGTCTGTGGCAATGTCATATGACCATTAACAGAATGGTAGGTATTTGCAGGGGTGAATATCTAGAAAAAGAAGAGCCCAGGTATCAAACCTGATCACTATTTATTAGCCCTGTTTCTCTCATTCTGAACACCTGGCACCTAGAGTAAAGAATGTCAGTTCAGGCACCCAAGTCCTCTTGAAATCCACTGAATGTCCCAAGATCATTCCTTTGTGCCATTATATCTTCTGCTTGGTCTACCCAGATCTTCCTACATCTGGCTACTCTCAGTCATCAAGTCTCAGATCAATGTCACCCCAGGGAGGGCTTTTCTGAACGACCACCCAACATCCATTTCTCTACTGCACCTCTCTGTTATATTATCATCATGTATTACTGAAGAGGAACAGAATACACCACCCCAAAATATGCCACTTTGACATAAGGATTATGTTGACCCGATTATTTTTAAGAAACAGCAGACACAGGGCGCCTGGGTAGCACAATCACTTATAGCCTCCAACTCTTGGTTTCAGCCTAGGTCTGATCTCAGGGTTGTGATATCGAGCCCCAAGTTGGGCTCTGTGCTCAGAGCAGAGTCTGCTTGAGATTGTCTCTCCCTCTACCTCTGCCCCACCTCTCTCATGCTTTCTCTTTTTCTCTCTCTCTCAAATAAATAAATACATCTTTAAAAAAAAAAAAAGAAAGAAAAGAAAAGAAACAGCAGACTCAGGAGAAGCTCTGAAAACTGAGAAGTTACCCTTTGTAAAGGACATTTACATTTATAAGGGAAATCTCCATTTGTAAGTATCTCCTTCTCTGTACCAGGAAGAGAAGGATAACCTAAATCACAAGAAACTCTTAGCAGCAAGGGAGAAAGCATCTATTTAAATCTGCATAACAAACTTATCCTTGTTTACTGTGTTTGCCCTGATGACCTCTCACAATTGGCTCTAGCCCCCACTCCAAAATCTTTTTTTTTTTCTCTCTTTAGTTTTAGATGATAGTTAAGGTGGTGGCTGGGGCCATTTCAGGGAGTTACTCAGTTTTCCTAGGTCTCTCCCTTGTATTCAGGAGGCATATATGTTTTTGTTGTGGTTGTTTATTTGTCAATCTATCTTTTGTTATAGGGAGGGGGGTGGTCTCAGCCACAGAACCCAGAAGAATAAAGGGAAAATTATTTTTCCCCCTTTACATTACCATCAGAAAGTTTCTCATTTATGTACTAACTTGTTGATGGTCTGCCTTCATACCATTTTCCTCTGAGAGGGGTTTTGTATACTTGTTTGTTGTTTATCTCCCCATCCCTCAAATTTAAGTTTTGAAAGCAGAGACTTTCACTGTCTTCCCCTGAATGTTTCCCCAGCACCTAGTACAGTGTTTAGTACAGAACAGCACTTGGAAACAGTTTGTGGAAGAGAGGTATTGGCTGATCAAAAGAGAATCCCAGGGCCTGGGCAGTTCCCGGCCTCCAACAGTATTGTCAGCACATACTCTTATCTCCTTTGCTTCCTTCTGGGGTTGGTTCTCGTCTCTTTTAAGTGGGCTTCCACCGAGGAGCCAGGGAAGTGACAAGATGGCCACAAGAAGTTCCATGGATATTTCCTCATGGTTCCTGATCCAGGAGAGAAAAGAGTAAGCCTCTCTTATTATCTTTAAGATATTATCCCAGAAGATTCTAAGTGACTGAGGTTGACCCATGCCTATGCTTGGCCAACCACAATGACCAAACGTTGTGCCTTGTAGACCAGCATGGGTTGCATAACCACCCCAAGTCTGGGGGTGTCATAACACTGTGACTGCACTAGCACAACAGTGAGTGGGAGGAAAGAAGTTCTTAAGGATACAGAGAAGTTGCTGCCAACAGAAGGAAGGAAAAGATGCCAGGCAAATGAAAGAAACATATATCTAGAAAATTATCTAGATATAGCAAGGATTTTTTAAATACATTTTTATCCTATTCTCTGATGCACTGCTTTCTTTTGAAACTCCCAGTTTCAAAAGTGTCCAATTGTATTGTGCTCAGGGCTTACTTTTAATCTTCTAATGACTCCATTGTCATAGTTTCAAAGAGTAAAGATGTGTTTACCTCTCTAGAGAATTAATGGGAAGGTTAATAGACTTTTGCTAAGTTATTCGAGTTCTCTAAAAAAGACAAGGTAAGTCATAAGTAAATACAATCTAACTTATCACACAAAACTAAAAGTGAAACTTACAATATTTTAAAATCATTTAAATTTTCAAAGCTTAATCTTTTTCTTAAAGTAGCATTAAAGCCTTTAGAAGTAGATTACATGAAGGTAACTTTAATGATGCAAATGGACTTCTCTACATTATTTGAGTAATATGATTTCTTCTACTCTCATCCATTGAAATTCCACTTTTAACTCCAAATATGAAAGTAAATTGCACTAAGTCATTATATAAGAAAAGGGGATGAAAAGTAAAGAAAACGTGTAAATAATATAGGCCAGGAAAAATATTTTAAGGGGTATTACCTCTACTACCCAACACTGATCTTCGCTTTATAGAAATATCTCAAGTCCAGACACCAATCAAATCTTGATTTTGAAACAATTTCCTGGTCAGAAAGGGAAAAGGAATACATTAAAATGAATTCAAGGCACCTGAAATTATATATTATTCTCACCTATGTAAATTATATGTTATTCTCACACTACTATGGATTTACATATAATCCATATTAGAAAATGAAAAGCAAAAAATCCACACACACAAATTCTCATCATACTTAACCTGCTATATGCATCTACATTCTTTTCCCTTTTGTGAAATCTCTATGCTCATAAAATGCACACCAATTGAACTATATTCTTTGCAACTGATTTACAAATGGAGAGGACTTCAGGCTCAGATCTTTTCTGGGAGCCCTCCAACTGCAGAAGTGTTCATAGGTAGAATCCACAGAACGAGTTTATTAACTTCCATTTTTGTTGAGTTCAGCAGGGCCAGTTCCCCCAGCCTGATGTCAACATACACCCTCCATCTACACCACAAAGCAACCAGAGATGGGTGATACTTAAACTTAAATCTACTCTTCCAGATGGAAAGTGCTCCCTACAAGAATCTGTCACTCCCTACCATCTTTACTTTGCCCCTCTCTGTCACCAGCACAGATCCCCAAGTGCATGCCATGCCCGTATTCAAGAACAGCATCACTGTCCAAAAGACCTAATTGTCCCTGCCTCTACCAGGCTCCCTCCTGAAATCCTGTCTGCCCTGTTGGCCTGTTTAACTCTCCACACCCATTTTGTTCCATGACATGGGTCCTGGAGGTTTAGTTTACATTTTCCTGTCTTCAAACAGCATTTCCTTTTGATGGGGGAAGAAAAAAACCTTGAGCCCCCCCTTTTTTTTTTGCTGAATGAAAAGTTGACTAATGAAAACTCAGTTTTTCAAATTCTTAGCATTTTAACTCCAGAGACTTGAAAAGTAAATAGGTGAATATCTGACTCACCAAGTAGGTCAGTTTTTTTTAAAGCCAAGAACTAGTCACAGCTGAGTCTCTTATTAGGCTTGGTGCCGGGAACACTAGACTAGCAACCTCATGGCCTAGCTAAACAACCAACAAGAAGCAAACAAAAGGGACAGTTGCTTTTTCCCAATATAGATTATCCCTCCAATTGGGAAAATAAAATTCTGAATCTACTCTAGATCCACGCTGATAGAGAAAGTCATGTGGATCGTTACAGTTAAACAGAGAGCAAAATTACGTAAAAAAAACCACTTTGGCCACCAATGGGTACAAGAAACCTTAGCTGCAAAAAAAAAGTAATGAAAAGAAGGAAGAAAAAGAACTAGAATAAAAAAATCTATTTTTTGTGCCAGATCGTTTAAAGACTAAAAGTTTATGTGAATGATTTGTTTAAATGGCTATTAAACTGCTAAGGTGTTTATATATGTAAAATATGCATATTGGAGGAAGTCAGCTGGTAGCTTCACCCTCCTGGGGGAAAATCCAAAGTTCATTACCAATCTTCGGTCTACCGCAGAGAAGTCTGCAAACCCCAGGGGCTTGGAATTCTAAAAAGGCCATTCAAGCCTCAGGTGGACTTCGCGTTTCTCCATTTCCCTGTCCTTCCGCTTTTCTTTCCTTAAAAAAATTTCTTATAGGATTTGCATTTGATGAGGTTCAAGAGGTCACTTCCCCTCTCACCCTCCCCCTCCTGGGCCGGCAGAGCAGCCGCGTCCAGAAAACGCCGTCCAAGCCGCAGAGGCGGAGAGCTGCTGCTGTGCCTGATGTTTTGCGCCTGGTGTCCTGCGGCCGCTGCGGGAGACGTTTTCGCCCTCGGAGAAGCCAACCTGCTCTTTTTACTCAGTGTCCCGGAGAGGCCCGAGGACATCTCAAGCAAAGGCCGACAGCCGAGGAACCGCCGTTTATTGTTTGCCTTTTCCAAGTAGTATTTGGAGATAGGTCCAAGACGGAGTTGAACATGACCAACGATCATGCAGGGGAAACGTCGAGGCACGAAAATGAAAATGCCCTCTCCGCTTTCCACCCCCAGCTTCTGAACTTGTCGCCCTCTGTGCCCCGAGTTTCTGTTCCACTCTGCCCAGGATGGGCACCCTCCCTCTTTGGGGTCACAGTAGCTCACCGCCGCCCTAGGGAGCCAGCACCCCCGCCCCCAAGCAGTCAGACCGCATTGAGCGAACCGAGTGGCGTGGCCGAGGCACGGAAAAGTAGCCCCAAACCAAGTCGGACGCCAGTCACCAGTCCCCTTCTCGCAGAGCTGGACCGGTCCCAATGCGCCTTAACCCAAGCTGCTCTCAGAAGCCTCTAAGCCTCGGCGCGCTGCCTGCTCGGGGCTTGAGACTTCGGCCCCAGGGTCTTATCAGGGCGTTTCTGTACTTTCTCCCAGCTCCGTTTCTAACTCTTAATTCTTAATCGAATCCCAAAACAAAACAAAGCCCAAGAGTTTGGAAGGGGCTGGGACAGGCGGAGGGGCCCAATCCTCCTTAGGCCCCGCGCACCACAACCAGAAGTCACCCCGGAGAAAGCTCTAGGGCTGCGCTGGCGAAAGGGATTCCAGGTCAGAGGAATCCGCGCAGTTTCCCGGCCAATATTGGTGGAGCGCTCCCCACGTGCTGCACCCTGTTCTACACGCTTGATTTGTATTATTTCGTTTAATCCTAGCAACTCTATGGGTCATCTATTATTATAATCCCAATTACAGAAATGACAAATTTGGGCTCCTGGGTGGCTCAGATGGTTAGGCGTCTGCCTTCGGCTCAGGTCATGATCCCGGGGTCCTGGGATGGGGTCCCGCATGGGCTCCCGGCTCAGCGGGCAGCCTGCCTCTCCTTCTGCCCCTCTCTCGGTCTCTCATGAATGAATAAATAAAAATCTTGAAAGAAAGAAAGAGAGAGAAAGAAAGAAACAGAGAGACAAAAGAAAAAGAAAAAGAAAAAAATGACAAAACTGAAGTCCAGAGTTCAGTAAAGTAACTTGCTCAAGGTCAGGTTAACTCGCCATGTGCAAGGTGTATGGGCGAGGAGATACATAAAAATTAAACGGACTGAAAGCATTTACGACCTTAGTGTTTCAAATTGTAGGTTACATTTTCAGGGTCAGAGCTTTGTGAGCCCAGTGGGGTGGAAGAATAGAGGTGCTGAGCGGTGGCCCTTTCGTATCCCGGCATACAGCCGGGTAGGGACCCACCGTTCTGTTTCCCGCGCTGCGGTTAGGGTGGACCGCAAGGGTTCTTTCCCTGCCACTCCACCTCCCACATGACCGTCCAGAGCCTGCGCCTGTCGCAAACGGGGAAATGGAGGGAAAACGAGGAAATTTCCGCCTAATACAAGCATAAGCCGCGGGTTGCTTCGCTGGCGGCCCGCGTCCGCAAGGAATCTGCGAGGAGCTCCTGTAGCTCCAGCGACAGCGCGCAAGCAAGTTTTTGTTCCGCGCTTTCACGTTTTTCCCGTAGGATCTCGAAAACCTCGAATGCAAATCAGCTGTCGGTGGCTGGCCCCCCAGTGAGCCAGCCTAAGTCCCACATACTAGGGCCGCCGCTCGCGTGCCTAACATCATCAGGCGGGAGCTATCACAAGGCACTCAGACAAGGGACTCTCTACCCTACTGGAGTGAAGTCCTCTAACAGAGCTCAACTATACACACGCGCACACACACACACACACACACGCACACACTCACCGCGCCCTGGTCACGTGCCCTGCTTGGGCCACCAGGCATTGACCCACTGCACTGAGACGGCGCACGTCTGGCCCCGGTGCTGCGAACGAGTCAGATTTCTCCAACGGCCGCGTGATCCAGTCTAAGGGAAACCTTCCCCGTCCCCGACCCCACCCGGAGTATTTGCCCTTCACTGTGGAGCCACGCAGCGCCACCCACAGCCTGAACATACCAGGAGGCCAGAGACCCCAGCCCTGCAGAGGTGGACTTAAACTTGTAGACAGTGGACCCATCATCATTTCCTTATTAGGGACAAAACCAAACAAGCATTTAAGAGATTGTCCAGGGAAGGAAAGATCCCAAGTACGCATAAAATTTACAGAAGTACCTTAAAACTAAACAGCAATTTTGTTGGATTGGGCCAAAAATAACAACATAAATGTGTATATGTCAAAATGTTAATACTTTTACAATTTTCATTTCATCTTTATAATCATTGCAGGAGGAGGCATTATTTTTAAATTTTTATTATTATTTCTACTTTACCGAAAAAAAGTAGGAATTGAAGCTCAGAGACTTCCTTAAGGTCATCGGGAGCAGGTGCAATTGTCAAACAAAATCTGAGGCTACTATGATCACTACATCACTATTCATTGGCTCAAGGTTGCCCTGAGGGTGAGGGAAATGCTAAGAACAAAGGTAACCTGTATTACTCAGGGGAGGAGAAAAAAATAAGACAAATGAATAACAAATATTTCTGAAATGCACACTGAGTCCTGGTGTGAACTGGGGCTTGGGGATACAAGCCAACCAGTGCCCCCTGGTCCACCCCCCAGGACCTCTTTTCTCCTCCAGCCTAGTCCAAAATCTTCTCACAAGCACTTCCAAATAGTATGAAAAATTCTTTCCTGGCTAGCCACTATCTATTGATTGTTGATTGATTGGTTATTGATTAGAAACTACTATATAGTCCACATGGATAAACATTCACACATATACATCAGGATAGATATATTCAAAGATCAAGAATGATCTTGCAATAAAATGAATTTTATATGTGTGATCTGATATGTATGCATGAAGACAGTGTGGGGTTAACTCTAGCCACAGAACAAATGGCTGAAACCCTTTTCACAGCTTACCGCTAAAACACGTACCCAACCCCAGTGAAGGTAGAGGAGGGAAAGTTTGTCAACTTCTTGGCAGTTCCAGCAGCCAGGAGAAAGCCAAGATGTTTGGGGCTGGAAGTCACTTGGGAGGTTGGGGTAGCAGGCTGGAGAGTTCTATTGTAAAATACACCTCCAGAACAAAATACCCTATTTCCATCTCCCCAAGGAAGTGTGCTTGTCTGCACCAAAATATAATTTTAGGTATGAGAGAGCTACAAGTAATAAGTTGCACTTTTAAAACATGACGTCTGGATTTGCCCTAAAATATTTCAGCAAGAAATGAAAATAGAAAGAGAAAAGAAAAAGGGAGCAAGTGTAGCAAAATCTTGATAACTGTTAAATCTAGGTGAGGGGTATTGAAGCGAAGCCTTATTATATACCCTTTCTGCTTCTCTGTACTATGAAACTTTTCATAATAAAAATATAAAAAGAAAAAAGCTCAACCTTTTCGTATAAATGGGTGTGCTTTATTGTATAGAAATTATACCTCGGTAAATCTAATATTTAGAGTTTTTAAAAATAAAAGTCAGTTGCAGTGGAGAATGCCACACTTCCTAAAAGACAAAAACCCAGTTCCTTCTAATATCATGACACGGAAGAAGGCCAATAGTTGACAGCTTGGTCTCAGGTTCCAAATCTAGTGCCTTTGACCTTCTGGAATCCCAAGTCCACTCCTAGTCTGCTTATCACCTTCCCTTTGTATTCAGCCTTCCCAAAATCGACCTCCAATGTTCTCTTTATCTTACAGACTTTCACCAGCACAAAGAAGCTGCCTGGCTTCCTTCAGTCAAAAGGAATGAGAAATCATAAAAGCAAAATAATTGTATTCCTCTCAGTGTAGACCCAGAAGACAAGAAAGAGGTCTGGGAGCCTCTTCACGGATGAGAACGCTGAGGCAGAAGAAAGCGCCTTCTCCAAGACACCCTGCTGCAGAACCGACTGGAACTGACTTCACCAGACGCTCGGTGGTCTGTCTGTCTGTTTTCCACCAGACCGCAGGAGAGCGCCAGGAGCTCCGGATGTGTAACTTACAAATGAAGACACAGCCCTCTGCCCCTTGCTTAGAGAAACCAAAATAACTGAACTGAACCCGTAGTTTCTTCAGGAAGCATGTTTGCAACGGAGAGAGAGCGCTTCAATAAAGGAGTACCAAGTTTGTGACTTATTTTCTTCTTTAAATGTTAACGGGGTGAGGGCGTAGGAAAAGCAGAATGTGCCCTAAGGTGGCCAACCTAGTACAAGATGAGCGATAATTTTTGATGGAATCTGGGGTCTGAGCTGCGGGTCTGTGGGGACCCTGGACGGCGGCGTCAGGAGCCTTGGACAGGTGAAGTAGAGCAAACTGCGTCGTTTGAGGCGCGTTGGGCAGCCCCGTAGACCCCGATTCCCGAGAGCCTGGCGCCACCCAGCGGAAACGAAAAGAACTCCTGCTTCTCCTGCGCGGGCAACTAAGGAAAAGGGGAGGCGCAGCCCACAACGCCGCAAAATCTGAGGATTTTCGGAGAGAGGGAAGGAGACTTCATTTGACGACTCCACAGCTCCATGTCCAGCCTTCCGAGTTTACTCCTCTTCACCAACAAGGGCACTGTGACCAGACCCCGAAAGCAGGTCCTCCTTTAACTCCAGGACGAAAAACGCTTTCTCCTAAAATGCACACTACGCTCACTGAGACGCTTTTAGTGTTGACCTTCAATGCAGAGCAGGGATTTGCGTTTGCCGTGCCGGCCGCGCGACTGCAGGCACAGGGGAAAGTCAAAGTGGAGGGTGGAGGAGAGGGCGACGAGGGCCGCGTAAATCATTTGGAGAGATTTTTGGCCCGAGTCCCTGTTTCCGAAAGGTTGCGGGATGGTTTGACGTTGATTATATAGCTGCTTTCTTTTCAAGTGCGCGCCCCTCCCCACCGCAGCCCGCCTGGTGTTCGAGGATTGTGTTTGAAAGGGAGGAAGCATTCTTGAAGTGGTGGGTGATGGATTGTCTAAACCCTTCTGGGACATATTGGGCGGGGGTTTTGAGGCAGCTCATCAATAAAGACCTCCCTGGAGAGAGGAGGGGGTGGCTGGAGAACAGCCCCCACCACGCAGCCTAGAAGAACCAGGCCTGGAAAGGAACACTTGCGGCCGGCCGAGGGGGAAGGGCATGAGGGAATATGAGTAGGGTAAGTGGGTCCCGGGCAGGTGAAGACGTCTCTTTGCCTGGATCTCTCAGCCTGGGGAGCCTTTTATGCTTCGCCGCGTGGATGCCGCAGGGAGTGGTGACAGAAAAAAGGCTGGTGAGCTCCTAACACCAGGGTATCAGGGGAGCAGAAAGGGAAGTGGAGGCGCCAGGGGCACTATCAGGCCATCTTGATGCACTAGGGGTATTTTGCTATAGACTTCCTTTCAAAGCCCAACCGAAAATCAATCCACTTCTCCCAAGTTGGAGGAGGGAGATGGGGGGGAGGGGGGAGAGGATGACGGACTTAAGCCATCCCTTGGGTTTCAAGGACTCAACAGCTAGGACCAGGACACAGGACACAGTCTCTAACACTGAAAAGTCCCCTTCCTTCTCATGGGCAGCAGCTTTTAGAGATGCCCCAGACGGGGTCATATAGAACGCCATCCATGGACTCCCACTAGGCTCTTCTCTTAAGAGGAGGCTGCCCTGGGGTTGGGAACGCCGATGGGGAACCCCGCGGCTGCTGGCTCCTTGGGAAGACTCGAAATCTCCAAAGCAAGGCCAGCTTGGAGAGGATGGCCTCTAGGATGGGCGACCTCAGTTTCGCAGAGAGCCACGGTCTCCCGTGCTTTTCCGGTCTCCTCTTCCGTCCTAGCACTGGTGAGCGCTCGCTTTCCCCTCGTGCCAGCCGCGCGGGCCTTTCGCCCTCTACGGCCCAGAGCTGCCCTCCTCCCGCGACCAGCGGTCAGACCGCACGGCAAAACAGGGATCGACTGCCAGACTGGAGGAGGGGCAGAGAGGAGAGTAATGGGGGATGGATGCGAGGGAGAGCTCCCGAAAAGCATCTCCTCCAAGGCGGCGTCTGGGCGCCCGAGGTCCCGAGTCGGGCTCTGGGCGCCAAGCACGTTTTATTTATCCCCACAGAGGATGCTGGAGGACAAAAGAAATATTTGGACGTCAGCGGTGATTTATATTTTTGGAAGAGCTACGTTTCCTTTTCTGAAGAGAAGCAAGCGCGCCCCATATCCTGAGCTCAGCAGGGAGGACAGGAGGGGAGTTTTGATGCTCCAGGAAGTTCATCCATCGCGGCGCGGCGCGCAGGGCCCAGCGCCCTGCGGAGTTCGCTGCCCTCGGCGTATTTATTTATTTGGGTGGAGGGGGAGCTCAAGGGGAGAGGAGAGGAATCAGACACCAGAAGTAAACCCAACTACGGCTGGGTCGGGATCTCCAGGGCGCCTCCCGGCCCGCATACCCGCCTAGCGGGCCAGCCTAGTTCTTCCGTCGAGGGAAGTTTGAGGCACGGCCTTGCGATCTCGGGGCGCGTTTGGCTAGTGCGTTCCGCAGCCCTGAGCGCGCACCCTCCGTTCAGTGCCGGAGGCTAACCTCTCCCAGCCCAAAGGCGCCTCCCAGGTGGGCCCGGCCCTCCCGCCCGGCCTGCCCGGCGCTCAGGAGGCCCAGCCACCTTCCTCCAGAACCTGGGTAGATAAGCAGAAGCAGTGGGCGCAAGGCCTCCCATGACCAAGGCGTGGGGCTGCAGAGGAGGGGGTGCGCGGGCCCCGGCCGGAGGCACAGCAGGGTGGGCTCAGGGGAAGAGATGCCTAGCTCAAAATATCCTTAAGGGCCCCGCTCCGGAGACACGCCCTGGTTCTTCCGGTTTCTGTCTCATCAAGGGGGGGCTTCCCTCCCAGCAGCACTAGTGGATGCAAAATTTAACGTGCTGAGTGGTACCAGCATCCATACTTAACTTCCGCCGTTTTTCTCCCATGACTGGGAATGTGCGGTACAAGCTTCTCTAATTTTCCTTTGCTGCTGGAAACCCACTCATTCCTGCCCCCTTGGGGAACGCACAGACTGTGTCCTTTCCAGCACTGCCCCTTTCCCCTCCTCCTTTCAGTCATCAGA
This sequence comes from Potos flavus, assembly GCA_028534135.1. NCBI lineage: Eukaryota > Metazoa > Chordata > Mammalia > Carnivora > Procyonidae > Potos > Potos flavus. Next base: position 107,659,430 of record CM052886.1, read on the forward strand.
GCTGCCTTTTAGGAGGAATTGCGATCCCTGCCACGGAACCCCTCTTCTCAAGTCCCACTCATAAGCGCAGCAGGCTGTGTCCACCGGAGCCCTCAGGGTGCCCGACCTGGCACCACTACACCGGCACCCGGGTCAGGGCCTGCGGGCAGATGAGCCCTGTTCCCGGGAGCATCCCAAAGTCACGTCTCCAACCTAAGAGCACCAGGGCCTTGAAATCTAAGAAGTGCAGAAATGGGTAGAGGCGCAGTCTCCACGAGGGGCTCTGGTAGATTGGATTCTTTTTCTTCCTCTCCAAGTGAGGTATCAAGTCAAGCCTACAGCCAGGCCCAGGAGATGGGGATTATGCGCGGATCTCTGAAGAAGGTGGCTATAAAAAGAGCCCTGCCCACTTGGAGAGAGGCAAAAATCTATCCAAATAAACACTTGGAATTGGGTGGCTGGTGTTCAAACCGGAGGTCTGGGGGTTTCTGGGCGGAAGAAGAAGAGCAGACGCCGAGAAGGGTGTAAAATCCCCACCCTTACCCTCCTCTCCAAGTTCCCCTCTCCTCCGCGGCGCCTTCTCCTGGCCTCCTGGCCAGATTTTCTATAATAAATTAAAGTTTCTAGAGGGGCCTCTGGCGCATAGGCTCATGGTCTTCCTTGGTTTCCTCAAACAAGCCAACACTCCCTGGGCCTCAGCACTGAGCCCATCGTCCCCATCTAGAAAGGCCTCGCGGGAGCTGGAGAATCCTCTACACACGTTAATTTTGTACCAATAAACAGGGTGAATACAGTGGTCAGTTTCAGACTGATTTGGGAAGAGACTTTGCTCCAGCCAGACTGGCGGAAGGAGGGAGGGGTTAGCAGAGCGAGAAGTGCCTCGAGGAGGAGCGGTCTTGGATGGCGGTAAACAGTGTCGGTGCAGATGCGTCTCTCCGGTGGGTGGGTAACTGGTTTAGTCTAAGCCATTTCATGTAAAACCCACGAAGCAGAGGAAGTATGCTAAGAACATAAAATTTAAACCGCGATAATGAAGAGATTTCCTAGAATAAAACGCCGATTACAAGACAAAATCGGAGAAACCGAAGCTTCCCGAAGTTTACATTCCCCTGCGCTGGAGCAGGGGCGGGGCCTTGGGGTTTGGAGAGGGAAAGGAACCCGCAGCCCAGACGGAGACAGTCAACCAAAGGGGGACACAACAGCGAGGATGGACAGAGGGCTGTTGCACCCGACCCATTGTATTTCTGGTTAAGCGAGGAGCAGCCTGGGCTCATCTATATTTATTTTAATGAACCATACCTTTCCTTCCAGTAAGAAAAAGTAAATCAAGATTTGTGTTGTTTAAAAGGCAATGAAAGTCAGTCGGGAAGAGCTCACCACCATAAGAAAGGACTTCTGAGAGAGGGAAACATCCTAAGCAAGGCTATGTATCAGAGACAACTTTCCTTTTAAACTGTCTTCTAAATAGAAATTCAAATATTCTTGCCAGGGATAAAGAATTTGACATGATTTGTTACCGCATGCATTCTTACCCAGGAGACCTGTATAATCAGTAATTAAAACAAAGTTGAGAGGTTTTGCTGCAGGGTAGCGGAAGCAGCACTGAACCAGGATCCGAGGCCCCCCACTACAGGCCAGCTTTGTCACTTCCCCAGGTGTGACTTGCAGCCGGTCATCTGATCTCTCTGAGCCTCTGTTTCCTTATGGCCGAAGGGGAGATAACTGTATTTAGACCTCATGGTGGTGACATGATATGAGTGGAAAGTCTTGTACCTGTGAAGTCTGTAAGGAACGAATGCAGATGTTTTGTTTTTCTAGACCTAGCTTTAGGTCTAGGGGAATTTCCATAGGCAAAAATGGGGTCTGCAAGAAAGAATTTTAGAGAAGAGCCTCTTCCTGCTCAGATAACTAAGGTCATTAACCTCCATATTTTTGTGGCGTGCAGGATATTATTTAGACCCCTGGAGAGAGAAAAAGGCTTCAAGTCAACAGAACTGCTCTTGGCTGGAACTGTAACTCCAATGCCCACTGCCTTTTCAGGACCTGTTTAGCCTCCTAGAACACTCAGCAAACTCTAGGCGGTATTTCTTGTAAGTTTGAAGAGTTTAGGTAAAATGGATACTATGGTCACTTGGATTGGATAGGGAACGGAACCTCTAAAACTCCCTGATATTTTAACCTGCTTGAATTTTAGGGTTGGTGCTTTGTATTCTTCAGTCACTGGGCCCTAAAATCTTGTAGGGCCTGAAATCCAATGTACATAGAATTCCTAGTTGTGGACAACCAGAGAGGGCTCAGTGACAGTGATATTTATTTGCTTGCTGAATTTTCCCAAAACCCATTGTCCATCACCCCCTCCTACAAATGAGATGATTGCCTTCCTTTTCTTTATGCATCCACCTGGGCCAATTCTATTCCCACTAAACACACACACACACACACACACACACACACACACACACACTGAAGGCTATGTCAGTGGGGCTCCTTTGAGTTACAATCTGTCCTCCTCACTCCAGCTTCTATTGTATTTAATTATTCTTCAGACACTCAAAGCACCGATTTAGTGAGCCCACTATATATACTTCTGTATTTAGTTATTTACATTTAAATTGTCCCATGTGAAATGATCAAAGGGGGTAAGAGGGGAAAAACCTGAAATAAATGGGGACCCACCCCCAAAATATGCTCCCAAGTCACTCAGAAAGAAATTCTTAGAAGTAGAAGCAACTGCAAACCCCCCTACACCAACTCAATCAAAACATCCCATCCGGAAAAGACTGACTTGTTTCTTTTTTCTATTGGAAATGAGCGGTAAACTGAGTTCATTTTAGCCGTGTTTTCTTAGCTGACTCTCGGCTACAATCAAGCCATTTTCGGACACATTCCCATGTAGGTACCAGGGGTGCTCTGGAGGAAGCTGTCGACGCCTGTTCAGCTAATTTAGGTTTTCTTTGTCTAATTACTGTGGAGCTTAGGGAAAAGGAGCCCGGCTCAGGGCAGTAAACTGACACTCGGTCTCTGTGTGTGGTATCCAGGCAGGGTTTGATGGAAAAAGCCTGCTTCCACTCAACTTCAGGTCACTGTCTGGGGCCAACCCCAGCCCAGCCCCCAGCTTCCCCCTTCCCACCCCTCCCTCTCCTCTGCTTCTACAGCCCCACCAGCACGCCTAGCCAGGAGCACTCTATTTGGTATCTCCAGGGGCACAGATAGCTGGTGCCATCCCTCCCAAAATCTGCCTCGGTTCTGTTCCAAGGCTCTTTGCAGCTGGCCTTTCTCTAGATCCTGGACTGATCTCAGATTCTTTCATCCTAGCCCCCCTCGCTGGGCTCCCCAGCACTTATACTTGCATCTTAGTCCCCTCGGAGTAGACACAGAGGTGTGCCCAGCCCAGCCTCCCATTTGGTCCTCTGATCTGCAGCACCTCCCCTTCTGGGCCTCCTGCATCAACCCTTGTGTGGCCCAGCCAGCTCCCAGGCCTCAGGTTCTCCTCCTCCCACTTCCAGGCCCTGTCCCTGGTCAGACTACATTTCCTTGCACGTGTAATCCAATAACTAACTGTCGGGTCTCATTGGAAGTGATTCCTCCCGAGGGCACATCCTTCCCAGCCTCACTCTTACTTAGAGAAGAATTAGCCACACTGGGTGGAGTGTTCTCCTACATAAGGCAGCTTGGAGATGGCACAGCATTTTTGGTGGACAACATGATACTGAGGAGGTAAATCTAGTGACAGTTACACAGCCCTTCAGGACTGAATATAAATACAGCTATCTCACTTATCTCACCCAGTGTCAGCCTTCTTTCTACATTTCTTTTCCTTTCTATCTTTCCTTCTTTTTCTTTTTTTCAAAACATCAATTGGAAAACGGAAAGGAAGTGGAAACCAACGTAAACATGAATCCTATTCTAAACCTTGGTTGAATTTACTCTATCTATACCCGTCTTCTCAAAGTTCCAAAACTGTTCATGATCGCTCTGGCAGCACGGGGGCAGGGTTGGGGTGGGGAGAGGGGTCCTCTGCAGCGCCTCGGCTTCTTGCCCTCTACTAGCAACTGTTGCGGAGCTTTCAGGCCCTGTCAGAAAGAGAGAGGATTGGCACTTTACCTTTGGGCGTGTGGCACCCTGGCGTGTGGCTGAGAGCTGTAATGTCTAAATGAAGTTGACAGATGGTGTCAGTGCGGGCACGGGGGAAGGCAGCTAAGGAGGCTCCCGGCGGCGGCGGCAGCCCCAGCACCAGCGGCAGCACCACTCGGCCCAGGATGAGCCAGGAGGAGGAGGACGGAGACGGGGTGGGGGACGGAGACCAGGTGGGGGTGAGTTGAGGGGGAAGGGGGGAGGAGGCAGGAGAAAGAGAGGGAGAAGGGGGAGGAGAGCAGAGAGGAGAAGAATGAGTGGGTCCGCTCCGAAGGGGGTGGCTGGTTTCTGGAATGGGAGGCAGGGGTGCTGTAAGGGGCAACGAGAAAGAAGAGCTCATAAAGTTATATAGGTGGTCGAGTTTTGCTGGGGATGGGAGTCATCCTAGCAAAATATGAGTCTGTGGTCCCTCGGTTTGAAAAAGGGTGGGTAGGTGAGAGGGAAAGTGACGGAGAAAGGAATTAAAAGGCGGAGGAGAACCCTGGAGAGAGAGGAGCGAGATAAGAGACGGAGCCTGCCGCCAGGTTGGGAGGGGGGAGGAGTGAGCGCTGAGGCCGTGCGCGCCCTCCCCAAGGCGGCGCGGAGCGTGGAGGGGGCAGGGCGGAGTGGGAGTGGAGGGAGGGAGCCAAGGAGGGAGGGAGGGCGGCCGGGGTGGGGGGGAGGGCGCGGGAGGGAGGAAGTCTGAGAGACAGAGCAAGGAGCGCTCCTGAAGGGAGACGTCGGGCTCGTCCCCGGGGTCCCTGCCGTGGTCCCAGCTCGCGGGTGCTGCTGCCCCGCACCCGGCCGCTTTGGTTTCACGGGCCCGTAGGCCGTTGCGCAAGACAGGGGCCCGAGGCTCAGGGGAGTGATGCGCCGGGCGTTGCCTCCCGCCCGCTGCCGCCGCGGCCGCCAGAAGCCCCAGCGGAGCTGAGGGAGGCGACGCCGAAGCGCTGGCTCGGAGTGGCCACCGCTGCAGCCCGGGCGGCGGACTAGGGCGCTCGCCCGGCTTCTGGGCCGACCCCGTTCCGGTGCCTCCGCTCCCGGCCCCGGGCCCGCCCCTGCGGCCCGGCCTCGCTCCCGGGTCCCAGATGACCACCGAGGGCGGGCCGCCGCCGCCCCCGCCGCGCCCGCCGCCGGCCCCGCTCCGCCGCGCGTGCAGCCCGGCCCCCGGGGCACTACAGGCCGCCTTGATGAGCCCGCCGCCCGCCGCCGCCACCCTGGAGACCACCTCGTCGTCGTCCGTAGCCTCCTGTGCCTCCTCCTCCTCCTCCTCCAACTCGGCCAGCGCCTCCTCGGCCGCCTGCAAGAGCACGGGCGGCGGCGGCGGCGGCGGCGCGGGCGCCGGGAGCGGGGGTGCCAAGAAGGCGAGCTCGGGGCTGCGGCGGCCAGAGAAGCCTCCCTACTCGTACATTGCGCTCATCGTCATGGCCATACAGAGCTCGCCCAGCAAGCGCCTGACGCTCAGCGAGATCTACCAGTTCCTGCAGGCGCGCTTCCCCTTCTTCCGCGGCGCCTACCAGGGCTGGAAGAATTCCGTGCGCCACAACCTCTCGCTCAACGAGTGTTTCATCAAACTGCCCAAGGGCCTCGGGCGACCCGGCAAGGGTCACTACTGGACCATCGACCCGGCCAGTGAGTTCATGTTCGAGGAGGGCTCGTTCCGCCGCCGGCCCCGAGGCTTCAGGCGGAAATGCCAGGCGCTCAAGCCCATGTACCACCGCGTAGTGAGCGGCTTGGGCTTCGGGGCCTCGCTACTGCCACAGGGCTTCGACTTCCAGGCGCCCCCATCGGCGCCGCTCGGCTGCCACGGGCAGGGCGGCTACGGAGGCCTCGACATGATGCCCGCGGGCTACGACGCCAGCACAGGCGCCCCGGGCCACGCGCATCCGCACCACCACCATCACCACCACGTTCCGCACATGTCGCCCAACCCGGGCTCCACCTACATGGCCAGTTGCCCCGTGCCCGCCGGGCCTGGGGGTGTCGGTGCGGCTGGGGGCGGCGGCGGAGGGGACTACGGCCCGGACAGCAGCAGCAGCCCAGTGCCCTCGTCCCCAGCCATGGCGAGCGCCATCGAGTGCCACTCTCCCTACACGAGCCCCGCGGCGCACTGGAGCTCGCCCGGCGCTTCGCCTTACCTCAAGCAGCCGCCCTCCCTGACGTCAAGCAGCAACCCCGCGGCCTCGGCAGGCCTGCATTCGAGCATGTCCTCCTACTCGCTGGAGCAGAGCTACCTGCACCAGAACGCCCGCGAGGACCTCTCAGGTAACGCAGTGCGCGCCTCTAGGCTGCCAGGCTCCACGGCTACTGCAACTTCCCCAGGGTCGCCGCAGTCAGGGAGTCTAAGGGCACTGGGAGGAGTGGGTGCTGGGAGAAGGGGGAACCTTATTCATGGAGGGGAGAGGATTGAGGTCATACTGCACTCTCTCATACCCTTGGCCAAGAGCTGGGCCTCCAGAATTTGCACTGCCAGGAGGATGGTGCAAAGTCGCCTGCCTTCCTAGGGTCCCAGAGTGTCCCTATGGATGGCAGGTCTCAAGTCTCAGGCCCAACTTAGCTTAGAGAGAAGGCATGTGGTCTTTGGGGAGCCTGGCCGCGGAGTTGTGTATGCTTCCCTTTGTTCGTGTGAGCGCAAAAGCGCCTGCCTTTAGTTTGCCGATCCTTTCCTCCCATAGTAGACGTCAGAAAGGGAGATGTTTTGTATGCTGAGGGTGTGGGTGGGGAGGGGTTGCAACTGGGCCAGAGTTGAGAGGAGGGGAAATGAGGGAGGGGCAGAGAAGAAAGCAGAGGGGGGGACCCAGGGTCTTTCACAGGAGAGAGGTGTTACTAGTGGAGAGGGGCACCAGCCTTTTGAGGAGTCCCTCGCCTCCCAACACAGTGGGCCTACAATGATGACATGAGTCTGTCCTAGGCCAGGAGGACGTGAGGCCCACGTTGTGATTCCCCTGAGAAATACTTGCCTGTTGGACTTCACTTGTGTTGCTGGTGTAAATTTTGTTGGTTGAAGATTATGAAAATTTATTGACTTGCCAAAGGCGATGAAAGGTGGGAGGGGACAAAAGGGGTGGAGGAGGGGATTTGAATATTTAATCAGGTTTCTCGGACAGTGGAGATAAATTCTGTCATATTAACCTCTCTGAAGCACGCAGAGGCTTAAAATCAGGCTAATCTGCCTATCAAATGGTGTTCTAGCTCACACTCACCTTTCACCCCAATTAGAAAAAGGCTCAGAGGATGATGCACACGTTATATGTTCGGGAATCAGTGTGTGACAAGAGCTGCAGGGGAGACGGGAAGCCCAGAAATGGGCAAAAGATGTTGGTTCCCGGGATGGTGAAATTTCCCAAATAGGCCTTTTAAATGCGGATCTCAGAGGTTAACTAAACAAAGACAGTCTCGGCAGGACCACACGGGAGAGGATTTTAGCCTGACTTAACCCACTGAGAGCAGAGTCTTGTTCAATTTTTATGGGAATTTCAACAAGTAACCAATACAGACAACCTTTCCCTCTTCATTTTTTTTTAAATCCCCTGGGACTGGCTGTCACTCACCGCTCACCCCAGGCGGCGCCGACTCCCTCCCTCTCCTGCCCACCGCTCCTCTCCCCGCCCTGCCCGCTGCCCTCTGCCCTCTGCCCTCCTAGTGTTCCCCATTCCCCTTCCCCAAGCAGGCTTTACTCAGTTCGAACACAGACTTCGAGGTTTTGCAGCTGCCCTGAAACAGTACCCGAAAAATTAGAAACAAAAGAACTCGCAAGAAAGAGACTTATGATTGTTCTTTGAGGCCGCCTTCGCCCAACCCAACGCACCCAAGCTCATGCACAGGTCCCAGAAATTCGGGGACCCAGAAACACAAACTTGGAGAACGAAAACGGCGGAGCAGGAGCAGGCTGACCTCCCGCAGCGGCCTTCCCGCGCAGCCTCGCACGACCTTTGGGCAGAGCCTGGGAATGCTGGGGAGGACGTCATTGGGGCCGAGGCCCGACCAGGACTCTTTGCCCCTTCTTCCCTCGTCCTCTGGCTCCCGTCCCTCTCTTCTCCCGTCCTAGTTGGCATCTCCCAGGTGCATGAGAGGTGGGGGCTCAGCAGGAGCAGGCTGGGTGCGCGGGCGCGCGGCGGGGCCTGTTTAGGAGTGCGCCGCTGGTGGACCTCGGCCCACTGAGGGACTATGGCCCAGCGAGGAGCTGGGAGGCCGCACAGGCCGAGGCTGTGTTCCAAGAAGGTTCCCCGCAGCATATACACGCACATACACACACAACACAATCACGCGGGCAGCGCAGTCCAACTTGAGATGGGGCGGCCAAGGCCCGCGTGCTTAGGGAGGCCCCGCACCCCTCACTTATTACAGTGAGTCTCTCAAGAAGGAGCTAGGGCTTTTATCACTCTGGTCACATCAAAGAGCTGACGGCGGCCTTCAGTCGGTCATAACATATGAGCTCTACCTCTGCGTCCTGCCTGGGCCCGCTATTTTGAGCTCATAGAACTGGCACTGAGACGTGCTGTAACGTGATGGGCGCAGGCACCTGTATGCGGAGCAACAAGCACACACCTGGGCAGCGTGGACCTGCTGCTACCTTCTGAGAGCAATGCGGCGCGCCTTTGGCGACACTAGGTGCTACAGGGCAACAAACGTGGCCCAAGTCAGCAACCGCTCGCAGCCTGGTCACTTCGTAAGCCCTGGGATGCTGCCAGGCCAAGGCGGTGAAAGCAGGGCGCGAGCGGGCGAGTACGGTTTTCATGCACTCAAAAATCGAATCTGGCCCGGCCTCCAGCCTGCAATTTATGGTCCCACAAGACGCGGGTACCTAGAAAAGACGCAGCAAAGAGGCCTCACCCAGCCCGGCGCGGAAAGAGACTCGGTCCGGGAGAAGTCCCGGCCGCAGAGCGCTCCGGCCGCCGCCGGCCAGTTGCGCCCCGGGGCCAGGAGGCGCCGAGAAAGCAAAAGCAAAAGTCGGCAGCGGGTTGGCGCCCAGCGGCCCGGCTCTGGGCCTCCGCAGAGCAGCCGCCCCGGAGGAGAGGAGTGAAAACCTTCTCCGCCCTCTGCCATCCCGGAGCTCTCTAAGGGGCTCCCCGCGCTGCCTGACACCTCGATGTGCAGAAGGGTCTGCCGGTGAGCGCTTATGGAAGAGCATTATCTGCTCCCTGGAGAACAGGCTTCTCTAAGGGAAGCCTGAGACTTTCCGAACTTAGGACGACTTGTACTTTCTTTCCAGGCCCTTTGTCTTGCAAAGGAATTGTTTTCTGTCACCTTTTTTTGGCACAATGAATATCCCTGCTGTGACCGGCTTCTCTTACTGAGTCAGTTGGAAATAGGCAGGACACTCGGAACAAGAAGTGAGGGCGACAGCGGTGTTTCTGGGGCAGAGGGCTTGGCCCCTGCAGCCCGGGCTCTGGCATCAAGCGCGGGGAGCCCTGCGCTTAGGGAACACGACGGAGAGGTGGGTCGAATGGTCCCTGCGCGATGCTCCCTCCGCGATTAAAGCGTTCCTGAGGCTCCAGGAATAAAAGGGGAATCCAGGCACACTAGAACCCATTCAGAGGAGGATTGTTCTCTGTGTGTGCGGTACATCAAAACAAAACATAGTGATTGCACAGACCTCTTATAACCCAGTTTGAAACTTCGAGAAATTTCTATAGGTGGGTTTGCTCTACCAGTTTTATAACAATAGACAAAAGGCATATCAACCCCTTTCTTACCCTGAGTCAAAATAAGGCATGAGTTAAATTAAAATTTAAAAAGTAATATGCCTTGTTGTCAGCTGAATGTGTTTCTGAACAGCTTTTCCTTTCTTCTTGCAGTGGGACTGCCTCGATACCAGCATCACTCTACCCCAGTGTGTGACAGAAAGGATTTTGTCCTCAACTTTAATGGCATTTCTTCTTTCCATCCCTCTGCAAGTGGACCATACTATCACCATCACCACCACCAGAGTGTCTGCCAGGATATTAAGCCCTGCGTCATGTGAATGGAGGGAGGGAGGCCATGCCAAGGCCGCTCTCTGTTCTCTCTCCTGCAGGGCAGAATGAACTGAGGTGGACTCCCCCACTATGCACGGCGCTAGCAGTAAGTAGCACACCAGTCACTTAGCCAGAATCCCCAGGCCAGCGCTGTTCACTGATACTTGTCTACCATTGGTAGAAGGACAACCCCTGGCAATGCCCCTAATACCAATATGTGCAGGATCTCCATGAGGGAGAGAGCCAACTGAGAACTCAGCTTTTTAGCAGAGATGGTAAAAAGTTACCACATGAAAAACATAAACATGTAACTCTGGGATCTTCATTACCTTCAGTCATCAGGGTCTGAAAAACGCAAGTTGTGTGTGTGTGTTTTTCTTTGTCTATGAAAATTTTTGTGCTTTTCAAAAAGGCAGTGCTAAGCACAAGACTTCAAGAAAGCCTCATCTTGTTGCTTAGCCAAGTAAGAGAGTTCTGTTCCCCCAAACACTAAGTTTGGATACAGGTGCCAAAGAACATTATTAAGAAAGTATTTAGAAACAATGTGTCTAGTTTAAGAAAGTGGTTTTCAGTATTGTGACAATACAACGTTTTTTTACAAGGTTGTTTTCTACCACCATATTTTAAAGATATTTTTATGATTTTCGTGTATACTCACACTTTGCTTGTATTTTAAAAGGAGGATATATTTGCACTTATGTATACTTTTACAGTTTGCCAAACTATTTTGATGTAAAATTTTTTCAATAAAATATATATAACAAATAGCTGTTTTAGGGATCTATTTCCTCCACGGGCATCCTGGGATCACCAGGCTCTCTTCTCCACCAGCCAGCAATGCAACTCTACACTGTTGAGTTTTTTTTTTTTCCCCAAGTTGTATAATTGACGTGGTGTGGGGTCTGTGCCTTGAGTAACACAGGCCAGGTTCTGATTGTGGGTCTTCTCAGGAGAGAAAGAGAAGAAGGAACTTTTTCTGTTCTTTCTTTTCTTCACTCTAGCTCCTTCTGGCTAAACAAAAACCAGAAGGTGAAAAGAACTTAAAAGAAAACCAGGCAAGATAATGAAGGCATGAGTCTGATTTGCGGAAACCAAGTTTTGTGCCCCTTTTGTTCTCTTTCCTGTGGCCAAGGAGAGTTTTGCCTTTTGCTCCTTCCTCTTCCCCACTGGCAGGGAGTGACAGGCAGAGTAGAAAGTCACCACCTAGGGCTGGGCTGAATGGCGGTCAAGGGGTAGGTGTTCAAAGAGCAGGACGAGCTTCCCCTTTGCAAATCACAGTTTTGTATAAGTGCCGATCACATTTTATTGTGGGTGGTGGTCAGATCCTAAAGAGTTCAGAGGGGGATAGCTGTGGAACGGTAATGGGCAGTCTTTGACCATCTGGATCTTTTAATTTCCTTGGAGAGTAAACAGGTACTCTTCCTCAAAAGGTATCCCCCGGCTGCAGTCTGTCTCCACCCCCCCATCCCCAATTCAGAGCCTGGCCAACCCTGCTTAGCAGGAGCACTCTCAACCCCCACCCATCTCTGCCCAACCTCCCTTATCCCCCTTGCTCCCTCATTCCTTTTAACAAGGGATCTCCTTCAGGGATTCCCTCAGAGCCCCTTTTCCTTGCTTGATATCCCAAGCTTCCCCAATCTCAAATGCTACAGGCAGGGCTGGTAAAGCTCTGGGTTCAAAAGAGAAAATAAGCCAACGAGGCAGCAGGACTTTTTTTTTTTTTCTTTCTTTTCTTTTTCTTTTCCTTTTTTCCCCTTTCTTTTCTTTTTCCTTTTTTTTTTTTTTTTTTTTTGGAAACCAGTCCTCCTCTGACCAGTCCTTCAAAATCATGGGCAGCCTTGGCAACAGTGGATCTGAGCAGGAATAGGAAGGTTCTCAACCCATGATCAAACTGTGGGTTTTCTTTCCCAGCTGAGGGCTGGTATTTTGTTTTTTTGTTTTGCTTTTCCTTTTGAAAACTCACCTTTGTTTCTCATTCCCTAAAAGGTCTTTTTCCCCCATCAGTTGCCAGGCACTTAATACCACTCAGTAGATATCTCACACAGAAGGTTTTTGTATTCCAAGCGAATTTAAATCCAAAGACGATCTCATTAGTAAAACATCTTGTTTTCAAAAGTCTTAACCATCTTCCTAATCCTCAGGTTTCCTTTCTATATTTTCCAAAATTAAGCAATGATTTAAACATGTTTTTTGTGTCTCCATTATCATATTTGCAGTTAAATAGGGCTTTTTTTCCCTTTTATACTGAGCTACACAAGGGCCTGCTATAAATTATGAAGTCAGTTTCAGAGTTTGCTCCGACCACAGTGCTGTGTTTACATTCCTTCCGAGGCAGCCGGCATGGTCGTAATTTATATCCTAAACACTTGAACGTAACTTGTTTATACAGAGAATGACAGGACCTCAAAGACAAAAACGCGGAGTCTCTCGGGGTGATCGCTTTGGAAAGGCTACCGCGCCCCCTAGTGGTGCAAGGAGATGTTGGCACGCAGTAATTCATGGTGGTTTCAAGCTGTGTAAGAGCTTGACCAACCATTTTATGGTACTTTTCCATATCCCTATAATGTAAGGATGTTGATCCTATTTACAGATGTGTAGTAGATCATGAGTATCAGGGATTCAACCCAAGCTTTCTGATTTTGGTTCACTTCACATCTTTCTTTTTTAAAAGTAAGCTCTGGCCCAATGTGGGACTTGAACTCATGACTCTCAGATCAAGAGTCCCATGCTCTACCGACTGAGCCAGCCAGGCTGCCCCCATTTCACTTCTTTTAAAGCCGAAATCGCATATAAGAACTTCCATTAACACTGCAGACACAGGTACAATGACAATCTTCACTCTGAGTCAGAATAACTTGAAGGGCTCCATAAACAGGCTGCTGCACCCCCCTCCCCCAGGTTTTGACTCTGTCTGGGGAAGGACTCAAAAAGTTCTATTCCTGGGGCGCCTGGGTGGCTCAGTGGGTTAAGCCTCTGCCTTCGGCTCAGGTCATGATCTCAGAGTCCTGGGATAGAGCCCTGCATCGGGCTCTCTGCTCGGTGGGGAGCATGCTTCCCCCTCTGCCTCTGCCTGCCTCTCTGCCTACTTCTGATTTCTTTCCCTCTATCAAGTAAATAAATAAAATCTTTTTTTTTAAAAAGGTTCTATTCCTAATAAATCCACAGGTGATGCTGATGATGTTGGTCCAGGGACCACAGTCAGAAAGCCACAGGTTTAGAAAAATAGTCTGAATTATAGATATAGGTGCAGATGTGTGGATGTTGAGGCTAATCCATTAATTAGTTAAGGTAAGATCTAAAAAAAATTTTTTTTTAATAGTTTGTTCACCCAACTACTTCTGTGATTGATTACTGGGAAAATACAACGCCTAATTTTGAGCCCTGCACCTGAAAATAGAACCTGCCCATTTTTACCCTAAGTGATGAGGCCTCTTGTTTTATTCCAGTAAACTTTGCAAAGACAAGTCAGGTGGAATCATTAAGGTCTACCTGCCTCAGTGGAGCAATAAGTCTAGGTACTTACACACAATAAGTCTAGGATTCTCCAGATGGAAGGAGGTAGTGATTGGAGCAAGCAGGAAAAGGAATCCTTTATTAGTTATAAAATCTTTTAAGGGTAGAACATAGAGAAGGTAAAGAAAGGAAGCTGTGATATCCATATATAGAAATAATGATTACTAAATATAAATGAGTCAGGCAGAACCATGAGAAATGGGTAGAGAGAAGAGAGAGACAGAAGGAGTGAGAGAGAGATGGAGGGAGAGGGAAGGAGAGGGAGGAAATAGGAAGGTGAAAAGGAGGAGAAGAGAGGGAGGGAAAGAAGGAGGGAGGAAGGAGGGAAGGAAGGAAGGATACAGAGACCAGAAAGAGACAGAGAGAGAGATCTGGAGAGCAGGAGTCTCTGAAAAATATTTCATGAATCCCTGTCCCAAAGCTAGCAAAGCACCCTTTGAAGCTGGACTCCCATCCTCAGAGGCAACTATTATCTGTCCAAGTCTGCAATGCCAAGACAGTGACTGAAAGGCCCACGTACTTGTTTTACTTGGCTTCTGCCTGGATTCTGGGGAAGTAAGTGAATTCTCTAGTGCACGCTCGAGTTTTCTAAACTGCTACCACAACTTCTAGAGAATTTAAGGAGAATAATCTTTTTTTTTTTAAAGATTTTATTTTATTTATTTGATAGAGAGAGAGACCACAAGCAGGCAGAGAGGCAGGCAGAGAGGGGGGGGGAAGCAGGCTCCCTGCTGAGCAGGGATCCCAGGACCCTGAGATCATGACCTGAGCCGAAGGCAGAGGCTTTAACCCACTGAGCCACCCAGGCGCCCCATAAGGAGAATAATCTTGAGTTACATTTTAGAACGTGGAAGTCTGGTTTCTGGGGAAAACTTTCAGGTGTACCATGTAGATATGCCACTGTATGGTATGAAATGGAATTAGCACATCCCCCCCAAAGGAAGAACTGTCTGGTGGATTCACATATACCTAATTACTGGGCATCATGGCGATTAATTCAAAACAGACACCAACTTATTTAGAATGGAAATATATTTTAATGTATTTTATTGGAACGGAAATACATTTTACCAAACCTACCTCTATGAAACATTATCTGAGCAAGGAAAAACACTACAGATGTAGACATTGGGCCAGAGAGGGCCACAGCACATGAGTGTCTAGATCATTTGGGAAAAAATGAAAGTCCTGGAAGTTCTCTTGGAGTTCAGAATGACCTGAGTCCACTGCAATCCGACGGATAAATATTCAGCTCTCCAGTTCCTGGGTGGACATGTCCATCCCAGTGCCGATTCATCAGTCCTCTTGGCATAAGCGTGTGCAGGAAAGAGAGAGGGGAGGTCTGGGGGCAGCGTGGAGGCTGTGTCCCCAACAACGTTCCCTCTAGAAGAATGACATCCTATTTTTCCAGCTTGGGAGCTGCTGTCCTACAGATGGAAAGAGAGCCAAGGAGAGTCTACGAGAGCCAGCGAGTGGCTTGGTCTCCCAGACTGCACCATGCCACCTTCAGCAACTGAGAGAGCACCTCCAGTATCCCAGACTGCTTTGCACTAGATTGAGTTGGGCTCCAGACTATGTGGGGAGAGGACGACCTCCTCTCTCTCCCTCTCCTTCGTCATTGGGGCTGTCATTTTGTCTCCCACTCTCTGAAAGCAGTCCCTCATCTGCAGAGAAAATAATTAATCCTTCACCACTGAGGGCTCTGGCTACTATCATTTCGACTTTATCTGGGAACTCCCACTTCCATTTCCTAAGCACTTCCCCGTGGTGTCCCTCCTAAGGCCCGGGAGGCTGTCTTAGTCACCCTCACTTTGTGAGGTGGAGGCTCAGCCCAGGAACAGCGTCTGGCAGTGGGTTCATGAGGCAGCTGGTATGTGTCCCCTCCGCTGGGAGGCCCTGTCTGTGTGCAGAGCCTCAAGCTCAGCTCTGTCTGCATGACCTCGTGTCGTCCAGGCTCCCCTTACTTAATCTGTTCACCTCAGCACTAAGCGGAAGGAGACAACAGTAAATAGTGATAAGGGTTGTGAGTGGATGAGCCACAGGATGATCTAGGCCAATGGCTAGTCTTCAAGATGAAGGAAAAAAAACTCCTATTAGATTGAAACACAAGGTAACTAGGCCAGTACTTGGTTTCTGAATAAGGATTCCAAAGATATCAAATCAGCTAACATGCTCCCATTTTGAGGGTCCGCAGAGGCCCTCGCACACACTACAGGGGATCACTGCCTAAGTGTGTGCTAGAGGGACACAGGCAGCTTTGAAAACCCCCCATGGCCATCCTATTGCCTACCCAGCCAGCTGAGTTGGCTCCTTGGAGGGGGTCCTGGGTCTTAGGGTTCTTAAAAGTTCCCTACAGTGCTTCTACCACTCAGGCCAAGACTGACAAACAATGAACGAACCTTACCTTGTTTATGTTCTACAGAAATCTTTTGAGGAAGGTGTTATCGACAAGCTTGCTGATTTGCAGATAAGAAAAGGCTACTCCAGCTGTTTAGCTGGTCTCCACACTAGTTTCTCTGTCAGTAAAGCATGTGTCCTACACCTTGGCGTCTATCAGGCCACCTGGACAGCTTTGGCAAATCACTTCTCTGCATTCCTTCAGTTGGTGATATCCAACCTTGCTCCACACAGTCACACAGACTCTCCAGGTGGGACTGAAGCCTCAGGAGCCTTGAAAGCTGTGCAGGTGAAGTCCAACTCTATCTTCCTCCAGGCCGGGTGGAATGGCAGTCTGTCCTCAGAGTCTTCCTTTGTGTTCAGGGCAGACTTATGGGGAAGGAAGGTATAACCCAGCACGGCACCAGGTGTAACTTACCAAGGTTCTTTCCCAGGAGAAAAGCTGAGTTAAGGGAAGGCACAGAGCGAAAGGACATGGGCATTGGTTGGGGGAGGGGGAGACACCAAGTCCCTGGGGTTATCACCAGATGTCCTAAGCACTGTGACACATTGCGGTGATGTTTCCCACATGGCAGTTCTCAATATTCTAATTGATGGTGGTAGTGTTGGTAATGATGCAGGGTCCCCAGCCCCGGGCCCAGCCCCAGCAATGTTGTCAGGTAGGAGACATCCCACCTTATGACTGGGGAAGAGGCCAAGAGCATCAGAGCCATTGCTTAAAGAAAATAACACGGCAGACATGCACACAAACACAGAGGCACTCACAGACACATACATACACCAACACACTGAGACCCACAATCTTCTATTCGGTTGTGCCTTAGTGCCAAGTAAGGAAAGGCCGACATTTATCACATCTGTCATCTTTCCAAATCTCCAAATTCACTTGCAACTGTGTAATATTCACCTTCCAGGGTTTTTTTTTGTTTTTGTTTTTTTGTTTTTTTCCTAATGGTGGGACTTTCCCCTTCTCTAATTCTAGAAGTGTAAAGAACAGCTGTTTTTAAATTAAATGGTCGCTTTTGTTTTCAGGCAAACTCAGCCCTGCCCCAGCCATAGACAAGACTACTGGCTGGAAGCAGGGCAGAGTGCAAAGTTGTCCAAGATATGCACAGTGCTTCCCAGAGCAGCACCACAACGATGTATGGCTACTGATGGCATGGCGTTCCGAGGGTGCTTTGGTTGATCCTCCAAGTGGCGAGGTCCCAGGGGGCTCTGTCAGCTTTTGAACACTGGATGTCCCCTTGCAATGATAAGAACAGGTGTGGTGGGCACCAGACATACCCTCTTCATTCTATATGATCCCTTCTCTACAGGCAAGTCCCAGGTCCCTAAAGGAACCAGACAGGTGACCAGCAGGAAGTCCCCAATCTGGATGTGAATCAACCAATGAATGTCTGAGCCAGGAACACACTGAGGATGATGTACCAGCTTTGAGTCTTCACTAGCAGAGAAATAGCAAATGAATGCCCATGAATAGTCCACTCCAAGCTGTAGGAGAGAAACCCTGTCCTTTATCGTGCCCTGAAAATATCTCCTGCAGAGAGTACATAGGCTCAAGAAAATGCCTTCTCGCCTTTACTCGCATGAGTCTGTTCTAAGCTGCACACCCTGCTCAGTGAGCAGAGATGTCAGAGGCAGGCAAAGCTGGCGTTTCTGAAATCTTAGCCCTGCCGCTCACTGCATTCCTTCAGTAGTGGTGCCTCAGTTTCCTAAACTGGCCAACGGGGTTACCGACACCAGTCTTAAAAATTTGATGAGATGACTAAGGCCTACAAAGTAGTTAGTTCCTGGCACAATGCAGTGGTCAAGATACAGTTCCTCAGTTTTCTGCAAATGTAGAAGCAGGACATGGTAAAGCTGCAAAAAGCCTGATGTCATTTTATGTATAAACCAAGTCCCAACAAAAGTCCTAGGCGGAGGGAGGAGAAAGGTTGCTTATTATCAGGGTATGCAGATGGAGGAACTGAGGCACAGGATAGTTAGAAGGGTAATTTTGCTAAGGTTGCCATAAATGGGGTGATTTAAACAAAAGAAGTTTTTGTTTTGTTTTGTTTTGTTTTTTCTTTCTCTCTCAGTCTCAGAAACCAAAAGTCCAAAATCAAGGTGTTGGCAAGGTTGGTTTCTTCTGAAGCCTCTCTCCTTGGCTTGTAGATGGCCATCTCCTTGTGTCTTCATCTTCTCTGTGTCTGTCTCTGTGCCCCAATTTCCCCTTTATATAAGGACACCAGTCATATTGGATTTGCACCCACCCTAATGACCTCACTTTAACTTGATGACCTCTGTAAAGACCCTATCTCCGTTTTAGGCCACTGGGAGTTAGGGCTCTAACATGACTCTTTTGGGGGAACACAATTCAACCCATAACAATCATAAACCAAGCTCACAGCTAGACAGAATACACTTGATTTGTTAAGGTCCCTAGCCCAGGGCTTTCTCCACTGTCCAAGACAATTTAGAATAAACGAGCTCTCTTAAAGAATCCTCATAATAGCTGGGCCACTGAAGTTCCTCCATCTCTAGCCCCTTGAGCTATGAAGCTAGTCTAGCTATGTCTAGCTATGAAGCTAGTCTAGCTAGTCTAGACTAGCTAGTCTAGCTAGTCTAGACTAGCTAGTCTAGCTAGTCTAGACTAGCTAGTCTAGCTATGAAGCTAGACTTCATTTCTTTCAACTAGAAAACACTCTAAAGTGAGCATGTAGGAGAGCCTTAGCTTCTGGCTAGTCTTCATTCTTTTGGGCAAAGCCTCCAAAGTACTATTCCACAAGTCCCTGGAAGGGGCCAGGGTTGGCCCTGAAACCATATCAGACATGGGTCCTGCAAGGATCACACCTTCCAAAAGAGAAAGAAGACCAGCAAAAAGACTTTTTTCTCCCTTTTTGAACTGAGGAAGAGCTAGTATTATTAACACAGTATTATGAACATTGGGTATTAGAAGAAACAGCTCTCTGTAGGGTTACTGGATACTCAGGTTCTCTGCTAACCAGCATGCAAAATCTATAAATTCTTAAAATAGTCTTATATGGTTTGCATTATTACTAAACCCATTTCCTAGATGAGCAAACTCATTCACCAGTACACAGCTAGTAACTGAGAGGGCTGAAACCCCAACTGAAATCCATCTGACCACACATGTCTGAATTGGGTGTTTGGGAAAGAATGGAATGGCAGCTACAGTGGGGGAGGCTTTGTTGGAGGGCAGGGATGCCCAGCATTCCAGGGTGTCCACAATGTCAACCCTAGCGATTCATGAGATGTCAGGGCCTTTGTCCAGGAAGCTCATAAATCGCACGAGGCACAGCCCACACCATAGCAGACACCCCCCATCCTCATCCCACATGAAGAAACAGACCCTTGAGGAGGCCAGGCAAAGGCAGCAGGACATCCAGGAGTCCCACCTTTTCCTGTAAGTGCCCAGGTGAGAACCCACCACGCCGAGACAGCCCCCAGAGTTCACACCATTGGCGGAAGGGTGGTTCTCTGGGATCGAACACTGAGCAGTCTGATCTGCCCTCAGGCCAACTTCCCACCCTGGGTATAAGCTGGTTCTGCCCAAAAGAAAATAGGATGCCCAGTCCTGGCGAGAGGCGAGTTGGGAGATGTGTTCTAGTCTGAAAAGGGACTTCAGGGAAGCGTGGAGTAGAGGAGAGCCAGCCTTCAGTGTAAGATTTCAAAGTCTTTTCCCACAGGCTCATTGCCATCGATGTCTCTTCCAAGGAACTGAAAGATCCCCTAAATGCTTGGGGGACACAAGACCTGCCCTCAGAGGGAGCCCTGGGAGAGGGAGCGTAGCCCAGCGCTTGCTGGAACTGCAGTTTCCTGTCCTTCCATCTGCCTTCTGGAGCCCAGATAGTCTCTCAAGCTCGCTCTCCTGATGGTTCTTTGTTTCTCAGACCATAGCGGAGGCTGAGTCATTGAGGGATTTTAATTTGGAAAACAAGATTACCAAAGAAAGAAAGAAACCACGATTCTATTAACAATTATGTGCAGAACAAGACCAAAGTTACAACTTTCATTTTTTTTCCCCTCCAAATTCAGTGCTGACATTAGATGAGGCTTTTCAGAATTTCAAAGCAGGCTCAATTCTCATGGAACAAGAGGCGACTGCAAGAGGAGCAGAAGGTTTGGTTCTAGGACTTTTATTTCCTTTAAAGTCAGGGCCCAGATGAAAATGCGAAATCTGATTTAACTATTGGGAGCAAGAGAGAGCAGGAGGAGGCATTTTAGAAGGAACCAGGGCACAGGGATATTCTCTGCGGAAAAAGGCACAGAAAACCTGAAAGCAAGTGTGGGTTCAAACCCTCGGGGCCACCCTGGCTTGTTATGCTGGACTCTGGAGGAAGGATGGGAGATCAGGACCCTCATCCAACTGTCACTTGAAGACCACCCAGCATTCTTGCCTCTGTAGTTTTTAAAAGCAGCCCCTGCATCTCAGGGCAGAAGCTCAGCACGGGGCGAGCTTTGTTGTCCTGTCTTCCTGCCAGTCCTCTTCCAAGCCACGGAGCTGCTTCTGTCACTGCCTTGTTTGATATTCTCAAATCCGGCCTGAGGCAGATGATGGGGCCACAGGAGGAGAATCCTTCAGGGTGTCTTGTTTGGTTTGGAAATATTTAAATGTCTGCTGCATTTCCTCAGAGAGGGGAAAAGTCAGGGCCTGTGGGAGAGCCCTGCACTCTGGCCGCAGCCCTGCAGGGACCCCAGCTCCTCTGCCCCTGACCTGGGACTGAAACCCCGGGGGCCCCCCCCTCCCTACACTTCCACCCTGAGCACCATGAGAAACTCAAGACCGTCCAGACATTCCCCACAACCTGTTTACAGTCAAGTGACTCAGCCCGTCACTCTCTTCAAGCCAATGTAGCAATTGTCCATGATTGCAGAAACCTTCTCGGCTCCTGGAAAAATCGCCAGCACATTATTAACCTCCGCAATGAGACACATGTTTTCCATAGATTTAACTGCTAGTGGTCACCGCAGATGAACAGAGCCCTTTAGAAGGAAGAGCGTGTAATTAAGACATAATCTATTCTGCTTTGTAATATATGAAGCAGTAAATGGCTACAAAGATTGATTAAATTCTGCAGCTTCCCTTTGGCACGTAAGCCCCCTCAAAGCTGGTGGAAGCCCGCGTGCAGTAAAGGCAGCACTGACTTCACAGCCTCTGGGGGTGAACTTCCAGCGACATGCCTACCTCTCCCTGGGGTTCTGGGAGCACGGTAGTGGTCCATCTGAGACTCCTACTAACACCCATCTCAGGAGCACAGCAAGACTGACAGAGCAACGTGGGAAAGCAGGATATGATACTGATTAACTGATACGGAGTGGGCTTTGCTCAGTCAAAATATTGATGGAGGCAAGGGCTTGTGGTAAAAGGAGATTTGATTGTGTAAACACACAGCTCACCATCGAGGCTCCCTGCATTAGGCTCACTGCCTGCCTTTCAGGGATAAAAAGCACAACATGGTTTTGTTCATGTTGTCAGGAGTCTTCCAAGGCCTGCCTTTGACAGATTAAAAAAACTGAACGCTTTTTACTTTGTACCACTCCACATGAGGGAAAATCCAATCATTTCATGTGGCTCTGTGCAGGGGGTGGAGGGGGGTGGCGGGGGGTTGACATGGCCTTTGGCTGATTGTCCAGGTAGCTGGATCTGCCCCTCATGGGCAAGGTAGGGTCTGCACCAAGGCTCTTGCCAGAGAATCTAACCTTAATCTCTGCTGTTCAAGTCTTATCAAAAGCTCATTTTTAAGAAATAACATTCATGAGAGATTACCCAAAGACATGCAGTCCATCTGACCTACATTCCATCCTAAGTCCACCAGCCCGGCTGAAAGCTAAGGATTTAGGAAAGAACATGGGACCCCCATCGAGTTGCCCCCGTGAGTGGCACTTGGGCGTTAGCCTGAAGCCCACAATGGGGACGTTAGAGCTAGCAGTCTTGATTCTCACTGGTGTATTTACTGGGAGGGTTGTTAAGGACACGTTCTGTTCCTTCTGGGCCTCCCGTAAACACCCGTTTGCTTCTAACCTATGAACTTCAAATCACGTAAGTGATCATATCTCACTCTTGGCTCTGGTCACAGAAAACTTTCTGAACTCAGCCCCCACCCCCTCACCCCACCATGACTCTAGAATTCTCCCCGGTATGCCTCTTGCACGCTGGCCCTGCGTGCCTTCCCTCGCCCCCGACTTCCTCTCTTCCGTTAAATATATCCTTGCAAGCTGCCTCAACCTTTCTTTTTCCCCCTCCTTATCTTGGAATGCTTTTGATTCAATTTTTAGTTTTTTGATTTGTTGTTTTATATTTTAAATTTAACTCTATTTTTTAACGACCACATGCACATCACGGACGTGCAATAGGGCCACTAGTCTGGAGGCAGAAAACTAAACCTCCCTCCTTCCACTACCCCTCTGTGGCAGAAGCAGTCAGTCTTCAGTCTCTGTGTGTCTCAGAGATAGTCTACACATATACAAGCACGCATGTGGGAATGAATGTAACATCTTCATTAAAGTTTTGATATGTGCTGAAACTAAGTAAAATTTTCTCCAACTTCCCAGTTGGCTATTTCCTTTTTATTCTTATGTACTTCCTGATAAGACCTTAGAAGTCTTGCTGAAAAAAGCTACGAATTTCCTTAAAAACACACACATGTGCACACAAACTGCTTTCTTAGTGTGTAGAAAAAATTTCTGCCTGAACTGTTACCAACAAGACTCAAAATCTAGAAAGAGAGGAGAGGACCATGATGTCAAGTAATTTCAGCAGCTGGTGTCACCTACTGCAGGTGAAGGCAGATCACAAAAGCAATTCCATCTCTGAAGGCTTAGTGAGGTTTCCAGTACTGGCAGAAGAAGTACAAGGACCTTTGCAACCTGGTGCATCCCCTTGGGCTGCTGGCTCTCATCCTCAGGGACCCGCTGAGAATAGTGCAGTGATCTGTGTAGCTGCCTGTGTCCATGTGGTCCAACGGGAATGCACTATGGGAGGGAAACCTCAAGTCATCGGCTTTGGAACTTCAAACACAGTCTTGTGGCTTTGGGTTTTCTTACAAGAATCAGAAAAGTAAATACACTTTATTTATATGTAGAGGCAGAAACCATCGAACTGCATTATAAAATGGCAATCTCAGGAGGGTGTGTATGGGGGTGTAACAACAAGCATGTCTCTGTGCCCAGCTGGGGCTGAGCTCTGAGTCATCACAGTGAGTGACCATTCAGGTGAGCCCGGGCAGCAGTCCTCACTCTACCCTTTTAGAAAAAAACAAGTCCTCCCAGGCTTGAGGAGAGAAGCACTCCAGGGCGAACCAAGTAGCCAAGGTGCCAGGCAAGTTGACTGCCTCCAAGTGGGGACAGGACACTGTTGTTCTAACTGTTGTGCTTTAGAGAAAGCAGATGATCCTGTAGGGGAGCTGACTGGGGGCTGGGTAAGGGACAGTATGACAAGAGCCCAAGCATCTACAATATAGCAGTCCGTTCACATAGATTAGCTCATTTAGTCCTCCGTTAGGCTTCGGAGACAGGCCTCCTGCTATTTTAATAAAAGGACATGAGGCTAACACGGATGAAGTGACCCATCAGAGGCCATAGGGCAGGACACTAGAGGAATGGAAGAGGAAACCAGGCTCTGTGCTTGGATTTTGGAAGTTGCCCATTGCCCTTCAGGCATCTAGAAAGGGAACACACTTTTCTCGACTTAGAAGTCCTTTTTGAGATCTTTGAAGACAAAACCTGAACCGTCTGGCAAAAGTCAGAGATCTTGGGAGGTCTACAGCAGTGGTTCTTAACCAGGGGTCATTTGGGGCACCAGGGCACAGTTGGCCATCTTTGAAGATGGTTTCAGTTGTCGGGATGCCTGGGTGGCTTAGCTGGTTAAGGATCTGCCTTCAGCTCAGGTCATGATCCCAGGGTCCTGGAATCGAGTCTCAAGTCGGGCTTCTTGCTCTGCGGGTAGCCTGCTTCTCCCTCTGCCTGCTGCTCCCCCTGCTTGTGCTCTCTCTCTGACAAATAAATAAAATCTTAAAAAAAAAAAAGTTTTCGTTGTCACCATGCAGGGGAGGGTAGTTGCTACTGTTATCTAGTTGAATAGAGGCCAGGAATACTGCAAAATACCCTGTGTACACAGGCCAGCCCCACAACAAGGAATTATTTACCCCAAGATATCATACAGATTGACAGAAGTGGAGAAACGCTGGTCTATTGGCATAAAAAAATCAAAACTTGTAAATGACTGGACGCTTTTTAAGAAGTCTTATAGATCTTTAAGGAGAGCATGCTTCTCTGTAGCCACATTGTATCCTCTAGTTAAATTTTTTGTGTCTTTAGCTCCTATCATTGAATGGTGTTAGTGCCTATCACTGGAGATCTTATTGTCCAAATAAGTGTATTCCCAGTAAAATCTACTTAAAGAAACAGTCCATTTTGCTACAGATTTATACAATACAGCGAAGATGAGGCTTCACAGGAATCTGGGTGCCAACAGGATAGGATCCACACTGTACAACAAGAGAAAGGATGGGATACTTATGCAAGACAACAGGACACTTTATTTTTTTTTAAGATTTTTTATTTTATTTTATTTATTTGACAGAGAGAGACACAGCAAGAGAGGGAACACAAGCAGGGGGAGAGGGAGAGGGAGAAGCAGGCCTCTCGCTGAGCAGGGAACCCAATTCCGGGCTCGATCCCAGGACCCTGGGATCATGACCCCAGCCGAAAGCAGATGCTTAATGACTGAGCCACCCAGGCGCCCCATCAGGACACTTTTAAAGGTATAATTAACATGTAATATAATAGTTTCAAGTGTACAACATAATGATTTGATATTTACATACCTTATGAAATGATCACCACTATAATAAGTCTGGCTACCATCTGTCACCATAAAAAATTTTTACAATATTATGGACTGTTTCCTTATGCTGTACTTTACATCCTCATGTCTTATTTATTTTATAACTGGAAAATTGTACCCCTTAATCCCCTTCACTTATTTTGCCCATTCCCCCCACTATGGAAACCACCACCGTGTTTTCAGTATTTGCGAGTCTTTCTATTTGGGGTTTTTTGTTCATTCATTTTGCTTTTTAGGTTCTACATGTAAATAAAATCATATGGTATTTCTCTTTCTCTGTTAGACTTATTTCAGTCAGCATGGTACACTCTAGGTCTATCCATGTTGTCACAAATGGCACGATTTCATTCTTTTTTATGGCTGATTAATATTTCTGTGTGCATGTTTCACATCTTCTTTATCCATTCATCAGTAGATGAACACTTAGGTTGTTTCCATATCTTGGCTATTGTAAATGATGCCACAGTGAACATAGGGGTGCATGTATCTGTTCAAATTAGTGTTTTCATTTTCTTTGGTTAAATACCCGGAAATGGAATTGCTGGATCATATGGTAGTTCCATTTTAAGTTTTAAAGGAAACTCCATATTATTTTCCAGAGTGGCTGCACCAATTTACATTCTCACCAACAGGGCCCCAAGGTTCTCTTTTCTCCACATCCTTACCAACATTTGTTATTTTTTGTCTTTTTTGATAATAGTCATTCTGACAGGTGTGAGGCGACTTCTCATTGTGGTTTTCATTTGATCCTCTGCTCATTTGGGTTTTTTAATAGTAAGTTATGTGATTTTTTTATATGTTTTGAATGTTAATCCTTTGTCAGATATATTATTTGCAAATATCTTCTACCATTCAGTTGGTTGCCTTTTTGTTGTGTTGATGATTTCCTTCACTGTTCAGGAGGTTTTTAGTCAAGGCACTCTTTGTGCAGGAAGCGTATTGACTTTGAATACATCAAAACCTCAAATGATAGCAGTTGTTAGGGACTCTTGATAAAATGATTTTCCCAGAGTTCCCTGATTCTATCGTGGATTTTAACATCACTTCCATGGCAGCTAGTTGATCGTCACTCCACATCTATCTCAGACACAGATGCAGCTCCGGCAAAACAACTCCACAGAGGACACAAGAGGAGTCTCAGCACAGTGACGGCTTATCCTCCCCCAGATGAAAAAGGAGATGTTTGTAACGTGGCTGCTTCCCCGCCTCTTCTCTCCAGGGCATTCTTACCTCTGGCAAGACTAGAAACCACAAGTCAAACACAGAATAACTCAACTAGCTAACAAAGGGATGATCAAGGAAGCCTTTGGCCATCTCAATTGCTATCATTTCGCTTCTGTTCATCCTTTTCCATTCAAAAATGTTTAGTAGTTCTGGAAGCACCGTTTGACTAGGAAGAATATACATCTATAGATCAATTCTTAAACCGATAGCGTAAGTTCCTCAAAAGCTATTGTCTTTTTTTTAAAAGCTATTGTCTTTTATTCATTGTTGTAACAAAAAAATTGAAACAACTTTAATTAAAATTCGAAAAAAGAAAGCAAATCATCTATAGTCCCACACTTCCAGAAATATAAGCAATAGACACACAGGGAGCAAGGAGGGCAGAAGTGGACCCACAAAATGCAACAGTCACGACCTATGAAAAGCCATACTCAACTGCAGCCGGCTGTGGACAGACAGGGTATGTTGATTTCCCGCAGACCCAGATTATTATGTAAAATCTCTTAATTTTTAAATATTGACTCATATTTTTTAAGCACTCTGCCAGCTAAACAAAACACATCTGAAGTAAAATTCAAGCGACAGGCCACCAGTTTGAAATCTTGGGTATATAATTTTGCATACAAACGAGGATGAACAGAAGAAACTGGTGTGAGTTTATATATTTTTAAACTTTATTTATTTTTTAAATTTTTTTGTTTTGTTTTGTTTCATATTTTTACAACCTTAATAATCATATTATTAAATGTACATGAGAATTGAGAATTGAATGTACATTGAGAATGTACATTCTCAATAATATTAATGGGCTTTAGGCTCTGAACTTGAGAAAATATTGAAATGCTAATGTGGCAAAAAAAAGATATTGGTGAAACTTCTGATTTTTACCAAGAAAACATATCTTGGTCCACCATAGTTGAATGCATATAACTTAGAACTCATCTTCATTTGGAGAAATCTACTAGTAATATGAGTGTGTAGCAGTTGAGGATGGAACTGAGAAGATTCTGGGACAAGCAATGAAGTAGCTCTGAGACCATAGGGCCAGGACTCCTGGTGCCCAACACAACTGGAAGGAACACCTTTTTAAGATTATTAAATTATTAAGAATATGAAAATTTCCTTTTCAATGCTCAATCCAAATGAATTAATTTGTAGCCCATATCATAAGTAGATGTAACTGTGGAGTACTGCACACCCACTTCTGCAAAGAGATTTCCATCTTTACAGGAAGGGGGAAAAGGTTGGCCATTTCAAGCATAGACAACAGAGTGTATCCGCCATAACTTGGAACTGGAATAAACTTGGAATTTATTCATAAGTCAAGTTCACTCAGGTGCTAATGTTTATCTATTGCTCACTCTTGGAGCATCATAGACCCTGGAAATATAGAGATAAACAAAATTGACGTTGTCCCTGCCCTCGTAAAGCACATGGCCTGGTGGAGGGGACATAAAATAAATACAAGAATCCAAATGCTCATATAATTGTAAAAAAGTGGCAAGTGCAATGAAGGCATTAAGCAGCCTCTGCAGAAATGCCCATGTATCCTGTCTTATGTAAGCAATCTGAAAATCAATGGGCGGGGCAAATCACCCATCTACTGGGGTTGTGATGGGCACTAATCCACAGCCCAGAATTCTCGCCTGAAGCTGTTAAAGGCCTAACAGTTCTTCAGGCAGCAAACCTGGAAAGTATGTAGGCGAAAAGTATTATGTGAATTGCTTAGATGCTGTCATTAAAATAATAGCATTATGTCTTTGAAAGGAGTAACTCATTACCACAGGGACACAAAACTGGGGTACCCTAATCGGATCATATCAGGGACAATCATTTTTCATAGCAATAAGCTTGCACGTCGAGGGCTGGAGGCAGAATCACTCTTGCTGCTGGCCCTGGTAAACCCAAATGTAGACTGGTATTTTACCTCTAGTCCCTGATGGAGACCATGGAGACCATCCCCTACCCCCAGACTCACTCTAGGATGAGGAAACCTCAATCCAACATCCAGACGATTTATGAAGTATCTGCTCTTCTGAAGCAATTTCTCTTGAGCTTATGACCCACTATCACCAAAAATGATTTGCTATTGAGGACCTACAGACAATCAACCCTTGACTATAAAATATGAGCATCACCAAATAAAGATTTATTTTTGTTTCCTACTGTGCAAGCTTTGAGTAAGAGATTGCCAATGAGGTGCTGGGGAGTGTGGGACCAGCAAAGAGTCCCAAGGCTAATTCCAGTCATGAGAAGGACTAAAATTCAAATTTCTTTCTGTAATTCACTTCCATCCACTTTATGAATGGAGGTGAGAATCAGGCTGTGTGGTTTTCACAGGCAACATGGATCTTAAATAAGAATCTGGCTATGCTTCCTCCCTCAGCTGTTTGATTGCCAATCACAATATGGTTCTAGCAAGGCTGCCAGAAAACATGCAAATTACCACTTCTTGTGCTCCTTCTCAAGACCCGCAGTCCAGCCAATGGAGCAAGAGGGCTGAGCATAAGGGTAAAACACTGACAGCTGCTTTCATTGATGTGCATGGATGTCTTTAACATCTATAGTGTGTAGGTCCTTTCCACGAAGCTGCATAGAGGCAGGTGTCCTTATTTCCTCATCAGTACAATGGGGGTAAGACATGCTTTATGAAGATTAAATAAGATCATTCGGGTCAAATGTTTCAAACAGACCCTGGCACATAGTAAATGCTAAATAAATTTAGCCATGGGTATGATTTCTTGCTCACCTTCCACTGGCTAGTCATTTACCATTTCTGGCCCCTCCTCCTCAAAAGCAGAAATTGGCCAGGTGACCTAAGGTTCTTCCTGTCTTTAAAACTCAATAATATCAGAAAACAAGAGCCTATTTTAATGACTTTCAGAACAGAAATCTCTTGAAATCCCAAGAAAGAATTTCAAGTTCCAGAATAAAATGGGGGAGTGTGGTTCAAACAACCTTATGTGAATGCCAAGATGTGTTGCAACCTCAGACTCCTGTGGGATCATAAAGTGTCTTGGCTGATGGAGGTGACAGAAAGTGTGTACTGGTCCTATATTCACCAGGGAAGAAAAAACGAACAATTCACAAGTTATCACACTTACATAGATAGTAATTTTTGTCTTTATAATAGCAACTATGATCGAACATTTATATGTAACAGATCCCATAGTAAGTGTTTTGTATACATTTTCTTTCATCTTCCCATTGACCCTGTCAGGTAGATTTTTATAGGTAAGAAAACAAGCCTCAGAATGGGCAAGTAACTTGCCTAAGGACACAGAGCTATTATCTCCATTCTCAGTGGTGCAGCTGGAATTACACCCAAGCTTTGGGTGAAGCTTTGAAGCCCACTCTCTTTTCACCATGTTATGCACCCCAAGTAGTTGTTGAATGTTTTTTCAGGAGGGACTTTTATTAGTGTGCGTGAAACAACAGTACTCTGGCCACATTCATTGGCTGACCTTGGGGAGTCTGTGTGGGTAAGGGATGCTGCAGGAACGGCATGAGTTGGATCAGGTCAGAGAGGCAGCCAGGGTCAGCAGGGACACGGCAGTTTTGGGGGGAGTTATTGTCCACTGCAGTAAACAGGAAGGCCGTTGATGCTGACTGTACAGTGAAGAAAAGCCACTCTCAAATTTCTACCCCATGTGGCTTCTCATGGTTGGAAAAAACCAAGCCTGCCAATATCATCCACCACCAAAGAGAAAGGAGCCCCGAGGCCTTGGAAGATGGACCACCCGTGAGAAGTCTAATCAGGATCAGGCTTCCCAGCACTGAGAAGGATGGGGTGCATCGCGATGAGAAAGTCACCACCGTGAAATGCCTTCCAAACCTCCCCTCTATGCAAAGCCCACGTCAACCACTCTAGCAGGAAGAGGGCTGTCTGAGGGCATTCTGCCGGAGTCTCACCCCAGTTGCACTCAGGGAACCTCCACCCAAGGCATGAAGCATGGTGTCTTCTCTTCACTCAAAATACAACTTTCCTTCTCAAACCCTCAG
Organism: Potos flavus; assembly: GCA_028534135.1. NCBI lineage: Eukaryota > Metazoa > Chordata > Mammalia > Carnivora > Procyonidae > Potos > Potos flavus. Next base: position 107,689,463 of record CM052886.1, read on the forward strand.
CTTCCAGCTCTGCACCACCACCACTCATTCTCCCAGCCCACAGTCATCAGTTGACTTTTCCACAAACACCTAAACGACCATTACAGATGACCAAGTCTGTAGCTGACACTGCTTCCATGTAGAGGCAGGTGTTAACAGCTGGTTTTTACAGATGACCTCAGTGAGATTCAGAGAAGTAACTAATCTGCACATGGCCACAGAGCGAGTCCGTGGTAGGATTAGGCTTTCAGGTCATGTTCTGCTGTCTCACTTTTATACCAAGGGAGAACAGATACAAACACATGAAAAACTAAACAAACAAACAAAAACATAATCCAAAAGTAAAGATATGCTGGAGGCCTAACCCAGTGCTTCTCTGAAATGCCCATGAGGCATCCAGTATCAGATGGGATTTGGGGACTGGGGTGGCAATAGGTCATTTCAAGGGGTTGCTTTTCAGAAAAGGAATCTTCATCTGTTCTTTGTTCTTTCTTATCCCCATTGGTCCTGTGGACAGCTTTCTAGGGCTCCTTCTGATACTGCCGACCCCATCCACTCCCAGCAATGTCCTCCAATGCTCAACAATCCAGCACCTCTGCCTTCTATGGGGGCCTTCATAGTTTCACTCTCTTCACCCCTGCTCTATCTCATTATTGTCATTTCTCACTCTCTGCTCACCAGCTCCTCTCTTTCCTCATGCTCCTCTCCACCTCCATCCTCACATGGATATTTCCCCTTGGACATTTCCTTCATGAGCCCAAGCATCCATGTGACAGTTAAGTTTCATTGTCTGTGCGCCATGCATCACACAGGTTAGCATGAGAATCCTCCCTAATGGTTTCTCCATGACAACTTGGTCTCAGCTAGCCTGGTAAGCAAGTTGATTGTAGAGAACAAATTTTACGTTTTAAAGATGTTCCCCTATGGCACTTAGTGCTTTTTTTTTTTTTTTTCTAAATACAAACTTTTGAGCACAGATTTAAATGGTATCATTTGAAGGGCTTTTCTGCTCCTAGGACAGGGGTTGGCAAACTTTTTCTATAAAGGGCCCAACAGTAAGTATTTTAGCTTTGCAAGACATATGGTCTCTGTCACAACTATCCAACTCTGCTACTGGAGAAGGAAAGCAATCTTATGTAATATGTAAATGAATGGCATGGCTGTGTACCAATAAAACGTTATTTATAAAAGTGAACTGTAGTTTTCCCACCTCTGCTCAGGAGTGTAGATCCTTGACTGGGATCCTTCAAATGTGAATTGCTGATTAGGACACTTCCAATGTTAACTCACAGTCCATCAGACATAGTTTCAGGTGTACACATAAAACAACATAGTGAAGTATATCAAGGATATAAAAGATAGTATGATAATACTTACCATACTTAGGCTATTAAAAGCTAACATCCATTGAGCATTTGTCACTAGGGAGAGCACTTTAGAGTATTTATTGTTTAAAGACACACAAGAACCATCATAAGCACTACTATTGTTACTACTATTTTATGGATGAGAAAGCTGAATCTCAAGAGGGGACAACTGATCAACCTTATAACCAGGGTCATAAGAGGGGTCATAACAGACAGGCTCCAGAACCCACATTTAGGCTGCCTCCAAATGGCAGATTAAAGACCAGGGTCTGACTCTTTGTCTCACCACACAGCAGTTGCATGACTCTGAGCACAGCACACTGAGCCTCAGTTTCCTCTTCTTCAAAATGGGGATGATCATTGCTCCTTTTGGGGGCTTTTGAGTATATTTTTAAAAAGATTTTATTTATTTATTTGAAAGAGAGAGAGAGCACAAGCAGGGGGAGCTGCAAGCAGAGGGAGAGGGAAAAACAGGTTCCCTGCTGAGCAGAGAGCCTGCTGTGGGGCTGAATCCCAGGACCCCAGGATCATGATCTGAGCCAATGGCAGATGCTTAACTGAATGAGCCACCCAGGCACCCCCTGACTTTTGAGCATATTATATAATATGTGTGAAAATGTCCATTACAAGGGCATCTGGGTGCCTCAGCCATTAAGCTGTAGCCTTCGGCTCAGGTCATGATCCCAAGGTCCTGGGATCTAGCCCCACAACAGGACCCCTGCTCTGTGGGAAGCCTGCTTCTCCCTCTCCCATTCCCCCTGTTTGTGTTCCCTCTCTCGCTGTGTCTCTCTCTGTCAAATAAATAAATAAAATCTTAAAAAAAAAAAAAGAAAAAAGAAAATGTCCATTACAGAGCCAGGCAGCTGGTGAAAAGTATAACCTAATTAAAATGAAATTAAGAGCTTTATTGAAATATAATTTACCTACCACACAAAGTATGCAACTCAGTGGCTCCTGGTATATTGACAGAGTTGTGCAACCATCACCATAATCAATTTTAGAATATCGTCATCACCCCAAATAAAAACCCTGTACCCAGTCACTCGTCATTCTACCCCAATACCCAAACAACAGCCCCAGGCAACCACTAATCTACTTTCTGTCTCTATGGATTTGTTTATTCTGGGTCATTTCACTCAAGTGGAATCATACAATATAAAGAATTTTGTGTCTGCCTTCTCTTAGCATAATATTTTCAAGATTCATCTATGTTGCAACTTGTATTAGTACTTCTTTTATCGCTGAATAATATTTTATTGTGTGTATTACTACTGTATTAATTTATCCATTCATCAGTTGTTGGATATTTGGGTTATTTCCACTTTATTGGCTAATATGAACAATGCTGTTATGAATATTCATGCACAGGATTTTTTGTGGGCATACATTTTTATTTCTCTTCAGTATATGCCCAAGAGTGGAATTTCTGGATCATGTGGTTATTCTATGTTTAATCTTTTAGTGAACTGCCAAAAGGTTTTGAAAAGAGGCCACACCATGTTACATTCTCACCAGCAACGTATGCGATTCCAATTTCTCCACATCCTTGTCAACCCTTGTTATCCTGTGTATCTTGATTTATAGCCATCTTACTGGGTATGAAGTATTATCTCATTGTGCTTTTGACTTGCATTTCCCTAATGGCTAATGATATTGGGCATCTTTTCATGTCCTTATTGGATATTGGCATATTTTCTTTAGCAAGTACCTATTCAGGTCTTCTGTGAATTTTCAACTGAGCAATCTTATTATTAAGTTGTTTTTTGTATATTCTGGCTATAAGATCCTTATTAGATACATAGTTTGAAGATATTTTCTCCTATTCTGTGGATTGTTCAAGAAAGTGAAACTTTCTTGAGGTTATCATTTGTGGCACAAAAGTTTTACATTTTAATGAGTTCTGGTTATTTTACCTTTTCTCATTTGTGCTTTTGGTGTCGAGTTCTAAAAAAGGGTTTGCCTAACCCAAAATTGAAAGTCTTCTAAGGATTTTATAATTCTAACTCTTACATTTAGCTCTTTGATCCATTTTGACTTTATTTTTGTATATGCTGTTAAGTAGGGAGTCTAACTTCAATCTTCTGCACATTCAGTGCAAAGGCTATTCTTTCCCTCATCGAACTGTCTTGGTGCCCTTGTTGGAAATCAGTTGCCACAAATGTAAGGACTGATTTCTGGATTCTCAGCTCTGTTCCACTGATCTACATAATTGTCCTCCTACCAATGCCACACTGCTCTGATTATTGTATCTTTCTACTAAATTTTGAAATCAGAAAATGTGAATCCTCCAACTTTGTTCTTATCTTTCCAGAATGTTTGACTATCCAAAGTCAGTCCTTGCATTTCTTTATGAATTTTAGCATCAGCTTGTCAATTTCTGTAACAAAGCCATCAGTATTTGCGGAAGGATTACATTTAATCTGTATTTCAACCTGGAAAGTATGTCTCCTTAACAATATTAAGTCTTTCAATCTATGAACATGGGGTGACTTTCCAGATTTAGATCTTTTTAAATTTCTTTCAACAATGAATTGTAGTTTTCAGATACAAATCTTGCATTTCTTTTGTTAAATTTATTTATAAGTATCATATTATTTTGGAAGCTCTTATAAATGAAATGAAACTTATTAATCTCATTTTCAGAGTAATTGCTAGTATATAGAAATACAATTGACTTTTGCATACTGCTCTGTACCCTACAATATTGTCCGACATTTAGTTTAAAAAAAAAAAAAAAGCCAAAGGGGGGGGAGGAAAAGACTGTCATACCGGAAGGCTAGAAGCAATTTCATTTTTTAAAGATTTTATTTATATATTTGTCAGAGGGAGAGAGCACAAGCAGGATGGGGGCAGCAGGCATAGGGTGAAGTAGGCTCCCTGCTAAGCAAGGAGCCCAATGCAGGACTCGATCCCAGGACTCTGGGATCATAACTTGAGAGGAAGGTAGATGCTTAACTGGCTGAGTCATGCAGGCGTCCCATAATTTCATTTTTATAAATGAAGAAAGAAGGGCTACTGACGCTGAGGGGATCCTGCTGCAGCAGGACAATTAGGAAATTCATTCATTCATTCATTCACTCATTCATTCAACAGTAGCAGCTATGAGTCAGTCTGCTTAGGTTTAATTTCCAGCTCTGTTGCTGGGCAGAGTTACTGAACCTGCCCATGACTCCATTCCCTCAGCTGTAAGGTGGGTAGAATAGCACCTATTTTGTAAGTTGTTTCTAAGGAGTAAGTGAAGCCCTTAAATAGAATATGCCCAGCTGAGTATAAGTGCTTTGTAGGTCTCAGCTATTATTTTTATTATGACCAGACACTAGACATCAAAGTCAACAAAGACAAAATTCTTGCACTCATGGAGCTTACATTTTAATGGCTGGGAGGGGTGAGCAAGAGGGGAAACAGAGAGAGAAATAAAGCAATAAAGGTGTCAAGTGGTGATCAATACTATGGAGAAAAATAAAGTGGGGGAAGAGGAAGAGACAAGGGAGTCTATAGGGGGAAGAGGCCCAGACATTTCAGTTGGAGGCAGGTTAGACTTCTTAGGCAAAGTGACTGAGAGCAGGGAAGTGGGAAGGGTGAGGGAGACAGCCCAGGGGCAGGACATTCCAGAGGAAAGAGCAGACCATGCAAAGCCCTAAACGAGGGCATGCCTGCCTTGGGTCGGGGTGGGGTTTATGTATTCTAGGAACAGATGTAGGGCCAAGGGAACTAAAGCGTGAAGGAGTAGGGAAAGGGGAGCTATTTAAAGCCATTTGGCTTTGCAGAGCAGGGAAAGAACTTTACCTTTTCTATACACCAAGCAGAGTTTCTTAGTAGGAAAGTGGGTCAGTTATCTTGATAGATAATAAACCACAGTAAAGTGGCTTGTGCCAAAAATCTATAATTCACCATGACCAGGGCAGGTCTACTGGCCTCACTCTTTGCCTTAGGGCCTTGCATTGGACCCCTTCTCCACATGGGCTCTCATGACTTGGTTTGTCTAAGCCAGGTCTTCCTCTGTGGTGGCTGGAGCATTCCTGGAGGGTAGTGGTGGAAGTGCAGAGCTCCCAATGGCCTACACTTTCAAACTTACACAACATCACTCATGATACAATCCTTCATCAAAGCAGGACTCAGGGCCAGCCCAGATTCAGGAGGTGGGAAAACAGGAGGGGCTGCCATCTACCACAGGAGGTGTGTCTGACTTTGGACAGTCCCCGGTTGGAAGTGGTAGGATTACTGTTCTAGAGATCTTTAAGAGCAGTCTCCTAGGGGTAGATTAATGTACCTGTGTCATCAGAATTCAGGCCATATTTTCACCTAAGGATCAATCATTGCCATATCTCTTCTTATGGCAAATTCTACCCAGGACCTTTTTTTTTAAAGCCTTTCATGGATCAAAAAGTCACACTTTGACTCTCCTTGAAGAACTGCTGTTTTCCTAAATCTCGCATTTTGCTATTTTTCCTCTGAGCACGGTGGCCTAAATTGTGACACAGAAATAATTCTGAATGTTTGTGTTGGAAGTCTAGAGACATCCTCACTGCGAAGACAGACATCAGGTTGTGTGATTTCTGGAAGTCTTCTGACTACTTCCTAGTGGACAGGACTCACTGATACTTCTTTTTGATCTGCTTTAGCATAGCCTAGAGGGAGGACAACAGACCTGGTATCTTGACTGCCATCTAGTGGTTGTGCCCATAGATGGTGGGATTAAATTTAAAGTGGTATAATCTAAATTAGAATATGGAAATAAGGTTTAGAATTTTAATTTAGTTTTAATTTAAAAGTGGTAAAGAATACCATTTGAACAATTGCCAAAATATGGAAAGATCTCAGATGCCCATAGATAGATGAATGGATAAAGAAGACGTAGTGTATATACACACACACATACACACACACACACTGGAATATTGCTCAGCCATCAAAAAGAATAAAATTGTCCCATTTGCAACAATGTGGATGGAATTAGAGGATATTATGCTGAGTGAAATAATCAGCAGAGAAAGCAAATATCATATGACTTTACTCATGTGGAACTGAAGAAACAAAATAGATGAACTGAGGGGAAGGGAAGGAAAAATAAAATAAGATAAAAACAGAGAGGGAGACAAACCAAAAGAGACTCTTAACTATAGGAAACACACTGAGGGTTGCTGGAAGGGAAGCGGGTGGGGAGATGGGGTGAATGGGTGATGGTCATTACGGAGGGCACTTAATGGAATGAGCACTGGGTGTTATATGCAATCAATGAATCACTGAATTCTACCTCTGAAACTAATAATACACTATATGTTAATTAAATTGAATTTAAATAATATTTTTTAAAGAATAGTGGTTGAGAACCTGAACTCTGGAGTCTGAATACTGGTTTGAGTCCCAGCTCTGACACTTAACAGCTGTGTGACCTTGGGGATATAACTTAACCTCACTGTGCCTCAGTATCCTCCATCTATGAAGTGGGTTGGTAAGAGTACCTGCTTCATGGGTAGCTGTGCAGAGTAATAACTTACACATTAAAGCACTTATACAAGTATAGACAATTATTGTGTTTTTTTTTAAGATTTTATTTATTTATTTGACAGAGAGAGAGAGATCACAAGTAGGCAGAGAGGCAGGCAGAGAGAGAGGGGGAAGCAGGCTCCCCGCTAAGCAAAGAGCCCGATGCGGGGCTCAATCCCAGGACCCTGGGATCATGACCCGAGCCGAAGGCAGAGGCCTTAACCCACTGAGCCACCCAGGGGCCCCGACAATTATTGTTAATGGTCTTGAAAGTCCAGAAAGAGCTTCTGGGTAAAATACAAAACTTTGACACTCATACTCCAGAGATCATCAATCAAGGTGTGGTGCACACTGAAGGCATTTCCATGCATAATAGCTGGAATTAGGTCCATGAAATCTGGAGCAACAAGGAGGGAAACAAAGACAATAAAATCACATAGGAAGAATATAAGCCATATTTTTTGTTTATGGTCTTGAAAAACCGTTTTATGTACATTATCACTTTTAGTGAAGGGAGTGGAAAAGAAAAGTGGCTTTTGACTAAGGCAGATCTGAGGTGAAGGGATATCCTTTTCCTGTTGTATGTGAGCTAATGTATTTGTCAATTGTAATGGATGTGGGTGTAAATCATGGTGTTAGAGATCCTGTGTGACCATGGACACTTGTGTTCCCAGGGAAGACCAGACGATGCATAATCCTGAATCCTTGAAAATAAACAAAGTTGTCATATGTTAACCCATCGGATTCCCCCCTTATTCTTACCTGTTCAAATGCCTGCTTTTTGTAAACAAATGAAAAAATACACACAGTCTTAATTGTATATGAGTAGTTGTTGTTATTGTTTTGGGGATTATATTTCTTTTTTAAAAAAGATTTTTTATTTATTTTTATTTATTTGAGGGGGGGGAATGAGCGAGAGAGAAAGCACAAGCTGGGAGCAGGGGAGAGGAGCAAGGAACCTGATGTGGGGCTCGATCCCAGGACCCTGGGATCATGACCTCAGCTGAAAGCAGACGCTTAACCAACTGAGCCACGCAGGCACCCCAAGGGATTGGGGTGTTTCTTCAAATAATTGTTTGAAGATTGTTTCTTCAAATAATTGTAAATATAAGATTGGCTTTCCTCTTTTTGGCCAGAACACTAGTTTTGCTATACAATTAAAGCAAAATAGAGTTCTTTAATGTAGAAATAAGATACCTCCATTGTGTTTCCATTAGCCAGCTTCACTTTTTTCTTAAATGTTTTTTTAATTTTAATTTTTAAATTATTTTTTTAGAGAGGGAGAGAGAGGCAGGAGGGAGGGGCAGAAGGAGAAGGAGAGACAGAATCTTAAGCAGGCTCCACACCCAGCACAGAGCCCAATGCCGGGCTTGATCTCACAACACTGAGATCATGACCTGAGCCAAAGTCAGGAGTCAGATGCTCAACTGACTTAGCCCCCCAGAGACCCCACCATCTCCACTCTTTAAAGCATTTTCATCTGAAATACCTGACTATCTTAGATTTGTTTAATTTTTCTCTACCTTTTAAATGCTTATGGAAAAAATTTGTAGAGAAACTGTCTCGAATCATCCATACCTATTGCTACAAAGGTTTGCTAGAGATTACTACAAAGAAGTGTGGTTCACTGCCAAGAACAAAAGGCCCTTGCTTGCATCAATCTCAGTACTTTAGATTGAATGTTGTTCTTTGCATGGAACCTACCCCAAAATGGATTCACTGCTTGTAAACAGTGAGGAGATTGTCTCAGGGCCCTACCTGCCTCATGTAGCTCTTTCTTCAGAACCTGCTGAAAGACAGACCCTCACAACTCTTCAGCAAGGACCCTTCTGGAAACCGCTAATGATAGGGAGATAGGAGAATCTCTCCATTTCTTTCCCACCTGAGTAATAACACTTCAGGAATTGAGGAATGTGTTCTCAAATCCAGCTCTGCCTGATGATCATGGACAATCACACTGTCCTGCTCTGGCCCATGCCTCAGGATAGTAATATCCTTGCCCTCCAGGTAGAATATTAAATACACTCTATCATCAAAGACTTTGCACACATTATTTCATGTAATCTTCACCTCAAGTCTCTTGAATTAAATCACAGGAAGTTTAGGCAAACGTAAACTTACACAGTTGGTGAATGGAACGGCTAGAATTCTAAGCTCTTTCAGTATTTAAGAAAAGTCTCTAAAGAAAATTTTGAGGAAAAGTAGCTCAGATATTCCTTCCAGGTAAAAGGAGAGCCTGTTACATGAAAATGTTCCTTTTTCTATCATGTATTGTTTAGTGAGTTAGACTCTGGCTGGCCATGCCCTTCTCAGCATGTCTTTACGAGTCTTGACTGTGGACACACAGCATTTCAGGAGTGAGATATGGAGAAACTGAGGGCCAGGACCATTTACCTGAATAAAAAATTCCTATTAATCTATGCATAGTCACACACAATTCACTGAAATATCTTTTATACATGCTGCATATATATGTGTATATGTCATATAAATATATATGCACAGATAAAAGATGTTCTTTAAAATTACAGATTTTAACTTAGGGCTTTTTAAATTTAAATTCAATTAGCCAAATATATTTTACTGTAATTGGAAAAGATAAGAAAAGAAATGAAATTGGTTTGTGGAGCAGAGGAGAGAATGCCTCTCCTTCTCAGAGCCCTGCTTTGAGAGGACTAATACTTCTTGCTCCTGCCTTGGCCATGAGAATAACCCTCTCTGCTGTCAGCCAAATGGGCACTGAGATGCAATGGAAGTCTGCAGCTTTAGATACTGTGGCCACATGTCTGACCCTTCCCCACCATTCCAGAATTATTTTCATTAGGGCAGATAGACAAAATTTGCCTCAAAAATGAAACAGCCACAGATAAGACATTTTAAGAGAAAATGGTAGGAACACACACTTTGCAAACAACTGGATTCAAGCGAATGTGTGCAGTATAAACATTGGAAAAGAGCCATTTGCCTGCTCAAAACATGAAGTCAGAAGACAAAGGAAGCAGTCTCCTGATTTTATGGAAAAATAAGGGTATGGGGGAGGGTGACCTCTCTTTTTTCTCCAGCTTTATTGAGATATAATTGACGTATACCGTTGTGTAAGTTTAAGGTGTACAACATGTTGATTTGATACACTTACGTATTGTGAAATGATTGCCGTAGTTGTGTTAGCTAATACCTCTATCACGTGACATACTTACCATTTCTTTTTTGTGGTGAGAACATTTAAGATCTATTCTTTTAGCAACTTCCAAGTATATAATACAGTATTGTTAACTATAATCACCATGCTGTACATTAGATCCCCAGAACCTACTCATCTTACTGGCATTTCTCTTTTTTCAAGTGTTAGGGTTTTCAGAACAGCGATAGGAAAAAGGGAAGTTTCCTTTTGTGGCACAACAGCGCCATCTCATGGAAAAAGCTTATATGACACAAAGTTTCGCTACTCTCAAGTGAACATTTCCTAAAAGTCTCTGCCAGGAGCTTTTTGCATTGATCCAAACAGTTCAACTCTCTACCTTAAATGCCTAATATTTTCAGAGGAGGTCCAGAGATGATTTCAGTTTTTCAAGTCAAGTATTTGATGCAAAAATTGGAATCTCACATTGTCTCCTCTTTACTTTTAAGATAAAAAAAAAACTTTTCTGGGGAGTAAATCAGGAAGATGGAAGAGTAGGAGGACCCTAAGCTCACCTCATCCCACAGATGCAACTATAAAACCCTCACATTGGTATAAACAACCCAGAAAATAACTCGAAGACTGACAGAACAAATTCCACAACTAAATGTAGAGAAGAGGCCACGTTGAAGAGGGTAGGAAGAGTGGAAATGTGGTAGGGAGCTAAACAGACCCACAGGGATTGTCCGTGGGAGGGAGAGGCCCACAGACATGGAAAGGGAGGAGAACAGACTATCACACCTGGGAGCCTGCTCAGGGAAGAGAATCCTCATACCATTTGCTTTCAAAACCAGAGGGGCCAAATTTCATGAGTTCTTACAACCAGTGGGGCTCAATACCTGAATTTTAAAAATAAGTGGGCTCAGCTCTGGGAGAACTGGGAGGGCGAGAGGAAACTGAGTCCCTGCCCTTGAAGAGACAGCACAATGAAGAGCCCACAGAGATACAGTTTAGAAGCAGCAGTTTGAAAAAACATTTGTGGCATAGAGTTGTTTAATAATCTCAGAGCATGTCTCAGAGGGACAGAGATCTAGGAACAAAGGAGATGGCAGATGCTATTTCCCTTCTCAGACCCCCAGACTGGACATCAACACCTGTAGGAACCAGCTTGGTGCCAACACTTGCTACCTAACTTGTGAACACCACCATCCTTCACCTGGTCTGTGCTTCAGCAGATCCACCTCTTCCAGCCAGGTCTGCCTCAGTCCCTGTGCTGCAGGTCTGCTCTGCCAGAGGACCAGGGTATAAACCTTGTAAACACTATGCATCCCACCCCCACTCACATTGCAGAACTGCCCCCTCCAATATGCTTTTAGTTGAAGCCCATCAAAAGCAGTGCCACAATCCTAGCTGTGTGCAAGCAGCCCCAACAGGAGCTAGCACCACTTCAAAATGACTCCTATCTCACAGACAGAGAAAGATAACCACATACATATATGAGTCTGACTGTGGCCCTAGCAGTGGGCTGGGGACAGACAACTCATCTGACTACAGGCCCCACCCACCAATGAAAGCTTCTCACAGCACAACACAGGGAAAGCATGCTGCTGTTGGGTACTACTGCATCTCTGGCAAATGCCTGAGTCTGACTTAACTCAAGACCAAGAAAGCCCCAAATTGGCCCATTAACACCGTGGGAACCAAACACTGCCCACAACAGGTAAAGAGAACCAAGGCAGATGACTGAACTGAAGGAAAACACAGCATAGCCACAAGAGCAGGCTGCACACAAAACACACAGGAGACACCCCTGAAATGCCAGGGTCTGGGGAAGAAGGGACACTGCACTCAGAGCACTCGGAACCTCTTCTTCATAAGGCTACAACTTTCAAGAACAGGAGACATAGTTGACTTTCCCAACAAAAAGAAACAGACACAGAGAGTAGTAAATTGAGGAGACAGAGGAATATGTCCCAAATAAAAGAACAGGACAAAACCAAAGCAAGAGACCTAAGTGAAATGGAGATGTCATTTGCCTGATTGAGAATTTACAGTAATGATCTTAAAGATACTCACTGGACTTGAGAAAAGAGGGAAGAACCTCAATGAAACCCTTAACAAAGAGATAAAAAAGAACCAATCAGGGATAAAGAACACAGTAAGTGAAATAAAAAATACACTAGATAGAATAAATAGACTTGAGGAAGACGAATGACTCGGTGACCTGGAGGACAAAGCAATGGAAAGTAATCAAGCTGAGCAGGTGAGAAAAAAAAAATTATGCAAAATAAGAATAGGCTTAGGGAACCCAGGGACATCATCAAGCATAATAACATTTGCATTACAGGAACCCCAGAAAGAGAAGAGAGAGTAAAGGGGGTGGAAATTTATTTAAATAAATAATAGTTTTAAAATTCCCAAATCTGAGGAAGGAAACAGAAAACTAGATCCAGGAGGCACAGAGATCGCCCAACAAAATCAACTGAAGGAGGTCCACACCAAGACACAAAGTAACTAAAATGGCAAAAAGTGGTGATAAAGAGAGAATTTTAAAAACAGCAAGAGAAAAGAAAACAGTTACATACAAGGAAAACCCCATAAGACTATCAGGGGATTTTTCAGTAGAAACTTTGCAGGACAGAAGGGAGAGGTAGGATTTATTAAAAGTGCTGAAAGGGAAAAATCTCCAGCCAAGAATATTCCATCCAGCAAGGCTATCATTCAGAATAGAAAGAGAGATATAGTTTCCCAGGCAAATAAAAGTTAAGAGAATTCATGACCACTAAACCAGCTCTACAAGGGACTTTTTGAGTAGAAACGAAAGACCATAAGTAAGAGTGAGAAAAGTAGGAAGCACAAAAGCAATAAAAATAAGTATATCTGTAAAAATCAGTCAAAGTACTCACAAAATATAAGGATGTAAAGTATGATACTATATACCTGAAACATGGTGGGGAAAGGAGTGAAGAATGGGTTCAAATGTAAGACAACCATCAACTTAATATATAGACCGCTATATGCACAAGAGTACAAACCTAATGGTAACCACAAAACAAAAACCAGTAATAGATATGCAAAAAATAAAGAGAAAGGAATTCAAATATATCACTACAGACAGCCAACTAATCATGACAGAAGAGATCAAGGGAAGAAAGGAACAGAGAAGAACTACAAAAACAATCATAAAACAAGTAACAAAAAGGCAATAAATACATACCTATCAATAGTTACTTCGAATGTAAATGGACTAAATGCTCCAATCAAAAGACATAGAATCACGGAGTGGATTTAAAAAAAAAAGAAGACCCATTTATATGTTGCCTACAAGAGACTTGCTTTAAACCTAAAGACACCTGTAGATTGAAAGTAGGGGTTGGAGAAGCATTTTTCATGCAAATGGTGTCAAAAAAAACCAGAGGAGCAACTAGACTTTAAAATAAAGACATGAACAATGAATCTTGGAACACTGAAAATATAAAATAAAAGTAATTGGAAAAATAAATAAATAAATAAAAATAAAATAAAATAAAATAAAATAAAATAAAGACTGTAGGGGCGCCTGGGTGGCTCAGTGGGTTAAAGCCTCGCCTTTGGCTTGGGTCATGGTCTCAGGGTCCTGGGACCAAGCCCCACATTGGGCTCTCTGCTCAGCCTCTGCCTGCCTCTCTGCCTGCCTGGGATCTCTCTCTCTCTCTGTCAAATAAATAAGCAAAATCTTTAAAAAAATAAAATAAATAAAATAAAGACTGTAGCAAGAGACAAAGAATATCACTGTATAATAACAAAAGGAACAATCCAACAAGAAGATATAGCAATTGTAAATATTCATGCACCTACTGTGAGAGCACCCAAATACATAAAACAGTTAATAACAAACATAAAGGAACTAATCAATAGTAATACAATAATCATAGGGGTCTTTAACACCTCATTTACATCAATGGGTAGATCATTCAAATAGAAAATCAACAAAGAAACAGTGGCTTCGAATGACACATTGTACCAGATGGATTTAACAGATATATTCAGATTATCTCATCCTAAAACAGCAGAACACATTCTTTTCAAGTACACATGGAACGTTATCCAGAATAGATCACATATTAGGCCACAAAACAAATCTCAACAAATTCAAAAAGATCAAAGTCCTACTATGCATCTTTTCTGACCACAACACCATGAAACCAGAAATCAACCGTAAGAAAAAAATCTGGGAAGACCATAAATAAATGGATTAAATAACATGCTACTAAACAATGAACGGGTCAACCAAGAAATCAAGGAGGAAATAAACAAATACATGGAGACTAATGAAAATGAAAATACAATAGTCCAAAATCTTAGAGATGCAGCAAAAGCTGTTCTCTGAGGGAATTTCGTATCAACACAGGCCTGCATCAAGAAACAAGAAAAATCTCAAATAAACAACCTAACTTCACACCTAAAGGAGCTAGAAAAAGAACAAAAAACCAAAATAAAACCCAAAACCAGTAGAAGGAAGAAAATAATAAAGATCAGAGCAAAAATAGACACAACAGAAACTAAAAAACAATAGAGTAGATCAATGAAGCTGGGAACTGGTTCTTTGAAAAGATCAATAAAATTGATAAACCTTTAGCCAGAATTATTTATTTATTTATTTATCTATCTATTTTTAAAGAGTTTATTTATTTATTTGACAGAGACAGAGAGACAGTGAGAGAGGGAACACAAGCACGCGAGTGGGAGAGGGAGAATCAGGCTTCCTGCTGAGCAGGGACCCCTATGCGGGGCTTAATCCCAGGACCCCAAGATCATGACCTGAGCCGAAGGCAGACACTTAACGACTGAGCCATCCAGGTGCCCTCAGAATTATTTAAAAAGAGGGACAGAGAGGGAGTGAGAGAGAGAGAACCCAAATAAATAAAAACAGACATGAAAGAGGGAAGATAACAACCAGCACCACAGAAATACAAAGGATTGTAAGAGAGTATTATGAAAAATATATGCCAACAAATTGGACAACCTAGAAAAATGGATAAATTCCTAGAAACATATAACTTACTAAAGCTGAATCAGGAAGAAATAGGAAATTTGAACAGATAGATTACCAGCAATGAAATTGAATTAGTAATCAAAAACTCTCAATGAGAAAAAGTTCAGGACCAGATGGCTTCACAGGTGAATTTACCAAACATTTAAAGAAAAGTTAATACCTATTCTTCCCAAACTATTCCAAAGAATAGAAGAGGAAAGTAAACTTCCTAATTCATTCTATGAGGACAGCATTACCCTGATACCCACACCAGTTAAGGACAACACTGAAAAAGGGAACTACAGGCCAATATCTCTGATGAACATAGATGCAAAAATCCTCAACACAATCTAGCAAACAGAATTCAACAGTACATTAAAAAAATCATTTACCACGATCAGGTGGGATTTACTCCCAGGATACAAGGGTGGTTTATATTCACAAATCGATCAGTGTGATAGATCACGTTAATAAGACAAAGGATAAAAACCATATAATAATTTCAATAGATGCAAAAAAGCATTTGACAAAGCATCATGATAAAAATCCTCAATGAAGTAGGTTTAGAGGGAGCATACCACAACATAATAAAGGCCATATATGAAAGACCCAGAGCAAACATCATACTCAATGGGGAAAAACTGGGATATTTTTCCTTAAGGTCGGGAAGAAGACAAGGATGTCTACTTTCATGGCTTTTATTCAACATAGTACTGAAAGTCCTACCCACAGCAATCGGATAACAAAAAGACATAAAAGGCATCCAAACTGGCAAGGGAAGAAGTGAAACTTTCACTATTTGCAGATGACATGATACTATATATAGAAAACCTAAAAAGCTACTAGAACTGATAAATGAATTCAGTAGGGTCACAGATACAAAATCAATATATGGAAATCTGTTGCATTTATGTACACTAAAAATGAAGCAGCAGAAAGAGAAACTATGAAAACAATTCCATTTACAACTGCACCAGAAACAATAAAATACCTAGGAATAAACTTAATAAAAAAAAAAGTGAAAGACCTGTACTCTGAAAACTATAAAACACTGATGAAAGAAATTAAATATGACACAAAGAAATGGAAAAATATTCTATGCTCATGGATTGGAAGAAAAAATGTTGTTAAAATATCCATACTACTCAAAGCGCTTTACAGATTTAATGTAATCCTTATCAAAATACCAACAGGATTTTTCACAGAACTAGAGCAAACAATCCTAAAATTTATATGGAACCACAAAAGACTCTGAATAGCCAAAGTAATCTTGAAAAAGAAAAACAAAGCTAGAGGTATCACAAGTCCAGATTTCAAGTTATACTACAAAACTTTAGTAATCAAAACAATATGGTACTGGCACAAAAATGAACACATAAATCAATAAAACAGAATAGAGATCCCAGAAATGAGTGTACAATTGTATAGTTAATTAATCTATGAAAAAGAAGGCAAGACTATGCAATGGTAAAAAGACAGTCTTTCCAACAAATAGTGTTGGGTAAATGGGACAGCTACATGCAAAAGGATGAAACCGGAACTCTTTCTTACACCACACACAAAAAGAAATTCAAAATGGATTAAGAACCTAAGTGTGAGACCTGAAATTGTAAAAATCCTAGAAGAGAGTACAAGCAGTAATTTCTCTGACATGGGCCATAGCAACATTTTCTAAATATGTCTCTCGAGGCAAGGGAAATCGAAGCAAAAATAAACTATTGGGACTACATAAAAATAAAAAGCTCCTGCACTGAGAAGGAAACTATCAACAAAAGCTAAGACAACTTACCAAATGGGAGAAGAAATTTGCAAATGATGTATATGAGAATGGATTAGTATCCAGAATATACAAAGAACTTAAACACCACCACAAAACCCAAATAATGCAATTAAAATGGGCAGAAAACATTAGCAGATATTTATCCAAAGAAGATATCCAGATGACCAACAGACACATTAAAAGATATCAACAACACTAATCATCAGGAAAATGCAAATCAAAACCATAATGAGGTATCACCACACACCTGCCAAATGACTAAATTAAAAAACACAAGAAATAACAAATATTGGCGAGGATGTGGAGAAAAAATAACCCTATGCACTGTTGGTAGGAATGCAAAGTGTGGCAGCCACTGTGGGAAAGAGTATGGAAGTTCCTTAAGAAGTTAAAAATAGAACTACCATATGATCTAGTAATCACACTACTGGATATATACCCAAAGAATAAAAGAACACTAATTTGAAAGGATATATGCACCCCTATGTTTATTGCAGCATTATTCACAACAGTTAAATTATGGAAACAGTCCAAGTGTCCATCGATAGATGAATGGGTGAAGAGGAAGTGGTATATATATGAATATTACTCAGCCAAAAAAAAAAAGAATGAAATAGTTTGCCATTTGCAACAGAGAATATAATGCTAAGTGAAATAAGTCATTCAGAGAAAGACAAATACCATATGATTTCACTCATATGTGGAATTTAAGAAACAAAACAAAAGAGAAAAAAGGAGGGGGGAGAAACCAAAAAACTGACTCTTAACTATAGAGAAAAAAGTGATGGTTACTAGAGGGGAGACAGGTGGGGGATGTAGGAAATAGGTGAAGGGGATTAAGAGTACTCTTATCTTGATGAGCACTGAGTTATATATGAAATTGTGGAATCACTATATTGTACACTTGAAACTAATTTAATACTCTATGTTAACTATACTGTAATAAAATAAAGTGAAATCTTTTTTTGGCATTTGAATTTCAGATGAGGGTCTGATGCCTAGCATTAGTTTCACATTGAAAACTCCCACTGAAGAATCCTCCACAGAAACAATCAATCCTGTTTATAGGAAAAGGCAAAGTAACCTGTACCACAGCCAGAAAGATGCAACACAGCGAAGAAAAAAAATGCTCCTTCAATTCTCATCACCCTTACAAATCAAATATGAGTTTTCTCATTTTCAAATTTAAATTTTTTTAGGTTTCCAGTAGTCTATGCTGTGTCACCATGCTGTTGTTTTTCTGTGCTTTATTTTAAAATAACTGAGAAAACTTACTTTGAAATGTGTAATATCCTGGTTGTATTTGTCCAAATCAAGGCTTAAATGGGGAAGGTATTTTGTAACAAAAATTGCATATATTTAATATGTATAACTTAATGATTTGAAACATATGTACATTGTGAGATAATTACTACAGTCAAGCTATTTAACATACCCTTTCCTCACATAGTTATTTTTTGTGTGTGTGGTGAGAGTACCTGAAATCAACCCTCTTAGCAGATTTCCAGCATTCAGTGCAGTATTATTAACTGTAGTCATCATGCTGTACAGTATATCTCTACATGTATTTATCCTACAAAACTGGAACTTTGCACTTTTTGACCGACATCTTCTCATTCCCCCCACCTCCCCATCCCTGGTAACCACTGTTCTACTCTCTGCTTCTATGAGTTTGACTATTTTAGATTTCACATATAAAGTGGGATCGTGGAGTAGTTGTCTTTCTGCGTCTGTCTTATTTCATTTACCATAATGTCCTCCAGATTCACTCATTTTGTCACAAATGGTAGGATTTCCTTTTATTTTAGGCTAGGTAATATTCTGTTACATATATATCTATATATCTATATCTATATAAATATAATGGAGTATTACTATATATATAAGTAAATATATATAATGGAATAATATATAATTTATTATATGAATTTATTTTTATCAAAATAAACATTTTATTAAATATTTACTAAACAAACATTCATTAATTATATAAATATAATTTATATATATATATATATGCACACACACACACACACACACTCACACACATATCACATTTTCCTTATCCATTCATCTGTTGGTGGGCACTTAGGTTGTTTCCATCTCTTAGCTATTGTGAATAATGCTGCCAATAAATATCGGATCACAATTCTCTCTTCAAGGTACTGATTTCATTTCCTTTGGATATATACCCAGAAGTGGGATTGCTGGATCATAAGGTAGTTACATCTTAAATTCTTTGAAGAACTTCCACCACACTCTTTTCCAGAATAGTTGCACCAATTCAATCTTGGCATTCATGCAACAAAGATTGTTGAATTTCTGGGGCACCTAGGTGTCTCAGTCAGTTAAGTGGCTCAGGTCATTATCCCAAGGTCCTGGGATTGAGCCCCGCATCAAGCTCCCTGCTCAGCAAGGGGCCTACTTCTCCCTCTGCCTCTTCCTGCTGCTCCCCCTACTTGTGCTTTCTCTCTCTCTCTCTGTCAAATAAATAAATAAATAAAAATCTTTAAAAAAATTGTTGAATTCCTACCATAGACAGCACACTGCCACTGTAAGCTACTAGAGATACAAATGTGAGCAAAAAACACAGACCTTGCTCCTGCCATTAGGAACAAGAATGTGGAAGATTTGCTTCATAAATTAAATCTGCCCCATAATAATTGTCTTCTTAAATTGAAAGACATGTCCCAGCTGGAAATGTAGTGTCCTGTAAAAATCTGGTCTTCCAGTACCTCAGATATGCAGGTTCCAGGTGGACAGGGCAAAATTATCTGAGCTACTGAGGGATAACTTAGTGTCTTTGAATTACTTCAGCATTTCTCATATTCTAACTGGGTTTGTATCCAGTCCCTCATTCCATGACTTCTTGGACCTAGGGAAGAGAGTACAGGTTGGATAAAACCTTATCATTTCTGCCGTCCAGGGGTTGAAATAGTGAAGCATCAGGGTTCCCTTCAGGATCATCAATCCTTCCTCTTTTTGGGATCATTCTCATCAACATACAAACATGCTGTCATTTCTCTCATTAAAAAAATAATAATAAGTCCTCTTTTGACCCCATTTTCCTCATCACCTGTCATGATTCTCTGCTCATCTCTGCAGAATTCTCTCAGCTGAGCTGTTTATAATCTCTGTCCCCACTTCCTCTTTTGAAGTCCTCCACTACCCCCTGGGACAGCTCCTGTGAAGTCCCCCTGCCTTCCCAGTTCTCAGCAACTTCCCCTTCTCAGCAGCACCTGACACAACCATCAGTCACTCCCTCCTGAAACCCTTTCTTCACTGGCCTCCAGGACTCAGTGCTCTTGCTTGGTTTTCCTCTCACCTCACTGGCTCCTCCTCCAGGACCTTCTTTGCTTTTCATCCTCCTAACTGAAGTGTTGGAGTGAAGAACACTGGAGACCAGCCTTCTCCCCTATCTCACTCAGACCTATGTCTCTAAATACCACCTACATGCTCATAACACCCAAACCTCTTGCCCAGATAATCTCTCCTAAACACCAGCTCCCTCCATGCACCTCTATTCATCTGTCTAATAGACAACCCAAAATATAGCTTGCCCAAAACTAAACTTCTGGTCTCCCCCACAGCCCTACTCAGAGTACAGCAACTCTGCACTCTCACTTGTCCAGGCCAAATGCCTTGGAGTTGACTTCAACTATTCTTTCTTTCATGTGCCACATCTAATCCAGCAGACAATTCTTTTGATTTTACCTTCAAAATAGATCCAAATCCAACCACTTTTCACCACCATCACTCTGACCCAGTGATCTCTCACCTGGATTATCACCAAGACCCTCATCTTGGTCTCCCAATTTCTTACCATTCTATTCTCCATATGGCAGCCAGAGCCTATCATCTCCCTGCTGCATCCCTCAAATGACTCCCCCTTTCACCCAGAATAATCCAGAGTCCTTGCTTTACCTATGAGGTCTGACATGAGATGCCCCCAAACACCCCCACTTTGTTATACCTACATCACCTCTCTGACCTTATTCCCCTCTCTTCTCCCCCCGTCTGCTCCCCCAGCCACACCTGCTGCCCTGCTACTCCTCAGGCACACCCTGCGCCAGTGAGTGCCTGGCTCACTCCCTTACTGACTCCAGGCCTTTTTCTGACTATGCTCTTCCTACCCTCCTCTGCTTGACCCTCTCCCACAGCAGGTATTCTGTGCCTTGTTTTGACTTTAGTGGCCTTCTCTCCTGTCAATGCATTATGCTCGCTCAAGGCAGAGACTTTGGTTTTGTCTTAGTCAATGCTGTGTCCCCAGTACCTAAGATAGAGCCTGGCTTGTGGTGGAGAATCAATCATATCTGCCGATAAAATAATGGACACACTGTGGCTTTTAGGGCCAAGTTATGGGTTTGAGCCTCGAGTTTGACCTTTATGGCAGAAATTTCAATGATACAACACCAAAAGCATGGTACATAAAAGAGTAAATTAATAAACTGAATTTCATCAAAATTAAAAATTTCCCTTCTCTTAAAAAAAAAAAAAGAATTGCTATGAGAATGAAAAAGCAAGCTGCAAGTTGGAAGAAAATACTTGTGAGTTATCTATCTGATAAAGAACTTGTATCTAGTATATATAAACAATTCTCAAACTCAATAATAATAATCAACCCAAATTTAACCAGACGTTTCACCAAAGAAGATATAAGAATGGCAAATATGCATTGAAAAGATGTTCAACAGCATTTTTCATTAGAGAAACATAAATTTAAAACCACAGTACAGTAGCAACTCACACCTATTTGCTAAATAGACTGGTCATATACAAAATGAGGATGTCGAGACACTAGAACACTCACGCACTGCAAACAGGAATGAAAAATAGCGCAGTCACTTTGGAAAAGAGTTCTTAAATATGGAAACAGAACTCTATCATATGACCCAGATGTTCCACTCCTAGCTTTTTATCCAAAAGAAATGAAAGCATATATCTATAAAGACTTATATGTGAATGTTCCTAACAGCTTTCTTTGGAAGAGCCCCAAACTGCAAAAGCAATGTGAATGTCCATCAGAGGGTAGATGGATAAACAAACCATCACTTTTTCATCTAGTAGGATACTACTTGGCAATAAAAAAGAAGGACGTACTGATACTTTCTACAACATAGGTAAATCTCCAAATAATTACAATGAGTGAAAAAAAAAAGCCAGACAAAAATAAAAAGAGTACATACTATTTGTTTCCATTACTATGAAATTTTAGAAAATGCAAACTAATCCACAGTGAAAGAAAGCAGATCAGTGGTTCCCTGGTATTGGGAGGAGAGTGAGGGGCTGGAAAGGAAGAATTACAGAGATCACAAGGGAACCTTGCGGGATGCTCTTTCGTCACCTAGATTGTGGTGATAGTTTCACTGGTATATGCATGGGTCAGAAATGCTCAATTGTACGCGTTAAACATATGCAGTTTATTGTACGTTAACTATATCTCAAATAAAGCTGTTAAAAATAAAACGTAATAATAAATTAATAAAACGTGGGTGAAAAAATAAGAAAATTTTAAAATGTGTATCATATTATCCTATATTCTAGCAGCTGTAGCTCAAAAATTTAACTCCGAGTATTCTAGGAGCAAAAGCAAGGAAGAAAACATGAAGCAAAAGAAAAGAAGATAAAATGTGCTATTACTTTAAAGTGCCACTTTTCTGAAGTTCTAAGAAAGCCTTCAGAGAATTTCCCTCCAAGTCCTT
Organism: Potos flavus; assembly: GCA_028534135.1. Classification (NCBI taxonomy): domain Eukaryota; kingdom Metazoa; phylum Chordata; class Mammalia; order Carnivora; family Procyonidae; genus Potos; species Potos flavus. The sequence continues at coordinate 107,711,910 of CM052886.1, forward strand.
GGGGAGAGTTCTATCATATTATGAGCAACAGCCTTGGTAACACTAACATTCACCTTCCATGCTCCTCTTTCTTACATCACTGCTCAGAGACATCAGAATGTGGGAACACAGTGCAGTCCAGCATCCACACATCTTTGAGAGGTCTAACTGATGTAGCACAGAGGTGCCCCTTCACATTCCCAAGCTCCTCCAGGGGTGACAAGTTAGTGGAAGAAAGGATGTGCAATGGTGGCATGGTGGGGGATGACAGGAACCGTCATCCCTTAAGTGGCAGCACTTCAACAAATTTAAGGTAAAATGTTTCAGGATGGTTATTTAAAACAGCATTTGAAGATCTCTGAGGAAGCCTCATGAAGGCTAAACTGGGAGATTCACGTAGAAAGAATCCAAGTGTGCTGTTCTTCCAAGAGCCAGCTCTAACCCACCAATGGAGCAGCCCTGCCCACTTGGACCTGCCCCAGGCCACAGACACCTCTTCTCCCCACTTAGAGCCAGGCTGCATCACTGTTCACTGAGTCAATCCTTAACAAATGATAACTTCAGCAACTAAGCTTTTGAGAAGTGAGCAGCAGAGTTCAAGGTTCTAACCTCTGGTGAGAATCTGAAGTTACCAAAATTTTATTAAGGATTTGAGGATGAAAATCCTTGCTCTAACCCATAGTCCTTTGGGGGTGGATTTACTCTGCGCACAGCTCTCTGTAATCTTTTTTTTTTTTTATTTTTTTAGTATCAGACGTAGTGTTCAATAATTACCAGTTGTGTATAACACCCAGTGCTCATCATATCACGTGCCCTCCTTAATGCCCATCACCCAGTCACCCTCCCTCCTCCACTGCCCCTGAGCAACGCTGTTTGTTTCCTATAGGTAAGAGTCTCTCATGGTTTGTCTCCCTCTCTGATAACTTCCCATTCAGTTTTCCCTCCCTTCCCCTATGAGCCTCTGTGCTATTTCTTATATCAGCTCTCTGTAATCTTAAACATTCCCCAAAGCAGGACCAGCAGCTTCATGGGCAGGCCACCCGGGGAACTCCACAGTGCGCAGTGCCCTGCGCCTCCGCCTCACGCTCCATTCAAAGCTCTATTGTCATGTCTCCAATTTCTTAGTATATTTTGAACATGGCACCTGAATTCTCATGTTGCGCTCCACCCCACAAATTACCTAGCTGGGAGCCTGCCTCGAAGTATGCGCCACAAACCATTAGTTAATTTGTGTTAATTCGTGTTGTGAAAAAGGAATGATTTAGGAAATTGAATTAAAGTGAAATAACTTTCTGTTCTGCAGGACAACTGGTAGCAACAGTTTAGATCAGAAACTCATATTTAGTCTTCTTATGGCCAATCTCAAAGCTCTATTCATTATGACACAGATTTATACACACTGTAGATTAGATTCTGTCTCATAAAGTAATGTTTCTCAAACATTTATATGCAGTGATTCACTTGGGGTACCTTATACAAGTTCTGTTTCAGTAGGTCAAGCCCAGACTCAGCATCTCTCAGGTGGTTGTGATGCTGCTGGTCTGCAGACCACAATTTTGAGTAGCAAAGCTCAAAAATAGACTTGCGGACAGAGGAGGGTTAGTTTGTCCAGTTTATATGTTGCTCCATCATTTAGTGACTGAGCGATCCAGGAGAACGCTACCTCATCTCTCTGAGCTTCAAATTCTTTAAGGTACTCAAGGTAACTTTTCCTAAAATTCTTTCTTTCTTTCTTTTTAAGATTTATTTATTTGAGGGAGAGAGAGAGCAGGGGTGGGAGGCAGAGGGAGAGAGAGAGAATCCCAAGCAGACTCCCCGCTGAGCACGGAGACTGACTGGAACTTGATCTCACCACCCTGAGATCACAACCTGAGCCAAAATCAAGAGTGGGATGCTTAACTGACTGAGCCACTCAGGCAACTCAACTTTTCCTACGATTATTTCAAGGATCTAAGCGAAGTACTTTTTCACTGAGAGTCATTTTAACAACCACTTTATGAATAAAGCAAAGTAGATATCATGATTCCAATTTTACGGGTGAGGAGCCTAAGATTTAGGGAGGTTAGCTACTTTGCCTACTGTTCCAAGCAGGTAAGCCAGGGCAAGGGCTTGGACCTTCATCTTTGGACCCCGGACCTCCTGGTCTTTGGCTCATTCAAATATTTCCAGTATGTATTTTATAGCAAGCTCTTGTCTTTACATCAAGCTAACTTACAAAGAGGCTTGCTTTATTATTTATTTATTTATTTATTTATTTATTTATTTATTTATTTAACACATAATGTATTATTTGCCCCAGGGTACATGTCTGTGAATCATCAGGCTTACACATTCCACAGCACTTACCATAGCACATACCCTCCCCAATGTCCATAACCACGCTATCCCTACCCAC
>CM052886.1:107714783-107740576 GCA_028534135.1 Potos flavus
TTTGTAATAGAGCTTGAAGTCTGGAATTGTGATGCCACCAACTTTGTTTTTTTTTTTCAACATTCCTCTGGCTATTCGTGGTCTTTTCTGGTTTCATATAAATTTTAGGATTATTTGTTCCATTTCATTGAAAAGAATTGATGGTATTTTGATGGGGATTGCATTAAATGTGTAGATTGCTTTAGGTAGCATAGACATTTTCACAATATTTGTTCTTCCAATCCATGAGCATGGAATGTTTTTCCATTTCTTTGTGTCTTCCTCAATTTCTTTCGTGAGCACTTTATAGTTTTCTGAGTACAGATTCTTTACCAAAGAGGCTTGCTTTATAATGGAGTTTTAAATTATGCATCTTTTATGAACAGTAGATCCTTTTTCCTTTTTTTGAAATCCATTTTATTACTTTTTTTATCAAAATGATAAATATTCATTGTTTAAAGTATTCAAGCAACATCAAAAAGTGCAAAGAAGGGGTGCCTGGGGGCTCAGTCACTCCATTAAGTGTCCAGCTGTTGATTCAACTGTTGATTTCAGCTTAGGTCATGATCTCAGGGTTGTGAGTTCAAGCCCCATGTGGGGCTTCTCCACAATCAGCCTGGGGTCTGCTTTGTCCTTCTTCCCCTGCTCCTCACTCCACTTGCACTCTCGCTGTCTCTCTCTCTCTCTCTCAAATAAATAAATCTTTAAAAAAGTACAAAGAAATTAATAAAATTCACATCTCAGATGTGACTTCTGTTAACATTATTTTTTAAGATTTTATTTATTTATTTATTTGTCAGAGACAGAGAGAGAGAGAGCACAAGCAGGCAAGAGGCAGGCAGAGGCGGAGGGAGAAGCAGGCTCCTTGCTGAGCAAGGAGCCCAATGTGGGACTCGATCCCAGGACCCTGGGATCATAACCTGAGCCGAAGGCAGCTGCTTAACCAACTGAGCCACCCAAGCGTCCCCTTCTGTTAACATTTTAATGAATATCCTTCCAGTTGCCTCTTTATAACTCAAGGGTGAACCATTTGAGCTGAAAGAAAAAAGGGGGAGGTTTCCTTTGGTCAAATAATCTTTTTTCAAATTTTATTTTATTTTTTCAGTGTTCCAAGATTCATTGTTTATGCACCACACCCTGCTCCATGCAATACATGCCCTCCTTAATATCCACCACCAGGCTCACCCATCCCCCCATCCCCCTCCCTTCCCAAACCCTCTTTGTTTGTCAGAGTCCACAGTCTCTCATGTTCGTCTCCCCCTCCGATTTCCCCCAATTCACTTTTCCTTTCCTTCTCTTAATGTCCTCCATGTTATTCCTTATCCTCCACAAATAAATGAAACCATATGATAATTGACTTTCTCTGCTTAACTTATTTCACTCAGCATAATCTCCAGTTCCGTCCATGTCAAATAATTTTGAGAACTGTCTGTATATTATATTTTCCACCTAAAGGTCACAGAGAATGTTAGCGTTTTAAAAGCTCACAAAACTGGCATTAAAAATATTTGACATTATAAACAATGCTGCAGCAAATCTCTTGAAGTTATATGTTTTTGTTTTTGTTTTTTTTCAATATTGTTAGTATTTTCTTAGGGGAAATGAGGTATTCATATTGCCCTACCCAAAGACTGCAGGAATTTACACTCCCACAAATTGTTCATGAGAGCCCTATTTTCTAAACGCTACTGCTAATAGATTTTATCAACCCCTTTGGTCTTCATTAATCTGATACCTGGATAAAATTAATTATTTTTTTTCTTTGATCATTAAGGAGGTTGAACACCTTTTCTTATGTTCATCAGTTAATTTGTAAATTGCTTGTTCATGTTCTTCCAAATTTTTATTTGCGTTTCTTTTATTTTATTTTTCCTTTTTTGGGTTCTTCAATAAAAAAATAATCTGTTAATATGTGAGTGCAAATATTTTCACCGATTTAGTTTTAAACATGCTTGTTTGATTTCATTTTTTTATTTATGTAGTTTTAAATTTGTATACCATCGCACACATAGGTATGGGGAATTTCTGACATGATTATTTGAAAGACCGCCACCAGTCAAGATTGTAAAAATATTCACCCGTGTTTTCTTGTAATGTTTTATAATTTCTATATTCACAATTAAACTCTCAATCCATCTGGACTTTATTCTTATGTGAGGACTAAGGAAAGGATCTGCCCCAATTTTCTCTAAATCACTAGCCTGTTACTGCTTCCCAAATATTAGATAATTATTTACTCACAGATGATGTAATGTCTTTTTATTTTTTATTTAAATGTATTTGACATATAATATTGTATAAATTTAAGGTGTACACATTAATTTAACACATTTATATATTGTAACATGATTGTCATTATAGTGAGAGTTAGCACCTCACATCACCCTCAGATCGTGTCTTTTTTATAGTTGGAATTATTAAGATCTAGTCTCTTAGCAAAAAAAAAAAATCTAGGGGCGCCTGGGTGGCTCAGTGGGTTGAGGCCTCTGCCTTCGGCTCGGGTCATGATCTCGGGGTCCTGGGATCGAGCCCCGCATCGGGCTCTCTGCTCAGCGGGGAGCCTGCTTCCCCTCCTCTCTCTGCCTGCCTATCTGCCTACTTGTGATCTCTCTGTCAAATAAATAAATAAAATCTTTAAAAAAAAAAAAAATCTAGTCTTTTGGTGAGTATGATGATTATAATATAATGTTGTTTATATTCCCCACACCGTACACTGTCTCTTTAAATTTATTTTATATATATGGGATGCCTAAGTGTCTCAGTCGGTTAAGCATTTGCCTTTGGCTCCAGGTCATGATCCCAGGGTCCTGGGATGGAGTCCCACATTGGGCTCCCTGCTCAGCAGGGAGCCTGCTTCTCCCTCTCCTTCTGCTGCTCCCCCTGCATGTGTGCTTTCTCTCTCTGACAAATAAATGAATAAAATCTAAATTTATTTTATATTTTACATTCAGTAGCATTCACTTTTGGTGTGTAGTAGCATGAGTTTTGACAAATGTATAGAGTTACATACATAATCACTCTCACAAATAAGATACAGACAGTACTAACACCTAGCAAAATTCCCTCTCACTGCCTCTTTACAGTGAAACCCCACCGCATCTCTAACCCTTGGTGACACACTGACCTTTTCTCAATCCCTATAGTTTTGCCTTTTCCAGAATGCCATATAAAAGGGATTTTATAAAGTTTGCAGCCTCTGAGTATGGTTTCTTTTATTCAGCATAATGCATTGGAGTTCCATGCATTTGTTGTGTGCTTATCAATAGTTCATTGCTTTTTATTATGGAGTGGTATTCTGTAGTACCACAGTTTGTTTATCCATTTACTTGTTGAAGGATATTTGGGATGTTTTCCATTTTTTTGTGATTATGAATAAAGTTGTTGCTATGGACTGAATGCTCTTGCCCCCCCCCCCTCCAATTTATATATTAAAATCCCAACTCCCAATGTGATGGTATTAGGAGGTGGGGTCTTTGGTAAATGACTTAGTCATGAGGGTAGAGCCCTCATGAGTGGGATTAGTGCCTTATAAAAGAGACCCCGGAGAGTTTTCTCTCACTGCTTGCATCATGTGAGGACACAGGGAGAAGATGGCTGTTTGTAACAGAGTGGGCCCTCCGTAGACAGCGAACCTGCCAGCACTTTGGTCTCGGACTTCCAAGGCTCCAGAACAGTGAGAAGTAAGTATCTGTTGTGTCTGCCCCCCAGTTCATAGTATTCTGTTACATTAGCGCAGATGGACTAAGACAGTTGTTATGAACCTTTGCCCACAGGTTCTTGTGGAAACAGACATGTTCATTTCTCTTAGGTAAATACCTAGCAATAGCATCGTTAGATCACATGGTCAATGCTCCTTAACTTTATAAGAGACTGCCTTCCTGTTTTCCAAAGTAGCCACCATGCCATTTTGCCTTCACCAACAGTGTAGGAGAGTCCTAGGTGCTCTTCATCTTCATTAGCACTTGGGGTTTTCAGTTTTATTGTTTAATCCATTCTAATATGGATTGTCTATATCTATAATGGTATCTGGAATGGAATATCTATAATGGTAATCTCCTTGTGATTTTAATTTACATTTTTCTAATGTTAATGATATTGAGCATCTTTCTTATGTGTTTGCCATTTGTATATCTTCTTTAGTGAAATATGTTCTTGATTCTGTGTCAAGTTTTTTATTAGGCTGTTTATTTTCTTATTTTTGAGTTGACATGGTAACTTTCTTATGCACTGCTTTTTCATATCTATGTAAGTCTATTTCTGGATCCTCTATTCCAGCCCATTAATCTACCTGCCTATTCCTGGGGCAGCACCAGACTTTTATTACTGTAACTGTTTTATTACTGTAAGAATGTATTTCATTTGGGGCGCCTGGGTGGCTCTGTGGGTTAAAGCCTCTGCCTTTGGCTCAGGTCATGATCTCAGGGTCCTGGAATCGAGCTCCGCATCGGGCTGTCTGCTCAGCGGGGAGCCTACTTCCTCCCCTCTCTCCGCCTGCCTCTCTGCCTACTTGTGATCTCTCTCTCTGTCAAATAAATAAGTAAAATCTTAAAAAAAAAAGAAGAATGTATTTCATTCGTATAAGACAAGTCTTGCTTCATTATTTTTTCAAAATATTCTTAGCTATTTTCAAATATTTATTACTGGATTAACTTTAGAATAATTTTGTCCAAGTTCTCCCCCAAATTCTGTTGAGATGTTTACCTGAAGTGATATTGAATAAAATAAAATAATTTAGGAAAAATAACCCTTTATAGTACTATCTTCCAATCCAAGAAAAGACAGATCTTTTCCTTTATTAAAATCTTTATTTGTGTCTGATGGGCTGATTTTTTTCAGATATTTGTATTTAGTCTGCTTTCATATTCATCATCCACGGTCAGGAATAAAATCAGAAATGAAAACAGGACACAGGACACTTTCTGGCAGAGCTCTGGTTCAGTCCCAAACCGGACAGGCTTGAGGCTGGACCATGACAATGATGTTTTTTACATCTGTCCTATTTTAGCTATTTGTACAACTTAGAGCATTAAATTTGAGGATTAGAAAAGCAAATAACCCCAGTTACAGTTAAGACGCCACCTCTTTATGCAGCCCATAACTCTTTTCAGTGAATGAAAACTCAGTTCTTTTTTCACCCAAGGGAAAGCTGACCTTTTACTGAGACATTCCAGAAGGAATCTACATTGCCGCTGTGGATTGCAGCAACTCATATGTAGCCACACATTTGTGACATTAAAAAGGACACTTTCCTACTTTTTAGTATAAACATAATCCCATATGAACACTTTTTTATTTTCTTTTGAAAAAAGCTATTTACCAATGGTACAAAAGAATTCTTGTAGGGGCGCCTGGGTGGCTCAGTTGCTTAAGCATCCAACTCTTGATTTCAGCTCAGGTCATGATCTCAGGGTTGTAAGATCGAGCCCCATGGAGCCCTGCTTAAGTTTCTGTCTCTCCCTCTCACACTGTCCCTACCTCTACTCTGTAAAATAAATAAATCTTAAAAAAAAAGATTTTGGGGTGCCTAGGTGGCTCAACTGGTTAAACATCTGTCTTCAGCTCAGGTCACGATCCCAGGGTCCTGGGATTGAGCCCCACATTGGACTCTCTGTTTAGCAGGGAGCCTATTTCTCCTTCTCCCTCTGCCTGCCGCTCTGCCTACTTGTGCTCTCTTTCTAGCAGATACATTTTAAAAATCTTAAAAAAAAAAAAAGATTCTTTCTCTCCCTCTCCCTATCTCTCTGTCCCTCTCCCACTCAAGAAAAAAAAAAAAAGAATTCTTGTAAATAAGAATGCAAAACATTGGCCTGCCTGCCAAGCTGCCTGAACTCTCCCTCTTAGTAATCAATTGATCAAAGTAGTCGATTCCATTCCCAGCTTCCTCTTGCTGGCATTACTACATCTAACCTTTGCTTCATTTTCAAGACCAATTTCTATAATCTGTAATTTTGAAAAAAGAAAATGGCTGTTTTATATCCGACTTCATTTCTTTTTTTAAATATTATGTTCATTTAGCCACCGTATAGTAAGTACATCATTAGTGTTTGATGTAGTGTTCAATGATTCATTAGTTGCGTATAACACCCAAGACTCATCCCAACACGTGCCCTCCTTAATACCCATCACCCAGCTACCCCATCCCCTGACCCTCTCTCCTCTGAAACCCTCAGTTTGTTTCCTAGAGTTCAGAGTCTCTCATGGTTTGTCTCCCTCTCTGATTTCCTCCCCTTCAGTTTTCCCTCCCTTCCCCTGTGGTCCTCGGTGCTATTCCTTATGCTCCACATGTGAGTGAAACCATATGATAATTGTCTTTCTCTGCTTATTTCACTTAGCATAATCCCCCCCAGTTCCATCTGTGTCAATGAGAATGGTGGGTATTCATCCTTCCTGATGGCTAAGTAATATACCATTGTATATAAGAAACACATCTTCCTTATTCATTCATCTGTTGAAGGGCATCTCAGCTCCTTCCAAAGTTTGGTTATTGTGGACATTGCTGCTATGAACATTGGGGTTCATGTGCCCCTTCTTTTCACTACATCTGTATTTTGGGGACAAATACTTAGTAATGCAATTGCCAGGCCATACGGTAGCGGACTTCAAGTTTCTTAATAAACTTGTAATAATAATAATATTAAAGCTTCTATAAACAAGTTTGGTCCCAAAACATTTTGCTTCCTGAAGCTTTCCCATTTTACAGAATTCAAGTAAACATTTTAGTTATGGTAAAGGCTTAGCTTTCTATAAGAGACCCCAAAATGCAGTGGTTTCAATGAGAAAGAAGCTTGCTTATGTCTCTCTTACATAAAAGTATGATCTGGTGTGACTATTCATCTTCATGAAATTGTCAGGGGTTCAGGCTCCTGCCTTACTGCTCTGTCATGGTTCGGGTATACCTCTTATGTACATGGTCCAGTGACATTCCACAATAACATTCTAGCCATTAGGCAAACAGGTAAGGAGGAAAAGGAAATCTGCTCCTTCCCTTTAATGACATAAATTTGGAGATTGCACATGCAACTTCCATGCATATCCCCTTGGCCAGTTGTTGCATTAATAAATTGCCACCAAAACGTAGTGGTTTAAAGCAACAAACATTTATTATTTCACAGTTTCTATGGGTCAGGAATCTAGATATGGCTTCAGAGGGTGTCTCTAGCTCAAGGGCTCTCATGAAGTTAAGCTGTCAGCAGGGGCTGCGGTCTCATCTAAAGCTTTGACTGGGGGAGAACCCTCTTCCCAGCTCACTCACATGGTTGTGGGCAGGACTCAGTTCCTTGTGGGCTGTTAGACATAAGCCCCCAGTTCCTTTCCACATTGACTCTCCAGACAGCAGCTCACAATATGGCAGCTGGCTTCCCTCAGAGCAAGTAAGTGAGAGAACAAGAGAGGGCACCCAGGATCGAAGACACAGTCTTTTTATAACCTAATCCTGGAAGTTAGAGTTCCTTTGTATTCTAACACAAACAGAGTGCAAATGGGGACAGCCTAGTTTCCCCTAATCGGTTTGCTTTTTGCTCAATAAAACAACGAAGAAGAAGAAAGATAGAAACCTTAGCCATCTAGGACACAGCAGACCACCACAGCCAGGTCTCAGTTACTCAGTCACATCCTAGCTATGAGGAAAGTCAAGAAATATTACTTCTGTTTAGTGCACCCGTATGCCCAGCCAAAAATTCTCTATTAATCTGAGAAGAGGAAAAGATATTAAGGAACAAGTAGCAGCCTCTGCCCCCATAAGCCGTAAGAGACATTTTACAGGGCTTCTTGAGCTTCAGTCAGAATGGGCAAGGTTAGGCAGTAACATAAGAACCTTAAAACCTCTGCAACTAACTAAACAAAAGATGAGCTCTTACAAAGTCCACTGCAGGCTAGAGCATGTCCTTAGACAACAGCCTCACTGGGGGAAACTCCGTATTCTAGGTTGTTTCGCTTACTCCCACATTTGTTTTATCATCTCATTACCAGGGGAAGAGAGAAAAGCACAAACAGGCACTGGTCTCTAAATGCTTCCACTCAGAGTGCCCAATCTGAGCATGTCTGCTCAGATTTTACTGACCAGCCTAAGTTATGTGGCCAAACCTAACTAGTCCTAGAGAGATAGAGGGACAGTTTGGTGCCTGCTGTTGCGTACAGACCTGGGCTCACATCCCAGCCTGCCACTCTGTGCCAGTGTGCTCCCAGGTTTGCATGACAGACCGTTAACTCATTTACAGCCAAGAACAGTTTTCAGTTTTAGCTCTGAATGAACTTATGAACTTGGAACTCATTCCAATAGGAACTAAAAAGGAGCACAGATAAATTATATTGTTTACTTGTCAACATAGACCACCCGCCTCTTAATTACTCAGTGCTTTGGTGACTTATTAAGTAACTTATTCAGAAAACATTACAGACAATACATTTAACATGAAAAGTCCAAACAGTGCAAGCCAACATAAACATGAAATTTCTGTATTTTCTACAACAGCTGTTGTTTATGAGAATGGGACCCATAGTTTTTCTAAATGAGAATCATTCATACAAATTTTCTGGTCCCAGTTCATGTTTCTTTCTTGTGGCACTATGTGGCTTTGGCATAGCTTCCTCCTACTCCTAGGATCATATGGTAATTAATGAGGTATTTGGGTTACTTTACATCACCTTTTCCAGGCTACCCCCAGAGTGCTCTTTGGCTAAAGAGAACAATACCTGCACATTGATATTGCTTCTGCTCTTTTTCTAGATGTGACCATCTGTCTCCCTTCATCCACTATGATGGTTTCTCCATTTGTGGATGGTAATTCTAGCTGTTTAATAAATAAGTCTCAACATTTCCATGGCTTCATATAATACTAGTTTATTTCTCATTTACTTAAAATCTCAAATGGATATTCCTGCTTGGCACCAATAGCAGGCTCCAACCCACAGAGGTATTTGGAGACCAGACTCATAGAGAGCCCACCATCTTCAACAATGCTTCTAAGTTTGACCTAGGCTCCCACATCCCACCCAGCAAAGATAGAAAGAAAAAAATCAGAGAAACACATCCCCTCTGTATTGGTATTCTAGGGCTGTTGTAACTAAGTACCACAGGCTGGGTGGTTTAAACAACAGTAGTTTTTTTCTCATAGCTCTGAAAGCTGGAAGTCCAAGATCAAGGTATTGGCAGGGTTGGTTTCTTCTGAGGCAGCCATCTTCTCCCTGTACCTTCACATGGTCTTTTCTCTGCATGTCTGTGTCCTACTTTATCCCTCTTATAAGGATTGCAGTCATTTTGGATTAAAGCATACCCTCTCACCTCATTTAACCTTAATTACCTCTCAAAAGACTTCCTTCTATATATAGTTACATTCTGAGGTACTGGGTATTAGGACTTCAACAGAAGAATTTTGGAGGGAGACAGTTGAGTTCATAACATATTATGAATTACATTGGACTAATAAATGGTCTTGGTCAAAGTAACTGACCAAAGCCAATCACAGAGCCCCACCTGGAAGGAAGGGCAGTTGGGAAGTGCACTCTGTGCTTGGCAGTGCTTCCCAGCAACTACTCTCATGGCATGGGAAGCATGAGTCATAGGTGGACAGCTAGCCAGCTCTGCCACAGCAGGAATGCTTTCCTGTGGGTCTCTTTCTCCTAACTGCCCCAAAAATCATATTCATATTGTTCAGCACAGGGAACCAAAAGCTCCAGAGGATTCTCATAGAATGCTAAAGTAAGTCAGTTCACTGCATGCACTGCTATAGTTATGTCATGTGATGAAGAAGACAGTTTTTTGTACTGCATACTTAATGCAGATTAGACTTTTTAAATTTTTAGTTACACAGTGAGATAGTAATTACTGTCTTCACTGCCATCACCCAAAAAAAGTAAATGGTGTAGCTAAAAGAGAGAGAGAGCTGGGAGAGCTAGGGATACTGAAAAAGACCATCCATAATCTACAGCCAGTACAAGATCATTCCGAATGCCTGTCATAATCCTAATCCTTATATTCCAACCCCTCAAAAACGTCATCCCTCACAGAATTCTGACTTTTCAGATGTCTATACAACACTAGCTGATGCCAGGATCCATCCTGATGAATCACAGTTTAAATATCAGTTGATAGGGCTCAGATAGCCACAAGCTCCTATTCAAGCTAACAGCTAATAAATGGAGACTTTTGGAAGTTATACAATATATTCAAATGCATATCTTGTATTTGTAAATGTAACAAAGCAAGCAGAAATTTCATCTCACTATATGAACATTTTCCGTATTTTAGGGCATTACATTTGTACCCAAGGATTCCTCCAAATGCTGTAAATGTTGTGTCCTCTTGGACTATAACACTCCAACCATCCATATTATGCCCTGAGCCATCACTGTTGTTTTGGGGTTTTTTCCGTGGGGGGAGGAGGGTTGCCCTCTCCTTTAAATGTCTTCAAGTTTGTAAAGCTCTAAGTTTCTCAAGTAAAATTCATTTATACTTCTGTGATCCCAAAGATTTCTATTATTGAATTCTAATAAAATTGTTGCATTCCAAAATGCATCTGGAACAGTAATTCTGAAAATAAACTGTGGGACTCCAGGAAAATTTGTATTTTTCACAAAGCAGACCCTTGAGGAAAGGGTAGGGGGTTCATCGGAAACGTGGGTGGGGGAGGGGCACCAATTTGAAAGTGCTTTTAATTGAGAATGGACCCCCAAGAGCAACCAACATTAAAGTATGTTCCTTGGTTCATCTGTCTCCTTTCCACATGAAGAGATAGGGAATGACTTCACAAGAGCCCTTTTTCTCCAGGGAGGAGCCGGTATTTCCCTCAATGCAGAGTGGCCTTCCCTGCCTCACCCCGTTACTGCACAATGGATTCATGAACAAAGTAGCCATGGGGGCACGGATGGAAGTTATGCATGGTTTCAGCAACATGAACTTGTGCTCGTCAAGGCTGATCTGCCTATGGCCACCGCTGAGCACCCAATCTTCCAGCAACAGAGACTAACACTGAGTCCCGGGTATGGCATGATTACTTGGGGTAATCTGCTAACTGCCTGCTGTTAGGTTAATTACATTAGACTGCTTCTCTCGTGGAAGGGGCAGTATTTATTGGAATAAACACTCACTCTGGTATAGATTTGCCTTCCTTGCATGAAATGCATCTGTACAACTATCTTATCCTCAGTTATGGAATTCCACATAATATTGCTTCTGATCAAATAATTCTCTTCACAACAAATGAAGAGTGGCAGTGGGCCAGTCCTCATGAAATTCACTGGTCTCACCATGTTCTCCACCGTCCTAAAGCAGCTGGCATACTAGAAGGGTAAAATGGCCCTTTGAAGACTCAGTCACCATGCTAGCTGGGTAGCAGTACCTTGAAGGGCTGGGGCCAGGTTTTTTAGAATTCTGGCTACATATGTTCTGCATCAGTGTCCAATATATGGTGTTATTTCTCCCATAGCCAGGATTCATGAATCCAGAAATTAAGGGAATGGAAATTGGAGTATCATGGTTCACTATTACATCTAGTGATTCATCAGCAAAATTTTTGCTTCCTATTCCTGTGACCTTATATCCAGCTGGTCTAGAGACCTAAATTACAGAGGGAGAAATGCTTCCACTAGGTGACACAACAACGATCCCATTGAACTGGAAGTTAAGACTGCTACCCAGCCACTGTAAACTTCTTATGTCTCTGATTCAACAGGAAAAGAAAGTAGTCACTGTCCTGGCTGGGGTGATTGATCCTAGCTAACATAGACTCTGATGTTTGGCTTCAGCCATTAGATGAAAACTGGTGTCATTCACCGCATGAGGCACAAGTCTAGACAGAAGTGGGAATGGAATTAAGAATTCTCTCTTGGGGTCTGCCCTACAGAAGCCTGCGAGGGAGTGTGGAGACTGCTGCCTACTACCATTGTCCCAATGCCCAGTGCCAGCACAAGCTGCGACAGTCAGGAGAAGCTGTGGGACATCATGAATGCAGTGGAAGATTATGCTAAAGAAAGATATGGAGAATCTTCAATGATACAATCACATGAAAAACCAGATCGAGTTTTGGTTTGGTTTATTGACTTAACAGTACACAAAGCTGAAGAACTTGTTTGGGTGCATGCAAGTGTTCATACAAGTAGAGCTAAAGGAAAGCAGTGTTTCATAGTCCTATGTCAGCAACAGTTTAATGTACAGGCCCTCATGGTGGTGGGAGACCACTCAAGCAAGCAGATGGTTAAATTTGCTCCCAACATTAACAAAGAGAGCATCATAGATGTAGAAGGTGTCGTGAGAAAAGTGAATCAGAAAATTGGAAGCTGTACACAGCAAGACGTAGAGTTACATGTTCAAAAGATTTATGTGATCAGTTTAACTGAACCCCTCCTGCCCTTGCAGGTGAGTGATGCTGTCGGACCTGAGGTGGAAGGAGAAGAGGAAGGAAGAGCTACCGTTAGCCAGTATACAGGATTAGACAGCAGAGTCCTTGATTTTAGGACATCAACTAGTCAGGCAGTCTTCCCTCTCCAGTCTGACATCTGTCATTTTTTCCGAAAAATTTTAATTAACAAAGGTTTTATGGAGATCCAAATTCCTAAAATTATCTCAGTTGCCAGTGGAGGATTCAATGTATTTACTGTGTCATATTTTAGAAATATTGCGTACTCGCCCAGTCCCCACAGCTGTACAAGCAAATGTGTATTTGTGCTGATTTGGGGAAGGTTTTCTGTATTGGACCAGTATTCAGAGCTGAAGACTCGAATACCCACAGACATCTAACTGAATTTGTTGGTTTGGACATTGAAATGGCTTTTAATTACCATTACCATGACATTGTGGAAGAAATTGTTGACACCTTAATACAAATATTCAAAGGACTCCCAGAAAGGTTGCAAACTGAAATTCAGTAAACAGTTTCTGTGTAAGCCATTCAAATTTTTGGAGTCAACTTTAAGACTCGAGCATTGTGAAGTATTGGCTATGCTTAGGAAAGCTGGAATCGAAATGGGAAATGAAGAAGATCTGAGTACACCCAATGAAAAACTGTTGGGTCATTTGGTAAAGGAAAAGTATGATACAGACTTTTATATTCTTGATAAATATCCATTGGCTATAAGGACTTTCTATACCATGCCTGGCCCAAGAAATCTTAAACAGTCCAACTCTTACAATATGTTCATGACAGAAAAAGAAATACTACCAGGAACTCAAATAATGCCTGATCCTCAGCTGCTAGTAGAGTGAGCCTTACATCATGGAATTGATTTGGAGAAAATTAAGGCATACATTGATTCCTTCTGCTTTGGAGTCCCTTCTCATGCCAGCAGAGGCGTTGGGTTGGAATGAGTGATGATGCTTTTTTTGGGATTGCACAATGTTTTTGAGACCTCAGTGTTCCCTGGTGATCCCAACGACTCAATCCTTAAAGAAAGCCATGCTTTTTAAATTATTTCCAGTAACTTGCTATTGATCAAACTATCCCTTAGTACTTAAAATATGCAGTGGAGTAAATGTCTTATCTAAAGTGCCACAATTACTTGGATTAATTCACTATAGGTTACTTTAAAAGAAAGAATTTTTATAACTTTGGGCATGCTTCAATACAAAATGGTTGAACATTTTAATGAAAAATTCATACAGTTATGTTAAAAATTCATATTGCATTACCACAATAAATGTTAACAATTTTAAACAGTTTAAAAAAAAAGAAAGAAAGAATTTTCTCTTGGACATGTTACAGCCCAGGAGAAATATCAAGTGTGGATATGTGTTTGGAGTCCACAGAGGAGATCAAGCTTCTAGATACTGTTCTGTAAGTCATTGACATACAGGCGATTTTGAATGCCATGGGATGGAATGGGATGGGATCATAAAAGGAGAAAAAGATAGTGAAGACAAGCCAAGACTAAGCCCCAGGACTCCAACATCCTGAGATTGAGGAAAGGAGGAGAAGGGGCTAGGGAAAGATAAAGAAACAGAAGGTATTATTGCAGAAAGAAAGTGAAAGACGTGTGGGGCATAGAAGTCGAAAGGGGAAAGAAATTTACAAAGCAAAACTGTCACTCAAAGATGGATTCAGATAAGGAAAGAGAAGTGACCTGTACCTGGAGGACAAATTGGAGAACATTGCACACCTTAACAGGTGCAGGCTCAGCAGAATGGTGGAGGCAGAAGATGAATTGGAGTGTGTTAGTTATTTTTTTGCTGTGTAACACATTGCCACAAATTGATTAGCTTAAAACAATATACATCTATTATCTCACAGTTTCCATGGGTCAGGAGTCTGGGCACAGGCTGGCTGGGTTTTCTGCCCAGGTCTCACCAAGCTTTATTCAGGTGTCAGCCCGGGCTATAACCTCATCCTGAGCTTAGCTCCTCTTCCAAGCTCAGTGCTTATAGGTAGAATTGCATTCTTTGCAACTGTAGGTCTGAGACTCAGCTTTTAGAGTCTTCCCACTGTTCCCTACCACGTTTTCTTCTCTGCAACATGGACTTTGCTTCTTCCAGGCCAGCAGAAGATTCTGGCTTTGAATCTCGGACTTCAGGAAAGGCCCAGTCCTCCTTTACAGAGTGCTCTTATTGGCCCAGACCCACCCTGAATAATTTTACCTTTTAATTAATTCAAAAATCAATTGATTAGTGATGCAATCACAGGAATGAAATCCCACCATATTCAAAGTTCCACCTACACTCACAGGAAGGAACTATGAGGGTGTGTGCACCAGGGGAGTAGACTTTTCCAGGGCCATATTAGAACTCTGCTTAGGACAAAGAAGGATTGAGAGGTTTGGAAAACACTGATTTAATAAACTGATGATACCTTTGCTCCATCCTGAGTACCTTACCCAAGCACCAAACCCTCCTTTTTTTTTTTCAAATACTTTTATTTTATTTTTTCAGTGTTACAAGATTCATTGTTTATGCACCATACCCAGTGCTTCATGCAATATATGCCCTCCTTAATACCCCCCACCAGGCTCACCCCTCTCCTTTCCAAAACCCTCGATTTGTTTCTCATAGTCCTCAGCCTCTCATGGTTCATCTCCCCCTCTGATTTCCCCCAATTCACTTTTCCTTTCCTTCTCCTAATGTCCTCCATGTTATTCCTCATGCTCCACAAGTAAGTGAAACAATATGACTTCCTCATAATTGACTTTCTCTGCTTGACTTATTTCACTCAAAGATAAACTCAAAGTGGATAAAAGACCTCAACATGAAGCAGGAATCTATCAAAATCTTAGAGAACATAGGCAGTAACCTTTTCGACATCCGCCACGGCAACTTCTTTCAAGATGTCTCCAAAGCCAAACCCTCTTTATTACTGATTTCTAGAACAACTCTATGAGGCAGGTCCTATTCTTAGTCCCATTTTACAAATTAGTAAATTAGGATTCAGAGGATTTGATGACTTCCCAAGGTCATGCTACTATTAAGAGCTCCAGGGTTCAAATTAGATCCATCTCCACCCTTCCCTTGTATGGTGTTGCCTTATTGAAGACAGTTATTAATAAGGATTAAATGAAGTAAGTCTATGGCCAGGGCTCTTTAGGAACACAATCACAAGTGACATATAAGGTCCTCAAAGTTCAAATGTTCAAATGTTGGCCTTGACTTTGTTCACCCTCCTTCTTTGGTCCCCTCTTCATCCTTCATGATTGTACCTCTCCATTCTCCAACTCCTGCCACATATCTGAGATCAGCCTCTCTTTGTCACCTTCCCATTAGCATAGGCCCTTCCTCTCATATATGGGTTATTATGACAGCCATGAAAATCTCTCTGGCCTCCAGGTCCTTTTAAAACCCAGTTGGACCAAAGAACCTTCTCTAAATACCATTTGGATTCCCTTTCCATCCTATCCAATATGCTTGTTCTGTCTGCCTCCAGAGCTACCACTTCTTCCTGCCTGGCTGCTCTGGGACAGGTTTTATGCCTCAACCACCCACAGCCTTTGACCAGGAACCATTCCAGAACCTGAATAGATTAATTGTTAGTTGACCAAACTAAGGGGAGCTAAATCATTCTGAGAGCACTAGAGGTGGAATCTCTAAATGCTTGCTCAAGCTTCCAGGGCCAATGTAAATCCAGATATGGGACCCCCTGGCCCCCCTTTATGGCTCCATTCTGAGACTGCACTGAGAATGCTCACAGCTCTTTGCTCCTCCTCCCCATGAAGCCCCTTTATTTGAACAAGCTCAAGGGGAATAAATACCTACTCCAGGTCTCCTAACACCCAGAAAGAGGACTCATGCTTAATTGTTAGCTCAAAACTAAACCTCTTTTGATAGGATAAGGGGAATGGGGGGATATTTTTTAATAGGTACAGAGTTTCAGTATGGGAAGATAAAAAAGTCCTGGAGATGGTTGGTAGTAATGGTTTCACAACAATATGAATGTACTTAATGCACTAAACTGTACACTTAAAAATAGTTAAAGGATAAATTCTATGTTATATATATTTTACCACAATTTATAAATAGCTAAACAAACAAACAAATAAATATTAATCCTTGCTTTTTACATCCTTTCTCAACCAGCCCCTTCCTATACTGTGCCATCCCTTACCACTTGCTCACAGTGGCCTTCTTGTCCCTGGCCTCCTCTCTGAACTTACGGGCCTCCAAGCCTTTTCTTCTGCTTGTTCATCCACCTTGGAGCCAGATGCATTCCACTCCAATTACTAACATATTCTTTAAGGCTCAGCTTAAGACATTTATTCCATGACACCTTCCTAAACTGTTCCACTTTGAAAAGTGACTTTCCCTTACTTAGAATTAATTAACTTAGCCTTCACGCAGATCCTCTTTTACACTATCACACACTTGCTACTGTCTCATCTTGTATGTACAGGTTCCACACATATCTGCATGTACCAGAAAACACTACAGTAAGAGTATAAGGTTGCTGAGGGTGAGGATTTATTCCTGAATAATCTGCCAATACCCACTTATTGAAGGTTTGCTTATGGCTCGCTCTGGGGAAATCAAAAAAAAACATGGCCATGGTCTTAGCACTCAAGGAACTTTTTAATAAAATTGTGATACAATATACAAAACAAAATTTACCCTTTTAGTCATTTTTAAGTGTACATTTCTGTGGCATTAAGTAATTCACCACTATCTCCAGAACTTATTCATCTTCCCAAACTGAAATTCTATACCTATCAAGCAAAAATTCTACATCCCTTCTTCCTCATTCTATTTTCTGTATCTCTGAGTTTGGCTAGGTACCTTACATAAGTTGAGTCATACAATACTTGTCCTTTTGTGACTGGCTTATTTCATTTAGCATAATGTCCTCAAGGTTCATCCACTGATGGGTTCATGTTTAAGGTATGTGCTCAAGTCACCCCTGTGGTAGAGTCAGGGTTTGCATGGCTATCAGATTCTGGGACCAGTTAGAAAGCTCTTTCTGCTATTTAGTCTTGAAGGCTTCATACATGCTGGTTGTCTCCTTGGATGCTTAGAAGATTCTTGACCTCAAGTAACTAATCATAGTATTAACATATGATCCAGCAATTCTACTTCTACAAATTGAAAGCAGGGACTCTAACAGATATTTGTACATATTCGTAGCAGCATTACTCACAGTAGGAACAAGTAGAAAGAACCCAATGTCCGCTGGTGTTGAATGGAAAACAAAATGTATTTCCATACATTGGGACATTATTTGTCCTTTAAAAGAAAGAAAATTCTGACACATGGTACGACATGGATGAACCTTGAGGACATTATGGTAAATGAAATAAGCCAGTCACAAAAGGACAAGTATTGTATGACTCAACTTATGTAAGTACCTAGCCAAACTCAGAGATACAGAAAATAGAATGAGGAAGAAGGGATGTAGAATTTTTGTTTTTAAAAAGATGAAAATGAGCTCATAGATACCAAGACTAGATTGGTGGTTATCAGAGGTGACAGGTGGAGGTGTGTGAAATGGATGAAGGGAATCAAAAGTTACAAATTTCCAGCTATAAAATAAATAAGTCGCAGGATGTAATGTACAGAATGTAACTACAATTAATAATACTGTACCACACATTTGAAAGTTGCTAAGAGAGTAGATTTAAAGTCCTCACCACAAGAAAAATAAATTTACAACTATGTATGGAAACAGATGTTAACTAGACTTTTGGCAATCATTTCACAATAAAACAAAATTTCTTTTCTTTCTTTTTTTTAAAGAGAAAGAGAGAGAGCTGGGGGAGAGGGGCAGAGGGAAAGACAAAATCTTAAGCACACTATACTCTCAGCCTGGAGCCCGACGTGGGGCTTGATCTCACGATCCTGAGAGAATGACCTGAGTGAAATCAAGAATCAGACACTTCACCAACTGAGCCATCCAGGTGTCCCAACAAAATTTTGGGGGGAAAAAAACAAAAGAAACGAGCAGTAAATAAACAAATAATTCAATTAAAAAATAACAAAGACTTGAACAAACATTTCACCAAAGAGGATATATAGATGTATATAGATGACAAATAAGTACATAAAATTTTGTTCAACATTATTAGTCATTAGGTAAATGCAAAATAAAACCACAATGATATATTTGAGATAATACTATCCATTAATTAAAACTGCTAAAATTAAAAAAATAATGAAAATACCAAATGCTGGCAAGAAGGTGGAGATAGTGGATCTCTCAGACATTTCTGGTGGAAATGTAGGATGGTGAAGCCTCTCTGTAAAACAGCTTTGCACTTTCTTATAAAATAAAACAAACACCATAGGGGCAGCAACTGCCCTCATCAGCATTTATCCCAGAGCAATGAAAACATGTTCACACACAAACTTGCACACAAATGTTCACAGTAACCTTACTTGTGATAACCAAACCTCGAAACAACCCAAATGTCCTTAGAAGCATGAATGGCTAAAGTACATCTGTACACTGGGACACTATTCGGTAATAAAAAGGAATGAGCAATTGATACATACTACAGCTTGAATGAATCACATAGGCTTTATGTTGTATGAAAAAAACCAATCTTAGATGATTACACTACATACTGCATGATTCCATTTATATAACTTTAAGGAGGTGACCAAAGTATAGAGATTAAAAAAAATTTCTAGGGAACAAGGATGGGGAGGGTATGCAGGTAATATGACTATAAAGAGATAGGGCGAGAGAGTTGCTTTGTGGGGATAAAACAGTTCAGAATGTGTTTATGGTAGTGGTTATGCAAATCTATCGTGAGATAAAAATACACACACATACATGAACATATATAAATGAGTACATGTGAAAACTGATGACATCTGCTTAAGATCTCTAGTCTAGTTAACCATATGATGTCAACTTCCTGGCTTTGTTATCACACTACAGTCATGTAAGTTGTTTCTATTGGGGGAAGATAGAGGAGTACTAGGACTCTGTATGATTTTAGCAACTTTCTGTGAGGCTATAATTATTTAAAAATAAAGTTTTCTCTTTTAAGGATTTTATTTCTAAGTAATCTGTACACTCTACACAAGTAGAAAAGATTCTCATGCTTTTCCTCATGCTCCACACATAAGTGAAACTATATGATAACTGACTTATTTCACTCAGCATAATCTCTTCCAGTCCAGTCCATGTTGAAACAAAAGTTGGGTCTTCATCCTTTCTGATGGAGGCATAATATTCCATTGTATATATGGACCATATCTTCTTTATCCATTTATCTGTTGAAGGGCATCTTGGCTCTTTCAACAGTTTGGTGATTGTGGCCATTGCTGCTATGAACATTGGGGTACATGTGGCCCTTCTTTGTACTGCATCTGCATCTTTGGGGAGGGCACGTATTGCATAGAGCACTGGGTGTGGTACATGAACAATGAACCTTGTAACACTGAAAAAATAAAATAAAAGTATTTGGGAAAAAAAAAAAAACCTCTTATCCTAAAAAAAAAAAAAAAAAAAAAAAACCACAATTCTCATGCTTTACTGACTAAGCTAGCCAGGCATCCCCAAAATAAAATTTTTTGAAAGAAAATCTAGAAGCTAATTACTAGATAATCAAGAATCTATAAAGTATACCAAGATACTTTGAGTCAAGCACTATCTCGTAAAGAAGTGATATCTTCTCTGAAACTCCAGAGAAAAGATTCCTCTTCATGTAAGCTCCATCAGCTTCCGCTGAAGCAATGCCTTCTGAGTTGGTCCAAAGTCTGCCTACAGGAAGTAGGAACTTCCTACTTACCAATCGAGTATTAGTAAGAGTCATTGACAATAGGCCTTGAAGGCTAGAAGAAGAGAAAGGCAGGACCTGGAGATGTGTGAATGGGGATGTGGCTGTGTAAGTGTATGTGTGTGTGTTCATGCATGAATATGGGGAGGTTATGGGGGATGGAGCTGCTGAGAAAGAAGTTACCAGTTACTTATTTTCCTCAGGGTTGGCTCCAGATAGATAATGGCTGGACTGATCCAAGATTACGAAGTCTGTCCCTTGGGGATGATTTAGTCCTGTTTCAAAGCTATGAATGTTCTCTCACCCCCACTGGATCCAAAGGGGGCTGGGAATAGAAGAATTAGAGTGGATCCTTACTAGTCCTTCGATAACCCACAGTATAGGCGTATGATCTGCTATCACATGGGAGCATTCCAGGTGAGATGGAAAATTAGACTTCTGAGTCATATAGGACTAGACTTGAATTCTGGTCTTAATGCTCATTAGCTGTGAGCTAGGAGCCAGGAGCACTTGATTTAACTTCTCTGGGCCAGAGCATTATACTACTTAAAATCAGTTCATATTTTTTTTTAACAATTTCTGTATGTAAGGCACTATGCAAAGCCTCACCTACTTCATAACTTTCTTGTTTTTTTTTAAGCATTTATTTATTTATTTGACACACAGAGAGAGCACAAGCAGGGGGAGCAGCAGAGGGAAAGGGAGAAGTAGGCTCCCTGCTGACCAGGGAGCCCAATGTGAGGTGTGGGGTATGATCCCAGGACCCTGAGATCATGACCTGAGCTGAAGGCAGACACTTAACTGACTGAGCCACCCAGGCTCCCCCTTATAACTTTCTTGAGTAATTTAAATGAGGTTACAAATCTTAAACTGCCTGATAGAATACACATATCAAGAAAGCAATTGATAAACTCTTTACTTAAATATTAACTCTATTATTACAGTAACCAAGATGAAAAAGGAATCACACTTCTCATTTGAGATTGGTACAATCTCTGAAAATAGATTTTCAAATGCTGATTTTCAAATGGTAAAACAAGCCCAACTAACACCGAAAGTCATTAAGCGTGCTCTGCACTGGACATTAGTCATGATCCCTGAAAATTTCAGCACAAAGAATCTATGTATTTGCTGGCACATGTATTGAGGTTGGATTTCTCCTTAAGACACTCAAAAGAGTAAGTGGTTCCCTTAATGGTAGCAACTTAAAAAACACAGAGCTAGTCCCTTTCATCTAACTATGCAAAGATGTATCAAAGTAAATACAAAGAATATAGTTAAGTAAAAATGCAAGGAACATTAATGAGATGTAGACCTGACATAAGTTAATTACTTAAATAAGGGTTTGGCTGAATTGTGGAATAAAATGCCAAATGATATCTGATGATGATGCATGATCTATGACATAAGTGAAGGGATGATTTGGAGGAATTTTGTAAAAGATGGCTGTTAATTTAGGATTTTAATCCTCCTCAGACTTGGTAAATATGAATCCAGGGTATGCTGACTTCTGCATGCTAACATTTTGTCCTTGCTTTTAGCCTGAGGGCCGATGTGTGTCTTCAAACATTGTGGGTGGTGGTGTGTTGGTGAAGGTGATGGTTATGGGGATGGTGGTGATGGTGATGGTAATAGTGATGGTGATGGTGGTGATATTAGCATATGTGTGTGTGTGTGTGTGTGTGTGTGTGTGTGTGTGTGTGTATTAGTTATAACCAGCACCTTAGATTGAGACAAATGACATGGTTAACTCTCATTAAAAGGACCCCAATAGACAACTACAAAATACCAATGTAAACAGATGAAATTCAGAGATTTTCAAGAAGGGTTTCTCCTTCAAATATTCTATTCCTTCCCCCACCTCTTTCATCTTCTTCCCTGGAGCTCAATGAAATCTTTGGATTTCCAAGTTTAATTTTGCATTATAGTTTTATGAAACTCAACATATGTTCTCAAAGGCCATTTGCAGCCACCTTGACTTGGGCCTGACTGTTTCTCCATCTGGAGGGAAATAAGATAAATGCATAATTACATAAGGACTCCCATTATCCACTTTGCCCCATGTCACTTTATTCTGTGGAGGTACAGACATGGTTTTTGGGGAGAACATTTGAAATCAAACACATCTGTTTGAATTCATTTTGCACATAGAAGTTCCAAGCCCTAAGTAAAATGGAAAAACTAATTTTTTGTGTGGTTTTCAAAGCAAGTAAAATGGCCCAACTCACTTATATTTCTTAATCCCTAGTGTGACCACTAGGTTGTTGATGTTCCATGGGAGTCTTTTCCAAATCAGTTACTTCCATAATTTGGTCTTTTAATCTTCCTCAGCTTTTCCTTCAGTATAGTTGTTGGGTCTGAAATGTCTGGATACATCTTAAATCTCTGATCCCAACTAAATCTATTGGCAAGTATCTGCTTCCCAATTTGTTATTTAAGTTACATTTTAGACCTGTTAGCCCAATGAGAAAACACCTGGAAAGCAAGCAAGTCTTAGAAATTCATTGAGAGAGAGAGAGAGAGAAAAAAAGGAAATTCATTGAGAGACTTTAAAAATATTCAAATGAGCTTTATTCCTGAGCTGAGATTTAATTTACTGAAGTTAATTCTTAAAAAAAAAAAAAAAAAAAAAGTGTTCCAACAGTCCAGAGTGCAAGTACACTGAGGTTTCCATATCAAATGCTTGAAAGAAACTTGAATTACAACTGCTTTTCCCTCACCACTTTTTGGAAAGACAAAACAAACAAATAAAAAAAAAAAATCCCAGAGGAAAATAATGTAATTGCTGGGATTTTGTAAGGGGAATTAGGAAGAAAAAAAAAAAAAAACCTTTCCGGGAATTTTCTAACATCTATACAGGATAAGCCCAATCTCTGGTACCTTCTATTTTTCTATTCACAGAACTTTATAAAGAGAGCTGCTGCTCAGAAGAAGAACCACCAAGGAATCACAAAAATCTTCAAACATGAAAACAAAAGTCTACTGCTGTGTAGCAAATCAATCTTCACTGTTTCCTTAAATATATGACTCTTGAATGGCTCCTAAGTTCCAGGCCAAATGCTAGGTGCTCAGAATAGAAAGGTCCTTTTCTTTGTGAGGCTGGTTCTGCATACTGCTAAGCTCTTGTCTGCTCTCAGGTCTAGTCCTGAGATGATTACTGGACAGCTCTATTTTATTATGGCAAACTAAGGCTGTTTTAAGTTGAAATCATTACCTCCTAAAATACCACTCTTCTTTTGTCTTGTAAGAACAAAAATGTATTAAAAGTAGATTAAGAAAAATGGGTTTTCATAAGGATACAAAGGAAATCTTGTAAAACCCAAGGACAAAGTATAGTTGAGTCTCATGAAGGATAGGAACCCAGAAATGGAAAACATCTAAAACCAGGGCAGTCCTTCTGTCCTTTTCCATTTTTCACTCTGGCAACCCATAGTTTTCTTGTCCCTGTTTCTTCTCTTAATTTCTCTGTCTCTCCCTTTCTCTTTCTCTGTCTGTCTCTCTCTCTTCCATCTTTCTATTTCTCAGTGCAAAAGAATAGCTGATCCTCCATTCCCAAAATTTTATATTCTCCAAGTTCAAGCTCTAACTGAGGTTATTTAGTGACTCCAGTTTCAACTTTCAATATTTAGGAGAAAAAATCTTACTGAATAGCTCAGTTATGAAGCTAAACATATACATATTTATATAAGATAGAGGAGTGGGTGGATAGATAGATGTAGGAGATGTGTATATATCTTTATATAAAACACCTATGATATATATTTATATATAGGTCATATATCTGTACCTATCTATGTATCTATATCTATGTCTATCCTAGGGTACCATTTCCTTGACCCTATAGGCAGTAGAGTATACTGGTTGGAGCACTTACTATTTATATGATCCTGATCAAGTCACTTACCTCCCTGTGTTTTAGTTTCTTCGTCTATAAAAATAGTACAATAATAGTGCATGTCACATAAAATTGCTATAAGGATTAAATGAAATGATGCATACAAAATTAGTCACAGTCTAGGCACAGAATATGCCATAATAAAGTGTTATTTATTGCTATTATTCTAAGATTATTTTGAGTCAATTGTTTGGCAGTTGCCTGAACACTTTTTCTCAAGGAAACATTATATGTGGTTGTTGGAGTCCTATTCTATCCAGTCAGTCAAAGCTTTAAAACACTAATACCCCTAGGTCCCACTAGCCTATTAAAAATGATGCTTTGTTACATCAATATTTTATCTAGCTCAACATCCCACCTGTGTAACTGCATAATGATATAGTCCCAACATATTCTCTTTAAATTCTCCTCTAGTTTATTTTTCTAGAAGGCTCCAGATATTTCAGATGTACTCACCAACATCTCTCTTCTGCTTGTTGAGTCAAGCTCCTGATTTGATGGCTACACACTGTAAATCTATCTGTGGTCATAAGAAAGAACCTTGTCATTACAGTTCTATGGACACATACCCTCATGAAGAGTACTTCTGCCTTATCAAGGATGACATCTGTTTATGTCCTCATATGACCAATGTTCATCCCATCCCAGATGTATAATGGCTCTGACATACCCTCAGTGCTTACTGCTTCAGAGCCACATGGGTTTTCACACATACATGGAGAGAACGTATCTAATGACTATGTACAGGCTTAAGAATCAGAATGTCCAGTTAGCCTCCTTTCCATCACAAACTAGATGTGTGACACTGATACTCATAGAGATGTGGTAAAATTTAAAGAAGATAGTGTATTTAAAGCCTTGGAGATTTCTAGCTTCTAGTTAACAAAATAGTTGATACTAGACTAACTTTCCTACCAGCATCAATTATAAACTTTGAACAAAAGATAGACTATAACCATTTGGAGGCACTAGAGAGGGAATGAAAGAGGCAGAAACTGGAGAAGATTCAACTCTTTAAAAGGAAAAAAATAAAAAAAAGACAAGATGAGATCTACATTTATTCAATTTTTTCCCTCTGGGCACTCCTTCACAGTCTACATGGAGAGTAGACCTCAAGCAAAGGCCACAGTCTTATTGAGCTAAAAAAACAGAGATCGTAGTTTGAAACTGACACAGTGGCTAAAAGTTAAGGGGGGGGGGATCCCATAAAGGAAAGATTTGCATGGGGTATTAATTTCCTGTCAGAATAGAACTCTAAATTTTTACAAGAACATAATCCGATCTAGAATTTCTATACCACATCATTCACAGTGTCCAATATACAATCAAAATTTCTAGACATTAAAAGAAATAGGAAAATATAATCCGTAGTAAAGAGAAAAAGCATTCAACAAAGCAGATTCACAAATGACCTAAAGTTAGCAAATAATAGATGCATAAAGAAATTTGCAGAAAAAGATGGATACACAGATGAAGAGTTAGACAATTTTGGGAGGGAAATAGAAATTCTAAAATAATCATCATTAGCCATCAGGGAGATTCAAATCAAAACCACACTGAGATACCACCTTACACCAGTTAGAATGGCCAAAATCAATAAGACAGTAAACAACAAATGTTGGAGAGGATGTGGAGAAAGGGGAACCCTCTTCCACTGTTGGTGGGGATGCAAGTTGGTGCAGCCACTTTGGAAAACAGTGTGGAGATTCCTCAAGAAATTAAAAATAGAGTTACCCTATGACCCTGCAATTGCACTACTGGGTATCTACCCCAAAGATGCAGATGCAATACA